>OX451219.1:77064221-77813588 GCA_949628195.1 Phasia obesa | reverse complement strand
CAAATCGGCAGATTTTTCACGAAACGGTTAAATACCTCTAATTCCAGAACCATTCAACCTAGAGAGTTGAAACTTTCACCATTCTTTTTAGAATTTCACGAGCTTAATTTTGATATATCACTATATTAACTTAATGACGATAATTTTATAAAATCCAGAAAAAAATTTTTGCAAAAAATATAAAATTGGAATATTTTATTTCCTTGAAAACAATATATTTTTGTTGTGCTTTCCATTATAATACATGTGCCAAATTTCATGATGGTATTCCAATGGGATCATATTTTAAAAACAAAGTAGTTTAGCTACTAAACACGTAATATGCATATGAAGATTGTAAAGCAGGTATGTAGTATATTTTAAGAAATTAAGGCGTCATGTTATCTAACGGTATTTGCAAAAACAAAACGCAAGAAAATAAACTTGTTCTTGCTAATCGTCATTAATAAGAATTACCAAGGCATATCTAAATATGCCTTGAGAATTACTTAATTATTTTGGATATGAAAAGAGTTACTTGAAAAACTGTATGTAATTTTAAAATTTTCTGAATCTATGCCTCCACAAGGAGGATTTCGATGGAGTGGAGGCTGAGTGGCATTTTTATGCTACTTCCCACGGAAAGGGAGTTTGCGATGGAGTGGGAGGCACTGTAAAAAGGCTTGTCGCCAAGGCCAGCCTTCAAAATCCCCTGGACAACCAAATTTTGACGCCCTTCCAGCTCTTTCAGTGGGGTGAAAAGAACTTACCAGCAATCAATTTTTTTTATGCAACTAATGAAGAGTACATCAATGAAGAAAGGTCTTTAAAAGCAAGGTTTGAAGAAGCAGTAGCTTTGTCCGGTACCCAGAAATTCCATGCCTCCATTAGATAAAAGTAGAATAACAAAGATTTATTCTTTTTCTGATGATTCAGAAATACACAAAATAAACAGTGTAAAATAAAATAAAAGTGTAAATATCAGAGATTGTAATGATTATGAGTTTTATTTTAAAAATTGGGTTTTAATGATTATTTCTTGATTTTTATTTTCTACTCAAAGAATAAAAATTATTCTCTGGGCTTTACTTAATGCTTAGAACATAACGATTTACATAATCGTGAGATATGTGTTTCAGTAAAAAAGTTCCAAAAATTTATATTTATATACTTACATATGTCCAAATTAACAAAAGAAAGAAATAATTTTTATTTTTAAGTAAAAAATAAAACTCCAGAAATAATTTTTATTTTCTAAGCGAAATATAAAACTTGGAAAATAATCCTTATTTTCTAAGTGAAATATAAAACTCAGAAAGTAATTTTTGTTCTTCAATCAGAAAATAAAACTCAGAGAGTATTTTTTATTCTTTAATCGGAAAATAAAACTTAGAGACTAATTTATATTATTCAATCAGAAAATAAAACTTAAACATCAATCATTAAATGGCGAGCAAAGAATAAAACTCAGACAATAATTTTTATTCTCTGAGCAGAAAATAAAACTCGGAGAATAATTTTTATTTTCCAAGCGAAAAATAAAACTCAACAAGTAATCATTGATGTCTGAGGAATAAATAGAACTCGAAAAATAATTTTTATTTTTGATTTCTTTCAATAAAACTTGAAAAATAAAAATCATTGGCGGAACGGACAGTCCCCTTAAAGGCGATTGCAATGGTGTACTCCTTGTACTTGTAGCATATCCCTAACATAATGATTTTTTTCTTTTAAAATGTGATGGATAATCATTATTTGCGATCCCTGGTAAATATCAATTTAGAAAAAAATTATTTCAGAGGGACACCATTAAAATACCATCATGAAACTTTGTGATGAAAAAAATTTCTTATTGACCCAAACTTTTTATGATTCAATCTAAAAGAGCATGAAAAATGCTAAAAAATTACACCTTTTCCAGCTTTCTATCTTTAATAGCAGAGCCACAATCGCAGTTTAAAAATGTCATGTACCGTAATTTTATGCGTTTTTTTTTAAGTTTACATAGCTACAATTTCCAAACCGGTTGACTAATTTCAATAAAATTTTGTATTATTTTTAGTTTCTATAAGGGGAACCTCTATACCAAATTTGATCAAATTCTGAGATAGTAAGGTAAAATCACTCTGTTGATTTGACATGGAATTACCCAAGTATTAATACTTTTGAATAAAATGAAACTCTGATCTAATTGTTGTTTGAAAATTTTCAAAAAACAATAACAACTCATCATGTCAGAGTTTCATTTTCCTCAAAAGTATTAATTACTTGTATTATAGTGTGAAATTCCGTTATGTAAATCACTTAATACAGTGGGGGTGATTTTAAGTTTATAAAATCACTAGATAATGGTATTTTTATGATGCAATTTATTTTAAAATTATCAATTTATTTTTAAACTTATCAATTTATTTAAATTTATTTATTTTAAAATTACTAATTTTAAAATAAATAATATCAAATTAAATAAAAATGGCAGCAGCGGCTAACTGCCTTCAATTTATGTCGGCGGCGGCTAATAGCCGGCTATTAGCGCTTTTCATGCGATACAGTTCGTGTTACAATTCAATATCTGCATGACACAAGAGTGTTCTACTACTATCTACAGGAATTATATTTAAATTCGTATTTAAAACTTTTAAGCCAATTTTAAATGGTCACAACAATTTGGCCAACCCCTGTGCGTCACATATATTTATGTAAAAATGAAATTTCACATTGAGAAGTGAAGAGCAAATATTATTGGTGAGCTTAACTTGTTAAAAATGAGTCATATTGTTGATAAGCAGCTGAGTTTTTAAAATTAATGATTTTGATTTGGTTGGTGTCTATGTGAGACAGATGTAAAAAGGGACATGTAGTCGTAAATAGAAATAAAATTTATTATAACAAATAATTATAAAAAAGAGAGTTTGACGACACGAGAACTGCTAACAGGTAAAGAAGAAGAACAAGAGATTAACAAAAACAAAACTGAAAAACTAAATTATATTTAGTAAAGAATTGTTTAAACTTGAAAGTAATCTGGCTAAAATAAATGAACATGTTTCAAATTTATTTCTTAGAGCAAAGTTGTTCCCTGCAAGTTTTTGTAAATTATGCTGTCTTTCATATTCTTGGAATATTTACATTCGAGTAAAATGAAGAAAAAATAAGGCAGAAATGTTTATGATTTGTGATCACGTAGGAAATTTTATTTATATTTTTCATTTCAGAACTCAATATTTTAATAATTTTTTTATGCTTTTGAACAACTTAAGATTATTAATGATGAAACTCTACAGTACATTCACATATTGGTAGAACAAATTATAACTATTATTAGTAGCGGATACTAGCAATATTCTTTCATTTGTTGCGAATGTATGCGAGATTACAGATAACGACAGCATCGCGATTTCCAAACGGAACTAAATTTTAGCATTGCAAAATATGTTGGTACAAAAATTCCCCAGGAGGAAATCAAACTGACACATTACTTGTTATGTGACAAGTAACACTTTTATAAAAGGGATCTGTCACTTTAACATGGCGATGGCTGAGGTATAGGTCAACCAACACTGTTACGATACGACGGGTCATGAATCGGTTACTAGTTATTATAATACTAACATAGCTCTAGGTAAATTGTGTATTTTTTAACTTGTATTAAATTGCATTCTTCTGATGCGTCCTCTAATCACAAGTCATGAAGCCTGCCGAATCTTGCCCAATTATGCAAAGACATAAAGAAATCATCCTCATTTAGCCAAAAAAAATGTAATGTTACATCAAGACAATGTTTCGATTCAATTTGTGCAGATTAAATGTCAAAAATACACGACTTATAATTTCAGTTGCTTCCGGAGTAGCCTACACTCAACTATACATAACTCATGGAAACAAAAAAAAGAATACAAGTTCTAGGTGTATTCAAATCTTAAAAAATAATTATTATCGGTTTGTGGTGTCAAGTAAACTATCCCTCCCCCATTATGCTCAAAAACTATACAATTCTTCATAAACACCCAACAGACATCATCGCGAACATCATTGCAACAGAAGCTTATTTTATGGTCCTTAAGAAATCTTACTTTTCGAGGTTTTAAAAAATTTATGAATCGGAATTTTCCAATCACTAATTTATCTCGTAGATTATTGAACTAAATGTTTACAATAAACTGAAATAATTTTCATAAAAGTGAATCAAATTTTATTATTAAAAAATAAATATTCATTTATGAATAGGCAAATTATTTTGAGCTTTTTTGTTTGGAATTTAAAAGAAGAATTAAAGCAAAGTTCAGTCATTCAAATAGTTATGACCGACAATGACATTTTAAACATAAAATATTGATGTTTCTTTTTAAACGACGGTTACGTTAGAAAATTTCTTTTTAAATATTTAAACTAAACATTTATTTTTAACTGCGTTTTTATACATGATTTACTTCTGTGTTGTTTGTGGCAACTATAACTTTTTCTTTTTTTTAGAAAAATATTTAAAAAACAAAACTACTTTCTTTATAACAAGTGTGTAGAGGGCAATAAAAGATTTTTAAATTAAACATACCATTTACACATACATATCCGTATGTACATATGTATGTATGTATGTATTTCTAACATTAAACTTTTATTTTTTTCTACTAAGGGAGAATTGTGGTACTAAACACTGGGGATTTCGTAATAAATAAATATAATTTGCATGTTTTCAACAAAGTGAGCAGAAAAAAGTCTTTTTTATATTCTTACAACTTTTTGCTTTAGTATACTCTATATGTATATATGATTTATACTTGTATGTGGACTTGTGCTCAGATATGTAAAGAATTGAAAAAGAAGAAAAAGTAGGCACAAAGTTACCAGATATAACTGCAGAAAAACTAGTTATCACTCCGATAAAATCCTAACTTTAGCTATTGGTAAGTTATAATAATGGCCCTAAGATTTATAACTCGACTAGATGTGGTGTGAATAATATAATATATGAAAACAAAAGTCTTTCTATGCAAGAACCATATTGATCATAATTAACGTGACCAGAACCCCACTTTCAATAGGATTATAACTCTTTTTTATATTGGATCATGGTTTTACGACTTTTTAAATTTCGAACCATTTTTAACAGTGCATCTTTGCATCTTTTTTTTTAATTTAAATAAATTTGTTTTTCATAAATGTTTTTTGTTTTGCAAAATCTACATATATACATACATATAATAAAACTGTAACCACTACCTCGTTTCTGTAACTAAAGTGAGAAACTTTTCACATGAAAATATAATAGTCATTCTGTTTTTCAGGTTGTCTCATAGCTAATCCTAAAACGTTTAAAATAATGTAATTAAAAAGTATGTCATGATCTCTAGCTCACCCTGTGTAAAACAAGATGACTATAACAATTTCATATGAAAAGTTTCTCATATAAGTTACAGAAACAAGGCACTGAGTAGTGCCCTGTTTCCGTAACATTAGTATGAAATTACTCACATGAAAGTTGTATAGACATCTTGTTTTACACAGGGTGGGCTAGAGTCATACACTTTTCTATTACTTTAGGTTAAAAAAGGTCTGTAGTCCGATATGGCTAAAAAGCATGACTATTATATTTTCATGTGAAAAGTGAGTGTCTGACATGAAATATTTTTGAACATTTTCTTGATGGTGACGATAGTCATTGATTTGGGGTACAATAAATTTTAGGATTTTTTTCTGCCTGTCTGCTCGTGCATCACGCAAAAACTACTGATTGACTACCTGGCTCAATATATAGGATACTTTTCATCCGAGAAAATATCTCATATCCAAGAAAAAGTAAACCGATTTAATTGAGACTTGAAACTTTGCAGCATCTTTTATTTTTAAAACGTGAAATTTTAGACGATGAGACGTGAAACTCTACAATAAGAGAATTTTGTAAAAGAGCAGTGTACCCTCATACAAAGTAATTGTATCTGAAGACCTATAATATCAAGAGCCTTAAAATTGTATACGGGCTACTTTGAAAACAAAATCCTTAGTTGTATAAAAACTGTGTGTACACTCCATTTCAATTTTCATTAAAACTTAATCATTTTATTTGTAAAAAATATTTTCTTAATGCATTAGTTAGAATGTACGAACTTAATCCTACTATAAGTAATTCAGGTGCCTATTATGAGCAGCTTTCGATCTTCGACTGTAGTTGAAAAAGCTGATCGAAGGTATTTTAATTTGGTATTATGGCGCAAGTTCGATAAAAAAATAACGCTATTGTGAATTTGACTCAATTCACAATAGTACATATTTATCAGCTGGCACTATTAATAAATATTGCATTACTTATTTTTAAAGGCAAAAAATTGAATTAATTAATGTGACCTCTCTGGTTTTGTTCTAACGAGAACCACCCCATTCTGCGTCGTTTCTTTCTAGTTTTAGCCGCTTGAGTTTTTGGCGTATTTCTTTTGCCAGCAGGGTTTTATTCCATTAGAAAACGAGCTTTTTCAATTTGTTTTGTACTTATAACCTTAGGCATAAATTGAAAATTAAAATAAAATAATTTACTGCGGTATTTGTAAAAAAGAGCGATAAAAACTTGACAAACACTTACAATTTTCATAACCATCGAAAACAAAATTGTGGTCGATGGAAAATTCGTTAGACAGTGCTACCAACTCATAATATGAATTTGACATTCGATTTTCGACGTTGCTTAGCCAGCAAAGATCGAAAATCGAAAGCAACTCATAATAAGGACCTGAAATTAAATTGCACTTTCTTGATAATACTTTCCTTCCGTTCCTTCCACGTCTCGCTTTTTAATTAAAAAAAAACATTTGATTACGTTATTCATGAAATACATATCGCACGCTCAACTGAAAATTTATAAAAATCTTTTTTATAAAACAGTTTACAAATAAAATCCCTAACGACCACGACAATTTTCTTTGCATCTCTTGTCTTCTTTAACTGGAAAAACAGCGCTATTTCTGTTTTTGCCTCTTGTGAACATTTGTAAATTTTTAGGTATGACTGTTTATGATTTCGTTTGCGATGTGTAGGTTATAAAAAGCTATAATATGTGTGGAAGTCAATAGTCATTAAATAACATAAAAACAATTTTTTTAGTTAATTTTTTTTAGATAGACTTTTGAAATTTTCAGAGACGTTGTATTACTATGGCCGCCATATCAACATATACTAAAAATTAAAGGGTATTCCAATAGTGACGTAATTTTTACGGAATAGGCAGGTACTTTAAATTTACACAGAGTATGTTCACAATGTCTAATGAAAGGGTGTTACCTAAAACTTCCAATTTTACGAATTTGGCCTTATCGTATAAGAGATATAGGCACACACACACACACGCAAAAGACTTATACGCACATACTTATGCATCTAGTGATACGATGTACTCGCACATAAAAAAATACTCACAAGGGGTTGGTAGGGGGTGTTAAAAATGCAAACCAGAATATATTTAATGGGTTGCCAATCAGGACGGGTAAATTTTAAAACGCTCGTTGTGACAGCATCTCTTAAGTTCTTCCCTTTAATTGGTTTGTCTTGTTTCATAAACAAGATTAGTCATCTGGTTGTGGAAATAATTGCCATATGCGATTGTTCTTTGTCTTAACAAAATTAGATTCTTTAGATGAGACATCATACACACTATAAATTGTCAAACTCTACCCATTCCTATGGAATAACCGTTTACATTTCTTAAGTTTTTTATTTTTTTTACATTTATTTGATCAAGTAAGAATTTATAGCTTTTGTGTGAATAAATGCTTTTAATAACAAAAATGAGTTTAATTAACAAAAATGCCGAAAGTAGTTGTAGGAAAAGTGGGTAAAACTTAACAGTAAACTCACAAAGTTAAAATTTCTCGATTAGAATTGAAATTGTAAAATATAATGCCAATGAGCTGCCATTATAACTAAACGATATTTTTATCATCAGTTTGTTAATAAAACTTTTGTAAAAATTACATTAATTATAAGCAGAGGTTTATAGTTTTTTACTCTTAGTAAGCAAGTTGTATTCATTAAGATAATAAAAAATACTTCTTTTATGATTTTTACAATTTTACTAAACAATTTCATGTTATTTTAAGATGTCAGCTTTTTTTCGCATAATAGCTTATGTTGCTTAAAAACAACATTTTATATCTTAACTTCCAAAGTCTAATAGTTTTTATGTGTGTGAGTCTTATTATATTTTTTAGAAGCAAATATTTAATTTAAAAAATCTATTTCACTCATGTCAAACATCCAAACGGATAGTCCAAACGCAAGTATCTTTTTGGAGTTGACTTCTTTTAATATTATGGTTTCTTATTCTACCTCAAGAATGGCTCGGAGTGGCCTTAAAAATAAGTCTTAAAAAGTTAAATCGTAATTCCGAGACGGCCAATTGGCATCGTTAAGTCGTCTGATAACACGACTGTCGACCTTCCTTTCTGGCCACGAAAAGTACGTATTCTTAGCTCTAAAGCGCTTTAAAATATCAGAACAACATTTTAAACGTCGGCGAGCATTTTCGAAAGAAAAAAATCTGCTAATGATGCCACTATTCCAAAACTCACATCAAACTCTTACTCTTTGTGGATACATTGGTTTTATTTTTTGTTTTTGGGCAAATTCGATGTCCTTACTTTGGAAATAAGTTTTCAATACTTCTCAATGTGTTCAAGCGTAACGCGACACATTTTGGTCCGCGGAGTTATGATAACTAACTGATAGTCAATATTTCAGTGAAAACAACTATAAGTGTCAAAATAACACGTGATTTAAAAATATACTTATAGTAGACCACCCTGTATAAATGTGCCATTGAAGAAATGCATATTTTTTCCAAGGCTGCTTCAACTTTTTTAAGCACCTGCAAAAATGGTTTATGTAGCGGATTAATGTCCGGGTCAATTTCATAAATTCAGAAACAAAAATAAATCGCTAGAGGCGAAAACAATTTAAATACAAATCTTGTATTTTTGTATCACTTATCACCTACAATATAAGAAGTACTTCAGTATATTTATTAATACTGTATACTATAGTGGAATTCACGGTTTGCTATTGTAGACCTTTTACATCTTGTAGCTTTGGTAAATTAAATTAATTAAATTTATCAGTATTTACCAAACCTACAAGATTTAAAAGGTCTACAAGGCAAACAGTGAATGTCACTTTCTTATATATAATTTTCCGTATTCTATTCCTCTAAAACAGTTGTTTAAATAGAAAAATTATTACATTTTAAACAACCTTGTAGACCAGTGTAGAAAAATTCAGTACTTTAGTACTTTTTCATCTTAAAACCACCACAGAGTTATTTTTAATACTTTTTTTATTTGCGCTTTTCAAATTTTAGACCCATTATAATAAGTTGGCAATAGCTAAAGTTAGGATTTTATTGGAGAGATAAATAATTTTTCATTATTATAAGTAAGCTATAAATAACCTTTAAGAATCTCGTTCTTTAATGGCAAGTTATAGTAACGAGCCCTACCCTCGTTATTATAACGGAAAACTACTTATCCCTCCTACAAAATCCTAACTTTAACTATAACAATGGGCCTTAATATATTAGCAACATTTCCAACGTAGAGCCAATTCATGTGTTTGTTTCAAAAAATGATGTTGTTGGTAATAAATATGCAACTACCTTGTGTTCTATTCGGAGGTATCAATGCATTTTTTTAAATGTCATAAAAAGTTTATTTATAACTTAAATATTAAGATTTTTAAACTTAGATAGTCCTTTAAAATACATATCTACAAAAAAATATGCTTACATGTCTGGGTTATCTCTTTTAGTTTCGGTGAAAATTGGCTTGGAAAATATTTTTTTTTTTTTTTTTTGGAAATTCTATAATTGTGAAAAATTCATGAAATTTTGAGTTTTAAAGGTTCACAACTTCACTTAGAAATATTCCTACTTGAAAATATTAATTCCCAACTCCGTGCTTTAGCGGATCTTCCAGAAATAAATTATTGAAGAACTAAAAATGTGTAATTTTTTTTGGAAAATGTAGCTAAAATCAGGAACGAAATGGATGATATGTTTCCTAGCATTGCACGCATTGCTTTCGAAATTTTTTCAATACCACATTCGCCAGCATCAGTTGAACGCATATTTTCAATACAAAATGCTGTAAAAAAATGGAAAGAAATCGTTTATGTGTAGAAACTGTTTCAAGTTTTATTAAAACTAAAGATATATTAAAATCAGATGACAATTGATGTTATAATTACAATATTTGTAATGATTTCTTGAAGTAAATTTTCTTTATCTTATAAAAATGAAATGAAAGCTTTATTTTTAAACATACAATAATAAACTATCTTAAATAATTTTCTTTAGAGAAAAATGAAAAAATTTACCTATTTATTATTATGTATAACAGAAAGTTAATTTACACATGTACCTTTAATATATTAATAATGTAGGAAGACTATTAAAACAGACCGCTTCCTTAATGGGTCTCTTTTCGATCCCCTTTCTTCATTAATGATTATAGCAAACAGTTTGCAAAATGTAGGGTTTGGGATTTCTCGGACTTTTTCACTTCCCGGGAAACGGGAAAAAATATTCGCATTCCCGGGAATTCCCGGGAAAAGCAGCTCTTAAAAAAATAACTTTATTTACTGAAAAGGTATTTAAAAATTCATAGTTTTATAAGTAGGTAATTCCATGTCAAACCAACCAAAAAAAATTGTTTTCAAATTTATCACTTCCGATTTTATTGAAACTTTTGTTGTTTATATTCTCTTACAGTTTTTTAGGAATACAGTTATCAAAATAGGAAAATACCGCTTTTTTGGATATGAGCTCGAGGATTAAATATATTCTTATTCCAGTTCTATAAGCCCTAGGAAGTTGAGTAATAGCTCAGTTTAAAGGGGATTTCATACGCTTTAATTTGATATCAATCATGAAAAAACAACTTTTTTAATAACTTTTTTTCTTATACTTACAAAAATGTTTTATAAAAATCTTTCAGAAAGTGTCTTTTAATTTTCTTAAAATTTACATATGTTTTTAAATTTGGCATGGTGAGTACACTATAAAAATCAGAGTGGGATCAGAAGTTATACTAAAAAAAATTTAAAAGAGACTATCTCTAAGATTTTTATAAAAATAATTTTTAAATATAAAAAAAAAAATTTGTTAAAAATTATTTTTTTTATGATTGATATCAAATTAAAGCGTATAAAATCCCCTTTAAAATGAGCTATTACTCAACATCCTAGGGCTTATATAACTGGAATTAGAATATATTTAATCCTCGAGCGCATATGCAAAAAAGTGATATTTTCCGACTTTTATAACTGTATAGCTGTATTTGGATTCAGAGAGTCAAGGTATATAAATAACAAAAGTTTCAATAAAATCTGAAGTAGTCATTTTGAGTGCCTTGTTGATTTGACGTGGAATTACCCAAGTATTAACAGTTTAAAAAAACTTAAAAACAGTTCAGGTGACAAAAATAGTAAGATATAACATATGAATAAATTAATTATTTAGGCTTAAGTTCTTATTCATAAAAAGATAAAAAAAATTAGACACCAGCAGAGCACTCTTCATCTATCTACTGAATTTTCTTAAAAGTCCTCATGATGTTAAATTACTCTTTCAGTTAAGTCGTAATACCATTTCAAAATTTCAATTTTGCAACACTGTTGTAAATTGATATAAAGAATGCTGAAGACGGATGTAGCGATTTAGAAAATGCATTACATTCATCTAGTACCCAATTGTCTCTATCTCTCTAAAATAATGAACTTATGACTGAAAAATGATTAATTACAAAATCAATCAAACAAACTCAGTTTTTTTTTTCTCTAAACTGGAGTGGCCTACATTCAACTTTACCATACCAAATGGAAACATATATTTTTATGGATATATTATATAAAGAATAAAAGTTTAAAGTATATTCAAATCGAAAAAAATTATTTTTGATTTGTGGTGTTAGGTAAACTACCCCTTGCCCCTTCCCGATTGTGCTTATCTCCATAAACCAAAGCTTCATACTAAATTTCGTTTTAATATGTCATACGGTATGACCCACCCATTTTTGATAATAAGAATGAAAAAAAAAAAAACAATGTCTTAAAAGCGCTATATTTTTAATAGTTTACCTTAAATGCAGAAGCGTTAACATTAAAAATTCATTATTTTTTAAACTGGAAAAATAAGAAACTTAGTTTCTGTCTCTGCTTTTCCAAAAAAACTGATTAATTTACAGAAAATGTATTAACATGACATTTAAGGTTGTACCAATATGTGTTGAAATATATAATTATTGTTATTAATGTGTTTTTTGTTAAACTTTAGAATTAAGCGCCACAGGCAAAAAATTTTTATAAAATATATATAAATATAACAATAAACAATAATTAATTTATTAATTTAAATAATTAATTTCAACTCATATTAGCAAACTATCTGTACCTTTATTATTTTTTTATTCACATATATTTCCTTTCATATATATTTTAATGAACGCATACAATATTTATTTGCGTACATTGGCAACAATATATTTCACTTGGTACCAAAACGCTTCCTAACAGACTGTGATCACAGATTACATACAACTTCTTCTCAAAGCTTTCTCGATGAATTCAATCAACGGTTTAATTAATTTAAATCAACGATTTAATGTGACCACGGTTACTCAGAGTTCCTTTGGCAGCACCCCCAGGATCAGCAGGTGTCACAGCTTTCTTGGATTTTGATCAAAGATTACATACAGAAGTTGCAAGCTGAAAGCTTTTTCGATAAAATAAACCAATATCAATGCCCTTACTAACACTATTGACATTTTTGTATTTAATAAGAAAACTATAAATAAATTTGGGCGATAATTCATTTATATTTGGGTATTTTTTCACAATTTTTGGGCCAAATTTCCATTTTGCTTTTTTGGGCAATCTTTCATTTCTTTAGGGTGATTATTCATTCGGCAATTTTTCATTTTTGTTTTTGGGCTATTTTTCACAGGGTAATTTTGCATGCAGCCACAATTTACTAAACCGTAAATGAAAATATTGGGGACACTCGTATTATAAATATAAATTCCTAAATTATAGATTATTACTGGTGTCAAATTGATAATTTAATTCATTAATAACAAACACCTTATAGAAATAAACACAGCAGAAAGAAAAACAAGATAAGGGAATAAATTAATAAACCACCATCACAAACAGGCAGGGGTAGATTTTTAGTTGCATTTAAAGTGGTATAAAAATAAACTAGAACTTTTGCATAAAATAATGTATTTCAAAACATTAATTTACATTTAAAAACTCTGTAGCAAACCTGTTATTTAAATTTTGCGAGGCTTTTGATAACTGTATAGCTAAAAAACTGTAAGAGATAATATTTTTTTAAATTTTATTCGAATTCAGGGTGACAACGAATATGAATAAAAAAAAGTTTCAATAAAATCGGGATGGGTAAATTTGAAAACAATTTTGTTTTGGTTGATTTGATATGAAATTAATCAACTAATAAATTAAAAAAAAATAATTAAGTCCTCAAATCTTTAGTTTTATAATAATAGCAATTACAATATTTCAAGAATTAAGTCATAAGTACTGTGTTATGTAACTCTATAAAATTCAATTGTTATATTTTTCTTTTTTAATAAAATCTCTTTTACATGCGACTGTATAACAAATTACTCAATGTAAATTACATGCTTCCCTTTAGGTCTTTTTTCAATTCTTTTAGATTTTCTATTTTTATTAATGCGTCACAATAAATTCATCACATAAATTTTCTAGGACATTTTATTGTGTGTGTACACTAACCCTAAAACAAAAATATAATTTAACCCTGCAATACTAATGTTAGTCATTTGGTCTAACATCGTTATTATTTTTGTGTACAGTTTTTTTGTGTTCATAACCAGAGTTGTCAGATATGGCGATTTCTCGCCAAACGTGGCGATTTTCCATCTTATTTGGCGACCAGTAGTGCGATTCACTATTCAATTTTAACGATTCTTGACTCGTTAAAAAAATTTAACAACAAAACGAAAGACTTTGTTATTCAGAAATGCTTTTTAATAACATTTGATGTTGTTATAAATCAGCTGTTTTTCTTAACAAGTCGAGTATTGTTAATTTAACTGCAACTATTTTTGTGTCGTTTACCTTATCAAAAGATAAAATCGGCCATTAGATGTATAATGTAAAATTTAAAATATTCTAACCCCCATATTTATAAAAAATAAAATATATTTAAAATCTATTTTAGAACAAATTTTTCATACAAAAGTTGTTCTAAAATACATTTCAAATCAGTTTTATTTTTTATAAATATGGGGATTAATATTTAAATTTAAAAAATTTTTTAGAAATAAAATGAAAAGAGAACAAAAAATGAAGCACTTTTGTGGAATGTTTTGTATATTTTGTTTATTATTTTTCATTCCTCTTTGTTTTTTTTCGCTATTTTGCCATTTTGTTTAGCAGCATTGCCATTTATTTTTGTTTGTATTTTTCATTAGTGAAGCATAGGTTAGTGAATCGCAAATGCGTTAGTGCAAGCAAAAGACATGTTGATATATTTAACAAGTGTTAGATCGTTAAAAGATAGTGAATTGCACTACAGATTTTGGATTTGGGACTTTTTGGCGATTTTTAAATTAATTGGCGATTTTTCATTGGCTTTTAGCCAACGTTAGAAACTGAATTAAGGCATATGTACGAAAATGCATAACAAAGAAATTAAAGTTTTAAAAGTAAATTGTTTTTCATACATAAATATGATTTTACCTCTGGAAAGCGAAAACTTTAGAAACATATATTTATTTAAAGTTTACGAACATCTTTCCATTTCCATATATAAAAATGTTTTTCATCTCTAAATATGATTTTATTCCGGAAACTGGAAACTTTATTTAAAATTTACAAACATCTTTCGACTTTAAAATGTGGGAATTCCTTATTACAAACAAAAGTCCTTATTTTCAAAGATTTATATAAATACTAACATACTTTTGGATACTTATCAGCCATAATAGAAAACATTAACTTCTGTTTTAGAAAGATTATAAAAAATATGATATTCTATATAATTATGTACAGCTACATTAGTTTTGTACTTATTGTTTACTTAGAAAGGAAGTTTTGAAGTAAGGATTAAGTTCGTTTTATTCTCTCTAAAGCCTAGTACTCTGTTCGAATTTGTGAAAAATGTTGAACAAAGTTTATTATTTCACATTTAAGATGTGGTGTCTATCTAGCGATTCGGAAGAATTTTACGATTTTCTTGCTTTTAAATATACCACATTGTTTTAAAAAATTTTACAAAAAATTCCACATGAAATAATGCACATTTGCTTTATTTCACAGCTTTGATAGATTATTGCCAGAAACATTTCAATGTTTATCCACAGTAAAAACAGAATACTAATTCTGCAACATTTTTTCATGACTTTTTCATACAATTTTTTTATGTATGTAGTTTAACAGCATGAAAAACTGAACAGAGTACCAGGCTTAAGTTAAAATAATATTTTTTAAAAATTAAGTGATCAATTTTTAAGAAAAATATGATTTTTTTAAAATTTTTTAAATTACTGGGTAGAAAGATCGAGTTCAATAACTCGATTGCGAAACACATCCTATGAATTTTATGAATTAAAATAGGATATGTGGCATTTATCTGTTGGAACTTTAGTAATGTTGAATAAATTTAATTCCCATAAAACTTATTCTAAATAAGAATACAGTGACAAATACTTTAAGGATGGGTATGTTCAGGTCTCCATTTTTAATATAATAACCACTATTTTTCATTATTTTAAGCTATTTTATATTTAGCTATTTCGATTAAATTTATTTTTGGTCATTTGTTTAAAATATTTTTAAAATTAAAAAATATTGTATTTGTTAAAGGCGATTTTGGCGAAAAAGGTGAAAAATTTGACAACCCTGTTCATAACTATTGCTCCAAGTCTATCTGTAATCTCAGTCCAAGGTATATTTATTTTACTAGGTAGTGGCGTCTCTACAACAATACAAGAACAACATGGCATTTTGTTGTTGCTTTGTAGTTCGAAATGCCAAAAAACATATAAGAAAATTGAGAAGGCGTTTATGTGTTTTATTGCTTTCTCACTTCTACACTATAAAATTTCTGAACACATACAACTTTTGACATGTTGAACTATTAAGTCAGCTGGGCGGACGACACTACCTAGTAAGATAAATATACCTTGTCTCAGTCGATGGAGTACTCTTGCTGTGAGAGGTTTAAACTCATTTTGATTGAACGAATAAAGTAAATAAAATTTTTTTTTTCAAAACAAAAATATGATCATAAAGACCAAAAAGTCACATTGGTACTAATTGATAGTCAATTTGACTAACATGAACCTAAAAACTAAAAAAAGCAATACCTACTTAGTCTAAAAGTTAAACCGTTCACAGCAGGAGAAAACCATCGACTGATTGAACATAAAAGCAGAATGCAAAAAAAAAAAAAATACTATGTTAGTCGAAATGACTAACATTAGTACTGCAGGGTTAAAAATAAAAAAGAAACAGTTTACTTATAACCTACAACAATGCAAAGTGTGTACTTTTATGGCATATCAAAAATTTGCGCCTTATTAAGTCGAAAATGCATAAATAACACGCCAAGGCGGTTGTTTTATTTCTAAAATTAAATTGAAACTGACCAGTCTTGTAGCCAAGCACAGCAACACAAACAGTTTTCATTAGAAATGTAAACATCAATAGCCCAAATCAGAATAAAAGTGAAAAACCTGAAAGTAAGTTATAACTTAATAATAATAAAAGCGTAACTAACTAACAATGCACAGTGGGACAGAAAACAAATTAAATTGTAATAAGAATACGTTTTCTAAACTACTGGTCGAATCTATTTGATACTGGTAACATCTACAGAGGAGAAGTTAGGCTTTTAGAATGTTGTTTGCAGCGGTAGAAGATTTTTAATCTGAATGCTGAGCGTACCACTTTTCATACAACGTCAATATTTATCATCGTGTAGCTAGAGAACTATATGAAGTATTTAAATTTAAGTAAAGGAGTTACTCCTAAGGAATTTAAAGACTTCATCTTCGTCTATTCTATCAGAATTCAAAAAGAAATTAAAAAGATTTACCCATAATATTTATTAAACAGATAACTTCATTTGGGTTTATTTATTCATGGTATTTTGACTTTTTCGTGGTAACACCGCCTTGGGTAGTTCATTAACATATTACCATATAACAACGCCATTTTCGATGCAACCTTGATTATTGTTAAGTATGTGTCAGATACATCGACTGATCTTGAACGTATATTTTCGATATATTGTACAGATTTGTCCGACAATCAAGTCGTTTTATTTTTATAACTTAAAAATTACAACATTAAGGTTAAATAAGGTTAAATTTAAACTTGCTCTGCTTATTACTATCAGCTCCACTGTGCAGTGTTTCAGTGTCAGTAATAAGTTTAAGAAAGAAAGCCTTGATTTGATGGTGTTGTTAAGTGTTATAATTTATATTAGTAAACTTTCTGTTTAATCCCATTGGAAGGAGCGTAAAAATTAAAATGGTTTTATTTCTTGGAAGCTTGTGCTTTCGATTAAATTAATCACAAATTTTTTAATTTTTTATATTTCTGGAAAGACCAAACTTTCTTCTTTTTCTATTTTTAGTTTTATCAGATTCTAGTATATTTGAATGAAACCTAGAAACAGAAATCATGCATCAAATGAGGTTAAAGATTTAAAACTATATAACTCTTTTAGAGATGTACGCAAAGAAGGAAAGTTTTCATTTTAGATTAAAAATGAATTTAAATATAGTAGTTAAAATCGAACTTTACTAGAATATAGAATATTTCCCATTTTACTTTAAAATTAATCACCTAATTTGTAAAAAATATTCTTTTAACCCTATTAGTAATTAGAGAGAATAAACGAACTTAAGGCTTACTTTAACAATTTATTAATAAAATATTTTTGCTTCATACAGTATTGTGGCTGCCGCAGAAGTGGAGCCGTGTGAATGAAGCAAAACACACGGTTACATGTGTATTAAATCACTGCATGAGCACCAAAAACGAAGCTCATTATATTTCATTTAATTCATAACGATGAGGGGACAATAATAAACAGCGAAGACCAACGAGCTAAATGCGATGAGCTTGCATAGTTTTCATAAGCAAGTTTGAATAAAGGTTGAATTAGTTTTTCACTTTCCGTGCTGTTACGAAACAGCTGATCTAGTTTTGATAAATAGAGTTAGTTTTTCTCTTCCGTTCCGTTTTGTTGCGGACGAACCTGTAAAATAAAAGCAAGAAACAGATGATAATCTCAACAAAATTATTATTATATGATTGTAATTTGTTTAAACTGTTTATTTACTTTATTTGTAAAACATATTTAAGTTTGAAGTTAATTATGTATATGACGTAAGAATGGGTGGCATTCATTTTTTAACACTTTTTTCTTAAACTTACAAACTCAAATTGGAAAAACTGCTTATATACTTATATAGCAGGGACCCTAGTCAACACTTTCCATGATGGCATTGGATGCCATCTCTTCATTTGGCCACTTTGGCCAAAATATTTAGGAGAAGAAAGTGTAATAACTGTCGTTCAATAAAATAATATGAATTTATATTCTTTGAATTAAGTAGGGCTTGAAATTGCTTAAATTTTATTATTTGCAGAAAAAGTTGTTAAACATATTGTTGAAAAATTCATATTTTAGTGTGTAAGACGTTACGTCATATTAACTGACATATTTAAATTCACACACGTAAAAGCAACTACAAAAAATCCATTTACAGAACAGCGTCAGAAAGTAAAGACAAATGAAGCCTTAACTATGAGTAAATGTTGAACATCATAACAATGAACTTGGGTGAGTGAAATACGACCACAGTTCGAGTGTACAAACAAAAAACTCAGAATTTAGTAACAATACTTACATTTTAAGGTCTTCATTTCTTAAGAAATACAAAAAACAAAAACCACTAGTGCAAGCAAAACGCACTAAATCTTAGTATTCACTTTCCGTTGCCGTTCTGTTACTTTTCATTTTGTAAATTCATTATTGTAGTTACTTTTCCTTAAAAACCACATATTACTTTTCTTTGAAAGGCATATATTCAGCTATATCTTCTCCATTGCTTATTTTTCTAATATACTAGCCATCCTCGGTGCGCTTCGCTACACCTATCCACAAAAAATACAACAAAAACTTTTTTTTCATATTTTATTTATTGTATCTTCAATATATTTCAACTTACAATAATTACTCATGTCTTAAAATAAAAAAAATATACATACTTAATAAGTCCAGCCAGTGCTAGACAAAACAATGTTGAAACAATAAACACTTGAACGAAGAGTATGGCCAACCCTATAATTCGAAAACGTCACTATTCTCACGACAAACCTGTTTCAGTTTATATGAAGGTACGACGCACACTGTTCCCATCCAATCTGCTTTTTGCTAGTCTATGTATTAACAAGATAATAATATTTTACTTTGTATGGGAGGTACCACGCCCGCTATTCCAATCCAGCCTGTGTTTCGCTAAACTATGCACATTAGTATGATTGTTACTTGTGCAAAGTTTTAAGACTCTAGCTATTGTACTTCTCTAGGAACACAATAATATCTTTTCACTTTGTATGGGAGGTACCACGCCCACCGTCCCAATCCAGTCTGTGTTTTGTTAGACTATGCACATTAGTATTAGGGTTGCTTCTGCAAACTTTCAAGACTCTGCCTATTGCAGATCTCCAAACAGGCGATAATAATTGTAACAAAAGTAAATAAACAGTTAAAACAAATTGCAATAATATAATAATATTTCTTGTTGAGAGATTATCAGCTTTTTTGCTTTTACAGTAAAGTAAAAACTAATTCACTCTATATTCAAAAGTACTACACAACTACAAAACAAAAGTACTACACAACTACGAACATGAGACTAGTAAACACGGCGCTTACTTAATTTTACTCTGTCAGCTCATTGCGTTTACTACGAACAAAGGTTTGCTCATTAATAGTATGGTATAAGTACGTGTTCAGTAACCTAGTTTGTATTCAAAGTATTACTACTTGCTCATGAGCTTATGAGCACATAATTTGATTTTGAGAAATCAAAGTCTTTTTTGCCGATAAATATGTATATAATATTTAAATTGAGAAAAGAGCCTCGTAATTTTGATATAAAAAATATAACGAATAACAACAATTTTGGAATAAAAAACATTCCACAGATAATATTTTGGAAGTTATTTAGAAAAACTCAAAACGCCTATTTTGTTCTCTTTTTTTGACAAATTTTTGCCCTTTATAAAAAAATTTACATTACTGTCAGTCAGCATATGAAGTATAATATTCTGAATAATTATCTTCTATATTTTGCTTTCTATTTATTTATCATCAAATTTCCTTACTACATTACATTTACTTACATTTTATTGCGTTTTAAAGTTATGAGGCCGAAGCTTTTTCTATTGTAATAAATAATAGAAAAGAAAATAAAATAAAATAAAAAATAACATAATACGAGTACACACTTGACCATTAACATTGATGAAATACTCTCTGACTCTAAACATTCATTAAAAATGACATGTGCACCACTCATCAGTGTTTTTTATTTGGATCTATTGTTTAAAATAAACAAAATCAAAATTATGAATCAATATTGTAATAAAAAATTTTAATAAGAAAAAATCTGAAATTGTTAGTTTTGCATAGAAACAAAAAAAAAACAATTCAAATTAATATAAAAAAATCGTTTGTTTACCTTTGAAAAAGCGGTTTATTGGATGTTTTATTTTTGTTAAGCGTCATAACACCAACCCATCATTGCACAGTAGGGGCTTTGGGCAGTAATAAAAAAATATAGAGTTTTTGAGCAAACAAAACTTTTGTTATAAAAGGTTTTAATTAGTTCTAAACTAAAGTTCAATTAATTTTTTAATTGATTCAAATATATATTTGTTTAAAACAGCACAAACAAATTTTCTAAGTGATCAAATAATTGAATCAATTAATCATTTGATTAAATTTTATTTTGAAACCAATTAAAACCTTTAATTGGTGAAAATATTTTTTCTGTGTTGCCATAAAATGTTTGATAACATCTTTTTATTAAATAGTGCAATTATGAAAAAAAAAAATAATGAATAGAAGAATTGAACGACTAAGCTTTAGTTTCCAGTTTAGTTGTAATTTTAATTATTATAAATTAGTAATAAATAGACTCAGTAAAATAACAAGACTGACTTCTGTAAATCCCAATTCCCAAAAGAAGTTTTAAAAATTTCCAAAAATGTTTTTTTTTGTTGCATCTAAGCGTACGGCAATGCACTAGGCTAAGTGATCCACGAGTCCATTCGTACCGTTTCCTATCCCCTTAAAAAACTTATTTTCCTTTATCAGAAAATTATGAAACGTAAAACGCAAAGACACTTCATACGAGTAAACCCGTAGCTGAAGTTTAAAAGTTTTATAAAGAAGGCTTCCGGTAATATAAAGGTGTAAAACTTCCTTATTTAAGTGTGCCAATACCAAAGCACCAGTTAAATGGTTAACTATTGAACTATAACTAATGGGTCCGAGTTTTAAAAACAGTCAAAGCATATTTAACCTTCTTGTTAATGACCTATTTGTTTTAAATTTAATTAAAATCAATTAAAATTAGGTCCAATCCCCCACTGTGCTGTTTGTTCAAATTGATAAAATAAGTCATATGTCGTCATTAAAAATCAAGATTTTTTTTTTCAGGGTAAACAACTATAAAAAACAGACACATTTGAATTAAGTTTTAACAAGTCTAGAAAAGCAAAGAGAACCTAAGAGGTGTAACAGAAAAGAGATAGCAAGATAAAAATAATGCTTTCTACACGTCTCTTTCTCAAATTCATATGTTTTCTTCTGTGCTATTTCGTAAACACAGCTATTTTGTGCTATTTTCTGGCGCATAAAAATTAAACGTATTTTAACATGTAAAAAATTAAATTTCTAAGTCAGGGTAAATTGAAATCTTAAGCAAAATTAAAAAAGAAGTCAAAGTTTCTATATGCAACTTGACTGTATCGGGAAAATTGTATAATCAACACCGGCTTGGCATGTTTCTTAAACAAATTCGAAAATCTGTGCAGAATACGTACTATATCGCATGCTATATTTTTTCAAAAACGTATTTATCCCGAGGTATTTATATTCACACTCATCAGAATTTTGTATTTTAAAACTTTTTTTTCATATTTCCGGTAAAAATTATGTTCACTGAATTTTTTATTGACAAATGGTCAAACGGATTTATTTTAAATTTACAGTCAGAGGTTTTTTGATTGTTCAAGGTTCCGAACTCAAAAAACGTCAACGGCATCCTATTAATATCGGCTTTATATCTGTTCGTCTGCCACACGGCTTTATATCACGTAATTAATTGCTGACTTTAATTTCACAAAAATGAGGTACTAACTGAATTGAAAATAAAGTTTGGCAGTTTGTTAGTGAAAATTACCCGAAGTTATTTTGGTTTTAATTTAGAGTGATTTTTAAGATGTAGATCAGAGATTTATTCATCCTTAATCATTGTTTTTAGTTTTAAAAGTATAAATTTATTACATATATTTGCTAGTTTAAGCGGACAACGTTGGTGGTTAAACCTACATGAAATGAAAACATATTCACATACATACAGTGAGGTGCACAAATGATTACATGTTTGTACTTTGAGCACTTCTTGTTTCATAAATATAAAAGTAATTAAGCAAATTCAAAAATTTTTATTGTCGTTTATTAAGTATTTAGTACCTTATAAAATTGTATAAAATTTGTAACATTTTGCATCAAGCACCTTATGTACTCAAGTTTGCACCTCTGCATTTTATGAAGAATTTGAAGAAAAGAAATGAAAAGGTACCGTTATTTTTCAATCTTTTTGCTTTTTATTAGTTTTCTTTAAGAAGGCATAAGCTCGACATTATTTAAATCGCGTGGGGTAAAAACATTGTGCAAATTTTTGAACAAAAATCAAATAAATACTTAACAATAATAAATAATGAAGAAACTTTCAAAATCCACCGAGGAGAGCATCTGGGCCATGACTGAAAGAGGCTGTTCTACCCGGGAAATTACAATAGAACTCAAAGTGAGTCAATCAGTGGTCATAAAGGTACAAAAACGTTGTTCCGAAGCCTCAAGTTAGAGGTCATAAAAAACTTCTAACTAATGCGGACGCACGTCTAATGATAAGAGAAATGAAAAGAAATAAGTTTTTAACACCAAAATATGTTTCGTTAGCAATCGGAAAACCTGTTAGTCGGTGGACGGCATGTAGAGCCCTTCGCGACATTGGTTATATTGCAGCAGTAAAAAAACAAGAACCTGCATTGTCGGAAAAATGTAAAGGCACGGTTAAAATTTGCCAAAGAGCACAAAACTTGGACAGTGGACAACTGGAAACGTGTGATCTGGTCAGACGGATCCGAATTCAATCGTTTCCAATCCGACGGTAAACAATATTGCTGGCGCCGCCCTGGTGAAATGTGAAGCAAACTGTGAAGCACCGTGGAGGAAACGTCATGGTGTGAGGTTGCTTAACGTGGTGGGATCTTGTACCACTGCAAAAAATTTATAATATAATAAAAAAGAAGAATTTTGAGGATTTTGCAGACTCCTTCCCTATTTTGTAGAAATCTTCCCGATTTTGTAGATAATAGTGCCTATCCTGCAGAAGAAGTAATTTTTCAGCAGGTTGGTGATCCAAAACACACGTCCAAAATCGTGAAAGAATGGTTTGGTGAGCAAAATTTTCAATTAATGCAGTGTCTAGCACAAAGTCCCGACCTCAACCCGATTGAGAATTTGTTGTCAATCGTGAAGAGACGGTTGGGACGGTACCAATCAGCCCCTACCAACTTGGACGAGCTTAGGCAGCGGATCCAAAATGAATGGAAGAATATTCCAAAAGAAATTCTACAGTAATTGGTGGAGACTATGCCAAATATTCCTATTCCGCAAGATTTTTCAACGGTGCAAAATTGAGTACGTTGGAGTTGTTTTCGTTTTCTTTATTTTTTTTTTTTTCTTAGAAATTGTTGCTTTTACACTGTTTTGTTAAGTACCTAATACTAAATAAACTACAAAAAAATTTGAATTTGCTTTATTACTTTTATTTGTATGACATAAAAAGTGCTCAAAGTACAAACTTGTACTCATTTGTGCACATCATTGCATATGAAAAAAGCAGCTGTCAAAATTATTTTTATGAAAACGTGAAAAATGACAAGACATATTTTTTCATAAATTTCAAATTACCAAATAAACTTTATGTAAAATGTATTAAATATCAACAATTTCTTCTTCTTCTTTAGACAACACAGTGCTGTTTCGATAAAATTATGACATAAAAAAAAAGTTGCCATTTTTGTTGTTTAGTATGGTTTAAAGTTTAAACTGCCACTCAAAAACATCAACTTCAATTAATATTGAATGAAATTAGGAATAAGCTTAGCTAATCTGGAATGGCCTACACTCAACTTTACCATGGAAACAGATATTTTTATGGATATGTCAGATAAAAAATAAAAGTTCAAAGTATATTCTAATCGAAAAAATAATTATTTTCGGTTTGCGCTGTCGGTTACCAAACTGAGTAATTCGAATTATACGATACGAACCATTTGCAAAATAGTGCTATTCAATTACGTCTAAAGTTAAATTTAAGAAAAAACTTAAAAGTTACTTATAGATTCAAATATTTTTTTTTGGTATAATAAGACCCTAGTTTTCTTTGTCATCTAAAATAACACATATCCATACATATACAAACTTATTTCATACATATACAAACTTTATTTTATTCCTGCACTAAGTAAAAACTTTAGACATGACCTTAATGTAAAAGTCTATAAAATAAATGACGAGCCAGCATTAGATTACTATTAGATAAAAAACATTTTTGGAAAATTTGGCACACGTTATAAAGATTTTTAGTGCATTTAATTTTTGTGATAACAAAGAAAAGTTCAATAAACATCAAATCATGAAATTTTGAACAGAAAGAAACTTTTTTTGCCGACTACTTTGCAGTTATAAAAATATCAATAATTTAAACAAGGGGAATTTATTTTAGAAGCTTGAGATGAGAGCACTACGGTGCGAAATACATACATTACATAATAAAAAAAAAACAATTTTTTTAACCAATGCCAATCATAACACTTGGTTGTGGTAATGTTTAGTTCTATTATTTTCGCCGCTACTCGACATGTCAAACCTAAATGGTAATAAATTAATTATATAATTATAAAATAATTTCTCAAATATACATACATAAATACATATTATACATATACATATATGTATGTATACAGTTCTCGTTTTCTATTTTTCTATAAAGTTGTTCAAGAAGAAAAATTAATTTCATTTGAAACTGCCTTATACGATCCAGAAAATACATTACATCCCGCTAGTATCTAATTTTTCTTTATGTCTTTATAATAATGAACCTAAGCCTGGAATATTAACAATAATTTAAATTAAACTTAGAAAAGAGCTGTAGCTTCAAAAGTGTCCGTTCAAAAATATAAGAGTTTAATATGTATAAGAGTAATAAAAATAGTCCAATTGAAAGAAGCTGTCAAAAAATGTTTCAAAAGATATTTTCAAATAGCAACGGTAGCCCAAAGTTCTTTAAAGATTTTCTTTAAACTTTACTGTTATGTAACGAATAGTTAAAAAATTTACGGCACAGTTGTTTGTTGAGTTAATCGTAGTTGCGGTATGACACAAGCTTTACTTAAGTGGGCTCGGTAAACTCAAACAAATATTAATTAGCATCCCTTTAGAACTGATGGACCTAGAAACTTTTTTTAAATTTGTTGGCCAGATTTAGCACAGCAAAAGCTCGTTATGTCAAATGGTAAAATAAAAATGTTCTAAAACTTCCCGGGATTGCGCATAATAAAATACATTGGGCAATAGTTAAAAGGGAAATTTAAAAGCTAGATGCAGTCTTAAGGCTGTTAAATATTAAGAGGTTTTAAATACAAATATAAATTAAACAAATAAATTAAAATTCAAATTGTGAAAATAAATAAAACGACGCGTTTGCTTTCGTTTTGATTTATTCCTTGCAGTGAGGAAACAGAAATAATAATGATGATAGTGCTATTTAGTTTTGTATTGTTTTTGGTCGTAAACACAAACTGTACATTCACTTAAACATACTCAGGAAGAAAAGAAAACAATGAGACCAAAACAAAAACGCTTATTATGGTAGAGAATGTACTAAAGTGGTATATACTGAAAACTCTGCTAACGGACACCTCCCGTAGGCTATATCTTCTTTTAAACGGACAATTTCCAAGTCTCTTTGTTTTCCAAGAATATTTAGAACAAATTACTCTCTTCTAGACGGACACCCCACTGGCTGGACGCGGACACCTTTTTTCTATAAAATACCTCCAGTAAGCGGACAAAATCGTGGGATTCCCCTTTACGGTGTCATTGGCATAAGTCAAAAATGTGTTCGACCAACTCAGTATCAGAACTTTCAAATAGTGTCAGTGTGCTGGATACAATATGTTTTATAAAAACTTCTTGGAGTAAATCGAAAAAAACGCAAAGCCGGATTTAATAAAATGGAAAAATCGGTGCAGCCGTTCTTAAGCGATGATAATACCAACAAACGACATTTAATTTCCTTTATATACATAAATATGTACATAGATAAAATTCGACAGCCAGACAGTCCAGTAAAAGATATCAAAAAAAATGTTCATTAGTCTTTTTTTCACGTTTTTTTGATTTTTATACTTTTTGTTAATTTTAATTTTCATATTTTTTATTTAATTTATATTGTTAGCTGTTACTTTGCAATTACCTAGCAAATAAAAACTGGTTTTAGGCAAGGCACATTTAACAGGTAGATTCACTACGGAAGGGAAATATTAAGGCAGCAACTAAAAAAAAAATTAAATGGAGTTAGATAGTTAAACTTCCATTTAAAGGGGGGAATGTAAATTTAACTGTCAAAATCTATATAAAAAATTATATTTTTTTCCTTAATATTTCCCCTCCGTTATTAGGCTACATGATAAATATGAATTGGTTTTAGATGTTTCCTATTTCCAAAAGTGTAGCATATGCATTTCTGTATATTTTGTTAGTGTGGTGTAGCATTATTCAATACCATTTTGCAAATGTTACCATGCAAGACCATTTGCACAAGATTGTAAATTGGGCGGGTATGATTTTATTGATGCTATAAATTATATGAATGCAAATAGCACATGTTTTTTATATTTCAAATAAGGGGACGGTTATTCATCATAGAGAATGGCCTAAAAAGCATATTCGTTATATAACACAACTAGTTATAACTCTAGTTCTCCATTTATTAAACTATTTTTTATTCATTTTAGCGACTTTTTTAATTGTGGCGTGTTTAAGCGATTTCGATTAAAATTTATGGCTTGTGATTTCTGATTATAAGCAAAATTCAATAAAACACCATTTTGGGGATTTTTTTCATGGATTTTTGCGAAATAGGTTTAAAATGATCCAGGCTCATCAATTTGCCTTCACTTCATGTGTTTAATAGAGAAAAAAAAAACAAAACTTATTTGTAGTGGTTTTACGAAATAAAATCCCCCAAAGAATTACTAAAATAATTGATTTAGAGAACAGGGTAGTTGCAGATGAGTCCTGTATACTTTTTTCTAGACGATTCACTTTTTAAAATCAACGTATTCTCTGTTACTTCATTTTTAGGAATAAGGCTAAAATCTTCTTCACACTATTGGGTTTTTCAAAGACAGGGCCTTTTTTACATATACAAATTTTTTAATAAAAAATTGTTTTATCCACAACTGACTTTACGGAACTTTATTATATACCCCTAGCCTTAAACAGTTCTGCAAATTTAAATCGTTGCTAACTTAAAAAAACTGTATAGTGGAATATATCGATCTATATGGTAACTGGACGCGTTAATCGAGCATCATCATTACGTTTGTTAAATTTACAGCCATTTTTAATTTTTTGCACAAGTGTAAAGCCATAAACTTCGTCTAGCTTATCAATGATTTCTTTAGGTATTTTTTTTTTTTTTTTTGCAAAAAAAAGGAAAGCTTATCTCATCGATTATTAAAAAATTAATAAATGACTTATTTTGCTAAGTTTAGTCTATAGAAAACTAAGCTTTAAGAAACTTTCTTTTTTTAAGTGCTAAATGTCTCCTATATTTTATTGTAAAGACTTTTAAACTTACCCTCGTTTGTCGTAACTTAAACATAGCTCCCAGTAAATCACTTTAACTTGTACAATTTCCTTAAACATGTTTCTATAAAACAACCTGAATAAAATTGAAAACCACACAACTACCAACAGTAACTCTCAAAAAAGAACCAAACCTTGAAATCACTTTAGTTTCAAAGTTCTTTAATGCTGTTATTTAAGATAAACAGTGGCTGAGTTGACCTCCTTCGTTGCCAAAGCAAAACCTTTAAAGTAATAAAGATATTTTCCAAATTTTTAAAGCATTTAAAAGAAAACTTTATAAGAGTTAAGAGGATGATCAAACATGGTAATGGGTTGGCACCTCTGATGCTATTGAGTATTGATGCTATTGAATATTATTTCTTTCCCTATTTCTTTCCCTACAAAGTCTCTTCGTCTGTCACATCCCTCTATCACTGAAATCGTAATAGGTACTCTCACGAGTACTAAAACTTAAATGGTGTCGGAATTTTGAACCGTAATAGCCACATAACATATGTCCGCCATATGTTTTTTAATAGAGGACGTGATTTTGGCGTGAATATGACCATATCAGTTGTGTAGTTCGTGCGGTAGTTCGGAAATCTACTTTTTTAAGTCCGACTCACTTTTGACTGATTTATTTTGTATTAAATTCGAAAAGGCACGAACGAAAAAATAGTTCTGGTGGCCTTTATTGGGAAGCCGTAAGGGGGTTGCTTTCCACCATTATAATGCAAAGTTCACCATTGGAACTGGGTTCAGATGTGTTGTCACATCAGCCATATGTTTGTAGCACTGATATTGTGCCTTCAGACTGTCATTTATCTTCTTCCATATAGTAATTCTTAAATGGTAACATTTTTAATATATCTCCCGCTGTCAAATCACATTTAATTAAGCTATTTGACAACGCAAAGTGAAAAAAATTATATGATCGTGGTCCGGTAAAATGTCGTCGACAAGAACGGACAGTGATAGAATAAAGTGGTATTTTTAAGCAAAAATTTTGAATATTAATTATATGTATGTAATTGCCAACCCAAAAGCTTAAGTATTATTTGTATAGATATTTTTCGCATACTTAGGATTTTTTCATTTACATTGAATTTTCATTGACATTAATCTAATAGTAAAAATGAAAAAGATTTTAACTACCATTTAATGCTACTGATTTATTTTTAATTACAATTATTTTTAACAATGGTAATGAAACTGCAATTAAATTGTCTAATTACTAATTATAATAGATGAAAAATTTATTGCTTCTATAAAACACAAATTTATGATCGCAGTAGGTTTTAATCTATATAAATAAAAATGAAATGCTGTCCGTTGCTAAGCGCATTACTTGAGTACGGCTTGACTGATTTCGCTAATTTTTTTAGGTCTTCATCATAACACAACTTAGATTTTTACGCTAAGAAAAATCGCTTCGTCAGCGTCCTTATTGTGTGGTCAATAAGGAAGCTGACGAAGTGACGGGCACAGCTTGTAACTGAATAAAAAAACAAGCATTAAACCATTTGTAGTCGCATGGATTTACTAAACTCATAAAAAATTCTTTTAAACAAAAATACATACATACATATGTATATGCATTTCTGTTGCAAACAAAAAAGTTAACATTTTGCTGTGGAATAATAATCGCAATACATACATATATATACGTGGTTAAACCCCGCGAGTGGCAGTTAGTCCATTATGATGCATCTGTTGCGAAAGTTTGCAGATTCATTGCCAAAGCACATTCATATTGCAACACTGTTTATTAATATATTTTTCACTATGATTATCTTGGCATGAGTTTTTCTTATAACTTTATTGGAGCCTATTTTAAAACTGCCAGTCGAAATACATACATCTTTGTATAACAAGTCGGAACTCCCAAAAACTATTTTTAAAGTTTAATGTCTGCACCAGTATGGACAATTTAATACATAATACAACTGTGTTTTATTAAATACTTGACCAAATAACATCCTTCGAAAGTGAGTTGGATTTTGTCGACATTTTACCATTTAATTATGTAATGGTAAGACGAAAAATTCGGTGATGCCAAAAAAGTGATTGTTGTTCTCCACAGATAGTGAATTTACTAGTTTTATATAATTTTTTTATTAAATACTAAGTCTACGTAGTTCCATCAGCTGTGCCTTTACTGAAGGCACCCTTATCACTGTAAATTGTTTGCATAAACACAGGTTATGCTTTTTCTAAATCTTATTCGATCTACTGAGGCACTACTTTCGCATTCCAGCTAGTTTTGAAAATCTGTAATATGTAGTAGTAGTCGACATTTTAACGTTTACCGTAATTACAATAGATTTTTCGAAACCCCTACATAACCTACAAACTTGTGATCCTATATCGCCTAATTGTTAGATATACATTCAAAAATGTTTGTATCGCACTTGATCAACAAGAGGGTATTAACTCAAAATTTTAAAATTTTCACTAGAGGTAAAAAACTGTTTGTGATTACATTTTAAGATGATTTAAAAATCCGAACATATTATAGTAAGCAAATTCCATTTGATAATAAATTTACACTGTTTTTATTTTATTTTTTTGCAATTATTGCCAAATAAATCTATTTTTTGAGTTACAACCATTTTTCTGGAAACTTCACGAAATATTTGTTTGCATTACTTTAATTGAAATTTAAATAAATTTTCCAATTTTTTCTAACAAAAGGGTATTAATTTGAAAAAATAAATTTGTATCTTACCTTGTAGTGATATTCTTTCAACAAAATGTTATTAGCTCAACATTTTTTTATATCTTAAATACATGTTCTTACTTTCAGATATAATACTACGAGTAGTCTTTTTTAATTAATATGTTCAAGTAATTTTTTTGCGTTGCACATATAACGGCAATTTTCTCCACAAGCAGTTCCCAACCATTTTTTTTTAGTTTAGGTTGGGTTCTTTTAATTGCAAAAATAAAAACACTCCGATTTTAATTTTACTGTATGTCACTTTGTGTTTAATACTTATCACGTTTTTTTACTTCCATCAACCACTTTCTGAATTTCTATGTTCGAAAAACTCCTTTGATTTATTAATGACGGATTGAAATCGTCATTCGAATCAGAGCTGAATGGATCTGCAGAGCGGTCAGAAAAATAGCACCGATACATATTTTCCTATAAGTTAAATTGATATATTTCAACATTTCTCATAAGGCGCTCCAAAAATTGTATAAGTACATAAACTAATAAATTTTACTTTTGCTTATTATTTTATTTTGAAATTTATACTTTATTTAAAAAAACTTGAAAAACAATCAGTCAAAAAAATAGCACTTCACTTCAATTTGTACTAATATTAAACTCCAAATTAAAAAGAATTATAAATGATGCATTTATTACGTTGAGCATGATTTGTATATTCTAATTAATACCTTGTTGCATGTTCTTTATTTGTAATAACGTCTGTAGAACGTTTTGGCATCTTTCTCTTGGAATTTTATTAAAGATTTGCTGGACAGCTGTTCAAAGCGCTTCGTTTTTAGTTGGTTGCATTTGAGATACTCTTTTTTTATATCTGTCCATAAATTCTTAATTGGTCTGGGTTTTGAGCGGGCCATTCCATCACATGACTTTATTGTCCCGAAACCACTTTATCGCAAGCTTGCTTGTGTTTTTCGCGTAATTATCTTGCTGGAAGACCCATACCAATGGCATTTCTTCAAAAGCATAAGGGAGCATTACTTCCACGAGTATACCTTCATAAATGTTCTTATTGTGGATGTGACCCAATATATATGTAGGTTCTACACCATAGTAAGAAAAACTACCCCATACCATTATGCTAGATCCACCATGTTTTGTGGTTTTAATTGTAAATTTTGGGTTGAGTTCTGCGTTAATACAATTCTGGACTCATCTACCATTTATTTTTCCGTTGGAATGAAACTACATTTTGTCGTTGGTGCTATTTTTTGACCGGCAATGTATATATGTATAAAGCACAAAATGTGTTTGTTTGTCGGAAAGCTATAGTTGCCTACACCAGTGAACCTATCTTTCTGAAATTTTCACAGCTTGTTATTAGATAGATATTAGGTAAAATAGGGTACTTATTTTTTTGGAATTCGAAATGGGCGTGGCACCTCTAATACAAAACAAATAATTATCATCGTGTTGCTTGGTAACAGTAATAGGTAGCGCTTTGAAATTTTGCACCAGTAACCTCCATAATAACATACATAGTTTAAAGAAACACAGACTGGATTGAGTGGGCGTGGTACCTCCTTTATAAACTGAAAAATTATTATCCTGTATCTAGAGAACTATAACAGGTATCGCCTTGGAATTTCGCACCAGTAAATAGTTTAAAGAAACACAGACTGGATTGAGTGGGCATGGTACCTCCCATACAAAGTAACAAATTATTATCTTGTCAATACGTATAATCTAGCAAAAAAGCAGATTTGATGGGAACAGTGAGCGTCGTACCTTGCATAGAAACTAAAACTTTTTTGACGTGAGAATAGCATGCGTTTTCGCGTTAAAGGTTGGTCATTTTTATTTTTTGTGGATTTGTGTAGCGAAGCGCACCGGAGGTAGCTAGTATTTTATATTCAAATACTTTCATTGTTACTGCAATAACCAATTAAATTCGTTATCAGCAAATATTTATTTTAAAGTAAATGTATTATATACACGATATCATAAAAATGGTTATAAGCAAAGAAAGATTGAATTATTTCGTAAAAAGAGTCACAATTCAAAAAAATATGAACAATTTTATCAAAAAAAAGAGTCTCATTTTGAATTAAAATCATAAAGTAAAACAAAATTTATCAACAAAATAGTATAAACTCAAAATACAACCAACTTTAAATAAAACAATTTGATTATTTTTAACTTAATTAAAGGCTTAAAGTAATAACTTTTTATGAAAATATACGATGAATTTCCGTTTTAACTTTGGTATTAACTCAAAATAATACCTTTTTCTTGATATGAAGGTACTCAAGATGTTATCACGAAAATGGTCTCAGATGCGGGTTTCGAGATGAAAGAGTAATCAGAATACGTTGAATTGTTACAGTACATAGATAGTGATGTTCTTAGTTGATTTCTTGCAAAAAGTGAGTTTAAAAATTTTGAATTAATACTGTCGTTGATCAAGTGCTATATGTAAGTAGGTTTTTGTGTAGTTGTAAACATTAAAAAACATAACTACATATACCCGGGAACAACAAAAGTTGTTATTATATTCTATATTTCAGCAAGTATACATATATACATATGTATGCAAAAGTCGACTTAGCTAAATATAGCTCTCACACATAAAGCAAACTATCATGCTTTTAAGATTTGAATATGTGTAAATTCAAGATTGCATGTAAAATAAAATTAATTATTTTTTTATTAAAAGACAGTTTAGTATCACTTTCATTTGAATTGTTGTTTTAATAACTTTTATTATTTTTTTTTATTGCAGAAATCGAACTAGGCACAAAATGTATTGTCGAAATGGAAAAACAGCAGACAATTCTAAACAATCCTCCAGCTATAGATAAAATTGAAAGGTTTGTTAGACAAAAGAATTGTTTGTTTTCTGTTTTTGTTTTTGTTTTTGTTTTATTTTAGTTGCTCAACTTATTTGTTCATTTTACAGCCGGAAACCCCCAAAGACATTTGCATTTGATCATTGTTTCTATTCATTAAATCCAAGTGATGAGAATTTTGCTTCACAAGAGACTGTTTTTGATTGTGTGGGACGTGATATATTGGATAATGCATTTCAGGGTTATAATGCGTGCATTTTTGCCTACGGACAGACCGGTATGTAAAGTATGCTTAGTGCATACACAGTACATAAATACTTTTATTTTATTATTCAATTAATATTAATTTCGTTTTCGTTTTTGTTTTATTTTGCTTTTAATTTCATTGTTTGCTTTAGGTTCTGGTAAATCATATACTATGATGGGCTCCCAAGAATATAAGGGTATCATTCCTCGTTTGTGTGATAATTTATTTTCGGCCATTTCTAATAAATCAACCCAAGATCTAATGTACAAAGTGGAAGTTTCCTATATGGAAATATACAATGAAAAAGTCCATGATCTCTTAGATCCTAAACCCAATAAGCAGTCGCTAAAAGTACGCGAACACAATGTCTTAGGTCCCTATGTGGATGGTCTGTCTCAGCTGGCGGTGGCATCATATCAAGATATTGATAATTTGATGACTGAAGGAAATAAATCACGTACTGTCGCTGCTACAAATATGAATGCCGAATCATCTAGATCTCATGCTGTGTTCTCAGTAGTACTAACACAGATTTTAACTGATCAGGCAAGTGGTGTGACAGGCGAGAAAGTGTCACGCATGTCGTTGGTTGATTTAGCAGGTTCTGAGAGAGCCGTTAAAACTGGTGCTGTCGGAGATCGTTTGAAAGAAGGCTCTAATATCAACAAGTAGATTTTTGTAGTACTGAATATTGTTCTGTAATAATTAAATTTGATTTTTAGATCTTTAACAACTTTGGGTTTAGTTATTTCGAAACTTGCCGATCAATCCAATGGCAAAAAGAGTGGCGGCGATAAATTTGTGCCATACCGTGATTCAGTGTTAACGTGGCTTCTAAAGGACAATTTAGGTGGTAATTCTCGCACTGTTATGGTGGCCACAATTTCTCCCTCAGCTGATAATTTTGAAGAGACTTTATCGACTTTACGTTATGCCGACCGTGCTAAGCGCATTGTCAATCATGCTGTGGTCAATGAAGATCCTAATGCCCGCATCATTCGTGAACTACGCCATGAAGTGGAAACACTTAGAAATATGCTTAAGCATGCCACTGGTTCTCCGGTTGGTGATATCAATGATAAACTGGCCGAAAGTGAAAATTTAATGAAGCAAATCTCTCAAACTTGGGAAGAAAAATTAGTGAAAACAGAACGCATACAAAATGAGCGTCAACAGGCATTAGAAAAGATGGGCATTAGTGTACAAGCTAGTGGAATTATGGTTGAGAAAAATAAATACTATTTGGTAAATTTAAATGCAGATCCGTCCCTTAATGAGTTGTTAGTTTACTATCTTAAAGAACGTACTTTAATCGGCGGCCACACTATAAGTGGACCACAACCTGATATTCAATTGTCTGGCTTGGGTATACAACCCGAACATTGTGTTATTACAATCGAAGATGGTGGTCTCTTTTTAGAGCCATTTCCAGGAGCTCGTTGTTTTGTAAATGGCTATGCGGCCGTGGGTAAAACACCCATAGCTAATGGTGATCGTATCTTGTGGGGTAACCATCATTTTTTCCGTGTTAATTGTCCTAAATCGGCCAACGCGAATATGAACTCTGAACCTCAGACTCCAGCTCAGTTGATTGACTATAATTTTGCTAGAGATGAAATAATGCAAAATGAATTAAGTAATGATCCTATACAGACTGCAATTGCTCGTTTGGAACGTCAACACGAGGAAGATAAACAAGTGGCATTGGAAAAACAAAGACAAGTTAGTTGAAAAGTTTCAAATATATTTTAGATGCATTCCAATTATATTTTCACTTTTTTTTTAAGGAATATGAAAGACAATTTCAACAACTACGCAATATATTATCGCCTAGCACTCCTTATGCCCCCTATACACCATATGATCCCTTGCGTTTAGGTAAAATCACTCCCAATACACCCACTTCGCAAATGCGTGTAGAAAAGTGGGCTCAAGAACGCGATGAAATGTTTAAACGTTCTTTAGGTCAATTGAAAAATGATATAATGAGAGCTAACGCCTTAGTTCAAGAAGCCAATTTTCTTGCCGAAGAAATGGAGAAGAAAACAAAATTTTCTGTAACTCTACAAATTCCTCCAGCTAATTTAAGTCCTAACAGAAGGGTACGGATGCTTATATACCACCTTTTTAAACATGGTTATATCTCAAAATGCTTTAGGTATGACAGGATAAAAAATAACCCAAAGTTATACTTTGAATATATAATTATTGGTGATGAAGTACGAAATAAACACTTCTACTTCAATAACTTCGAAATTTAAATTTTTTGAGATATAACTTTGTTGCTTTAAAGGAGGGATATGTATGAAGTATTTTTAACAAAATAATTTGCTTTATATGTTTAGCGTGGTGCTTTTGTAAGTGAACCTGCCATTTTGGTAAAACGTTTAAATTCTGGCAGTCAGATTTGGAGCATGGAAAAGTTGGAAAACAAATTAATTGATATGAGAGAGATGTATCAGGAACATAAAGAACGCATCGTCAATGGTTTGGTAAGAAATTTAATAACATTTTTCTCAACATCTAAAAACGAGCATTATTGAAAAGTTGATTAAGTAGTATATATGTTTGTATATATGTATCTGAAACATTATGTAGATATAATAAAAATTAATTTAAAAAGGGAAGTTGTGAAATATTTTTTTTTTGTTTGTGGAAAAAGAGTCTCGTATTAGCATGAATACTTTTTAACTTGGACTAGTCTTCCACACTCTTCTTAAATCCCTTGATTTAAAATAATACCAACTGTCACGTTTACGTTACTAACACTTCCTTTTATTTCATTGTTTTATACTCATTTTATTGCAACACAAAAGCCTCTTATTGAGACCTTCTCAGATGAGGAAGATTCAGACGAGGTAATTTCATTAAATATGTTTAAAAAATGTTAAAACATTTTAATCATTAGAAAAATTCGGAACGAACTTGCACATAAACACTAACATATTTTACAATTTATTTGCAGGAAAGTGAAAACTCTAAGACTTTGGACCCCTTCTATGAATCTCAGGAGAATCATAATTTAATTGGCGTTGCGAACATTTTCTTGGAAGTTTTGTTTCATGATGTAAAACTGGATTATCATACACCCATTATAAGCCAACAAGGTGAAGTTGCTGGACGACTTCAGGTCGAAATACAACGTATTGCCGGTCAAATGCCTCAAGATCGTATGTGTGAATCGATATCGGAATCATCTTCAGATTCTCGCGATGATTATGAAGATGCCCCCGATCCTATGGCCAATCAAGTAACGTGTCGTGTTACAATTAAGTGTGCCTCTGGCTTGCCGCTATCGCTATCGAATTTTGTTTTTTGCCAATATACTTTTTGGGGTCATCAGGAAACCGTTGTACCCGTTATAAATGCCGAAACAACGCCAAGAGATCAAAATATGATCTTCAAATTTGATCACAGCAAGGATTTTACAGTTGCGATAAATGAAGAATTCCTGGAGCATTGTATAGAAGGTGCCCTATCGATTGAAGTGTGGGGACATCGAAGTGCTGGCTTTTCCAAGTCTAAGGGTTGGGAAGTGGAACAACAACAAGCCAAAGCACGATCACTGGTGGATCGTTGGGCTGAGTTGTCACGTAAAATTGAACTGTGGGTAGAAATTCACGAGTTAAATGATAATGGTGAATATGCACCAGTAGAGGTGTCGAATCCAACAGAAGTATTAACCGGCGGTATTTATCAACTGCGTCAGGGGCAACAGCGTCGTGTTCATGTGCGTGTCAAGCCTGTGCAAAACTCGGGTACCTTGCCTATAATTTGCCAGTCAATAGTAAACATTGCTATTGGCAGTGTTACCGTGCGCTCCCGTTTACAAAGAGCTTTAGATTCGTATCAAGAAGAAGATCTTACCATATTAAGGGAAAAATGGAGCGAAGCTTTGGGACGTCGGCGTAAGTATTTGGATCAACAAATACAAAAACTGATAAAGAAGGAGGAGAAATCCGAAGAAGAACGTGAACGCGAACTAAGTTTAGTACATCAGTGGGTGTCATTGACCGAAGAACGTAATGCTGTTTTAGTACCAGCACCCGGTTCTGGTATACCCGGAGCTCCAGCTTCGTGGAATCCACCATCTGGCATGGAACCCCATGTACCAGTTTTATTCCTCAATCTTAATGCCGATGATCTCTCAGCTCAAAATACTAACGATGAATTTTCTATTGCTGGTATAAATTCTATTCTCTCTAAAGAACATGGGCACAAATTTTACACATTGCAAATTTTGCAACATTTGGACAAAGATGTATGTGCAATATCCAGCTGGGACTCCTCGATGCACGATAGTCCAGCTTTAAATCGTGTTACCGAAACAAATGAGCGTGTGTATTTGATATTACGCACCACTGTGCGTTTATCACATCCTGCACCCATGGATTTGGTTTTGCGCAAACGCTTGTGCATCAACATTAAAAAGGGTCCCAGTATAACAGATCGTTTAAAAAAATTCCGTTTGGTAAGGACTGAAAATACTATCGCTAGCACTGCTGTAACATACGAGGTTGTATCGAATATACCCAAGGCCTCCGAAGAGTTAGAAGATCGTGAATCTTTGGCCCAATTGGCAGCCAGTGGTGATGATTGCTCAGCCAGTGATGGAGAAACCTATATAGGTGGGCTATTATTAGTAGGCTTTAAAAATGTTTTCCTTTGAATTACAATATTTTCTTTAATTCATAGAAAAATATACACGCGGTGTCTCAGCTGTAGAAAGCATTTTAACATTGGATCGTTTAAGGCAAAATGTAGCTGTCAAAGAACTAGAAACCGCCCATGGCCAACCACTCACTATGCGCAAGACTTGTAGTGTACCAAACTTCTCACAGGTGCGTAATAAGTTTACTACTTTTTATTCACTTAGTAACTTGTCTAAGTGTAGTCGCAGAAATGTTTAATTTTCTGCTGTCTATGCTTTACCACAAAAAGAGTAAACATAATTACCGCAACCTTTTAAAAGCAAATAATTATATAAAATGTATCACTCTATTTTTTATTGGAAATAATCTTTGGTTTTTAAATTTAATACCTTTTATCGTTTTGTTTAAAAAAAAAACACCTCTAAATTGTTTTTTCTAAAATTATTCTTTCTCTCACTTCTTTTGTGCTTTCACCTTAACGAAAATTAACTAAAAAATATTTAATGTGTATTTTGTGCTCACCCTAAACAAAAATTGGTTTTAAAACAATTTCTTTATATTCACCACAAAAATAATAACAATAATATTAATAACTGCAACATGACAAAAACAATACTCACCAACTCACCGCAACAAATAATCAATTAATAAATAAATATGACAAATCTATCTCGATACACATTAATATTGTTAAACGAAAATTCCATTTCAAAAACAAAACAATTGCACTAAATTAATGTTATAAATATAAGGCGGTTAAAGAAACACCAAACCCCGGAACAGTAAGTACACAATGCTAAATGAATAATAATTTTTGAAAAAAGTCAAATTTAGCCAATCAACAAATTAACAATATCTAATGTGTTTTTATTCCTTTTATTTTATTTATGGGTAATTACTTTGCTTTTTTATGCCAAAAACAATATTCAATAAACCGAATGATAAAAATTCAATAAGCATAGTCATTCAATTCAGTCTTCTAACTGGATATTCTGCATCTAGCGATTCTCCAACTTAATTAGATCTTCGAAAACTAACATTACAGAAAGTCCTTCAACTTAAATAATATAGTCAAGCTGAGGGCCAGTTTATTACACACTGTGTAATTTTTTAAGTCATGGCAAAATAACCACATACAAACACCACTACGTCATAAAAGACCAAAAAAATAAAAGACCCCTGTCTCCCAGTTTTGCCCAAAGTCCTCCAGGTTTTTTTTTATGGGCCCTCAAAGATGTGGGGCCTCGATGTCATTTTTGCAAAAAAATGATCATTTACTCAAGCTCATATTTTGCAAACCGTTTGGAATTTTGATATACTCTCTGAGGCAAAGTTGTAGCTCTTGTCATAAAGAACAAAAATTGTTAACATATAAAATCAAAAAAACTTCATCTTCAAGGTCAAAATCGCAAAAAACTTTAAAAAATTCAATTTTTTTTTACCTTTTTTCCCCTGTTCAGGTCCATAGGTAGCAAACCGTTCAAAATTCAAGGAAACAATCGACTACAAAAATGAACCTAAGATCTCAATAAACAACTTTCTAAAACATATGAACTTCCTAGGAATGATTCTTAACACCGTTTAGGTAGCGCTTAGGTAGCTAAAAAATTTTCGGGAATTTTTTCACTTTTGCGGCTACCTAAACGGTGTTAAGAATCATTCCTAGGAAGTTCATATGTTCTAGAAAGTTGTTTATTGAGATCTTAGGTTCATTATTGTAGTCGATTGTTTCCTTGAATTTTGAACGGTTTGCACCTATGGACCTGAACAGGGGAAAAAAGGTAAAACAAAATTGAATTTTTGTAGTTTTGACAAGAGCTACAACTTTGCCTCAGAGAGTATATCAAAATTCCAAATGGTTTGCGAAATATGAGCTTGAGTAAATGACATCGAGGCCCCACATTTTTGAGGGTCCATAAAAAAAACCTGGAGGACTTTGGGCAAAACTGGGAGACAGGGGTCTTTTTTTAGGTCTTTTATCACGTAGTGGTGTCCGTATATGGTTATTTTTTTCCGTGTTGCACTGTGTTATTGATGAAAATATTTTTATTATTATTTTGTTTCCAATATATTGATATCCATCGAATATCATTATCAAGGAAATGAGGAACAATTGTATATGAAAAACGTCACACAGGTTTCACATTAAACATTGCCTTTTTCATGTACAATTGTTACTCATTTCCTTGATAGCGATATCCGATGGATATTGAAATATCGGAAACAAAATAATAATAAAAATATTTTTGTCAATAATAAACTGGCCTCAAGTTTATTATTGACAGAAAGTCTTCAAAATAGGCTTTAATTGCAGAGATGAGCTTTATATTTCGTTTCTCTTCCGCCGAACTATTGCATATAATTTAAACGAAAAACATCTCTGAGACTTTTATGTTGAAACAACAATTGTTGTATTTTGGCGACTGAAACTGACTGCAGTTATGGAGCAGCATCTGTGTGACTTCTAAAATGTGCTTGTTATCTCAATAAAAATTTTAATTGTGTTTTATTTAATGAATCTAAGTTTCCCAGCACTGTTACCTAAACGGGCCTGCTCTCCCATTTTGGAGTCTATGAATACAAAATCTCTAAATCTTTTGCTGAAGATGCAACCCCAAATAATTGGGGATATTTAAACGATTCTCTTTTAACATCGTATAATTACACAAGGCTACAAAAAACTTTTTTTTCGGCATTACTTTTTAGAATCAATGCATCCCTGAGGAATTTTAGGTTGTACCAGAAAAGGGTCAGAAAGCTAACCATATATAGTTTTGATTAATGCTATCGAACGCGTTTTAAAAGTTGTATTCCACATATCATCACATGACTAACGATTGCGAAAGTCTGCTTGGCAGTAACTGATGTTTTGCTCGAAGTATTCCTTTATGCGATTAAGAAATATTCTAGATATTAACTTTGCAATTAGCAGAATACATATACTTCTCCAGTTAATGCAATTCTTCAAATCACCTTTCTTTCTGGACCTTACAGTTTTTTGGGGAAGGTTTCGATTTCTCAGATTTAGATCCGTTTCGCCTCCTCTGCAATATTATCAATGTATTATCGAATATGATTTCGAAAAAGTAAGCAAAACGCGTGAACTCCAGCACGTGTTTTGCAACTCTTCCACACGTTCCTTTTTAATTAACAATTTTTCGAAAAGTTGGCGCTATGCGATAGTAAAGTAGTGCACCCAAATCGAATGTACTTACATACATAGTATGTATGTTTTGTATGTTCATTCCAATTAGTTACATTTGTTAATTATTATTAATTTTATATTTTAATATTCATATGTCAAATGAAGTGTGCATTGTTGTTATTTTTGTGATTTTTTAATTTGATTTTCGATTCTCTTGATTGTTCACAAATAATATTGATATTTTCATTATTTTAATAGATTATGCGTTTTGATGCATCAATGGAATCTTTGTTAAATGTTGGACGTTCAGAGTCATTTGTGGATTTAAATCAATCAATAGGTTCAAAATTTTTGCCACAACCAGGTAAGCGAAGGTCCACTTAAATACGTAAGAAATTTATTTAAAAGTATGTTTTTCAGCACAAACTACCCCGGGGAGTATGAGAGATTTTGCCACACGTTCGCGTCATAGCTTTGGCGGCAAAGGTAGTAATGAAGATTCTCCAGGCAAAGCATTTGGTATTGGTAAGCTTTATAAATTTACTTTAATTGAATTACACTTGCATTTTTTTATATAAAAATGCAAATGTTAAAAGTCATATTTCAGAACATTCTTACTTTTTATTTAAATTCAGCCATTTTTAGCATTATTTTTTATACGCGTTTTATTATTTTTTTTTTTTTTTCGACAAATGTATTTAACGGTAATAATAATTGTATTATTTAGTTTGAAAACTATTTTATTTCAAGTCATTGCAACTTGACTGAATTTTTCTTATATATTTAAAATTAGTTGAATTATCGCAAACTTGAAATGGAAAAATTAATAATAAATAATTTAAAAAAAGTATTATGTAAAAAAGTTTCCACTTAAAAATGTTTCCTAAGTTAAGTAGTCATAAAAAGTTATATTTAAACATCTTAATTAGATGTAGTAATTTTCTGTAAAAATTCATTACAAAGCTAAATAGTTTTCTAATTTAAATTATTTGTAATGAAAAAAATATAAAATGTTAAAAGTTTTAAAAAGTTCAAATTTTTAAACGTAAAGTAAATAATTTTTTTACCATTTTTTTTATCATAATGTCACTCCCGTCCTCCCTCACAACCACCACACTTTAATACTTTGGTTAAGTTTAATAACACAAATCTAAATAACGAATACTTATTAAATGCTTAAGCTTAATTTTTTGTCTTAAATATAAATCAAGCATCTATTTAAATAATTGACAACACAGCTAGAGCTCCGATACAAAATAAAAAGTGCAGCTTACTTACTTGCATTTAGCTTAACTTTTTGTATGAATGTCTTTCATTTCTTTTTATTAATACAACTAAAGCTGTGGAAAAAAAGAATCATTTCAAATTCTTCTCACAAAACATTATCACAAATATTCGTCGCTCTTTCTCTCGTTCTATCTCTGTTAAAACATTCATTATACAATCAACTAATCAATCAATAAGTTAATCGTTTATTAAATGTCATTCATATATATATTTTTTACAACTTTTTTTGTTTCTTTGAATATTTATTACTTTGAATTTTCTGATTAAAAAATTAAATTTTTTTATATTTTTAAACTTCAATATACCGAAAGGCAAAATAAGTTTATAAGCAGGTTTCCACTACAGCTTCTCTCATTCGAAATTCAACCTCCAATTACAAACCAAAGTACATACTTAATTCGTCATACAAATTTTTGAATTACCTTCTGAATTAGGAACAAATCAGTGTCAGTGAATGTAAAGAACAGAATTGTCGGATATATTTTGAGATATTTCATTATAATTAGACAAAAAAAACGCCAAAATATATATTTTTTTGTTAATTTTGGTAATATATTTATAATACTATGAATAATTTTACTAAAAACCATATTTGTAGTAATCAAAAAAAAATACAATTTGAAAAATAATTGTTGTTAATTGCTAACCAAAGGTTGGCTAATAGAAAGACAGATACATAGATATATACCAATTTCAAGTAAAGAAAATATAATATATAAAAAGAAAAAATGTCTGCTTGGTAGTAGTATTATATAAAAGAAAAAGTGTTCAAGAATGTATAACAATTTCAAAAACCTCTATCACCTATGAAATTTTATAAAAATTTAAATTTCTCAATATTAATTAAAATTATTTGAAGAATAGCTTGTAGATAGATACGAAGAATGCTGAAGATGGATTTACCGATCCAGAAAATGCATTCTGATAGTTTCTAATTTTCTTTATCTCTTTTTAATAAAGAACTTAAGCCTAAATAATTAATTAACTTATTTGAAAATAAAATTCAAATACATCTTATTTATTTTGAATATGTGTATTATACGAATTTACCAAAAATAACTTAAAATAATTGTTGCAAAAAAAAAAACCGACTTCAAAACAGACAAACTTAAAATCATGTTTCTTTAAGACGGTAACTATTGAGACACCCTGTAATTTCCGAATTCAAATTTTATACTAGTTATAGCGGTCGTAGCAATACAGGTTCATTTTAAATTTCAACCGTCTGTCTGTAACGGTTTGAAAGTTTTGTCATATACATCAAATTACATAAACTATTGCGACACCCTGTAATTTATAACTTTAAATATTTATACTTATTATAACAGATATAGTAATAGACATTCTGTCTAATTGTTAAGTGTTTATCAATAACTGTTTAAAAGATATGGTCATATATATCAAATGACGTCACCTATTAGGATACCCTTTAAATTCAAATTTTAATATAAATACTTTTTAAGGAGGACTTTGTCGTACAGATTCTTTTTAAATTTTAACTTTGTGTCCATATACATCAAATTACATCAACTATTGGGACACCCTTTAATTTCCAATTTTAAATATTTATACTTGTTGTTATACCAGACATAGTAGTGAACATTCTGTCTATTTTTCAAGTGTTTGTCTATAACGGTTCCAAATATGAGGACATAATGGTCAAATTACATCAATAATGGGGACACCCTTTAATTTATAGATTAATTTTAAATATTTATACTTATTATAAGAGACATAGTAACGAACATTCTGTGCAACTTTCAAGAATTTGTCTATAACGGTTCACAAGATAGGAGAATAAAGGTGAAATTAAGTCACCTATGGGGTCACCCTTTAATTTTTAATTTTATTTTTTAATTACTTTTTGTTATTGGGAGCTACAGTGATACGCACTTTTTTTAATTTTAAATTGGTGACCTATAAAGTTCATAATACACTTAAAAAACATGTATGTTGTATGGGGACACCCTTTAATTTTTAAACTTTTGAACTTCTTTTAAAATGGGACCAATCTGTACCCATAACCTTTATAACAGTGCAAAAATTTTGAAAATCGGTTCAGAAATGACCGAGTTCTGAAGGCACAAACATACAAAAAAAAAAAAAAAAAAAGCAACACACAGACGAATTGATAACCTCCTTCTTTTTTGGAAGTCGGTTAAAAAGAGTTTGATTACATTTTCTTTTATTTTCTAAATTCTTCTTATTATTTAAATTTTATCCTCTGATTTACATTGCGAACTACAGTAGCTTGAGATAAATTGAAAAATGATTCTCACAATCGATATATATATATATATATATATATATATATATATATATATATATATATATATATATATATTTTATTTGTAATTACCAAAATAGAGATTTCACGTTATGCTTAGTTTTTGTGTTGTAACATAATTATTGAGATACAGTTTCTTGTGTATTTAGGTTCATGTTTCAAATTTGCAACATTTGTCTATCTATCGCTGAAAACCATCAAAATAAGTTTTGAAAATATGGAAAAGAGATAGTGTGCTAATTTCGTCCTGTTTATTTTATTTTTTTGTCAGAAAACCGAAACAAAAAATCGAAAATTACCTAAACAGAAATCTTCATTGTTCTACAATATAAAATTATCACCAAAAAGGAATTAAATTTAAGAAAGAAATTAATTTCAGCAGAAAATCGTAATTTTAGCAAAAACCATTAATTATTAAAAATTCACCAAAGTGTATATTTTACAACAAAGTGAAGATTTATAACAAAAAAAAAATCCATATTTATAACAAAAAATGCAGATTTTATTAAAAAGAAAAGTAAAATTTTCAAAAAAAAAAATAAGGAACTTCAGTCAAAAATAAAAAATAAAGATTTAAGAAAAAACCACAATTTTTTTCTATCGTGAGCTCGGCATAAAATAGATTCCAAAAAAGTACAAAAAATTATGGTTTCGTCATAACATCAAGCTTATCAAAAACAAACAATAACTAAAAAAATTGAGATTACACCGAACAAAATCGTTATATATGTATATATTTCTTTCAGTTGGCTCTATTGATTTTAAGGATTTTGTAATTTTAATTTAATTTAAACTTCAACTTTTTTCACTTTCTATTTTGGGTATTGAAGTTCTCCATTAATTTTAATTTATTTGTTTATATTTATATTCTTTATATTTTTTTAAGTTTATATGGCCATTTCGCTAAGTGCTTAATATACCTCCGTAGGTCAATTTGTTTGAGATTGTTTGGTGCAGTTCCCAAAAGCAAATATTTTTTGTGAGGTTGCGATTTTCGCCACGCTTTTTTCTATATACTGCTCAGAAGAGACATTTTTGGATTTCTCTCTATGAAGACATAATTGTTTGCTGAAAATTGAATATCAGTTATACTCTAATCAGAAAATTTTAAATAATGAATAAAATAATTAATACTCAAGATCTTTATAATTCCTCTTATTTTTCGATTTTTTATTTTGTCGTAAAATTTTTAGTTGAAATTATATATATATTTATTTATTATTTATCTTAAAATCCTTATTTATTTGCTTATTATCTATTTCAAACAATTATAAACAAACGATAACAATAATTCTTTAAAAAAAATATTGTTGATAAATATTTTTTGTATGTTAATTCTCAATTAAATAAACAACCGATCATATATGCGCCACACAGGCTCCTATTTGTCAGGTAATAATGGAATAAGGTGATGCTATTCTTTAAATTAACCAAAAGTCTTAAAAATGATTAGTTAAAACTTAATTGGCACTTGAATGTAAATTGTTATTATTGCCAAACAAAAAAAAAAAATAATCTATAGTTCTAACGTTCAAAAACCGCTCGTTCGCTCGTTCTCGTACGTTTGTTATTTAATAATTATTAATTAACTATTTCTTTAATAAAATTAACATTAAACCACACAAATACTTGTACTTTTCAAATAGTTCAGAGTCTATTGAAACAGTCAATTAATAATACAACTAAATTACAAAATTTAAATATCACAAACTGTCAACAATTAGTTCGATTTAGTAATTGAAAAATTATGTAAACAAACGTCAACATAACATCTTCACTCAAACTAAACGTCTCCACTTTAAATGTTCTTTATTAAATAACTTCTTTAATTTTATTTGTATTCTTCCAATAAAAACACTCTACTTACTGTCTTTTGGTTTAGATACGTATTTTATGTTGTTTTTCTATTTTTGTTTAAAAAAAACAAATGTTTGTATTGTGTTGTATTGTATTTTATCAAAAAAAAAATCATAAAAAGTCATTAGCAATAATCGCCTCGTCTTTAAATCAATGAAAAATTTATATCATCTTTCATAACTATATTTGTCGATAATAATTTCCATTGCTCTAATGTATTATACATTCCTATTATATTTTAGTGTTGAATATTAAATAAACATAATTATTGAATGCAAGGTTATCCCAAATACTGGTAATGTATTGTAATTCTAAAAGCACCTTTAAATCACCATGTAACTGCATTGATGTTCCTGGTTCAAAAACAAATTTGGATAACCTTGGTTATGCTGTAACTTAGTTGTAGATCTAGATGTTGTTTAAAATAATGTATAAGTTTAAAAGATCATTAATTCGTTCATCAACATCAATTCATTGAGTTATTTTATTTCCACTCGTAAGTTAAGAAAGAAATAAGATTAACTGATCAATCCATTAGGTCTAATTAAAAAGTTTATTTATTTCTTTTGTGTCACTTATATCATGAGACTGGAAGGTTTTATGTAAATAAAAGGCACATATTTCGGTTTTGCTTTTATCTAGAAAAGAAAGAATATTTTATTTTTTGGTTTTTAGAATTAAAAAAAATATTAAAATTTGGCATAATTTTTTTTTTTTTGCCCCAACTTTGTAAATATATATGAAACTACTAACTAGATTAAAGTACAATTTGTCATGACATTGTTAGTGCGAATTTTTGAATGCTTTATTCAGCTAAAAAAAATGCAAACTATTCTCGAATCATACTAATAAACGCCGTTCAACTTCCTTAATTTTTAATTTTATGGTATTTATAGAAAACTGGAACCAATTTTAAACACGAAGTACAGATTGAAATTCAACGACTCAAACAATCTTGTATATTTGATTATCCTGATGATCTCGCTATTCAATTGAATAGCAAAATATGGATAGTGGAAGTTTGCGACAGTGTTGCAAATAGTGGGGAATATAAAAAAATCTTTTACAAGCGCCCAGCAAAAAATTAAGCAGTTTTGGGGAAGGACTTTCTAACTCGATTGCCAACTTAATGATTTTAACATCGTGTGAGACTAAAATATTTAGTTCTCTAGAATTGACTACTTAATGTACATTACGCAAGAAATGTAATGCAAATCCGTTTTGTTTTATATAATAAGTAGGTAGCTTAGAAATTTGTAGAAGTTATTTAAAATAATAACATATTTAGTAAATATTTATGAGATTCTCTTTTAAACTATAAAAACTAGTTCAAGGTAAGGTGTTTTGCAATCGAGTAACAGAATTTGGCAACTACAAGAGTAAGGCTTTAGAGGCAAGTACTTCTTTTGGTAATACCTTTTTTTTTCTGGGCGCTGATTTAACAAGGCATATGGTAAAGTTTAATTTAAAAAAATAGAGTGGCAATTTAGATCATTTCATTCAAATGCATATTCATACATATATTTGCATCAAAAAAGCATTTGCATATTTATTTGAATTAACTTTTTTTTGTTAATAAGCCAGCACATTTGCTTTGCCCTAGTTGATGAGTAATGAATATAAAAATACTAAAGAATTTAGATTGTTTTTAGTTTTAGTTGAAACTTTAATTTGTTGTTCGAGGGTAAAAAAAAACGAAACAAAGTTACAACAAGTTGTTAAATATTAATTCCTTTTGTTTTCTTAAAATAATGGAATGCAGCTCGGCCAACATTTTTGAATTTGAATTTAAATTCGAACTTTAGACCACAGCCAACAAAACGTAGGTGTAAATTATGATTAGTAATTTGTTTAATCACGAAATAAATCAAATGTTTTTAAGTTGCAAAACATTTTATCATCTATTTATTTTTTTATTCCTTTTTTGTCACAGCGTCGCCAGCTACTAGTAAATTGATGGGTATGCGTATGACTACGTTACATGAGGAGCCCTTAGGAGGTCACCGATCTTTGGCCGAAGAGGCTGAAGATAGTTACAGTGATTCGGAATTTCCAAACGATTATGAGCAAGAAAAAAGTCAACGCAATAATTATCAAATACCACGATCACGTCTTACCTCATCCAAAACCATGGATTCGTTTATGGATGTTAGCACACACTCGAATCAAAGCTTTTTGAGTTACACGTCTAATGTCAACACAAATTTAAAACACTTGACGGGCTTAGCTACACCTAGCATGAGTTCATCAACTTCAAGTGGTTATGGATCCCAAGTGAGTAAATAATAACGAAAATTATTTTAACACAATATTTCATTCAATAAATTATTTTTAAACAGGCTGTTTCCTGTACCAATTTAACTAATGATGACATTGCCTCAATGCGCTCTATGAGCATTGATGAAACGCCAGGTATGTTTTTAATGTACGAAGTAATTCACTTTAATCTCTATTAATAATAATTTTTATCTCTAAAGATTTCGATCGCATTAATTCGAATTCCCCACCAAACCGTCATACACATCGAGTTAATCCATTCCTTAAAGATATGCCAAAGCCGTCGACCAACCATAAGCACATGGAAACTAATACCCAACTACAGCCACAACAACAACAGCCAAAGTCACAAAATCAAAATGATTTAACAATAACACAGCTGCCAACAAAAAATATCAATCCTCCTTTATCAACTGAAAATGAACATGACCAACAACTAGAAATTGAAAATATTTGTAACGATAAAGAGTACACACAGCATTTGGCAAATGATCTCAATAATGAAAACCAAACCAACGCCATACAACCACAAGACGAAAATACGCATCAACAAATGAAGAAAATTTTAAATAACAACCAAAATAACTTCAACAACAATGAAAACAGCTCAAATACCGACAATCAAAATGGCAACGAAGTGATTGAAGAAGGTACTGGCATCGTGGAGACCCCTCTACCAGCAGGTAAAGTAGTGAGAAGAAAAAAGACTCCACCGCAGACTAGCAATGGCAATGGAAATGGCAATGGTATTGAAATGACTACATCCAGTGTTACAAATACAACGACCATTAATAATAATAATAACAACAATCGTTCGAATGCAATGCATCGTGTTTCTTTGGCAAAAATGGAAGGTTTGCTGACAAACTCCAATGATCATCTGAATTTATCGTCTATGTCAACTAGCATGGAAATTGAGGGTAAATTGATTTTAAATTGAACAAAAAAAAAATACTGAAAAACTTAAGAAAAATAAAATAAGTATCGTATCTAAACTCTAATTGTCTTGAAACGCACTGGAGCAAATGGTGTTTCTGAAAATAAGTAATTTTTGAAAATTTCTCTCCAAAACGGAAAAAGTCGCTAAGAGTTGACACTAGATTGCCCAAGAAAGTAATTTTGACTGCTTTTAAATTTCAATTAGAAAAACAGCTACATATGTATATAATGACAGAATTTCTTAGAATTTTCTGACTTTTTTTACAACAAATAAATGCCATACAATGAAATTTATAATCAAGCTTAAGTTCGTTTTTATTCTCTCTAAGAAAGAATTAATTAAATTTCAAATTAGGTGATAATATTAAAGAAAGATTGGGAAAATTTAATTTTTTTAGACACCAGCACGAGTGGAATGCACATTTTGTAGACAGCCACGTCCGTCATCAGCACTACTTGTATCTAATCTACTTAGGGTAGTGTTTAGTTGTAAGCATCATCTATTTAACCAACCAAACCCAGATAAAGGAATACGAGAAAACTTGTATTCAATTATCAATCGTCAGTTGGTGAGAACGAAGTCTACCACGCAATCTTGTTTACTCAACAAACTTTGGTTTGATACTAGATTAGTGTTAACTAAAAACGAATGTTGGAAGTAAAACAAATAAACAAAAAGTAACTTTCATTGCTAACCGAAGGTTCGCTGAAGGAACAACAAAATATAGGTGGTAAATATTAAAAGTAAAAATATTCAACAAGAGGGAAGCTTTAGGTAGTGGCAGACTTCGTTCTCACCAACTGACGATTGATAATTGAATACAAGTTTTCTCGTATTCCTTTATCTGGGTTTGGTTGGTTAAATAGATGATGCTTACAACTAAACACTACCCTAAGTAGTAATTGTTGTAATTGTTTTCAATAAGCGGCACAAGAGAACACACGAGTACATGATAAATTGTCGATTTGGGAATATGTATTCTTGTAAAGTTGCAGCAAGATTGATAGAAAACAAGATTACGCTATCCCGACCATAAAATTAAATAATTTGTTTTCCAATAATATTTTAATAATATCCTTTTATATAACTGTTATGTATTATTAAGAAAAAATTAATTTTAAAAAAATTTCCTTACATATTAATTGTTTTTTCACACTGCAGGCATTTTGACTGTATTTGGGCTATATAGGCAAAATTTCAGTCTTTCTCGTGTTAAATCTGTGGGACGATTAGATTCTAAACAAGTTTTTTGTTTGTTGGGCATTTACGCCTAAACGACAAACCGTTTTTATAAAAATATAATTTTATAGGTCGTTATCTGCTTTTAAAACTAGGCCCAGAAGGGAGATAAGTGGGAAAAACGAGCAATTTATACTTATCTAAATTTAATAAAATTCAAAACAAAAAAAGATTCTCACCTAAAAGGTGCTATAACCAATGTCTGTTTTCAAAACTGAAGAAATTTAAAGCAGAAAGATTCTTATTAACAATCACAAAACTCAGACCGACTCTGGTGAAAGAAAGGAAGAAAAACAGGGATGTCAGACGGCTGAAGCGATTTGAATAAAATTTTAAACATAGTAAGCCCATTTTTTTAATTATGTTATTTACGTTATTTAAATATGTACGTGTTACAGTGTTCGAACATGTATAATTCCGAAACGCTCAACCCACTTCAATAAATTGTTTCTTTGTGCATTCTTCAGACTTTTTAGATTATTCTCAATTGGTGACCCTGCAGTTTATACAAATGCCTTTTTTACGTGTGTTGAGAGAGAGCACACAGGATGCAAAAGTGTATAAATAGTATTCGTTTTAACATTGCTTAGGAAGATATCCGATTTATATTTGAAAAATGTCAAGTTATAAAAAAAGTCTAGAGAATTGTAAAGAAAATTTGATTGACAATTCAGTTTTTTTTTTTAACTAGAGGTGTCGTCGCGATCTTGATGGAATTCTTCATCGATACATACCCAGGCAGAAAAAGACAACAACCTCGACGCTGTTCCGACGATGATTAGCGGCTCTAATATCAACACAAAATAATGTTTACCAAATTTACAGTATTGTCACAGTGTTAAAATGATAACGCCGAATGACCGTCTTCCGAATCTTCTTTTGAATGTTGGCACACTAGTGTATATCTATATATACAACGTTGTGTTTCCAATTAAATAATGTTTTCACAAATGATTAACCAAAATGATAAACCAAAATTACTGTTCTCAATATTATATTATATTATTATAAATTTATAACGTTGATATAACCGTAATCTTGCAGAATATTGTTATTGTAAACACGGCATCAGCACGGTATTGCGCGGTAGATAGCTTCTACCAAAACGACATTTAAAAAGATTGTATTTTTTATTTTACAGTGTTATAGCGGTATTGTATTTTTGTAATCACAGTATTGCGAATCTTAAGAGTCGTAATTTTGTATTAACAGTGTAGTGGTGTACATTATTATTAGGAAGAGTCGTAATTTCTGCCTATGAATATTTTTCACTGTGGCACTGTGTTCTCAAAAAATTCAGAATTTTATGAAAAGAATCTGCCGAAAGCATCCGAAGAAAACAAAAACATGGAAAGTTTTGTTATGTTCATGGACTTATTTTAACTATCTACTAAAGATTCTTTCATGGGCACAATGCCAATGATTTTTTTTCCAATTGCAATGAAAATTTAATAAAATTGTATAACGACTAATTGACTGTGTGCAACAAATCAAAACTTTTGGAAAAATGCACGGACGCCTAGACACGTTCAGATTGTATTGGTATGCTCACAAAATTTGTTTAGTGTTACAGTGGCTACAAATTTCCCATATATTGTTAGTGAAAATTTAGGAGTCCCTGTAAGTTATGCTTCAAAACGTAAAAAAAAAATTTTTAATTTTCTTATTTAAAAAGGTGCTGGAATAATTTATTTTTTTGTTTTTGCATAAAATGTTAATAGCATTTATTTAATGAATCCTCAGCTGCACTATTGCCAAACAAAGTTAAGCGATATCACTTAATTAGACAAAAACTGATGAAACCTTGTTTCACGGGCCTACTAATTTTCAGAATCTTTAGAGGGCCATAAATAAGAATTTCGCCAAAACGAGTATAGGGGTTTACTGTCCAGTCCGTGTATTTTTTCATTTAATTATATTAAACACGCATTTATGATCGTAGTAGATCTTAATAAATATAGCTAGCGAAAACGATTATTCGCTTTTTACATTCGGACGCAAATTTAGATATTTTATAAAAAAAATAACAAAAAATGTTGTATGACATTTATCCACAAATTAAAAGAAAAATCATTATCATTATTTATAAACTAATTCTCATGAAATAGGAAAATAAGATAGAATATTTGAAAGAAGGAAATATAAACAATGAAAAAATGTATTTACTAGTTTTGCGTTAGTAAAACAAATAAATCTAGACTTGGCAAAAAAAAAAAGAATAATGATCTTACGGCAAGATTATCGTTATACTCAGGCAGTTGCACTTTCGGTGGTAAAAAAAATACGATTTGTGTTTTCATGTTTACAAAGGAGAAGGTCATCTTTGTTATAAAAACTCAATTTAAACTGAAGAATCGCTAGATAAGGTGTATCGAACTTAAAAGAAATTACGTTAAAAAATAAAAAGGGATCAACTCTGTGTTTTGTAAGAACTTTTTGACTTCTCCTCGTACTTTGATACATTTTTAAATAATTGCCGTTTTTCAAATAAAAGTATTTTATATATAGAACCAGGATAATAGGGACAATTAGCCAATTATTGAGAATATCAATATATTATAATAAAGTCCGTATTTTGAGTTATATGTCCTTATGTTAATTCAGTACTTATGTTAAAACAATTTTTTTTATATTCACACAGACGATAAACATATTGATGTCACTTTACCCGAGTGGGTCGTTGTGGGTGAATCTGTTTTAATCAGGCCCTATAATACCAGCGGAGTGATAAGCTACGTGGGCACTACACACTTTCAAAAGGGTACATGGATTGGTGTTGAACTTGATACACCAACGGGCAAAAATGATGGCAGTGTTCAGGGAATACAATATTTTCAATGCAAACCCAAACACGGCATGTTTGTAAGATTCGATAAATTAATATTGGACAAACGGGGCAAAGCTATGAGAGCCTACAAAGCCGAAAAATCGAGTAAAGGTAAGGACTAAAAAGCTTTTTTTAGCTCTAGAATATTGTAACTGTAAATGACAAATGACAAATGCAAACTTTATATAGAAGCAGCTTTGCCACGCTCAAAAAGTCGCGGTGAATCTTTGAGCACTTTGAGTGGCTCTGGTGGGCGCAAATGATTATTTCCGAAATGTTCGCATCAAATGCAACGTTGGGCTCATTGTAGGCAATCCACATTGGTAACGGCCACCACTAATGGAACTAGCAACACCACGACCACCACCACGATAAATTACACAAAAACAACAAATGGAATCGCAGTGCCAAATCAAAAGATTCACCCAAAAAATGAGACAACAACAGCCATAGTAACTGATAACAATTGTATGTTAACAAAACGCACATGTTCGATAATGCGTCTAACAACTGGACGCAGTCATTATAATTCAACCTTAAACACAGATGCGAATACGAATAATTCGAAAAAATATAATAGACGCTCTACGGCATTTTAACTCAACAAATAGACTTTATGAACGTTATTCGAAATTCTATAAAAAAAAAATGCCCGCTAGATGCTTTTTAGCACTCAACTGCATACTTATTCTACATGAATAAGTGAAATACAACAACACCAACACCAACATACCTAATAATACAACCAACAACACGTAACACAAATACAAGACATTTTAAATGTTACAACCAAAATTAAAAACATAAATTATTGTAGTAAGAAAACTCTACAAAAATCATCTTTAAATTTTAAAGATTTATTTTTGCTTTTACCCCCCGCAACTTAACTTTAAATGGAAAATAACAAGAAAAAGAAACTCTTCCTGTCTTTTTTAAGTTATTACCTTCATTCAATCAATGTAAATTTGAATATTATAAATTGTGTGTAGGTATGTATGTGTTTTAGGCATATGTGTATGTATTTATATGTAAATGTAATAATTAGATTATTTATTTTTAACTGTCTGAATTAATTAGCTAAGAACAGGAAAACCAATATCTTTTCATTATCTTTGATTTTAATGAAAAATGTTCTTTTAGAAAGCGATGCGTATTTTTTAATACTCGTTCGACATGAAATCATGGAAGTGTGTTTTAGGCTTAAACGTGGTTATTTTGGTTTATAAGCCTAGAAACATTTTTGCAATATTTTATTTATTAAAACTGAGATGCAATATTAAGATTGTTTGTAAAGTTAATATTTCTTTTAAATTATTTTATATTTTCAAAAGCACGGCCTTTAGGTAAAAAAGGGAGGGCTAGTGCGCCATGTAACTTCTTTGATTGTACCGGGACCCGTACCCTCATGGTATATTTACAATCTTAATATACATATGTATGTTGTTTATATGGATGTTACAGCAATAAGACAAAAAATAATGTTCTCCGTGTAGAAAGAAATTCTAAACTTCAACTTGAAGTTCAGGCAGATGTTCGAAAATCTTTTTATTAATTTATTAATTTTATGTATGCCTTTTTAATTCTTCCTTTCAAATGTTTTAATAAGAAAAAGAAAATAATACGTGTCGCCAAATCCATTATTTCCTTATTTTGTTTGTAGATAAAATTATTAAGGTATTTCGAGCATTTTTCATTTAAACATTTTCTTTAGCAAAATTTTGTAAGCTTATTCTTTATAAATTTGTTTAGTATCTAAGAATATAGTGTTTTGTTAACATGTGCATTACCGGTTTATTTTTTTAAATTAATTATAATTTGCTTTGTTTAAAAAAATATAAACATAAAATGTATTCAACTTTTAAGTTTACAAACATTCATGTGATGCTTTATAAATATATTTTGCTATTCCTATTTTATTGTTTGTAAGTGTTTAAAATATCTATTCCATTTAACGTTTTTAAAGTTTTAAGTTTATTTTTATAAAAATAAAAAAGTTTTATTTAAGCAACGAACAGCCAACCCAACAAGTATTTGAACTTGTATATAACAACACGTATATAAATATAATTGAAAATTATTGCAACAGCAATAGAAAAAAGTTAATTATATTTTAAATTATGTTATAATTTTATTAGCCCTATTCACAATAATTGTAGCATTTGAAAATGGTATATCATAATTTTACTATACACTAAAAAAACTTATAGAAAAGTAGTGCACACTTGCTTTACTTTTGTCCATATTTGCAACAGTAAAATGCCAACTGACATCTAAAAATATAAAATAAAGAAAAAAAGGCAAAAATTGTTATTGAATGAATATTTTAATAATTAAAATGCTTTATACCCTCGGTGGAAATAGACCTAATTTTTATTGGAGCAAAAATTCCAAAACTCCTCCTTACAATTCAGCTGTGTTCGTATTTTGCAAACTTAAATAAAAAGCCATTCACAATTCTTCAGAGATATTTACAATTGCATAATTTTGCAATCTCAAATGCACAAGTTCGTGAATTGGGCCACCCCGTTTTCATTTTTTTTTTTTCTTAATTTTCCCATGTGGATAGTATTTTCCATTTTTACAATTTTTATTTTTATCCATATGTTTATAAATCCTATATTTTATTTTAATTATACACAATAATATTTTTATTATTATTTAATTATAAATTAAATTATATTTGTATATTTTTATGTGATGTATTTATAAAAACAAACAAACGATAATCGAAAAAATAAAATAATTTTAAATATCGTCATGCAATAATTCTAATGATGTAACAATAACCTTAATAAATATGAAAATTTTAGTTTTCAACTTACATAGCGATTTTATTTATTTTTTAGTTTTCCTTCTATTTTTATTTTAAATAAAGGTTTCTTTTTCCAATTTTATAAACGGTAAGCTTTTGTTTTCAATTATATTTTCATTGCCGCATGTCTAATACTTAATTATGATTTTTTGCTTTTCCTTTAAGCATTCTTCTTTGACTTCTTCTTAGCTTAAGTCAATGTGCAATACTTTTAACTATTTACTAAAACACTATAAATAATATTTACAATATAATAAATAACTTAGTTTTTAAGATTTAGTCTCAGCTCATAAAACCCTTTAAAAAGTTAAAAGAAAAAATATCCGAAAAAAATAAATCAAAGTAATTACGAAATTACAATTTTAGCATCTAAATTAATAATGAAAAAACGATAGTATATAAACAAGCAATAATAGCACTCATATGTTTAGATTTTAGTGTAGATAAACTTCATCGTGGTTAAATGAGTAAAGAAAAGTAGTAAGAGCTGATTTTTGTTTTTTTTTTTTTGAAAAATAATTTTGTAAATCCATAAATAATCTTCACATCTAATTTAAACCCTTAAAAATATCTTACTGAATAGCGAGCATTTCATGTGTTAATATTTTTGATGAAGAAGAAAAGGCTTCATTCAGGAACAAATTATATTGATGCAGGATATTATAAACCGGGAAATTTTTTTTGCCTATTTTTAAAACGTTTCTTCATAGCTATGATAGAAATTGACTAATTTTAAGTAGTCAGTAAGACATCTGATTTCATCCTAGGACATCACACTGTTAAAAAAGTCAGTTATTTCTAATAAAAATAATCCAAGTATCAACTACTACTGGTTGCAAAGTAGTAAGCTTTAAGTGCATTAAAAGTTCTTTGAGTTGCTTATAGGGTAGCAGACTTTTTATCTGATGGCAAATTTATTGTCTCATTAGATTGTAATTAAGGTTTAACTTATAATTTCGTCCAAATATGATTATCGATATCGTGATACAAAATAATTTTAACGTTTTTCAAAGAAACGGGTAATATTTTCCTATAACCTTAAAAATTACTATGTTTCTAACAAACATAACGGGTGTCGCAAAAGTATTGTCATAATGTGAATGCGCCTTATTTAAATAAACTTTTCTTGAAAACGGAACTCACTTTTTCATTTCGGACAAAATGGCGGCCAATTCACATTATTACATGACATTACCTTTGGAACACCTGGCATTATAATATATTCTGTATGGATTATGTCATTAAAATTTTTAAGGTTTTAATCAATGCTATGACTTGTCCTTATAGTACGTGATAGTTGAAAGTGGTTTTTAGCTTATCTTTAATAACGAAAAACTATTTATCGCTCCAACAAAATCCTAACTTTAGCTAAAAGCAAGTTATAATTATGGGCCTAAAAGTTTTCTATAATTTAGTCCAGCAAGTGCAGACATTTCGGATTCATGTCTCGGGGTGCTTTGTTAACATAAAAAATATTCCTCCTGTTTAGTTGAATGTTGTCCCGATCATTTAGGATGCTGCTGGTTTTAATTCTTTAAATACGGTGATGCACACTTCGCGATTTCAACTTTAACCATTGGCAAGTTTAGATCTTTGTCAAAATTTAAAATTTTAATATAGCAGGAAGCGCCTGTGATCATTCGTATAATATTTGAGGCTGAGGCTCCATAACTGAATTCCGTAACTCTTAAAATGTCTGCCTTTATTCATTTTTTGTTTCGCTTCCAACTTAATTTGCTTCAACTTTGCTTTCAAACGATTTTTCCACGTAAGTTGCCGATCAATATGTATACGAAGCTATTTGGCCTGAAACCACTTATCCAAACGGAATTGTCCTGTAAATATTGAGCGGGAGATTCGAAATTTTTTCTAAATATGTGACACGCTAATGAAATAGCTGCAAATATCATTATTCATAAATATTATATCAAAATAGGATTTTATGTTTAAAAATTGTTTTTTTTATGAAGGATACGATATAAGAGATGCATTTACTTTTTCACTCCGTACATAACAAAAACACTTCACGGCACGCTTGTTTTCATTGATGCAACCGTTGTGTCGACCAATAAAAAATGCTAATGTTTCATATATGTATAATGCGACGGCTGATGCAACATGAATTTTAAACCACAACTTTCAACGCTATTGCAATAATTGCGCTGACGGTTGCAACGCGAAATTAAGAAAATTTTTGAAGACGTTCTAAAATTCCTTAACTTTATAACACAACCAAACCTTAGAATATTTAATATTATTAAAACTTGTTGAGTGGCAATTTCTTTGAAAAATGTAAAATGTCATCCATCTTCCATGTTTCCAATGAACTTGTTTTTCATTACTGCAAGTAGTTCTATACTGGTTCTATCAAGTTCTTATTGAGATAAATAAAAAAAATATATTTTCTTTCTCCTACCCTATGTTATAAAATGGTAATAAACTGTTCAATTTTGTTGATGGTTTTATAGCTTGCGAAAACCACCGAACATGAACATGGTTGGCAAATGCGTTCGATGCGAAGACATCATTATTAAGCCACGTTTAAGATAGTACTCCATTTTATTAGCAAACATATAATTCGATACGTGACTAGTTCTTAAATTATATGGACCGGTTGACACCTGTCACGTTAACAATGACTTAGAAGAGGTCAATTAATATTGTTTCTATACTTTGTGATAGGTCTTATGTGGTTATTCACTACCAGTTACTATAATACTAGCACAACGTTAGGTAAATTGTATATTTGTAACATTTCAATCAGTTACGTGATGTGTCCTCTAAACAGTCACTAATTATTACTTGTTCTTGTATCACTTGTAATTTGGCAAGTTATAGTACGATTGAAGTAATTGTCACCAATTTCCTGCACGGATTCAATAAAAAATGTTGTGCAAGAGCTTTAAATTACAGAAAAATTCTATTACCAAATTCACCGTTTAAGGTCGGATTTCAGAAATATTTAGGTGATTATTTCCCCTATCTGTTTCGAATTTAAAAAAAATACATGCATGCTTTTTTCAATAGTTTTTGTATTTATTAGGGTTCTACTCAACGGTGTCATTAAAAGTGCTTCGATGCCTGTCTATTTGTCACTCGATTTATTACTTGAGCCATAACAAGAAGATAAATGGATTTTTTTTTTCAGACGTATTATTGCTAAGGCTTCTACAGCAACAACAACAACAAATGATAAAATTATAATAATGTTAAAACAATAAAAGTGGAACCATACATGGATCGTTTTTTATATAAATTTCAATAAATCCTTGAAGTATGATAAAATTAAATATAAATAAAACTGATACAAATTTTCAAATTCTGCAAAACTGATCTCCAAATCCTTTAAAACTTTCCTAATTCCTCAGCATAAAATTTTAATATTTGTAATAAATTTAAGGTATATTTTATGAATAAATTGTTCAGCATTGTGAGGTGCTGAACAATTTATTCAAATGGAAGTCCAACACTTGCCTGATTTATTTATTATTGTGTCTTCAATATAAAATTATCATAAACTAACACTTAAGTCTAACAATTATAATTTTCGAGTACAGCCAAGGGTAAGATTAACAGTATTTCTCCTTTTTAATCGTTTATAGCGACTAACTTTTGTATGCTTCGGATTTTGATATTATTTTTTATAAATTTGATTAAAGACCATTCACATAATTTCCTTGATTGCTAATGTTTTAAAATAATAGGCCCAACTAAGTTATATTTTTCTTTAAAAATTTATTCGATTTCAATTTCACTCGCTTTCGGATTACAGAACATACCCGATTGTTTTAAAAATGCGAAATTATTAATAAATTTATTCTGTGGATTGTATGAAAAATTTGAGCAATCGGCATATTCAAATACATCAGGCACTTTTGTGATGCGTGCTTGACGTTTGTTCGCACATCATCTGTTTAATAGTATTTTTACAACTACCAGCAATTTGCGAATATGTTAACATCTTCTCATAAAAATTATACAGAGCGAAAATCGTTTACTTTCAACGCCTTTGCAAGATGTTCCTATGGTATTTTGTTCCATTTTATATCGTTGGATTATTTTAATATCATTACTTCGACATTTATGTCGAAGAAAATATAAACAAATATTTGGGTAAAATAGAGCATTCAGGATCCACAAGAGCAAAAATAACAAATTCACGCATAGAAATAACATGGTTATGGTATAGTCACAGGAACCATATTATGTTATCTGTAACAATATACGGATGGGATGAACAAATTTTAGTTATTTTTAAAATTACTTTGGTCACGATAAACATGTTAGTTTTGGTTAACATTTCATCATTAAATTAGCAACGGCAATTTATTGACGTAGTCGCCAAATAATCTATTTAATTTATTCATAAATATGCTAATCTAAAAGCATCGATTGATTAACTACTTTTGTGTATTGAGTACTAAAAAAAATTATGAAATACACGGTACCGCACGGCTAGAAAGCATGTCAAAGACTACAAAAAGGCTCATTTGGGTATAATATCTAGTCTAATCCTTTTGGTGCTGCTTCTCATGGCAAGGGAATTGTACTTAAAAAAGTTGGTGTTGAAGTCAAACAACCTAATTCTGCTATCCGAAGTGCGTGAGAATGCAATTGTTTAACCCATTACTTACCTGCGTGTGTTTGAACACACGTTTATCACTTTCCCAACTTTGAGTTAAATAAAATACAGAAGAGCTTATATAATTACATATTTGGGGTATTTATATTAAAGTTTGAGGTCTTACAAATAACAAATTGTTTTCGGTAAATTTTCGCAAGGTTCCCATCCCTCCATTGGATGAGATTTATAAAGTGTCCAAAAGTAGACTTTTATTAAATTAATTTTATAAAATGTATATAAAAATCAGAATCACTATATATGTGTTACCCTGTATTATCAAACCATCAAAAAGTTATCTCAATCATTTTACCACCCCACAGGCCGATATATTTGGCACTAGAGGGCAGTAAAGAACACCGTGTGTTTCAACACACGCTGGTACTGTTGTTGCATTTAGTACTTTTGGCGCGCTTTTTTGTTGAACAGGTGTTTTCTTTGTGCAACAACACAAATAATAACATTTCTATTGTAATTAAGAGTGAAACTGTGCAAAATGTCTCGTCGGGAGTATCTTTCAAATGCAGAATTGGAATATATCATCGATAACTGGACCGATGATGACACTGACCAAGAGGAGAGCGCTTCCGCGATTGAATCTGTGATTTGTTTGCCTCCCGATAATACTGCTGGTGATTCCGATTGTAAACATTTCATCATTAAATTAGCAACGGCAATTTATTGACGTAGTCGCCAAATAATCTATTTAATTTATTCATAAATATGCTAATCTAAAAGCATCGATTGATTAACTACTTTTGTGTATTGAGTACTAAAAAAAATTATGAAATACACGGTACCGCACTGCTAGAAAGCATTTCAAAGACTGCAAAAAGGCTCATTTGGGTATAATATCTAGTCTAATCCTTTTGGTGCTGCTTCTCATGGCAAGGGAATTGTACTTAAAAAAGTTGGTGTTGAAGTCAAACAACCTAATTCTGCTATCCGAAGTGCGTGAGAATGCAATTGTTTAAGAATGAAAAAAAAATCGCTACGGTAGCTTGAACTATATCGAAGAAAACGATGAAGTATTAGTTTCAGGTTTCGGCAATAAAACCACCCTACAAGCAATATGGTAGTCGAGTACAAAAATTACACACTTTTATGGCCTGACTATAGGCAATATAATGCAGAACCTCCCCAAAATCAATAAAAAAAAATAAAATTATTGTTGACAATTTAAAACAAAATATTTTTCATTTTTTAAGTTATACAATGAAAATTTGTGTCGCATCCCTTGTGTTTCTGATTCTATCTAAATGTTAGTTGGTAGCAAATATCTTACTGACTATCGAGAATTTCATGTGTTAATATTTTTGATCAAGAAGATAAGCCTTCAATCAGAAACAAATTATATTTTATGGAGTATTTTATAAACAGGGAAAAATTGTATTGCATATTTTTACAAAGTCTTTTTATAAATAACTGATATTTGTATGTATATTTAGTTTATACCTAACTACAAATTGACTAACTTTAAGCTAACTTCTGAGTAGTCAGTCAGTCTTATTGACTACTCAGAAGTTAGTAGTCAGTCAGTCTTACTGACTACTCAGAAGTAGTCACCCTAGGACATCACAATGATAAAAAAGTCTGTTATTTCTAATAAAACTAATCCAAGTATCAACTACAACTGGTTGCAAAGTAGTTAGCTTAAAGTGTATAAAAAGTTAGTTGAGTTGCTAAATTTTTGTTTGTTCTCTACATACATACAAGGTAGATTTAGCTTACAATGACAACATGACATTTTATTGTTGCTTTGTAGTGCGAAATGTCAGAAAACATAGAGGAAGAGTTGCTTTTTTTGACATGTAGAACTACTAAATCAGCTGGGCGGGTGACACAACCTAGTAAGATAAATCTACTTTGCATTTTATAATTTAACCATAATATGTTGCTCTTAGATTATGATTACCTCAACTATGTTTTTTCTTTGCGTGTATGTGTTCAAATTTCAAATTGTATTGTACCCTACCTACCCTTAATTTAGCTAATTTAAAAATACGAGTAGAAAAATATGGATTTTTTATGTCATAGATTATTTGATCCAGGTACGCAGGATATACGACTGGTAATTACTGAATTTAATATTTGGTGTGGTAACTGCTATTGTGTATGATAAATTGAAGGCGATTTGGTTTCGATGTGGGCATTTTTGTTTTGTTTTGCCACACTGGACAAAGTGTTCTCCCACTATATTTAGAGTGCTTTTACAAGGTCAATACACGATTTGTTACCCTGATAAAAAATCGAAAAACCAAACATACCCAGATTCACCGCACTCAGCAACAAGTTGTCCTTTAGTAGGTGATACTTAAGTTTGTTCATAGTTGATGCGAGTTGATTCCAATACCGATACTGTTGCCTTTCAGTTGTTGCAAATGGTTCAATAGCCTGGTCAATATGGTGAAGATTTTTTTGTGACTTGATGTGCAGGCAAATATTCAAAATTGTCATATTTGGATTAAGGGAAATTCAGAGAGATTCTTTTGGATCGCTTTTTTGAGCTTTAAGAGCCCGCAAAATCATTGCTTTTTAGTTTCTTAAAACTTATATCGGCAAGTAGTAGAGAAGCAAGATTACCAATTATTTGAGGTTTCAATTGGGTGGTAAATTTAATAACATGCCATACAGCGTGTCTAGTAAACAATTTTAAAGGTGTTTAATGTTGTAACTAATTAGCCACCAAGATTTTTTGATTTAAAGCTTTTGGAATATATCATTAGTTTATGCAAACAACATTAAGAAGACCAAAGCATTAATTATCATTCAGTTTTGAGGTAAATAAAGTTATTAATAGTTTCTCACATGATGGACAAAAGATTTATAAGGAGTCGATAACTAGTTTTTGTTATTAAACAATTATTGTAATTTTTGATCTTTTTAATAATTTTATAATTACGTTTTTAAGCTTTAGGTCTTTTTTATAAACATTTTTAATTTTTGTTATAATAATTTTCGTGTTTTTCTGCACACCATTCCGTTTTTTTTTTTTTTTTTTTTTTTTTTGTTTTAATATGAATTAAAGGGTTTGCAGCAAGAAAGAGTTAACTCCAATTTGTGTAATTTTTAGAAAATATAAAACAGCTACTAAGATATGGAGAAGGTATTTAAATCGCCTTTGTCTTCGTACAATCATTTGTCTCCTAAAAAGGAGTTAACTCTATTGCAACAACCCCTTCAATTGTTAAGTCAATTGTTTTTTATTTGAAAATTTCAATAATTAAGTCAAAGTTTAAAAAAACCAATTCAGAAATGAAAAAAAAAACTTAAACCTGCAAAATTATTTTTCTTAAAAAAATAAAATAAAACACTCTTTTAGGTAGTCATCGTAAAAATGCATTGAAATAATTACGAAAAAAAAATTAAACTTGAGCAGCTTTTAGAAAAGTAAAAAAAGAACGGAAAATAATAGAATTAAAAAATATAAAATTTATCAGGATAATCTAGTACGTATTTAGTTTAGAATATTATAAAATACTTCAAATATGAAAGAAAAATAAAAGAAAGAAATATTCCGACCCTAAAACGAAATTCGTTCTTCAAAATACAAGAAAATAAAATAAATGAAAACACATACATACATAAATTGTACAGTTTGGGAAAAAAAATTATAATTATTGTACACTAAATACAACCAAAAATTAAAAATTAAAAAATAAAACACAATATATTATTGATATTATTAAATAAAAAATAAATATACATACAACTACAAAAGACATAAAAAATTATAAAAAGGTAAACTAACTAAATAACTAATATTTATATTATACAAAAAAAATTAAAAATTATATTTAAAATAAAATAAAAACATTTAACTGTTCTACGTAAGTATCCATCCAGATTTATTAGATTTGTGAACATTTCAAAAAATTAACAAAAACAAAAATCAATATATTCCAAACTTAAACAAAATTTTGATTAAAATTTTAAGTCTGTATTTACATATTTGAAAACTTTAAAGGGAAACCCTTGCAGTGAATTATTTTATAGTCGTAAACTTCTATTTAAACTCTTTTGTTAATCTTTTTTAAACCATTTAACATATTTTTTGACTGACTAATTAACAAATTTATTGTATTGCTTTCAAAACATGCCACTCACGAGAGAAAGTCAATAAATCTTTACAAAAACATATAAACAAATACATTTTTGAGTTGACTCTTTTTTACTCGTATTTGGCAATATAGTCACCTAATCCTAGTCAGTAAGCGATTCCTTTTTAGTCCCTTCACAAAGCAAGATTTAAGAAAGTATCAAACATTTGGCAAAAAATCGATGGGAGCTAAAACCTGGTTGATGCTCCAGGTTTTAGCTCCCATCGATTCCAAAAATTATTAATCACGACTTATTTTTTTTAAGACAACACTATCTGCAAAGCTTTTGGTTTCTTTCTAGAAATATCCAGAGTCTTCGGGAGGAATCGAACCTGCACCCCGCAAGCCTAGCGGACTACCAATCAATCTATCGAAGCTAATCAGTTTGGAAAAGTATCTGCTCTCAGCCCTGCAAAAGTCAAATTATGCTTGCACCAACAATACAACTCACTCACATGTTCTAAAATGCAACATAAATAAAAATCTGCCGATTACACAATTTGATATTATTTTTTTAAATGTAAAAATCAGAAAATAAATGTGATTTTTACTGAGGGTGTGAGACAACACTGCAGCTGGAAGATGGTCGAAAATACATTACTGCAGTATATTGTGCGCAAAAGAACAAAAATAAGAATCATAATTTAGATTTGTTTTCCATCAATTTGGATATAAAGAATGATTTCATCGCAGCGTATTTTCGAACCGGGTCTATTTTTTTTTTATCAAAACTGCACTCGAGCCTTGTCTCGATGAAGGCAATTTTGTTGGCTAAATGAACGAGTATTTATGAATTAGTTCATCGATTGATTCGTTGTCCCAAAAGTGCTGGATAATCTTCTACAGTTATACTTTCCTCTTTTTATGTAATCAATCTAGAGAGCACGTGACCTTAACATAACCTGCCGATTTAAGTGCTTATGCCCAGCGGGAAAAGGTAATCAATAAGACATGAATAGGCAATACAAAGAATTTATAATATTTTGCTTCCAGTATCCATTGCTCTTAACACGGAGCATGTCCTAGGAAAGTAGTGCATTTTTTCAATGTATCTGGCGAACGAATTCATTAGAATTCATTATTTCTAAAGCATAATAATATTATAATGTACATATACATTTTTATTATTTATATACACATTTTTATTTATTTTTAAAACTAATAGAAAAATATTTTAAATTTTTAAAAAGCTAAGTAATTTCAATATTAAAATTTATACAAAATATTTCTATTTCTAAATAATTTAAAAAATTTATATTTATATAATTTTACTTGCATTAATTGTCACACGAAGCAACAGTACATTCCTTATTCTGGAAATTTGGGAATATACGTGGTAACGCTGAATGACAAACAATAGGGATTTTTCAAAAAAAAAAAATAATATTTCGAAAATTCCTTTACCTTATATATACTATGTATGGTAAAGTAAAAAAACACTTAAAATAAAATACAAAAATACTACTAACTATATTTTTTTTATTAAATTTTGATTATAAAAATATTATTTGTATTTTCTTGTATTTTATTAAAACGTTTTCATGAAGTTGTCCCAAAACTACAGAATCATAGGAAGTGATGATTAAAAAATTCCTAATTAAATCAAATAATAAATACAAAATTATCACCTCTGTTCTATTAACCGAATTCGAACATTTTATTCGAAGAGAAAATTTCCAATTTAATATTGAATATTTGAAATTTAATTAGTCGAACTATTTATTTTACATACAGATGAAATTTAAAGTCAAGCTTAAGTTCGTTTTATTCTCTCTAAGAAAGAATTAGGTGTTTAATATCAAAGAAAAATTGGGAAAATTTAATTTCAGACACTACCAGATTGGAATGAATTTTCTATACAGCTACGTCTATCAGCAGTACTCTTAGTATCTATCAACTTTGGGTCGTTAAGTTAAGTTAGTAAACATAATCTATTTAACCAACCAAACTCAGAAAGGGGAATACGGTGATTTTTGGTTATATACTAGTAGCTATAATGTTTATTTTAAAAATTTACTTTTAATTTTTGTTTCCAGACTGGTTGTTGTCATCCTCCTTTCTTATCACAGGGTCTTAAAGCAAAGTTCCGCCAAATAACAATCATCAGTCTTATGTTAGCCAGTGCTGGATAACACACTGGACATGTGCTGCCCTCTAAGCTTGTTCAATTTTAATATCTGAAAAATGCTGTCGTCAACCGAAGCATACGAAAGAACACACTTTCGAAGTCCACTTCTCTAAAACAACAAAATAAAAATAATTCAAAGCACAGACATGAAAGATTTTTCCTTTAAAGTTTTAAAAATATTAATAATGAATTTATGTGACCTTGAAACTTAAATACAAATATTTTTAATTCTTTTAAAAATCTTGAAAAATCATTAATTAATTTTTGAAAAACTACTGACTCCATTTACAAATTATTGTTTAAACAATACAAAACAAAAATAAAGTCTTTAACTTGCAAAACGTCCAAAAGAAAAAGTTCTTTTTTTTAATATTTAAAAATAAAAAAAAAAACGTTATAAACAATACTTAATATTTTTGTATACACATACATACATATTATTATATAATTATTTGAAAACAAACAAACAAACAAACCAAAAAAATAAAGAGAAAACAGGAAAAAGTACTTAACAAAACAGCAACAGATGCAATAACAACCAAAGTAAAATGTTGTGAAAAAATAATTAAAAAAAAAACTAAAACTTTAAACGAAATATTTTGATGTAACTTTTGTTCAATTTTACTTCATTTATTTCAAATGAAAAAAAGGAAAAAGAAAAAAATGTCCATTCAAAATTTATTTATTTTTAAATTTCTTGTAAAAACAAAAATAACAACAATAACAATATTTATTATAAATAAAATTAAAAAAAACATACCAAAGTAATTAATCTACAATAAACCATATTACATGCTCGAAACGATATGCATAAATAAAAAAAAACTCATTTAAATATGAAAAAGAAAAAAAATGCACAAATTTTTATCTGAATATAAAAAAAGATAAATTTCAAAACAAATAATAATTGCATAAAAATTAAATCATGTAACAGTTGTTTCTAAATTTTTGAGCTTAAAATTACAAAATATTTGTCTCATCTCAATTTTGTAATTTATATGCCAATCCCAAAGACCTAATCCTGGTCCCTTCTCCTTTGCAACCCGTATTGAAGAAACTCCAATAGAAACACAATGTATTCACAACTCTATCATCCATCTCCATTTTCCTAAACTCAAAATAAAATAAAATCAAGTTAAAATAATATTAAAGCTTCTAATTCTAAAGCTTCTTATTAAACACTTAAATGCAGCACCTGGCGTACCTAAATTAAAATGAAAAATTCAAATATTATAATAATAAAAATAAAGATGATAAAAAAGGAAATACAAAACAAAAAATAAACCAATAAACCAATAAACTAACAATACTTACATACATTAACAGATACATACTTAAATAAAAACAAAATTAAAATTAAAATAAAAAAAACTGGTCCTTTATTTAAAACTAGCTGTGCCCGCCACTTTGTCAGCGTCCTTACAATATTTTGTTCGATTTAATCCACATCAAATTTTAAGACTCTTAGGCCCATTATAATAACTTGCCAATAGCTAAAGTTAGGATTTTATCGAAGTAATAAGTAGCTTTACGTTATGGTAAATAAGATAAAAATAAACTTTAACTATCAGGTACTTTATAGGTAAGTTATAATAACCAGCCATATCCTCCTTATTATAAGGAAAAACTACTTATCTCTCCGACAAAATCCTAACTCTAACTATTGACAAGTTATAATATTGGGCCTTAGATTTACATATAGTGGTTTATGTATTTACTTTATATAGTGATAGCCATTCCTCGACAAAACTCTAAAATTTATATAAAATTTTTTAAATTATTGTAAAGTTCTGTAAATATTGTTTAAAATATCCCGCTTTAAAAAATAAATGTTATTACCAACCTTTGAAGTACCATTGAATCGGTAAAATTACATACCTTCATTGCTTTTGTTCTATTTTCTTTTGGAAATCAGGGGGGTTACTCTTTATTGCGATGCGAAAGCAATTTCGATTCGAAAGCTTAATGCGATAAGAGGGCAAATTGGTACTCTCTATGACTTTCGCAACATCTTTCGCAAAATGTTTGAAAAAATGTTTGAAAACATTAACAGTTTAAAATATCACAGTGCAACACGGAAAAAAATAACCATATACGGACACCACTACGTGATAAAAGATAAAAAAAAGACCCCTGTCTCCCAGTTTTGCCCAAAGTCCTCCAGGTTTTTTATATGGGCCCTCAAAGATGTGGGGCATCGATGTCATTTTTGAAAAAAAGTTTTTCACTTTTGCGGCTACCTAAGCGCTACCTAAACGGTGTTAAGAATTCCTAGGAAGTTCATATGTTCTAGAAAGTTGTTTATTGAGATCTTAGGTTCATTTTTGTAGTTGATGGTTTCCTTGAATTTTGAACGGTTTGCTACCTATGAACCTGAACAAGGGAAAAAGGTAAAAAAATTGAATTTTTTAAAGTTTTTTGCGATTTTGACCTTGAAGATTAAGTTTTTTTTTTTTTTGATTTTATATTTATTAACAATTTTTGTTCTTTATGACAAGAGCTACAACTTTGTCTCAGAGAGTATATCAAAATTCCAAACGTTTTGCAAAATTAGTATTTGTATTGCTGTGTATGCTATAATAGGAATCATTGAAATTCAATGTTTTGGAAATTCAACTGTTATTTTAATAATATAATGCTAATAACCTATACTATTTTATAATAAACCAATTTATTGTTTAAAAATATTTCACTGGTTCCTCAAGCAAGGAAATTTTTACCCACATTTTAAGAATAGAGAAAATTATTTATAAAAATAATGATAACTTTTTAAGAAGTCCAACACAAATAATAAAGGATTTAACAACAACACTTATTTGAAAACTTCAAAATGATTTTTAGTTTCAATCTTAATAATTTTGTTTATTTGGCTATTCAAAATAACTTTGTTATTCCTACGACACTAGTGCTATGTTTTGTACAAAACCGATTTTAATAAATACCAAACTTAAATTTTGTTAAAAAAAAATATATACATACTTTTTTGCTTTTTAATTTCATAAGGTTGTATAATAAAATATAATTAATTTTTACAGAAGAACAACATTTCATTTTAATAAATTTAGTTTGATCAAAATTAAACAAAAGTATTATTAGATTCAAACAAAAAAATTATTGAAAATCAATAAACGTTTAAAAAAACCATTTGTTTGGAGATATTTTGGTAATAATTTTTTCTGTCTAAAATTAAAAACTAAAAATAACAATTTAGGTATCAATTAAAACACATTTTTAAAGTAATTACATGTTTTCTTCCTTTGCGCTTGCTCTTTTACTATCGCAAAATATTTGGACTTAACGAACGAATTTGACAGACGCTTTCGCATTACAGAGTGTGGTGCTGCCATCTTTGCGAAAAAGATATACGAAAGAAAAATGTGCGAACGTTTTAAAGAGTACAAACCGTTCGATTTCGTACCATTTTTCTTTTGTATCGCAATAGAGAGTAACCCCCCGAATATTTTTAAAGGAAAAATGTATCCAATATTTGAACCAAGATGCTAAGGTACCTCCTCACAAAATTTTTTAAAAATCCATCCAGTAGTCTTTACGTGATGCGAACACAGACAGACAGACAGATATACAGACGGACAAGAAAAAAGTAAGTGTTTTATTATAGTCTATACATACATAGACTATCCTTGGGCTAACTTCTAGGATCTTTCTAAAAAGAAACTATTTTTGAAATACAGTGTGTTGCTTTGGAGATACAACATTAGATCGGATACAATCTATTAAACTTGTCGCCAAGGCTGCACAATGTTTTTATGCCTTTCACCAAAGGTGGAAAGGGTTTATATAAGTTTGTTATTCCGTGTGTAATTTCTATAACATTCATTGCCAACCCCATAAAGTCATATCGAGCCATTACCGCCGAAATATTGTAAGTGCCTAAAAACTAATTTTGTAGGAAAAGGTTTTTTTAAATTATTTCTGCTTTAAGTATTAATGCAACCTTAAGTATAATTACAACCTTGGTGTAACTTGGTAAAGGATCTTTTTCTAGTTAAAAATTTTTAAGAGATGATGCGAATGGTCATAAAAAATCGATTTTTATCAAAAAACGAAAATCTAAAAATTAAGACTTACAATATTTCGGCGGTAAGGGTTCGATATAATCTGAATCCTTATAAATAGAAAAGTTGATTAAGCGATATCCGCCTGTACCTGTTCGTATAGTAGATTGCAGGAAGTTCCTAATTTTTACAAAAAAATGTACAAAATATTTTTTTTAAAAATTTTTCAATAAATTTTTATAAAAAATTTATAAAAAATTTCCAAAAAAAATTTCCAAAAAAAGTTTACCCCTACTTAGGGGTCTATCTATTTTTTAAATTTCATTTAAATCTGTTTGGCCGTACAAAATGCCCACTCTCTCCGCTCTAGGTCGGACTTTTTTAAAAACCATATGTATGTAGCCTATTGTTCCTTCTGTACTTATAAGTTTAGTGGAGATGCGATAGAAAGCAATTCGTTTTAAAAAGAAATCGTATGTTCATAAAGGCCATGATTCACTATCACACAGTCGTGCGATCTGTCAAAAACATAATGTGTGCTTAAAAAGTATAATAGTGCGGATTAGAAGTGTATGTGTGTGACAGACGTGTTGTCAGATCTGGATGATTTGATAATCTTTTAAAAAATTAATAAATAAAATAAAGTATATTTCTTTATGGGATCACAGTTGCAAAATCTTATTTTTGTATAATAAATAGTGTGACACCTACAACGCCATGTCAGTTTTTTTATTGAATCGTATGATTGTGTAAGATAGCGAATCCTTAACGAACCATTTAATATTTGAAATCGTATTGATTTTATTTTCCAACTATTTCATTTCCATCTCAATTATAGGCTTCTGTTTAGAATTTTAATCATAATTTTTAGTTTTTTATTTTTGGTTTTAAATAAAATTAATCTTAAAAAATTGTGTTGAAATGTGAAAAATTTTAAAACGAAATTTAAAAATTGTTTGTGTTTCAGCCTTATTGCGATGCACAGTGGGTGAGTTGACCATAAAATGCAAATAAATCTGTAGTTTCTATATAAATTTTTTTTTAATTCATAAAAAATCCAAAACGGTAAAAAAGTGTCAAGTCATATCACTTTCACATAAAGTCGCATAACCTATGAACAAAATCAGACATAAATCATGAAAATCGATGAACGCGTTACGCTTTTATTCACAATTAAGTAAAGGTATGAATTTAAATTCAAATTAATTTTTAAATTATTATTTGATGTACCATGACCAAACGAATGATGCAGGAGTTCTTCTTTTTGGGGCTAATTTCATAAACAATTATTAGAATTGAGTCCCGAATCAATCACCTCAAAAATGTTGTACTGTGTTATGAATTGCCAAACAATACTAAACAAAAATAACATGACACGACTTACACGACTTACACGTGATCTGTCAAAAAAAGCTATTGAAAAAATTACCTCGAAATGGATCACCCTTTATAATCTGTTGTCTTCCCTTTTCAACTAGGTTTTAATTTGGCCAAATGGTCTCTTAGATCCTTAATAAATGCATAGGATTAAAATAATAATAGTTTTATTAAACAAGGAAAGTTATTCTGGTACCCTATAGGTGAAATTTTACATCGAAGACTTCCTTAGATATTCCAACCAATGACTCACTGACATTATATATTGCTATATTATATTCGAAAATATTCGCTGGAGTCCGAAAACTAATTATAAAAATGTCAAATGAAGAAGAATGAAGAAGAATGGTTGTTTATCAAAGTCAGTTTTTTTGGTGACACTTCTATTGTTAGGCCAAATCTTAATATTAAAATTATCGAAAATTTGTTCCGCAGATAAGTCTACTATACTCGTATATGTAGGTCATTAACTTATCTGAGGCCTTAAAAAACCCATTTCTTTTCAACAAAATTAAATTAAAAATTCACTAAAAAATCAAATTATTTATGAAATTGTAAACTTCACCAAAAATTCGATGCTTTACACAAACAATTCCCAAAAAAATTAAATTTCTCTCAATACTCTATGTTACACTTAAAGAGAAACCTACATTTTACCATGAAAACTCATAAATTTATGTTTGAATCTGCGTATATATTCATGAATAAATATTGTGATCGTTAAAATAAAGATTTAGTTTTCAAAAATTATTACACAAGAAGTGTTGCCGAAACTTTTGTCAAAAAAAACCAAATCCCCTTTAAAAAAGGCTTAAAAAACTTAAAAGGATGTTTTTCAGTTTAAAAAATCGGCTAAAACTTAGAATTTAATATGTACAAATGGCAATTATGTATTTGTTTAATTAATTGGATTGCTGAACGAAATGGGGCTGATGTTTGATGGACACCAGAATCTTTTTTCCAGACCACGATGGTAGGTTAGAAGTAGTAAGGAAATTCCTCAGTAACCTAAAGGGTGAAAAATTTACGATTTATTATTACTCAGAGTAAAGTAATTATAATCATAGGGGGTTTTGGAGAAATAATACCAAATAAAATAGAATTATTTTCTTTTCAATATTAGGGTTTATTCACAAATTGTCCGATGAAAATTCTCACCGAAATTGTTGATTTAAGTTACAATAATTTTAGATACAAAATAATAGTAAACCAATGTTGAGTTGTTCTCACTGATTTTTCTGTCACGCTTGTTGAAAACGAAGGAAGTAATTGGCCATTATTTTGCTCAGCCTGATGTAAGTAACCCTCCGTTTTATTAAAAAGACGGCTAATTTTTGACAACAGAAAAGTACTAAATTGCAACGAGTGCAACTTAACATTGGTTTGCGTTATTTATACCATATTACATTCATATGTTATGATATAAATAAATTAATTGAAATAGAAATTGAAAATTGAAATATAAACGTGAAATTAAAATTGAATTTAAAGAAAATTCATATATTTTGAATGTGTCTTAACAGTAGTTTAGACACAATACTTTTTGTTTACTTTTTAAAGGTAATCTTCGCTTAAAATAATGAAACATCTAAAACTGTAGACGTTTACTTGTAGGGATAATTTTTTTATATTAATTTAATTATAACATAGTGGAATAAAAAGACCGCTTATGGTATTAAGGATGGACTTGAATAAAAATAATAAAATAATATACCTTATTCCATATTAAGATAGCATTCGCGACTTTCTTTAACCCAAACGCAAACCAGTTTACCCTAAACACGTGTTATTTTTAATTCAGATTTACATTTGTTTACATTTATAATAGTGCTGGCAATTTCTACTACTTTAAATTATTCGATACTACTCAATACTCTTCGATTGGGTACTCAATAGTACTCAATACTTCCGTTTACATAACATACATTTATCGTCGTACCGTCAAACATTTTTATATATTTATTTCTAAAAACTCTACCCTACTTTTAAACTCTAACTACTTTTGTGTATTGAGTACTCAAAAAAATTATCGAGTATCGAGTACTCGGTGCCCACTACTCAATACTTTGCCAGCACTAATTTATAATTACATCTAAATTTACGAATTAATTAATATTCAGCATAAAGGAAATTATTATTAGACATGAATTCAATATTTGTGAGTAGGCAGCATTTGGAATTAACAATTAAAATTTAGAAAGAAGTTGGTTCTACGGTGTCAAGCCTGGGCTACATGGCTTTGAAACTCTGCAATTTTCTATACCTCTATTTTCAGCAATTTTATGTAGATTTTTGTCCTTGTTTTCTTTGTCAATATGCGGCATACGACATTTCATTGTTTGTAAATATATTATAATCATTTAATTTAACCATATAATGTTTATATTAATAACATGGTTTAACTGCAACCATATAATTCGATTATAATATGTTGTTTGTAACATTTGTCAAGCATGTGCTTCAATCTTTGAAAAACAATTCTCTATATGATTCATCATTAATGAATAAGGTGGCAAAGGTATTTGCTATCGTAACACTAATTTGTTAAAACGGTTTTCAACGGGTTCTTGAAAAACTTCACAAAGTCGGTGCATTTGGTTTAATTCAATTTCCGTTAAGATTAAATTGATTTCCGTTTGGAGTAAATGTAATATTAAAATTGAGGAACAGGTGTGACAGATGGGCACTTCTGCCAGATTTGACGATTTACAGTAATTTTGACGATTTTTTCCCAAAAAATAGCCAAAATTTTCTACAATGACTAAAATAAAATACAAAGTTTTTGTGCTTATTGAAAGTAGACGAATATTACACTAAAATTTTATATGAATTGATAATCATTTGAAGACATTCAAAAATTAGGAAATTAAAGTCAAACAGAGGCTAACTTAATGGGGGATTGTTGTGTCCTTTTTAAAGTTATGTATACGATTGTTTAAGAATGTTGTTTCTCGTTATCTTCAAGTGTTGAAAGTATTGATAACTCAAAAACTTATTTTTATCAATTGTATGAATCATATCCTTCATTTTGATTAGCAATTTTATAAATATAAATTTGCGTAAAAGTTAATTTAAGAATGAGTATACATTTCCTAATAAATCATTTCAAAAACAAAATTAAACGATTGTGAAGTAAATGAGATAATGTCTATCCAAATTATAAGATTTGGTTTTTGGAAAATATCAAAATCATTTAGCCCTATGAATTATAATAATAATTCAGTTTTTGATCTAAAATTTTCAAAGAATTTTCTCAGTTTGATGTTTAATGTTTTAATTCTACATTTCACAATTAAAATTTTTAGATTTTAAATCACTGTTTGTAACCGAAGAAATAAAAGTATGAGCTTTTTTCGCCAAAAGTTATTACAAAATTGCTTAATTCGTCTGTCAAGTAGTACGAAAATTTAAAATTCTTTAGAAAATAAGTTGATTATTTATGAAATTGTTATTATAAGGTTAAAAAACCTGACTTTATTAAAATTTTAAGTACAGATATTTTTTTGTAAAATTAACAAAGTCAAGTCTCTTTTTCGGGCGCTACTTGCTCTCAGTTTTTTCCTATTTAAGTAATTTTCGAAACTGGTTTAAGAAATTTAAATAAGTTTGTATTAAAAAAAAACAGTAGTATGATACGATTCAATTTTATTTCCCATAACATGACTTTTTAGTACCAAATGATTAATGCCTTTACACCAGTTTCTAGAGATAATCATCTTATTTTATACGATATCTATACTAAAAAAATTAATATCGCTATTTGAGTAAAATGGCTAAAGTATATAAAAGTTAAATCGATGTTTAAAACAGTCTAATAGTTAAATTAAAAAATCCAGGATAAGAAGAAATAAAAACGGCTAAATCTAGCCATAAAAGGCTAAAATGGCACCGTTGTACACAAGTACTCACAGGTTTGGACTGGAGAAATTAGACTTGTACCAAATACTCCATTTTAGTGATCGCTCATTTTAGTTCATAGTTTTTTGCTTTGTGATTTTTAGCCAATGTTTTATAAAAAGTGATCCATCTAATAATTTTATTTAAAACATAACTATTAATCCCATCATGGTCCCACTATGAAATTTTTATGGTGTACTCACTAAGCCACATTAAAAAATAAATATAAATTTTAAAGAAATTAAAAGACACTATCTGAAAGATTTTTATAAAACTTTTTTTTTAAATTTAAGAAAAAAAAATTTAAAATTTTGGTTTTTTCATGATTAATATCAAATTAAAGCGTATGAAATCCCGTTTAAAATGAGCTATTACTCAACTTCCTAGGGCTTTTAGAACTGGAATTAGAATAAATATATTCTATATTATCCTCGAGAGCATATGCCAAAAAGCGATATTTTCCAGTTTTGATATCTGTATAGCAAAAAAAACTGTAAGAGATAGAATTTTTTTTTAAATTATGTTTAGATTCAGAGAGTCAAAGAATAAATATAAAAAAAGTTTCAATAAAATCTGAAGTGGTAAATTTAAAAACAATTTTTTTTGGTTGATTTGACATGGAATTACCCACATACATATGTACATAATTAAACAAAAATTCTGTTGTAGTGTTTTTTTTTAATATTTACGTATTTTTTAAATTAAAAGAAAGCTTTTTGCAAAAGAATAAAATTATATAAGTGTAACTAAACATGATCAGCTGTTTGCAAAATTAAGTCAAATATCAAATAATCCAGTATGAACACTAGATTTCGTTCGCAATTCCAGCTTGAAATTAATTAATTTTATGGTTATAATTTATAACCTCAGTAGGGATAGGAATATTTTTCTATTTCTTTTTCACTATTTTCTCTTAATTGGTGGTTTAACTGTAAAACACCACTGACTTAGGCAACCTTATTTAATATGCCTTTATGAAGCAAAATTATAATGTATACATACATATGTATGTATGTATGGATGTATGTATGTATGTATGTATGTATGTATGTATGTATGTATGTATGTATGTATGTATGTATGTATGTATGTATGTATTTATGTAATTTGTTTCTTTGATTTTGTTTTTTAAGTTTTTTAATTGCTAGTAATAAATGTAGAATAAGACAGAACTTTTACTGCAGTATTAAAAGTAATGTTTTTTTAATATGAAGTTTGACTTTTGTTAAAACATGTTAATGTCTAATGGAGACGGGGGGCAATGTAGACCCAAGTCAATAAATATCGCTATTCAAAAATCGGTAATAAGTCGCTATGTCACCAAATTAAAAATATTATCGGCATATAAGATTGAAAATTGCGATATCTTACAACCCTCGTAGGGATTCCATGCATGGGGGAGTATTACTACACTTTCAAACGGAAAGGCGTTGAATTTTTTATAATCACACACACATGCACTTTAAATTATTTTTGTTAAACATCTTTCCAAAATCTATGAATCTATGAATCTATACATGAATATAATAGAAATCTTTAAAATAACGAAGGAATCCCTTCAAAATAACGAATTTAATAAACTATTTATTTAACGAAATTGTCTGCAAATTTGTCAAAAAAATTTATTACATTTCTTTAATTGCACAGTGAAAAATACACGGACTTTACAGTATAAGTTCGATTCAACTACCAGAGGGTAGTAAAACCCTATTTTTTGATCAATTTTAATTTATAGGCCTCGAAAGATTGTGAAAATCAGTAAGACCTTAACGAAAGGTGTAATCAGTTTTTGTCTACTGTTCTGCGCTTTTAATTGACGTTTCTCAAGCATTCGATAAAGTTTGGCACGAAGGCCAAAGCTAACTTGCCCGAAAACTTCTATGTGCAATTAAAAAAATATTTAACGGAAAAGGGAGATTTTTAAGCTCGCCCCAACTCATTGAAGCCGGAGTGCCACAAGGTACTATTTTGGGAACCATTTTATATTTACTGTACACATCAGATATGCCAATTAGCACCTAAGTCCACAAATCAACATTTGCTGATGACACAGCTTTTTTAAGTATTCATCAAAGCACCCAAGTACCATCACAATTTTTACAAGACCACATATTCAATTTGGAAAAATGGTTGAAGAAATGGAGAAGGACTAATGCCTCCTATTCGCATAAATATCCAAAGAATACCTCAGCTTTCAGACGTCAAATACCTCGGTATACTTCTACGTCGCCTTACTTGGAAAAGCTACATGGAATCCAAGTTAACACAACTGAAATTGGCTTGTTGGCAGAAACTATATCCTGAGGTTCGATTATAAACTTCTATTGTACAAGTCGATTCCCAAACTAATTTGGTGCTATGGGATTAAATTATGGGGCACTGCCTCAGCTACCAAAGTAGAAAAAATTCAAAGGCGCCAAAATAAGATTCTACGTATGATTACAGTTGCTCCCTGGTATATAAAAACTTGAACATCTACAAAGATCTAAACATGAAGTAACGTATCTAAAGAGGCTTGAATCTACTCCAAACCCTTTGGCGCGTAACATACTAAATGCAACTGGTTATATTCTACTAAAAAGAAGAGATACTGCTTTTCTTGGCCGTAGATTAGAGAAATGACCCGCAAATGATTGCAAAATCAGTGAAACAAACATTGGCTGGACTTAAAAAGTATATTTTTTTTATTTTAGACTTCAGATATGAGTTAGTTTAAATATATTGAAGCTACAATAAATTATAAATGAACAAAGAAATCGTTAAACCGAGTATAGGATTTTACAACGCTTTGGTTTTAGAATCGAATCTATACTGTCAAGTCCGTGTAGTTTCGAAAAATTTGAATTTGTTGCACTGTGTTATACTCCCCATTTTACAGCATTTAGATACATTTTTGGTAAGTGTTATTGGAAACTGTATATTTATTATTGTTTTTTTCAGTCTTTTTATATAAACGGGTTACCAATGCATGAATAAAAGTTTAATAGCACTGAGTTGTCCATCCCCGGCAAATACTTTTAACCATTTTTAAGAGCGAGATTCTCAAGAGTATAACATACTCAGCACTAATACAGATATTGTTTTTTAAATATTTAGCGCTCTTTTGCAAACGTTAAAATTAATCGATACAAATAATACAAAGTAAATACCTACTAGAGCTTAATTAAGCATTTTAAAAAATAATTTTTTGTATGGACACAAAAAGAAAATCAGTTGGTCGTATATACTGGAGGTGGAAGGTTCTCTAGAACTGTTTGTTAAAGGAAGGAAGCATTTTTTCAAAAGCATTGAAAACATTGGGCATCGATTTGCAATAAGTTAATAAAATGGGCTTTTGTGCCAGAGTATCAATAGTTGTCATCTGCTTGGGTTTGGCTGCGCTCATACAGAATTATCGCCAATTGTCGCAACCCCTGCCGGCACCAAAATTTGATTTACAAGAATACTGGGGTCCCGGCAAGGCAGCTGATTATAAAGAAAATACAGCTGTGGCACCATTTGATATTGCAGTCAAACCAGAGGTGAGTTCAACAACACTACCAAATACGTTCGTATACATGTGTGTTGCAACTTACTACACACACTTGTTAGTTATTTGTTTGTTTGTGGGTTTTGCTAAAATATTTTTGTTAACTTTTGATTGCAAAATATTTAATTTAGCTTATAAAATTTTTGTTTGTTGATAGCTAATTCAAGATCTTAAAACACAACTTCAACGACCATTAAAACTACATGATCCCTTGGAAGGTGTTGCCTTCGAGTATGGTTTCAACTCGAAATATTTACAGACTGTTGTTAAGTATTGGCGCGATGAATATTTGGCTAAATGGTCGGAGCGAGAAAGTTTTCTTAAACAATTTCCACATTTTCAAACACAAATTCAAGGGTGAGTGTGTCGTTTTATTATTTTTTATAAATTAATTATTATTTTAGACTTATTTTACTACGCAAATATTTGTGTGTGTGTGCATTGTTTTAGTATAAAAAAAGATAGATATAGACTGAAAGAAAATTTTAATAGTTCAGAGTGACCAAAGTCCTTTTAGATTATTTCACTGGCAGCTGCAGGTATATACATAATATATAGTATATAATATTATATACACATACATACATATGTATATAAACTGAGAGAACAATAATATTGACGTTTTTAATATACATAGATAACTAACTACATATAATGGTGTACTTAGCTACTCTACATATGCGAATTGTTATTTGTTATAATTATTATTCTTCTATTGTACTACATTTATTAGTATTTACCTTGTTTAATACATTGAATTACATTTTACAAATATTCTGAACGTTTCAAAACATGAGGCCCTTAAAGAAAAAATAATGTTTTTTAATAGAATGTCCACTTGATAGTTATCTAAATCACATTCATATGTATGTAAGTCCTTAGTTCTAGCCACTTCAGTTCTCTTAATAAACTAAAATGCTTATTTTCGGCATGGAAGACTCATTTTTTTGTAAAACACCCTAAGATTTCTCAATTTTATAGGAACGAAAATATATGCCTCAGAGAAATAATTCAGTTGGAGTTATAAATTTTTTTTAAAATCATTGTTGTTAATATACGGTAGGGTGTTCACTGTAGGCTGTTTATCAGCTTATGTGCTATTACTATTTAAAAAATTGCAAATTCAAAATTAATTTATATCTAATGTGCCGTTTCGGTAATACAGGCGAATTCGGGAATCACCCAAAAAGTTGAGTGCTTTTCATACAAATTTTCTAGAGGAATTAGTTGCTTAGAAACAGAAACTGCACATAAATTATTTGTAAAATTCCTAAAGCCCCTAATAAACGACATGTTTTTTATGTCACTTATGTATTTCATATGTAATTTTGCATAGCTGTCAAAATTGTTATTTTACAGAAGATTTGCTCCTGCAGGGTTGTCAGATATGGCGATTTCTCGCAAAATGTGGCGATTTTCAAACTTATTGGTCGATCAAATTTTGGATTTGGCGATATGGCGACTTTTTTGCGATTTTTAAAATAGTTGGCGATTTTTCATTTACTTTTGGCCAACATTAGAATTTGAATTAAGGAATATCAAAAAGGATAACAAAGCAATGGAAGTTTTAAAAGTAACCGTTAACTTTTCGAAGATATAAATTTATTTAAAGTTTTCATTTTCATATTTAAAGTTGATTTCACATGGAAACATTTTCAACTGTTGCAATTTCTTATCATAACAAAATTCCTTGGTCGCAAAGATTTTTATAAATCCTAACATACCCTATGATGCTTATCAAACACAATAGAAAATATTAACTTTTTTATACTTATTTTTTACATACAAAGAAAGTTTTAAAGTAAGGATTAAGTTCTTTTTATTCTCTCTAAATTAAAAGAATATTTTTTACAAATTAAGTAAAAATTTTACCTTTCTCGTGTTCACTAAACATTTCAAATATAAAACCAAATAATTATATATTTTGGCGATTTTTTTTCTATTTTTTTTTTTTAGCTATTTCGATACAATTTATTTTTTGTGATTTGTTAAAAATGTTTTTAAAATTAAAAAATGTTCTAATATATATTTGAGGCAAATTTTAACAAAAAACTGTTTTGGTGATTTTTCAAATCGATTTTGGCGAAATATCTGAAAATAAATCTGAGAACCCTGTTTACAACAGTTGATTTAAAGGCAAATTCGTACATACCAAGGCGTATTCATACCAGGTGGAGTTGATAGCCCAGCTGATAGTTTTTTGCTCTCGTTTCTTTGCTAATGTCTTGTCTAAAATACATTGTTTCATATCTGCTAATCTAATGTCAAAGTTGTTGTTTTGTTGTAGTTGTTGCTCTACTGCTCACACCTGGTATGAATTCGCCTTGGTACATACTCCATTTGAAATTTTGTGCCATGTCTTTGCTCATATAAGCTAGAATTACTTGATTTGTATAGTGCAGTTACGGATCAGCTGACTAAAACTGTACATATGTATGTAAGTAAAATATATTACTGTTTATTTAAAATGTATCGTAACTAACTGCTACGTAAAAATCTACAGAAAATAGATTTTGACGTAAAAAATGTAAAACTTTGGTAAATAACATATAGTAAAAACCGCGGAAAATAAAAAAATAAAGCCAAACAGTTCTGTGAAAATTAAAAAAATATAACACGAAGAAAATGAATGACAGAAAACTTATTTATTTAATTAAAAAAAAAAAATAAAAATGTTTAACAAAAGTAACTTACATTATTAGATTCCATCTACGATTTGTCTAACTTAGCCACAAAATTGAACGGTTTCAATTTGACAAATTCATCGGACATTTTATGGTATGGTGCTCATAGTCGTCCATCAGAGCGATTAATTTGAGAACTATCGTTTTCGCAATACGTTTAGTGTTCACGATACACATATTCTGAAAGACTACGCACTCTGTGAGCAGAACAAGTGACCATTGGTCCATACAGTCAACGATGAGAGAGATGCTTACTAACTCTTTCGTGCGTCAATTACAATTTATTGGTATTGGAGACATGTATTTTCAGTATGATGGTGCCACATATCACACAGCTCTCGATACCATCAGTTTAAGAAATAGACCGACCTTATCACTTTATGTGATTTGAGACCAATAGATTATTATCTCTCGGGATATGTTAAGTATGTATGCAGTTAAACCCGAAGAGATGTAGCACTTGAAAATGATACTCGATGCGTTATTGTGGAAATACAGCATAAATTACTGTTAAGGGTGTATGAAAATTGCTCATCCAGGTTATGCCATGTACGCTCTAGTCGCGGCGGCCACATGATCGAAATCATATTTAAATATTAATGCTAGTCATCGTCATTGCAAGTGACTGTTGTTACGAACCCGAATGAAGCTCGAGGAGTTTACTGCAAAAAAATCCAAAATGTATATATGTATGTTGGTGAATAATTTGTTTAACTGAAATTCCGTTATTTTTAAAAGCGCCTCGTATATAAAATTGTAAGCGTCAAAGTTCTTACAGGCAAATAATTATACTGTTATAATATAAGTATAACAATAAACATTTAAAACTTTTTAAATGGAAACCTTATACATAGTTATAAGTCACGCTTAATCAAATAAAAAAAATGCTTGTTCCAAATGAAGAAATTCAAATGTACATACTTATGCATGTATGTAGTTCCATGTGAGTAAGTTAATTTTTTAGATTGAAACAAGTTAGAGGGCGAGGTCAGGCATGTATTTTCATATGATACCCTACACCAGCTGATGCTGTAATTAATAAATACCGCTTTATTTGTCTCAAACAAATTTAAGGTTAAAACTTAATATGTCTTACCGTATTCACACTTGGTAACTGGAAAAATTAATGAACTATAACAACAGCAGGGTAGCTAATTTTATGACAATCTCCACATTTTTTTACATATTTCGCTAAAATCGATGTGAAAAATGGCCAAAATCGCCTAAACAGTTTTTTGTTAAAATTTGCCTCTAATATATACAATATTTTTAATTTTAAAAATATTTTTAACAAATCACTAAAAATAAAGTTAATCGAAATAGCTAAAATTCGCAAAAATTAAGTCGTCAAAATATATAAATTTTTTGTTTTTTATTTCAAATGATTAGTGTACACGAGAAAGGTAAAATTTTTACTTAAAACAATGAAAAATAATGATTATTATAATAAATGGAGACCTGAACACAGTGTTCTTTTTACTTTATCAGAAAAAAATCAAAGTCGCGATTTCGACGGATTTATACGTTTTGAAGTCTCCTGAATCCATTTTGGCTATTTTCGCGATGATGTCTGTGGGTGAGTGGTGTGTGGGTGTGTATGCCACTATTTTTGTGGAGTTTGTACAGGTTATACAGTTTGGCATATCAAAATGAAATTTAGTATGTGCCTTTGTTATATGGAGATGAAGAAATGTGGGCATAATCATGAAGGGCTGGGGTTAGTTTCCTTACCACCACATTTTGTGAAGGCTCTACAGGTCATACCGTATGACATATTAAAACGAAATTTAGTATGTGCCTTTGGTATATAAAGATGAATAAATGTGTAAATTTTGGACATAATCGGGAGGGGAAAGGAGTAGTTTACTTACTCCAAAATTTTTTAAACGCTCTACAAGTCATACCTTTTGATATATTAAATTGAAATTAAGTATGTGGCTTTGGTTTATGGAGAAGGGCTTTATACATTTAATTTTTCGATTCGAATATATGTACTTTGAACTTATATTCTTTAGGTAATATATCTATAAAAATATCTGTTTCCATTGGGTATGGTAAAGTTAAGTGTAGGCCACTCCAGGAATTTAATTTATTCAACATTACTAAAAATCAACAAATTTTAGGTTTAAGCGGACATAACTATTTTTGTTGTTTTGATTATTTCTATTCAACCTGCCTCTTCTTCAATTTATTTTCTTAATAATAATTCCGTTTAATACACTAAAGAAATAATTATAAACTCCCTGACGGACTTTTAGTTATCTTATTATGCAACTTTTGTTGCTGCAATCTTTCTCGTTTCTTCTTTAATATTGTATGGATGTACACATTTGTTTACATTTTAAACTTAAAAATTAAAACTACGAATGAGAGTACAAAACGAATTTCAAGAGTACATGCATATGCGTACCCTTTTTAATTCCTTTCTTGAATAATGTAATTCGGCACTTATAACTTAAAGCTAACTTTAAATGGTTCGAGGGTGACTTAAAAGCTAACTTATTTCTTTGTAAAAAATTGTTAACACACAATGTCCTAGGGATGAGTCAGTAAACACTTACTCTGCATAAGTTTTAGAAATTAAAAAAAACTAGCTCGTTATAAGTCAGCTTTAAGTGCCTTACGTGTCAGCGCACTTTTAATCAATAATCGACCTTTGGAAGTGTGTTTACACTTAGAGGAATATTATCTAAAAATTGAATGAAAACGCATTTTTCAAAATTTTTTATTTATTTTTGTATTTTCATTATAAAATAAAAAAAACGTAAAATAATAGTAAAACCAAGAATTCAAAACAATTATTTTTAAAAACACATGTTTTTTTTTTTTTCTTAGTTATTTAAATAGAAGAGATTTATTTTGTGTTTCTTTTTTTGGAAACCGCTTGACAATTTTAACCTTCAGAGAACTTTTAACTGTTGTTTGTGGGTCTCCTTCTCATTTTGAATGAATAGTGATTTTTATCTATTTTGTGGCATTTAATAATAATTAATACTTAATAAAAAGCTAGCTTGCAATTCCATTTTATAAACTTTCGGATTTTTTCATTTAAAATTTTCATTAAAAGTATTGATTCAAAAACAAAAAAAACTCATTTCTGAGTTAGCTTATGACTTAGTTAAATATAAGTTAACTAAAGTTAATTTTATTCAGAGTTAACTCATAAATGTCCGACAGGGCTTTTTAAAGAACTTGAAAACTAAAATTTCTAAAACGGAAAAAAATTTCAAAAAGGTATAAGTTCGTTATACATTTATTGAACAGATAGATCTTAAAATATAATAGTCAATGCTTAAGATTTTGGAATTTTTGTAGTAAATTATAAATTTTGTTTCAAAATTGGACAAGGTTGGATACAGCAGACAAGAGAAGTTTTCCCCATAAGAGAGAACAACAAGATATACATATATTTTTTTCTTTTTTAAAAAAGTTTGATACTTTTTGCATTATTTATTTTTCGTTTTGCTATCTTTCATCTACATTAATGAAAGATAAAAATGTTAATCATATGAATTTTAATTGGGTTAACAAAAGAAAAAAAAAAAGAAATATTAACAATCGGAGATTTAGAAATTATAGACAATAAAATAACATATATCCAGGGCAAGTTTAAATATGCAAAAAAATTTTAAAAAAGAAAGCAAAAAACTGATATTTATACACAAAAAAAGCATAAATATTCAATTTAATATATTTTATTATTGTAATTTATGTAATTTTTAAGTTATATATGATTACTACAGAGTATAATCATGTACTTTTTCAAAGCTTTCATACGGAAATGATCTTTAATTACACTGGTAAAAAAAAATTGTTCTGTCCTAGACATATTGTTGGTAAAGTAATAAAAGTATTTTATGTGCTGATTTCATCACGTTTAGTTTTCTTAGGACAAACAGCTTAAATTGGGGTTAACAGAGCACGCTGCTATGTTCCCAAATAACGACGGGACAAAAATAGATTGAGTTGACACAGAGTTCTGAAATTTTGTAGGACAAATTTAAGTTTTGAAAAAAATCGGAACAAGGACGCGCCTACCGCCCATGTTGCAAAAAGTAAATGTTTTTATATTTTCCATATTTATCACCATAAAAATGTGGAAACTTAGCTTTGTTATTCTCATTATAATCCCACTTGCGAAAAGGATTCTTACTGCTGTCAAGTCTTACAAAAATTATCCAAATTTCATGAAACTCGGTGTATTTGTGAATATGTCTTGTTTTTAACTCACGGTCACGCAAAGTCATGATAAGAAAATTTTTAAACAAGAATGTTCACGCGCAATTAAAAAAATGCAATAAAAATTCAATTTTCAGTCAGTTTTTATAATTTAAGTTTTAATTATAAATGCTTATTATTAAAGGCCATTTTGTTGTTTGGGGATATCAACAATTTTTTTGTGATTTGCGTCTAGCGTTTCTTCCGAACACCAGTGAACAATGTTTTTCATTCAGTTATTATATGAACTCGAGTACTTCTTGAAGAACCAACAAATTGATGTCATGATGGTTTCAGAGACTCATTTAACAACAAATAGTTTTTTTTAATCAATGGCTATATATTATATGACACTAAAGACCCCCGTGGAAGAGCATGTGGTGGTTCAGCTATTCTAATAAAGGCTCGAATTAAACATCATTTACTGTGTGATTTTTGTGAGGACTACCTTCAAGCAACAAACATCTGTATTGAAGAATATCATCAAAACTTTGTTATTTCTTCGATTTATTCACCTCCTAGATTCCAAATATCAGAGAGTCAATATATCGAATTTTACAAATCACTAGGTCCCTGTTTCATAGCATCAGGCGACTACAACGCTAAACATACGTTTTGGGGATCAAGACTTATTACTCCAAAAGGTCGTGTTTTATTTGATACTATTTCAAAAATGCGTCTGAATATGATATCAAGCGGACAACCCACCTATTGGCCTACTGATCGACAAAAAATACCTGATTTTTTTGATTTTGGCGTGACTAAAGGTATTTCGAGAGAAATGATTAAGGTTGAAGCGTCACTCGAATTATCCTCAGATCATTCTCCCACTATTGTTTATATATGGAATCAGCAAAATATCGTGTCGCCAACAACTTGCACAAGCATTAATTGGTTGAAATATAGAAAGTATCTCAGCACTCATTGTTCGGAAAACATACCGTTAAGAACACCAGAAGATGTGGACCAGAGTCTAATTTATTTTGATCAAAACCTTAAATCAACTGCCCAACATGCGACAGAAACCAGACAACCAGCTAGATACAATCAAATTTATTTTGTAGATGTCGAGCGGCTCTTGGCTGAAAAAAGAAAAATTAGAAGAGAGTGGCAAGTACACAGATCTCCTCAACTCAAATCTAGACATAAAGATTGCACGAAACGACTAAGACAGCTGCTAGAATCTCGAAGAGTAGCATCTCTGAAAAATTACTTGGAAGACCTCTACGCAACTGCACAATCAGATTATTCATTATGGCGTGCATGTAGGAACCTTAAAAGACCGGTCGTACGTAAGCCTCCCTTGCGAACTTCTTGTGGAGACTGGGCAAGGAATGATACCGAAAAAGGCAATTTGTTTGTTGGACATTTGAAGAAGGTTTTCACCCCAAATGTATGTACTGATATAGCTGAGTTGCCATCAGTAGAGACTAGTGCCGTAGTACCCCTAATATTTGAATTTAGCGATATTGAAAGGGCAATAGCAGATTTAAACACCAAAAAAGCCCCTGGCGTTGATAAAACAAGTAACAAGATGTTAGTTGAGTTGCCCCGTATAGGCCGCAGAATTATCCTGTTTGTTTTTAATGCCATCTTACGTCTTGAGTACTTTCCCACAGAGTGGAAGGTCTCTTTGATAACTATGATTCCTAAACCAGGAAAAGACCACACAAAATTAGAATCATACAGACCTATAAGCCTTTTATCAAACGTGTCAAAGTTATTTGAGAGAATATTAATAACTAAGCTGAATCCAATTCTTAGCGCGAAAGGATCTATTCCGAACCATCAATTCGGCTTCAGAAAACAACATAGTACGATCCAACAAACACACAGATTAGTAAATGTAATTAAAACGAACTTTGAAGAAAAAAATACTGTTCTGCGCTCTTTATCGACGTTTCTCAAGCATTCGATAAGGTTTGGCACGAAGGCCTAATATTTAAGCTGAAGCTGAACTTGCCCGAAAACTTGTATAAGCTCTTAAAAGATTATTTAATGAATCGCAAGTTTTTACTAAAAGAAGGCGACTTTTTAAGCTCGCCACAGCTCATTGAAGCCGGAGTTCCCCAAGGTAGTATTTTGGGAATAATTTTATATTTACTGTACACATCAGATATGCCAATTAGCACCCTAGTGCATACATCAACTTTTGCAGATGACACAGCTTTTTTAAGTATTCATGAAAGTGCCCAAGAAGCATCAAAACTTTTACAAGACCACATACTCAATTTGGAAAAATGGCTAGAAAAATGGAGAATAAAAGTGAATGAGCAAAAATGAACTCACATAACTTTCACACTGCGTAGGGACTCATGCCCTCCTGTTCGCATAAATAACCAAATGATACCACAGCTTTCAGACGTTAAATATCTGGGTATACATCTTGACCGTCGCCTTACTTGAAAAAGCCACATTGATTTCAAGTTAACACAAATGAAACTAAAAGCAGTAAAACTAAATTGGCTTATTGGCAGAACCTCTACCTTGAGCTTAGATTGTAAACTTCTACTGTACAAGTCGATCCTCAAACCAATTTGGTGTTATGGGATTCAGTTATGGGGCACTGCCTCAGCTAGCAATGTAGAAAAAATTCAAAGGCGCCAAAATAAGATACTACGTATGATTACATCTGCTCCCTGGTATATAAAAAATTCGAACATCCACAAAGACCTAAACATGCCATCAGTTAAAGCAGAAATAGCGAAACATGCAGTCACATATCTAAAGAGGCTTGAATCTCATCCAAACCCTTTAGCGCGTAACATGCTGAATGAACCTGGTTACATTCGACTAAAAAGAAGAGATACTGCTTTTCTTGGCCGTACATTAGAGGGATGACCCGCAAATGATTGCAAAATCCGTGAAACAAACATTATTTTTGTCTAGCACTGGCTGGATTTAAAAAGAATATTTTATTTTAGACTTAAGATACGAGTAATTATTGTTAGTTCAAAAATTTTGAAGATACAATAAGCAATTTATGAAAAAAAAAAAAATTCAGTTATTATCTTAACTTCAGAAAAGTATTCTAAACCATACATACCTATTGACTAATCATAACATCGTTTTAGTGGGTTAAAATTGTATGTACGTTAGTTTTACTAGACCGCACACAGTCACTTGTACTCACTCAAGAGTACAAAAACATTTGTTTTTATTCATGCAATAAAAAGTCACTGTCACAAAGTATTCTTGTCATAACTTTCGGTGAAGACCGTCGTCACTTCCTGTTGTTTTGGTACGTTTGGCGAGCGCTTTCGATGTAAATACATCATTTTCAAGCCATCAAGACATCATTTACATCGAAAGCGCTCGCCAAACGTACCAAAACAACAGCCAGTGACGGCGGTCTTCACCGAAAGGTATGACTGGCGGACCAAATCCAGTCAATTTAATAACTGCCAAAACTTGTAATAACGTATTATTGCTAACATTCTTAGCTATCAGAATAACAATATTTCAGTCGTTTTTTAGTAATTAAAGTACAAAATCATCAGACTATAGCGCCTTCTGCTGCCGTCAATATGATTTTGATGCCAACTGTCGATTAGTATAACTTTTGTTACAATATCTTATATATAAATACAATCAAATATCGTTCGTTGGTTATCACATCACTTAAGGCTGCACCGATTTGGCCAATTTCTTTTTAAATCTTCATCATAACTCAACTTAGGTTTTTACACAGAGAAAAATTTACCACGCCCACTTTTACGCCCACCTTTCAACCCCTTAAATATACATAGTTTAGTAAAATGCAGGCGGGATTGGAATAGTGGGCATGGTACTTCCCATATAAAGTGAACAATTATTATCGTCTACCTGGAAATCTGCAATAGGTAGGTCTTAAAACTTTGCACAAGTAACCTCATACTAATGTGCATAGTCTAACAAAACACAGATTGGATTGGATTGCGACGGTAGGAGTGGTAGCTCCAATATAAAGTAAAAAACAGATTGGATTGGAGTGGGCTGAAACAGTTTTGTCGTGAGAGTAGCGTGCGTTTTCAGGTTAAAGTTTAGGCATACTTTTATTCCAAGTGTTCATAGTACTTTTTGTGGATAAGTGTAACGAAGCACACCGGGGATAGCTAGTAATATATAGTTTTTTTTTCTATTTTTGTCTATGGAACAAAGCAGTGCGCGGAGGTTTTAGAACATAAAACGTAAATTAAAAAAAATTAAAAATGGGTAGTTACTTGGAATTTTATCGCATATTTGTCATTTGAAAGGGTTTCAGTGTTCAGCAAAAATCTGCTAACATGTTGCTAAGCTTTCCTTGGCCCGTTGGAACCGTTGAACTCAATTGCTGTTGAAATTCCAAACCATTCAGCACTTCCCTAAACGACATATAATAAGCTGTGCTCTTTATGATCTGGCGCAGGTCAGATGGTCCAATGTGTCGACTTGTTTAACGGCAAGTACGATCTGGCCCATACTAGATCCGAAAAGAACGGCTTTGCTACTTCAGATGCCGAAAATGCAGCTACGTGACTTGATAGCAACGGTCACTGGGCAGTGGAACCCACGCAAGAAGAATGGGCCTGCCCTACAACGACTATTGCAGAAGTTTCCAAGATGAGGAAGAGGAGGAAACGATCAAACACCCCCTTTGCCTATGTCCTAGCAGCTTAGACAACAGTAATTTGAGAGCCTTTCTTGTCTTTCGCTATTGGAACCGAGCAGGATTAATTGCGTTCTGGAGAGCTGCGATTGACTTTCCTACCCATTCCCATTTCGCGAGGCATAGATACTTCACCTATTCCTTGTCTTGGCCAATGCGCCCTCTATGGAAACCTCTCTCCTTCTCTCGTCTCTGTCTGTCTGCCTAACTGTGTATATTTCTTTACCTGAACTTCCTCCCTATTGCTGCATCTTACATCGGCCTACTTAACCTAACCTCTCTAATCTGTGACCTAATAAAAATACCGTCTTTGATCTTTGCCTCACTGAAAATTTTAATTTACTATTTTTTTTTGCCCACTGGCCACTTTTCTCGGGAACGGCTAAAAGGTTATTTAGCTCAGTTGGCTCAAAATGTTCTTTAAAGTCTATATTTTCAAAATATATGGTCATATTTCCTGGGAGTATCATAGTTTCCATGGGAAGAATCAGCAACGGTTTTTTTCCCACTGGGGATGAAGCCACTTTTCTCGGAAACGGCTCGACGGATAATAAGAACAGTTAGCTCAAAATCTTCATTTAAGTCTAAATTTTCAAAATAAATTCATTACTCCTGGGAGTATCATGGTTTTCATGGAACATCAACAAACATTTTCCCCTTTTTTATATATGTATACCTAAAATCTATGCTATCAGTAAAATTCCCAATAACGGGGTTTTTACTTGTCCCGGTTTTTAAATTCCCAAAATAGACGCTATTACCTCGATTTGGCGCACTTTTAATTGTTTGAAGTATAGTATTTACGTATGTATGTTTAAACAATTGATTTAAATTTTGTTGTTTAAGTTTATAAATATGCCTTATCTACTGTTTTGTTTAAAGGTTATCTACTTCATTTTTTTAAGGAATTGGTTTTATAATAATGGCCATTGGGCACTTGCAAGAGCTTTTTGGTGTTGTGTTGTTTTTTATTTTTTTTCTTTCTGGGAGAGCATTGTATCAACATTGTATCTGTTTATGATTTTTGTATTGGAATAAAATACATAAAGAAATTACGGAATCGACATATAAAAAGTGGGGAGAGGAACGAATTTATTTGGAACTAGCTGTGCCAGCCACTACGCTAACGTCCTTACAACTTTTTGTTCGATTTTACTTTGAAAATAATCCACACCAAATTCTAGGACTATTAATTTTATAGCGCTTCAGTTGTAGTTTATGTAAAATTCTCAAATTTATAAAAATTCTAAAATTATTGTAGAGTTCTGTTAATAGTGTTTAAAATATACAGCTTTCAAAAATAAAAGGTGCTGTCAAGTTTGCAGTACCTTTAAATTCGTGGAATTGCGTACTTTCACTGCATTTTCTCTTGGAAATGAGATATTTTTTACGGAAAGAAAGTATCTTATATTTGAACCGAGAAACTATTTACAAAATTTTAATAAAATTCATCCAGTAGTTTTTACACGATGCGATTACAGACAGACGGACAGCAGACAAACAGACATAAAAATTCTACAAATAGGTGTTTTGTATTCCATTTCCTGCACCAGCAACAAAATTGTCCAAAACTATGTCATGTACAGAATAGTCCTGTTATACTTTTATTATATGTAAAGATTTTCAATAAAAATCATTTAATAAATTGGCAGCTAAAGCAAATTTAACGTCTTCTTGTCAGAAAGTAGAAACATAATCATCCCTATCGTGAATACCTATAGTTATATATTGTAATTTTTCTTCCCGTGAAATCTTTATTCCCTTCGAAGTGAAAAGTGCAAGGCATATTTACGGTGAAAAAAATACAAATCTGCAATGAAAATACATACCTACATTTTATTTTTGTATAAATCATTTTCGGCTGTCAATATTATTAAAAAAAACAAATGTTAGTACATTCTGACACTGGAAGATGGAGAAACAGTTACCAGTTATGAATATGCCTTGGAAAAATTCTTTTGTGAATCTTCCGTGAATTTTGTATTCCCTTCATTGAACAATAAGAATAAGCTGATAAATTTATTTTTAATTAAAATTCAATAATAAAAATATAATAATATGTTTAAAATAAGTGCAATAATTTTGCTACAGGAAGAAGAAACAAGAAATATTCATTTTTACGTCGACGTTTGCGGGACGGATTTAATCTTTTGGAGTTAACCGATAGATTGTAAGTGACTTAATTCGATAATTTTATTTCCATTTAAATCATTTTTTTTTTTTTTAATTATGCAGGGTAAATAAAGCTGCGATTAGATATATTCTTGAAGCGCTCAGGGATTTGGTATCGCTTTGTATTCTTGCGTTAAAATAATTTATTAAAAACCACCGTTTACTTAAAAGTTTATAGAATAAATACAAACTGTATTTATTATTAAATTAAGTGAAAAAAAGGGAAAAGTGAAAAATTTTGGGGGAAAAAACTAATCACAATAAGGGGAATTTTTTGCTGACATGAAAAATTTGTTGGGAATTATTTTCGATTGGAAAGTCAGTGAAAAAGGAAATATATCGAGGGAAAAATTTCATGATAGGGGTGAATAAAATCAGTGGTATGTATGGTTTATAGAAACTTGAGACCATGTATTCGCAATTTCATCTCAAAATTCCAAATCCAAGATTGGGTAAAATATTTTTATTTTTATTGAGTTAAAATATTTTTATTTCGCTCACCGCACACACACACACAGATACGCAAATACATTTCAGCTCAAAAATAGTACAGTGACCCAAGTGAGCAACAAAATACACCGCACAACAAGAAAGAAATGCGAAAAATTTTATTTATGATTATGTTAATGTTAAGCAATGAATAAATTACCAAGTTTAATTATTGTGATTGGTTTATAAATAAAAAAACTTGAATGAAATAGTTTTGAATAATTAGAAATTAAAATATTATTTTATGATTATTCTGCAAACTTTATAAACTAAGAGCGAGTTTTTAAGTTCGAGTTTAAACTCAAGTTGCTGTTTTAATTGGCTAATCTTATACTTAATTTAATCCACTAATAATTGAAGTTGATGTTTTTAAGTGGTAATTTAAACCTTGCAGTATTACCATACTACAAAACTAAAAATGGCAACATTTTTTTGTAAATGTCATAATTTTATTAAAAGAACACTGTGTTGTCTCGAGAAGAAGAAGTAATTGCTAGTATTTAATATAATTTACAGAGAGTTTGTTTTAAGGTTGAAAATTAATTTAAAAAATATGTCTTGTCCATTTTTTACGTTTTCTAAAAAATTATTTTACTTTTTGTATATTTTTATATGCTTGTATTTGTATATGTATGGGAGTGTGTTTTTATTTCATGTAAGTTTAAACCACCAACGTTGGCCGCCTAAACTAGCAAATAAAAGTAGCTAAATATTATCGTAATAACACAGGTAGAGGATAACTAAATCTTTGATCTCCATCCTAATAACCCGCTCTAAAGCTTTTGATTTGTTAAAACCCAAAAATTTAAATATACAATTTAGAATTTTGATTATTTAGCAATTCAAGTTTATAAAAAGAAAGAAAATGATTACAGAAAGTTTAGGTTCGTTCAGTTTATATGTACCACCAAGTAATTCCTTTAGATTTGCTTTCTAGATAAAAAACGAACTTTAACGAGCTGCATTACTTAGTGCTTTTTTCATATTATTTATTTAATTTAATAAATCATAATACACGCAAAAAACATGTATGTTGATTGGGGACCCCCTTTAATTTTTAAAATTTTAAACTTCTTTTAAAACGTTACCAATTTGTAAGCATTTTCTCTCTAAGTGACTGAGTTCTGCGCGCACAAACATAAATAAATTAGTCAAGTGCGAGTTAGACTCACACACGTAGGGTTCCGTACTATGTTTAGTACAACTTTAAAAATTCAAGTTGTTAATTTTTTCATGTTTTATGAGTCACCCTTTAATTTTAAAATTAAAGTCATAATTGCATCACTGTTGGAACACCCTTTAAATTTGAGCAATTTTTGTTATAGCGGCCATGGTAATACACTATCTATAAAAATATACATGCGCCTACCTATTGCGGTTCAAAAAATAAGGTAATATACGTGAAAAACATGTCACTGATGGAACACCCTTTAGATATTAGTAATAGTTACAGGCCGAAATACAACATCTACTGTAAATATTTAAAGAGAATACCTATTATGGTTCAAAAAATAATTTTATTTAAGTAAAAATCATGTCTCTGTCGGAACACCCCTTAATTTTGTTATTTTCTATGGCGGCTATGGCAATTCTGTTTCTATGAATATATCAAGAGTCTATCTATTACTATTAAAAAAATAAGTTACTATACGTGAAAAACATGTCACTGTCAGAACACCCTTTAATTTTTTGTAATTGTCATAACGGCCATAGCAACACATCTTCTATACAAATTGGAAGAGTCTACTTATTACGGTTCAAAAAATATGTCGTTTTACATGCAAAAGACGTCACTGTTTTATTGTTTTTATAGGGGTCATAGTAATACAAAATTTGTGAAAATTTCATGAGTCTATCTATTATGGTTTAAAAATTAGTCAATGTTTATGAAAATCATGTCACTGTCGGTACACCCTTTAATTTTTACTATTTGTTATAGTGGCCATAGTAATACACCTCCTGTTAAAACTTCAAGAGTCTACCTGTTATCTTTCAAAACTTAGGCCATATACATACATGCAAATCACGTCACTATCGGAACACCCTTTAATTTTATGTTTAATATTGTATATTTGATTATAACGCGAACATAGATTAAATTACTGTCTGCAAATTTTAAGTGGTTGCCTCCTATTGCTCAAAAAATAAAGACATAAAGGCAAATAACACGTCACTTTAGGAACACCCTATAAGTTTTAGTATTTGTTGCTATAGTGGCTACAGTTACACATCTTCTGTGAAAATTTCAAGAGTCTACCTATTATGGTTCAAAACTTAGGCCTTATAATGCAAATCACACCACTATCAAAACACCCTTTAATTTTTAGGTTTTTTTTAGACTTGTTTATAAAGTGAACTAAGTTTTAATGACTGTTTGTAAATTTTTAGTGTATGCCTCCCACAGTGCAAGAAGTAAACACATATTAGTGAATAGCACCTCTCTATCGGAATACCCTATAAGTTTTAATATTTGTCGCTATAGCGGCCACAGTTATACACCTTCTGTGAAAATTTCAAGAGTCTACCTATTATGGTTCAAAACTTAGGCCTTATACATGCAAATCACACCACTATCGGAACACCCTTTAATTTTTAAATTTATTTTTTAGACTTGTTTATGTAGCGTACGAAGTTTTAATTACTGCTTGCATATTTTTAGTGTATTCTACCTACAGGTTAAGAAAAAAGCACATATTCATACATAACACCTCTCTATCGGAACACCCTATAAGATTAAGTATTTGCTACTATTGCGGCCACAGCTATACACCTTCTGTGAAAATTTCAAGCATCTACCTATTATGGTTCAAAACTTAGGCCTTATACATGCAAATCTCACCACTATCGGAACACCCTTTAATTTTTAGTTTTATTTTTTTATAGTTGTTTATATAGTGAACTAAGTTTTAATTACTATTTGTAAATTTCAAGTGTATCCCACCTACAGTTCACGAAATAGGCACATATTCGTGAATAACACCTCTCTATCGCAACACCCTATAAGTTTTAGTATTTGTTGCTATAGCGGCAACAGCTATACATCATCTGTGAAAATTTCAAGAGTCTACCTATTACGATTCCAGAGATAAAAGACGCTGACAGACGGACAGACATTGTAGCGAAAACAATAGGGTTACGTTTTTACACTTTGTGTACGGAAACCTAAAAAACACCATTCAAACGAATTGATAACTTCCTTCTTTTTTTGAAGTCGGTTAAAAAATGTTTGGTATATGATAGAAATCGATCGATTTAAAAAAAATTAAAAGGTGTGATAAATTTCGATCGATTGTGCAAATCATTTTTGAATCTATCTCAAGCTACTATAGTTTATAATGTACAGCAGAGGATAAAATTTAAATGAGAAGAAGAATTTAGAAAATTGAGGAAAATGTAATCTACATTTTTTAAGAAGTTAGTTTTGGTAAATTCTTATACCCATATTCATCATAAATAAAATGTACTTGAAATTTATTTTAGAACAAATTTTGTATGAAAAACACTTTTCAAGTCAGCTTTATTTATTACGAATATGGTTTTTAGTGAAATTTTCTAATATTATAAATATACTAGTTATGTCCGCCATTTATTGAGCGTTCTTACAACATTTTGTTCGATTTTGCTTTGAAAGCAATCCACCAATCCACTTTTTTAGTGCTTCAGTTATGGTTTATGTATTCACTTATACTTATATTATATAGGGTTTCGTTTCTACCAGAATAGGCACTGTAAACTATGCGGTACCTTTAAAATATCAGCTTTCAAAAATAAATGGTGTATTCATATTTGAAAAGAAAATTACGCACTTTCACTGCTTTTTCTCCACTTTCTCTTGGAAGTAAAATATTTTTACGGAAAAAATTATCCTATATTGGAATCAATTTACTAAGGTAAATCCTAATAAATTTTATTAAAATCCATCTAGTAGTTTTAACGTGATGCGTACACAGAGAGAAAGACAGACAGACAGGAAAAAAGTTACTATTTATATGTATACACTAGGGTTTGGGATATCACAAACTTTTTCATTTCCCGGGAAACGGGAAAAAATATTTGCATTCCCGGGAAAAATTCATAGTCTTAATAAAACATAAAAAAGAACGTAAATAACGACTAAATATTAGTATTAACAGTTTATAAAAACTTAAAAACCATTTAGGTGAAAAAATAACAAGATATAACAAATATTTATAAATACTGAATAAGTATTACATACCATGAAATTTATAGTCAAGCTTAAGTTCGTTTTTTATTCTCTCTAAGAAAGAATTAATTAAATTACAAATTAGGTGATAATATTAAAGAAAAATTGGGAAAATTAAATTTTTAGACACCAGCAGGAGCGGAATGCACATTTTCTAGACAGCCACGTCCGTCATCAGCACTCTTGTATCTAATCTCCTTAGGTATAAGTATTTCAATACATATTTTTTTATAAAATATGATTTTAGAACTGTTAGTGCATTTACATTGGACATTCTTTTTCTGGTTTTTGTTGCGAAAGTCTCTCTGTTAAATTTGGTTCCATTTAGTTAACAACACAACTGCTAGTTGACGGTTCTACAGATTCAAGTGGAACCCACTCGAGCGGGAATTCCCGTTTCCCAAACCCTAGTATACACTCAAAATATTATGTAGGTTAAAACAACTAAAAATGCAATTTAAAATAATGAAAACTCAGTTAAAACCCGGTCTACTGATTATACATTGAAATCAAATGAAAGTTTTTCTTAATTTGAAATACTCAAAAATTAACTGATGGAATCCGTAAAACCAAATGTTTTTTCTTTTATTTTAACAACATAAAAATTAACTAAAAATTCCGTAAAAATAAACAATTCTTCCGTTGTTTCTGTTTTTTTAACTGCAAAAAATAAACTACAAATTTCCTTTATTTTTACTATTTTTTATTTTACATAAAAATAAATTAATGCAAATGTCAATCTTAAAGATATAATTTGTTAACAAAGATACATAAGTAAATATGAAGTAATTATATACGTATATACACCTAATTCTGTTTTTACACGTTAGATTGGTTCCAGAAAAAACCGTGCAAAAAAAAAACCTTGTAAAAAAAGACATTGATCGTATGCAAAAATAGGTGATTGTTTCCTTATCTCTAAAACCCATTAAAATTAGTTAAAAACAAGGATTTTTTAAGAACAAGAATTCATGTTTATTTTACTTAATAACATATATGTATGTACATACATATAATTTGTAGTTGCGATCTAAAATTTTGATTTCTAAAGAAATGGCTTTACTTTGTAGTTTTGTATTTATAGTTTTCGACGTCTTCTTTTAGGGATTCATTGATAGTTCACAAAACATTTAACACATTTAATGGCTCTGACAAGTAAATTTGCTTGTATGCACCAAAAGGAAATTTCTATAAATTTGTGATATGAAAATATTCCGCAAAACTTAAATTTTACAAAAAAATCTAAGCCCAAAAGATTTTGAATCGTGCTTAATGGAATAAAATCGTGTAAAAAATTATTTTTTTAACCCGTGTTAAATCACAACCGTGTAAAAACAGAATTGGGTGTATTTTATAAGTTAAAGATATTTTTTACCAGCATTCATCATCAACTAAAGAACCAAAAACCACAATCAAGAGGTTATCTAAAAGAAGAAATTATAAAAAAATGTATAACAAATAATAAAAAAGTTGACGAATTGTAAACCACTTACCTTTCTCTTGAAGTACCGAACCGAATTGTAAGGATTTTTAAGTTGTTTTAAAAATATACCTAAAGGAAATAAATAAGAAGGTATAATTCAAAATAGAATGCAGTTTCAAAATATCCTATCTATCACTGAAAAACAGTTATGCATAAAAAACCATCTTAACCATGCTTAAGGTTCTGCCTCCAGGAACGAAAAAATTACTTAACATTATTTTAAGTACATGTATCTTTTAATAGTATAGCCTCTAATACAGGACTATTCCAAAAGGCATAAGAATGGAATCTAGTCGAAAATTGTTGCACTTCATTTGTCACCATCAAACTGATTTTAAAGCGAGTGTTTTTGATGAATCTTGTAGCAAATAATCAGAAGGACGCCAGGTTCAAAACGTTCTAAATTTTTGTGACCGACATTAGAAAGGAAAATTGGTACGAAAATAGTAGAAGAAAAAAATTTCCTGTCAAAGTAATATATTCAAAGTCTCAAAAACGAAAAAAGCCATTTAAGAATAGACAAAAAACTATTACAGGGAATTCAGATTCCCTGCTACCAACCATACTTTGGGTTTCAGACTTTACAATTGACTTAAAAATAGCAAATGGCAACTTTTACCAATATTGCATATTGAAATTAAAAAAATATTTTTTTCGTTCCACCCTAATGTGCATTTGTTACTATTTATTTGTCATAAGGCAACTTTATGTATATGGACCAGAGACTGACAAAAAGTACTTATAAAATAAATGTAGTCAAGTATTTACACATATTTACCGCACATGTTCATGTTCACCGTTGTTGCTAAGTAGTGATAATAAAATAAATGTAAATAAATCGTCGTCGTCTTCTGAATACAGTACGACCAAAACCATAATGGACAGTGCCCAAAAACCCAAGACTCAAGTGGGAATGGATAGATACGTGACTGTAATGAAAAGAGGTCGAAGCCCTAAATCTTCGCCGTTAGCACCAAAGTCAAAAGTACATAAAGAAAAGGACTCTAACGGAATAAATTCCCAAAATCGTTTTGCTATATTAGATAGAGAAGCAAGGGAACCTAAAACGGCACCCAAGTCGTTCAAACCACCTCCAATATATTTAAGGGAGAAAATTCAGACGACTTAATAAATAAGTTAATTTCCGTTATTGGGGAGAACTCATTTTTTGTAATTCCTATCAAGCGAGGTAACATTGATGAGACAAAAATTCAATTTATTGAGAAAAGCAGTTATCGGAAAGCAGTAAACGAGTTTGAAAGTTGTAAAAAGAACTTTTATACCTATCAGCTGAAGAGTAGCAAAGGTCTACAGGTAGTAATTAAAGGTGTAGACTCATATGTTGATCCAGCTGAAATCAGAGATGTCCTCCAAAAAGCAGGATTTAAGGTAAAACATGTAGATAATCTCAGAAATAGAGAACGTGTGCCCCAACCACTTTTTCGAGTTGAAATTGAACCTGAAAATATGCTATTGAAGATACCTACTGCACTGAAAAATTACAGTGGAGGAGCCACATAAGCGATCAGGACCCGTCCAGTGCCTGAATTGCCAAGAGTATGGCCATACTAGGGCATACTGTAAGTTGCCACCGCACTGTGGTCAATATTTTGAGATAGCGGCCAAAACTCCTTTTGGTTTTTGTTCTCCGATTTTAAAGTTATTATACTCATATGAAAGTAAACAGTAGTAAACCTCGGAAGCCAAAAAATTAGAACTCTATTTCAACTATTTCACTGAGAACAGGGTGGTCCAAAATGGGCTTTTTCAGAATTTAGTAAATTTATGATATTTTTAGTTAATTTTTAAAGTTTAAATGATCATAACTTTTTTGTTTTTCAAGATTTTTGGACGAAATAAATTTTGTGTTGTAACTTAACTTATTCCTATTACTGGTAAAAAAAATTGAAGCTCTACTGTTTTCAGAACAATTTAAATATTTTTTTTAAAAAAGGTCAAATTTCTCGAAAATTTCCTACTTCATAGAGCACAACTCCTGTGAGTCAAGCTGAGTCAAAACACAAATTTACTATTTTGTAGTCCCAACTCTCCCCTACATTCCTATATATACATATCCATGCATCGGGACTGCACTTTTTGAGCTACAGCAATTTTTCTGACCCAAGGTAAGATATTCGGTACAAATGCACGTCATATTTTTTGAGAAGTTATTTGTATGTGAAAGTGGCTATTATGCATATATTTTGATGAAATTATGTACAAGAGTTCCTATTGACCCAAAAAATAATTCTATTGAAATTAGGAGAAGTTGGCCCATATTTGGACCTAGTCCACATAGAAGGGTGTATCAAAATTTTGACAAAAATGACAATAGAACTCTCAAATTATGTGGTATCTGGCAATTTATTTCGAAAAGGTAAAAAATGATTTTATTGCCATCTAATATTACACAACTTAAATACCTGAAAATTACAAATAAATTTAAAACCAATGGAAATAACTGGTAAAACCAAGTACCTGTTATATTATGTTTCAAAGAGGTAAAAAAGATCATGTTGAAACTTCGAGCAATAGTATATTAATCCATGCATTCATTTTTTTTCTTCATTATTGTTTAAACAATGGCTAAATTCAGTTATAGTGTTCTATCTGATATATATTTTGAACGGAAAGATGAAAACGACATTATTTTACATATAATGAATAATCCATTCTTCAAAATATGCGACAAACAAGAAATTAAAATTCATAACTTAAAAATAAAAAACTTTTTAAATACTTTAAGAAAACGGTACAATCAATGTTCCAGAAACAAGAAATTGTTTTACTCACGCAACCAAGAATGGCTAAGAAATAAACTTATTTTTAAAAAGCCATCAGTAACTACCACGGAAACTGGAAAAGGTGGTCGACCAGCAAAGCCAATTGATAATTGTAGTGAAAGATCACGAAGACGCAAGCTTAAACATATCAATGAAGAAGTTTCTTGTAGCATCATAAAGGATTCATTTCTGCATCAAATTCAACCAACGAAAACTAAAATGAGTAAAATTGCTATCATTGAAAAAATAGTGGAAGCAAGCCCCAGACGCACAAAAAGGATTTTAGAAAGTATGCCGACACCAACTGAAGAAAATAAATTTACTCCAGAAGAAGCATTTGCACTATTTTTGGATTTGAAAATGACTAAAAACCAATATACAGAATTGCGGAAGCGAACCAATGAAAAAAATTGTGGAATTTTTCCATCATATCGAGATATAGTTTCTGCCAAAAAAGATTGCTTACCTTCACCAACTGCTATTAGTGTAACTTCAAGTTCAGCAGAAATAAAATTGCAGGATCTTCTTGAACACACTGCAGAACGATTACTAAAGACATTTGATGCTGATTATTTAAAGAAGTTTAAAAATTGCAGCATGACTTTAATTTCTAAATGGGGATGTGATGGGTCCTCTGGCCAGAAACAATACAAACAATGTAATGCGGAAAATTCATCAGATGCCAATTTATTCATGATTTCTTTCGTTCCATTACGTTTAACAAAAACTTATATTGGTTCAGAGCCGTCAACTAGTAGAGCTGCAGAGATAGATGTATGGAAGAATGAAATTCCCTCGTCAACAAAATTTTGTAGACCAATAAAGTTTGCTTACAAAAAAGAAACTAAAGATGTCATAACTGAAGAAGTTGGCAAAATAAGAGATGAAATTAAAGAACTTCAACCAGTGATATTTGAATTTAATGACCAATGCATCGAAGTTAACTTTAAAATGTCACTTACAATGATCGATGGAAAAGTTGCACAAGCTTTAACCGAAACAAAGTCTTCGTCAAGCTGCACCATATGCCAAAAAACAACAAGTCAATTGAGCCAACCACCAACACAAGACGATAGTTTTAATGAAGCATATCAATTTGGAATGTCACCTCTTCATGCTAGAATTCGTTTTATGGAGCATATTCTTAAATTGGGATACGATTTGGAATTTGGCCCGTTAGGCGTAACAGTGAGAAACAACAAAGAAAATTTGGAAAAAAGAAAGCAAAAAAAAAGATATTCAAGAAAAATACCGTGATATAGGCCTTATAATTGACCAGCCAAAGCAAGGAGAAGGAAATTCTAATGATGGAAACACAGCAAGGAGATTTTTTTCCGATCCAGAAACTGCAGCTTCTATAACTGGAGTAGATTATGATTTAATACGACGATTCCAAATCATATTAGAAGTTATAGCATGTAGCAAAAAGATAGATGCAAAAAAATTTGGTCAGTATGCTAATGAGACAGCAACACTTTATAACCAAAAATATTCTTGGAGACATATGCCAACCACAGTTCACAAAATTTTGTTCCATGGGGAACAAATAATTCAGCACAATATGCTTCCAATTGGAGATCTCTCAGAAGAAGCGCAAGAAAAAAGGAACAAAGACTACAGATTCTTTCGCGAGCACAATACAAAAAAATTTCCAGATATTGTACTAATGAAGATCTAATTAATATTTTGTTGTGCACATCAGACCCATATATGTCCAGTATTCGACAAAAATGGAAATCAACCTCATTGGAGTTAGATAAAGAAGCTAAACAACTACTGCAAAATGAAAATCAAAGCTATTTGGAAGAAATTTTTACTAATATTGTTTAATTAATACTAGTTTAAAGATTATAATTTGTTTCTAATTTTAGTATAAATTTTTATTAATACACAATTATTAAAAAAAAAAAAAAAATATTATAAAACTTTTTCCATTTCCTGATGATGCTACCCAATGGTGTAGCGAAATATCGAATATAAAAATAAAGGTAAATTGAAATATTTTTATAAAAAGACCTAGAGCATAAAAACTTAATTATAAAATTTTTATTAATACATTTAAATAAAATATATGTGCACTTTAAATCAATAGTAAAAGTTTACTTAAAATTTTATCGATGTTGTGTTCTGTATATAATATATCCAAATGGTATTGATATTGTTGGGAATTTCAGTATTATTTTTCAGTTTAATCCACACAAGAGTTAGCTTTCTTCCAAAAAAAACAACCTTTGGCCCCTGTGAATATTGAGACTAAATAAATGTCAGGGGCCAAATGTTGGCATTTTCTGACACAAATTAAGTTTAAGAATAATAAATAAGTATTGGTTGCAAAATACGATTGAAGAAAATAAGAAATTATAAAAAAATACCTATTTAAAATGTCAAAATATTCAACTTTTACATGGAAACTCAACAAAAAATTAAAATGCATTTTTAACTCCACATTACTTACGTTCCTATCAGTCGATTTTTACGTTTGAACACTCAAATTGAAGCTTAAAGTCCCTCCTATTGAACAAAAAAAATCGCGTAAAAAAATACCAATCCGGTCAAAAGTTATAGAGTTTTGACCGCTATCTCGCGAAATTGACCACTGTGCACCGGTTTGCGTAGTGTGTGGTGAGGTACATTGTTCCGCTCAATATGATAAACCTAAGAATGACACTAATTTTAAAAAATGTAGCAATTGCGGAGGAAACAACACTGCCAATTACAGAGGCTGTACAGTATTTTCTATGGTAAGGAAGTCAACCCAAAAATTAAATACTCCTGCTAAGCAGCCACAATATGGAGCAAATGTGCATTACCCCCAGTTACATCAACCAACAACCCAACATGTTTATTACGCGGATATGTTAAAATCCAACCATATTTCAGCGCACAACGCAACACCGTCAACTAATTCTACTTTAAATTTGCAATCGCATCCTAAAGAACAAACACCATCTGGTAATTTTAATCGTCTCGAATCAAGCATCGAGACATTAGTGCATTCGTTAAACAGTTTTATGAGATCTATGAGCAACATGATGCAAGAAATGGTACGCATGCAATCTACTATGTTGCAGGCGTTACTTAACAAACCATGAACGGTTTAAAAATATGTTCCTGGAACGCAAACGGCTTGCGCCAACACAAAAATTAACTCGAGTACTTCCTTAAGAAGGAACAAATTGATGTCATGCTGGTTGCTGAGACTCACTTAACAACAAATAGCTTTTTTAAAATAAATGGCTATATCTTATATGACACCAAAGACCCCGTGGCAGAGCATGTGGTGGTTCAGCAATACTAATAAAGGCTCGAATCAAACATTATTTACTGTGTGATTTTTGTGAAGATTACCTTCAAGCAACAAACATCTGCATTGAAGAATTTCATCAAAACTTTGTAATTTCTTCGATTTATTCACCTCCTAGGTTTCAAATATCAGAGAGTCAATACACCGATTTCTTCAAATCACTAGGTCCCTGTTTCATAGCATCAGGCGACTACAACGCTAAACATACATTTTGGGGATCACGCCTAATAAATCCAAAAGGTCGTGTTTTGTTTGACACAATTTCAAAAATGAGTCTAAACGTGATATCGATTGGACAACCCACCTATTGGCCTACTAATCAGCAAAAAATACCTGATGTTATTGATTTTGGCGTAACTAAAGGTATTTCAAAAGAAATGATTGAAGTTGAAGCGTCACTTGAATTATCCTCAGATCATTCACCCACTATTGTCTATATATGGAACCAGCAAAATATCGTGTCACCAAGAACTAACACAAGCATAAATTGGTTGAAATATAAAAAATATCTTAGTACTCATTGTTCGGAATATATCCCGCTAAGAACTCCAGAAGACGTAGAGCAAAGTCTTACTGATTTTGATCAAAACCTTAAATTAGCTGCCCAACACGCAACAGTAACCCGACAACTAATAAGACACAATCAAATCTATTCTGTTGACGTCGAGAGGCTCTTGGCTAAGAAAAGAAAAATTCACAGAGAGTGGCAATCGCACAGATCTCCTCAACTTAAAAGCAGACTTAAAGAATGCACGAAATGGCTAAGATATTTACTAGAATCCCGAAGAGCAGCATCTCTGATAAACTATATTATAATAAACTATTTAAAAGATCTTGACCCAACTCCTCAATCAGATTATTCATTATGGCGTGCGTGTAGAAACCTTAAAAGGCCAGTAGTACATAAGCCTCCCTTGCGAACTTCGTCTGGAGGCTGGGCAAGGTATGATACCGAAAAAGGCAAATTATTTGTTGAACATTTGAAAAAGGTTTTTACTCCAAATGTATTGACTGATGCAGTTGATTTGCCAACTGTCGAAGCTAGTGGTGCAGTACCCTTAAGATTTTATTTTAGTGACATTGAAAGGGTAATAACAGATTTAAACACCAAGAAAGCCCCTGGTTTTGATAAAACCAGTAACAAGATGTTATTTGAGTTGCCCCATAGAGCTCGAAAAATTATTCTTTTTATTTTCAACGCTATTTTACGCCTTGAGTACTTTCCTTCAGGTTGGAAGATTTCGTTAATAACTGTGATTCCTAAACCAGGAAAAGACCACACAAAAGTTGAATCACACAGACCTATAAGTCTTTTATCAAATATGTCAAAGCTGTTTGAGAGGATGTTATTAAATAAGCTGAACCCCATTCTAAGCGACAAAGGATGTATTCCGAACCATCAATTTAGCTTCAGAAAAAAACATAGTACAATCGAACAAACTCACAGGTTAGTTAACGTAATTAAGAAGACCTTTGAAGAAAAAAAATACTGCTCTGCGCTTTTTATCGACGTTTCCCAAGCATTCGATAAGGTATGGCACGATGGCCTAAAATATAAGTTAAAATTGAATTTGCCTGCAAACTTATACAAGCTGTTAGATAGTTATTTAACTAATCGGAAATTCATTGTTAAAGAAGGCAATTTTTTAAGCTCACCTGAGCCAATTGAAGCCGGAGTTCCACAGGGTAGTATATTGGGGCCGATTTTATACTTGTTGTATACTTCAGATATGCCAACTAGGGACCGAATCCACACATCGATATTTGCTGACGGCACAGCTTTTTTAAGCATTCACGAAAGTCCCGATGTAGCATCACGATATTTACAAGACCACATATTAATTTTAGAAGTGGTTGAAGAAATGGAAAATTAAGGTTAATGAACAAAAATGTACTCACATAACTTTTACTCTGCGTAGGGAATCGTGCCCCCTATTCACATAAATAACCAAATGATACCCCAGCTTTCAGACGTGAAATATCCCGGCATACATCTTGACCGGCGCCTTACTTGGAAACGCGACATAGGATTAAAGTTAACACAAATGAAGTTACAAGCAGTCCAACTAAACTGGCTTATTGGCAGAAATTCTACTCTAGCTTTAGATTGCAAAATTTTATTGTATAAGTCAATTTTAAAACCAATTTGGTGCTATGGCATTCGATTATGTGGCACTGCCTCAGCGAGCAATACAGAAAAAATCCAAAGGTGCCAAAACAAGAATCTATGGATGATCACTGTTGCTCCCTGGTGCATAAAAAACTCGAACATCCACAAAGATATAAACGTGCCATCAGTTAAAGCAGAAATAGCGAAATATGCAGTTACGTATTTAAAGAAACATATTTGAAGATTCAATAAATAAAATATGAAAAAAAAAATATTTTTGGGTATTAGTTATACCTATACTTAAATACAGAAAATACCTACACATACATATTTGCAGTGAAATAAGTATGGGTGTACTCAATACTTATACCAAACATTATTTATACACAACGAACTTAAAATGTATAAGTAATGCATGTATGAGTACAACTGGTTGTAGGTAGATAATGTGATACTTATAACTACCTAATACTTACAACTATGGAAAAGTACTTATAATACTAGTTATAATTATACTTATAAGTAAAACAACTACTTTTAGGAATTGTGTGTATAAAAAGGTGGATGATGTTTGGCAATATTTTGTTTATAACCGAACATTGGTTAAGTATGGAGAACCAAAATAATTTTTATATTAGGATGAAGGAATGAATAGCCGTATTTTTAAAATGTAAAATAATTAATACATATAGTTACATATATTTATAAAATACTCTAAGTATACTTAGAGTATTTACATACTTGTACTTATTCCTACTCTGTATTTACAAGTATGGGTATAGCCAATACTTTATCCAACTTTTACTTATACTTAGTTGTATTGCGAAAAATAAAGTATGCGAACACTTATTCTCTGCCTATACTTGTAGTTATTTAAGTTGAAATTAAAATGAGTATGTGTGTATGATATGTTGTTTGACCTGTAGCTATACACATTTATACATGTTTCGCCTCAAATACTTAATAAGTACTAAAAATGATACTTTTGTCATTCTCTGATATGGACCCAAGCAATGATACAAAAACAAGAGGTCAAACAGTTGCCAAGAATGATAAAAACTAAATTATACGTAGCTTTCCCACCCAAGGGTTGCCAAGAATTGGACTGGAAGATTGGCGTAATTTTGATTCTATTATTTTTTGACATAGCTATTACCTTATAGTATTTAAATTACTTGCCAGATAATATGGACTGCCGTCGGGAGCACTAAATGTTTATTTTACACGTTTTTTTATACAACTTATACATATGATTTTTTTTTCTAAAACTGTTAAATAGTTTCAACATACATACATACATACATACATACATACATACATACATACATACATACATACATACATACATACTTAATTTTAATTTTTTTTATTCTTTTCGGTATAACCGAATTTTCAACACAAAATATTAACTGTAACTGAAATCTGTATTTATATTCAGTTTTTTTAGAAATGAATGTTGGAATCAGTAGAAAATAAAAATGCTTTGCATTTCAAATGTTTATTCAGTTTAAAATAACTGTACGGAATACTTTTTAAATAAACTACAATCAGTTACTGTAAAAATATTCAGAGTGTAGATTAGCAAAATCTTCAACATTACTGAACTTTTTGTTTATTTCAGTAAAACACCCGGAGTCTTCGATGGGAATCGAATCTACAAATGTATTTTTTATTTGCGGGTCATCTCTCTTTAAGACGAACAGATGGAAATTGCTAAATAAACCCCGCTTTTTATAGGACTTGAAAATATATACATACATATGTTTATAAGATTTATTTAGTCTGAATATGTTGAAACAAAACTACAATTTATTCGAATACATAGTGCATATCAGAGAACGGCACGAGTACACCGCATCCATAAGTACACCGCATATTTACTGGATGTTTTTCATACTCGAGTATTTTAAACACCTCAAAAAAAAAAGTTGCGGTGTTTATTTTACTCATCGTTCATAAGTAAAAAGAATATTGCGATCATGCAATTGTAGGTATTAGGTATTTTCCATACTTGTAGGCTTCGTTTTACTTTTAAGCAGCGTTGCCACATTATGCTTGATAGTACAAGAAATGTACTATGTGTTTTTTTTTTAATTTGTCTGTATTAAGAAGTAAATGAGGATAATATTTTTCGTTGTTTTTCCACCACTGAATTAGCTCAAAATCGTCGTTTATATCCACTGATTCCTTGCAGTACCTTTTTTTATAGATTCTTTGAAAGTATTTTCAGATGACCTAAACCAGTTTGAAAAAAATATCTGATTATCTTAATTAGTGGAAGGTAACAGCGAAAAATTGGAAGTAGAGTAGTCATCAAATGAAAATTGGATGATTTGGATGATGATGGAGCTGCCAGAGAAGTTGTAAAAGAAGTTATAGGTGAATTGTTATGTTGGTTTCACAGATGAAGTAGATGCATATTTATCAAAATTATTTATATGTGAAATGCAAAACTCCTTTACATCATTAAGGTCATTTGGTTGTTTGTTTACAGCTGGTGGAAATAAAAAAACGCTGCCTTATGCCATATTGATAAGTTAGGCACCCAAATCAGATCTATATTTTTGGTGATTTTTTATTTAAAAACTGAAATGGCTGGAATATCAGTGTCACTACTAAGGCATAATTGTTTAATTTTATATATAGATGACAATACAAAGCACAATGAAGGGGTTTTACAGACTTGCAAATTCTTAAAGATGACTTCGAAGTGTTTGCAAAGTTCAACTAAAACTGTCAGCGTTGATATATTCATTATACTGCAGACAAGTTAGTGTTAGAAATTTCTATAAGTTAGAAATTTATCTGCCTAAGGAGTGTTGAGTAAATTTATTTCCCAAATTAAGTATTTCAAATTAAGAGAACGGTGACGAAAACCAGTGTATGATATAATTAAAACTGTAACTTTAGTCCTTAATTTATCATAGAACTCAATTTATATTTGTTTGCATAAAAAAAACTATAAAATATTACTAAATTATTATACAATGCACCTTTAACTAGTCACTTTTGTTTTGATTTTAATATTTTTCCTGTTGTATGTTTTGTAACATATTAAATAATATATTTATTTAACATATCAAATAAATTAATCAAAAAAAATAAAAAATATATATTATTAGCAAAATTACAAAAATGATTTTTGGCGATTTTTGACATTAGGTTTGAATAAATAGTTCTGATCGGACAACTCTGTTTGGTACTTACTTCGCTCATCATCACATTGCATAGATCAATATGTCTGTCCGCACATTTTTACACAAAGAAAATTCTTGTTGGTGGTTTTAAGCATGAGTACGATTGTTGAATGTAAACAAAGGTATTTACGAAGTAAAGTAAAGGCGACACCGCATACAAACGTACTTGGGTGTGCTAGACCCTCAAACTTAGCAATACTCAAATGGTATGGGTATAGTAAATACTAAACATGAGCGCAAGATGTTAAAAAGTGAACAGTATTGCACAAGGCATATTTAACCAGGTGACTGCACAAGGCGGAGCTAATATTAAAGAGAAATTTTTTAAATTTTTTTTATATGGAGTTTGACATTAATCAGGTTTTCTAAGAGAGAATAATATCTATTTTACTGTCAAAATCCATATAAAAATTTTTTGCTCAAATTTCCTCTCCCTTACGCTATCACCTTGTTTAATATGCCTTGGTATTGCATGTTTTTGAAACGCAAATATTGATTGTATGTGTAGTGGAATATTACTAAACAGTAAATACAGAGAACAAGAGAGCAAACAGTGCAAAAATTAGTGCACCTGATTTGACCAGACAGTTTTATCAAGTGCAATAAATATGCTGAGCATTTCATATTGTTCACTAGTTAATTTTACTTAAATTTTCTTGAGAGTAAAATCTCTGATTTTTGAGAGAAAAAATTAAATTAGATTTTTTTATTCATCAATAAATAAAATAATATACATAAAATAACTAAAATACAAAGCACAAACCCTTGCTTTTAACATCATACATTTACATACATGTTGTCTGCTATAACAGTATTTCATATCAAGAGACACTATTGAAACAAAATATTCACTACTGAAATTTTATTTCAAACAACAACAAATATTGCATTGGTTGGAAGAAGAGCAAATGCTATTGTATGCTTTTATTTAAGAGCACAACAATATTTGTATACACATGAAATCAAGTGCAAGAAAAAAGAGACCAATTCATTATTGAACATTATGAACATTATGAAGTTAGTCTAACAAGACGTTTTATGCTCACGTTTAGTAAATACTCGTACTCAAGAAATCCGATGGCGATCACACCGCAACCGCATTTAAGACAAGTATACTTAGAGTAGCAAACTTAGGCACTTTTGCAGTTCTCTGGTGCATATGTACGAAACCAAAACAAGTTTATTATTTATTGTTTTATTTTTCTTACCAAAGACCGGGGTTACTGACTCCAAATGACTTTCTAGTTTAATTGTTTAAATGAATGAACTACTACAGCTCAAGATCACTGTAGTACTTCGCAATTCGTAATTCAATAATTATAAATTAACACGACAATGTGCTTTGAATAGTAATTAGATTTTTATTTGCGTTTAATTAATATATCACTTTTAACTATTTTTATAAATCACTAGTAAAAAATGTTAATGTCTGGTTTTTAATTAAACTCGTTTTAAAAATCTGTCTGCCTTTTAGGAACTTAAATTTTCGTCTTAGATAAAAGTTATAATATAGATAAATGTTATAATTTTAAGATTTTTTTTGGCTTAAATTGAGTTGTTCAATTTACAAGACACTGTTATCATGTTATAGGGTTTATCGTCAACTTATTTTACAATAGTTTATGGTTGTTGTTGATAAGTTGCTTTGAAAAATTTGTTATAAATATACAATTTCATTTCATATGTTTTGAAAATATTGTATCGAGACAATACCTGGGACTAAGTTTTTTATTTGAATAAATTATGAAAATCTTCGTAATATGTAATCATCAGTGTCTTTATTTAATTTTATATTTAATGTTATGTGCTTTTACAGGACAAATTTATTCAATCTACTTATATTAAAATTACAAATTGTGTAAAAATTATTTTGTACCACTACTTTGTAATTACTACTTCCCATGCATGATTCAATTTCATTTTATTATTCTAAACAACGTTGCCGTTGCTAAAAGTTTTTATTCTACCATTTTTTTATCTACTATAATCCTTTACAATAAATTTATAAGCTATCTGAGTGCATACATAAATGCAATTAGTAAAAGTATGATTTTATTATACAAATGGGAACAAAATTCTAAAGTTTGCAAAATATTTAAACTAGAAACAATACAGTCAAACTTTCAGTAGAAAATACTATGGAAGACGTAATTATTTGTAAAAGTTTGCCATCTTCACACATAAAATCGAATTTGGAGTAATTTTGGTTAATTAATACAATACAAGGTTTATTATTTTTAATTTCATTCAAAAATTTCTTCGAATTAAAATTTTTATCTATGTGACAATTTTCAATTTTTCAATCAATTTCAGTATTGTTACTAAAAACCAAATTATTTTTTATAAAATTTACTTAAATTGGTTAAAAAATATAATTTATTTTTAATATAAATATTGTAAACATTAACATTCTGACTGGAATTCTTTGGTGAGATTATTTATCTGACTTGGAATTAACTTAAGAAATATACATATATCTGCTCCGGCGAACTCGTAGATTCTAATCAGTTACGTCTTGGTTTTTGTGCGCTATTATATTTTCTTTATACTGTATAAATAGTAGTTTTTACCATAAAAACTATTATAAAAGTAATATATTTTCTCAATCTTACCAAAATTAGCTATAGCCTACCATTCTAAAAATCCCAAAAAGATCTACCAAATTTGAGAGGAAAAATCCAAAAATGGTAACGTTGGTTCTGAAAATATTTATTATATTTTGAGTATTATTAATTTTTGAGTAAAAAACGATACAATTCTACAATTTCAAAGCCTGTTCACAAGCTGTTTGAGTTTAACGATACAAGGGAGCTTGTGAAATGAGCAAATATTTTCAACTTCAAATTTTAGTTGGTTTTAAGTGGTTCTTTTTAAGATCTTTTTGCGTTATATGTATTTGTTTGCTACAAAATTTAGTATTTCACCTTCTTTTCTTGCCAGCATGTGTAGCAGATATAAAAATTTTGAGTATTCCTTCTCTGCTTACCGAGCTACAGTTCTAAGTCTTGCAAAGCCAATGCTGCCAAACCAGAGCGGCTTGCAACATCTCACAGTGAGGCAGAGAACAAAAAAATTTACAAATATGTTATGGTACATAAAAATTTTAAAATTAAATATATTCTATGGGCACGAAATCATTTTTACTTACTATTTCTATGGCAATAAAGAAAAAGTGCTTAAGTCTGATTTTTAAGTTTTATAGGAGAGTAATTATAAACTTTAAAATTAATTTAAACACGTAAAAGTGCTATATTCGGCCGTGCCGAATCTTCTATACCCTTTACCACTGTGATTTTATTTATACAGACATGTACAGCATTATCCATATCGTTGACTCTTTACATAAATTAAAATAAGTCATATGAGAAAACACTCATTATAAAGCATGAATAATTATTCATGCTTTAAAGAAATAGAAGACAGCGGCGACGCAGCTAAATGAAAACAAATTCCGTTGGCTACAACTGTCGCCGTGTTGTCAGCTACTTTATGATATTGAAGTCAACAGCTATGTACATTGGAAACTCTGAAATTGTTGTAGAAATACTTATTTTGCTTTTATAAAATTAAATAACTTTTTTAAAAAATTCTAAATATTTCCTGCAAGACTTTGTTTGTATATAAATTTGTAATTTGCAATTTTGTGACATTTTCTTTTGTTGTTTACGATAGCCACAACGGTGGTCGTGTGTAGCCATGTAGCTATATTTGCTTTAAAATAATCGTTCCCCTTTAAACCTGTGTATTTTATTTTTAACAATTTGTAGTCGTTATCCTGATGTTGTCTATGTGTTTAATGCATCTAGGTTTTAAAACAGAGATATCATCTATTTAAAAATCAAACGCATTTAAAAAATATGTTACTCTATATACATTAGAGGACCCATGAAATATATGGGATTTGCAAAAGTATTATTTTTTTGCATTCCCCTCGCATTTTCGGTTATCTGGGGAATAAACTTTGAGATGTACATAAAAATTTCGTTTCTAAAATGTAAACCGGCCAGGCCCCTCGCATTTAAGTCGTAAAAATGGCCTTAAAAAGCTGTAAAAAAGATATGTGGCTTTATCAATCAATAACTCTTAAACTTAATAGTTTTCGTGATTTAGTTATATAAACTTTTTATTCGTTATAAAGGGACAAATATTTTGTTCACACAAAGTTTTAACGCACGATAAAGCGTTAGTGTTTTTTTTAGCGGTTTATTTAAAGATTACCTTGAAACTGAACTTTGAGTGGCTCTCATTCATTTCTGATGTCATGTGAATACGAACTCTCTTTATCATGAGATAAACATTTTGCGTTTATTTAATATGTGAATTGGAATGTTGTCCATTTTATGGCTTAATGACCAACAACTGACTCAATAAGTAGTAATTTTAATACTGACACTCTAGAAAATGCCCAATTCCATTATTTCCGTTTCCTAAGTGTTGATGAACCAGTTTGATAAACATAATATTTTACCGATTAATCGAATAAAACTTAAAAAAATATTCGATTAATCGATGAGTTTTTATGTTGTTTTGAACGTAATTTAATTAGTATCTTATCGTGAATTCATTTAATTTACGATTAATGGACTTTAACGTGAATCTGGTCTTAAGTACTATTAATAAACTTATAAAATCGAAAGAGTTTAAGTCTTGTAAGTTATTAATAATATTTTAGACCAGAGTAGCTTGTTGGTTCAGTAATCGTAAATTAAATAAATTTCTGATAATATATTAATTAAATTACGTTCAAAACAACATTAAGCCATAAAATGGACAACTAACGCTTTATCGTGCGTTAAAACTTTGTATGAACAAACTATTTGTCTCTTTATAACGAATAAAAGATTTATTCGTTAAGTTTAAGAGTTATTGATTGATAAAGTCACATATCTTTTTACAGCTTTTTAAGGCCATTTTTACGACTGAGGGGCCTGGCCGGTTTATGGTTTAGAAACAAAATTTTTATGTACAACGTATTTTTTACCCCCTAGATAACCGCAAATGCGCGGGGAGCGAAAAAAATAACACATTTGCATATATGGGTGGTCTAATACACATACATACATATATTCTTAATATTAAAAATATATTATATTAGTCATTATTTTAACTTTCACAGAAATATTTTTTTTTTTGGAAAATTTTTTTAAACATATTTTTCGAGAGTCAGAGAGAGTCAATACAGCGATTTCTTCAAATCACTAGGTCCCTGTTTCATAGCATCAGGCGAAGGTCGTGTTTTGTTTGACACGATTTCAAAAATGAGTCTAAAAATGATATCGAGTGGACAACCCACCCTTTGGCCTACTGATCAGCAAAATATACCTGATGTTATTGACTTTGGCGTAACTAAAGGTATTTCAAAAGAAATGATTGAAGTTGAAGCGTCACTTGAATTATCCTCATTTACCCACTAGAGTAACTGCGGGTATTTTGGACTATGCGTTTAATGTGGACCAGTGACCTTTTTCAGAATCTAAGTGCGGTATAGCCACTCTGACTTGATGTACGCTTTGTCGTTAAACAGTAAAGAACATTGCATACGATTTTTAATAAATTGTTGCTATGTTAGCTTTTTCGTGTAGTGTTATTTGTTAACAAGTGTGGTCAACATTTTTTTAGTTGGAGTTTCGGAGACTTTTTCGAGCAGATACGTTACAGATTTTAACATTTATTAATTTTGTCCTATAAAAGTGCACTTTAAGTTTTGATTTTAATTGGAGAGTATATTTATCCATTTAGCTTTTCAGCAAAAACAAAATTATTCTTGATTTAATTGGCATTCGTCTAATGTGGACCACAAGAGGTTATCTATTGTGGACCACTAGTCCAAATTACCTGAAAAGTAACTATGTAAACCTCATTTCACATTTCTTTTCAAAAAATGCCTAAGAAAGGAAAAATCCGGAAATAAAATCCCGAAAAGTTAAAAAAGCTATGGAAGCTGTGTAATCCAAAACAATGGGGTATTTATAAGCCTCGAAAAACTTTGGTGTTCCAAAAACAACCCTTATTAGAATGTGAAGTAAAAAACATATATCTTTTGTCTACTAGGACGAAAGCCAGTATTAAGTAGAGAAATAGAGCTGGATTTAGTAAAGTATGGCAAAGAAATGGAATCACGGTATTGGGGGCTTACAAGAAGAGATATTAGATCTCTTCGGAAGAACGCGGGGCACTCATCACTGTCATTACATGCATAAGCGCGGCTGGATCTTTTGTTTTTCATATTTCCACGAAAAAATATCAATGCGCAACTAATGAGAAATGCCCCACCTGGTTCTGATTTTGCTTATCAATTATCTGGGTGGGTTCAAACCGATATATGTATTTACCAACTGGTTTCGTCATTTCTTAAAAAACTCAAAGCGTTCACCTCAGGAACCAAGTTTATTGAATTTAGATGGACATTATAGCCACACTAGAAACATAGATCTTTTGAATCTTATGTGTAAAAATGGTGTAACTATAATTTCTTTACCCCTACATTCAAGTCATAAGATGGGGTCGCTAAAGTCTTTTTACAGTGAAGAAATAAGAGCATTTATGCGCGAAACCGGAAGAAAATTAACCCACTTTAACATTGCAGAACTATTTTCAAAAGGATACCTTAAAGTTCAACAAGGCGAAATCACTCTAAATGGACTTATATGCACGGGTATTTATCCAATTAATAGGAATATTTTTTCTGAATCAGATTTTATCGCTGAAAATAAAGCTTCTGCACAATATGCTAGTCAATTAAAAGAACTTGGAGTAATAAAAGGTTGCTCATTATCAGAAAACGTGGAGAATGCAACCGAATCCGAATTACAACATCTAGCAGTTGATACAGGAACTATATTTAACACCAAGTACAAATACATATGTTACTCCCTGCAAAATATAAAATTAAAACTGTTTTAGGAACTCGCAAGGAAAGGAAAAAGAATCGACAGTCTTAACAAAATATCCATACAAAAATGATTTAGAATCAAATAAGTCACTTAAAACTCAGAAATCCCAAAAAGTTGAGCAGTTCCTTTTTGATTTTTCAAAAAAATTTATAACATGTTTGTAGATATACTTTTAGGTATATATTAATGTACATAAAAATAATTTTTATGCCACGGAGGCAGCCTTTATGTTTATTTTTTGTTTATGTTAACGCTATTATTTACTAAATACATCTTAATTTGAATTTAATAAAAATAAATTTTGTTGCGGGTAATGTGGACCGGTATTCCACCTTATCCGCGTATACTGGTCCACATTACCCTCCAATTTCTTTTTGTACGCTTTTTGGGGTTCCATATATAATTTGTATATACAAGTTTTCTCTTTAAGCATACGCTCTTTTAAATTATAAAAGAGCAGCATCTCTGAAATACTTTTTAAAAGACCTTGACCCAACTCCTCAATCAGAATATTCATTATGGCGTGCGTGTAGAAACCTTAAAAGGCCAGTAGTACATAAGCCTCCCTTGCGGACTTCGTCTGGAGGCTGGGCAAGGAATGATACCGAAAAAGGCAAATTATTTGTTGAACATTTGAAAAAGGTCTTTACTTTATTTGAGTTGCCCCATACAGCTCGCAAAATTATTCTTTTTATTTTTAACGCCATTTTATGCCTTGAATACTTTCCTTCAGGTTGGAAGGTTTCGCTAATAACTATGATTCCTAAACCAGGAAAAGACCACACAAAAGTTGAATCATACAAACCTATAAGTCTTTTATCAAATATGACAAAGCTGTTTGAGAGGATGTTAATAAATAAGCTGAACCCCATTCTAAGCGACAAAGGATGTATTCCGAACCATCAATTTGGCGTCAGAAAAAAACATAGTACAATCGAACAAACTCACAGGTTAGTTAACGTAATTAAGAAGACCTTTGAAGAAAAAAATACTGCTCTGCGCTTTTTATCGACGTTTCCCAAGCATTCGATAAGGTATGGCAAGTTAAAACTGAATTTGCCCGTAAACTTATATAAGCTGTTAAACAGTTATTTAACTGATCGGAAATTCATTGTTAAAGAAGGCAATTTTTTAAGTTCACCTGAGCCAATTGAAGCCGGAGTTCCGTTGGGTAGGATATTGGGGCCGATTTTATACTTGTTGTATACCTAAGATATGCCAACTAGTGACCGAGTCCACACATCAATATTTGGTGACGACACAGCTTTTTTAAGCATTCACGATATTACAAGACCAAATATTAATTTTAGAAAAGTGGTTGAAGAAATGGAAAATAAGGTCAATGAAAAAAAATGTACTCACATAACTTTTACACTGTGTAGGGAATACCTCAGCTGATACCTCAGCTTTCAGACGTGAAATATCTCGGCATACATCTTGACCAGCGCCTTACTTGAAAACGCCACATAGAATCAAAGTTAACACAAATGAAGTTAAAAGCAGTCCAACTAAACTGGCTTATCGGTAGAAATTCTACTCTCGCTTTAGATTGCAAACTTTTATTGTACAAGTCAATTTTAAAACCAATTTGGTGCTATGGCATTCAATTATGGGGCACTGCCTCTGCTAGCAATATAGAACAAATCCAAAGGCGGCAAAATAAGATTCTACGGATGATCACAGTCGCTCCCTAGTACATCCACAAAGATATAAACGTGCCATCAGTTAAAGCAGAAATAGCGAAATATGCAGTTACGTATTTAAAGAAGCTTGAAATACATCCAAATCCGTTGCCCCGCAACATGCTAAATTAATGTGGTTACATTCGTCTAAGAAGGAGGGTCATTTCTTCTCTCATCAGAGGGATGACCTGCAAATGATAGAAGCAACCGTGAAACATACATCTTTTTTTGTCTAACACTGGCTGGACATAACAAGTATATTTATTTTTATTTTAGGCTTAAGATATGAGTAATTATTGTTAGTTCAAAAATATATTTGATTCAATAAATAAAATATTAAAAAATTTTTTGTAAATCTTAAAAAAAACTTTTTAATTTTTTAACAAAAAAAAAAATTATTTTTTTTTTTTTAATTTTATTGAATTTTTTTACCAGAGGGTACCCTGTGGGTCAATTGGCTACCTATATGTGTATTGCTTTCTATAAAGGTCTTTAATAAAAATCAAAGCAGAAAAACCCTACCAACCTAAAAACAAACAAAAGTCGCGCCTCGCAGGGGGTTATTGACCACCGAGATCTGTATGCACTCCTTGCGATCTACCTGGAGTACGGAGGTGTTAGAAACTTAAGTTTTGCTTAAGTCAACTTAAGAACTTATTCCTTATTACCACAGATTTTATAGAATTCTTTATCCAGCTTAAGAGTATTATTAAAAGACAAAATAATAAATAAAAAATAGGAATATTATTATTGGCGTAAAGGTCATTTATGTAGATATATATGTATATGTAAATAAGATTATTCAACTTTTATTTTATTTTTTGCAGTTTAAAAATTCACTTTATCCATGTCAAGCCAAAGAAAACAGAGGGTAAAAAAGTGTTACCGTTGCTTTTAATGCATGGCTGGCCTGGTTCTGTTCGTGAATTCTATGATATCATTCCATTGTTGATTACACCCAATGAGAAGAGCGATTATGTATTTGAAGTTGTGGCTCCGAGTTTGCCCGGTTATGGCTGGTCACAGGTATGTTGTACCCTTGGATTATTATCATTTTTGTTTTTTACACCTTTCGTATCGCTTATTTAACTTCTTTTGAGCTTAACTAAAACATTTGCTTTCAAAAGTAAAATGTCTATTACATACTACATATACATATGTACATAACTATTATATTATACTAGCTGGGCCCGATCCGCGTTGTTTTATTCAAAAATCAAAATTGGAATAACGCACATAGTTTATTTTTTTTTATATTTTGGGCTAATAACGCCACTGCACCCTGATTAAGGACCCAACGCCTTCAACGAAACACAGCATAGTGCAGTAGTTCTTGAGTTACGATGCAAAAATACAAATAAAAAACTAAATACTGCGCCATCTGTCGGACGAACTGCAAACTACACAGACACTCCTCACGCTCCATATAACATGTATATTAAGTTTGGTCAAAATCGGTCCAGTAGTTTTTGAGTTTAGCGATCACGAAGATACACGTCATTTTTATATATATAGAGATTTTAAAATGTTAATATTAGGTAGATGATAAGATTTGTATTTAGTACTGTTTATCAGTATCTTTAAGAAGATTTAAATTAACAAATAGGCCCATCGTGGTCATAATAAATACAAAATTGTCACACCAGCAGCTGATATGCGACCCCAGATCATGATATTACCGCCACCATGTATCAAAGTTGGATACATTGCCAAACTCTCTGTCTCCCATTAGAACCAAAGAGGTCAAATTTACTGACGCCGCTAAACATAAGATTAGCCCAGAATGGGTTTTATTTGTTTATTAGTTTTGCAATACTTTGCGTTTTGTTTTATTAATGCGCTGATGTATGGCTTCTCCTTGGGCATAAGTATACTTCGAAATGTTTCTGGGTGAACTGACATAATATTATTATTTGTGATTTCCACTGCTGTGTTTCTTCGATTTTTTTTATTCCCAAGATTCTGCCGTTTTATACGATTAATTACTTTGGGTGGACGGCCACTCCTTGCCTTACTTTCAAAGCATTTAACTTTATTACCCGCACGCATACATTGAAAAGCCGATGCACCATTTTTCTTCGAAAATGAGCAAGGAGTCGCCGTTACAGTCAATGGCGATCGTTATCGGTCTATGTTGAACGAATTTTTGTTCACAAAAATTGAAGAGGAGGAAGAGGCAACATTTGGTTTCAACAGGACGGAGGTACGTGCCACACAGCCGAAGCTATTCTCGATGTTTTGCGCCCTGTTTTTGAAGATCGCATTATTAGCCGCAGAGCTTATGTCGTTTGGCCAGCTCGGAGCTGGGATTTGACACCGTTGGATTATTATTTGTGGGGTGCCGTCAAAAATAAGTGTAACGTCAGAGACAATTGACGCTTTAAAGAACAATATTTGTGAAGCCATTGGTAAAATACAACTGCACACAATAGATAATGTGCTTAAAAATTGGACCGATCGTTTAGGCTACTGCATGGCCAGCCGAGGCAGCCATTTGAATGAAATTATTTTCCATTATTAACCGGAAGGATTGTACTTTCAAATAAAAAAAGAAATTTAAGAAAATATTCAGTAGTTTTTTATATCATTTTCAAAAAAAAAAGTTATTTGGCGGACCCGTTACAACTAACTCACCACTTTCCCGAAGAGATTTTCCACCTTCGTGGTACTTAATAATAAGTTTCCGTAACTCTAAACATATTTTTGTTTTTCTTTTTCACACATTTTATTAATTTTATTAACTTTTTTTAACAAAATAATAATACAAATAAAATTAAATTAGTAACTAAAAATTTTTTTAAGAACTAACAAAAGTTGGTAACACTATTTATTTTGCATGATTGATAATATTAGCATTTCTAAGCTAGCAGCAAGGCGAATTCATACCAGGTGTGAGCAGTAGGACAACAACTACAACAAAACAACAACTTTGACATTAGATTAGCAGATATGAAACAATACATTGTTTTTGACAACACATTAACAAAAAAACGAGAGCAAAAAACAATCAGCTGGGCTATCGACTCCACCTGGTAAGAATTCGCCTTGGCTAGCAGTATGTAGACTTTTCTGTGCCCAAAAATAGGATTTTTGTTTTATTTTTTTGGGTGTTAAATATGTTATCTTATTTACAATTATTATTACGTTTTTATTTTTGTATTCCTATGTTATGTCATCGTTTAAATAAATTTCCTTTAACCCCCGTCTTCAATGCTATCAACATGTCTTAACAAAAGTCCAACTTCATATATAAAAACCAATATTAAAAATAATGTTTTCATTATATGTGACCCGGTCTATGAAAAGGTGGCGTATGACTAAAAAACAAAATTTCCAAAAATTAGCCGTTAAAGATAAACAATGCATTTCGTCAGTTTCTTAGTAGATTTTCTTTTGCATTATGAACAGTCATGCCCAAAAGGCAACCAAAAAATGCAAACGAGCATAAATGAGATAAGTTCGTGTGTGTATAATATTATACACACATTATATTATACACACACGAACTTATCTCATTTTCAATTCCATTTTTTTCTTTATCCATTAATCCATTATCTTGATTCTGGATTTTCAATAAAATTCTGTTTTTCTTTCATTTTTAGTACACTTCTAAGCAAGTTAGGACTTTCTAGTTTCCACCACGTGAAAGAGCGTCTCAAAAACTATCGAAACCAAAAAAAGTGGAAAAATTATTTTTGAGTCATAAGCCACCTTTTCATAGGCCAGGTCACATATGAAGTTTGACTTTTGTTAAGACATGTTAATGTCTGTTTTTTATATGAAGTTTAACTTTTGTTAACTCTGTACATACATATATTAATTTATTTTCAAAAAGCTACGCCTCAGCAAAAACAACATTTTGTCGCCGGTTATTATTCCTTGTTTACTAGAAAACTTTTACTTGTGTAGAACTATATAATATGAACTAATTTTGTTTTATAAACTTTGTTTTTTACAGGCTGCATCAAAGAAAAACTTTGGTCCTCCACAAATGTCTATAGTTTTACGCAACTTAATGTTGCGACTGGGCCATCGAAAGTTTTTAGTACAGGGTAGTGATTGGGGCTCCATAATCGGTTCCAATATGGCAGCTTTGTTCCCCGAAAACCTTGTGGGCTATCATTCCAACATGTGCGGCAGCTTTGGACCCGTTAGCATGATTAAAATGGTGCTTGCCAACTTTATGCCCAGCCTCTTCTTTGACAAACAACATAGCGGCTTTTTTAGATCATTGCCAGAGTTCTTTGCCCACTCATTGGAAGAAATGGGATACATGCATTTGCAAGCGACAAAGCCCGACACTATTGGTACTGCTTTAGCACATAATCCAGTCGGCTTGGCTGCTTATATAATTGAAAAATTTTCTACCTGGACAAATGATAATTACAAACACTTACCTGATGGTGGCCTTACTAAACATTACACAATGGATGCCTTACTCGATAACGTTATGATTTACTATGTTACCAATTCCATCACCACTTCCCAACGTTTGTACGCCGAACAATTTAATAAGAGACAAATGAGTTTGCCAATGGAACGTGTTGCTATTAGCGTACCAACTGCCTGTGCTCGTTTTTATCATGATTTATGGCATGCAACTGACAGCCAACTTAAGGAAAAATATTTGAATTTAGTTCAAAGTACGTACCATCTAGAAGGTGGTCACTTTGCTGCCATGGAAGTACCCAAAGCCCTCTACATGGATTTCATTGAATTTGTTGAAAAAGCAAAGCTTTAAAGAATTTTAACTCTCAAAAATTTAACCACAAAAAAGTCTGTTTAAAATAAGAATTTAAAAAAAATATAAACGAATATATTTTTTGTACGCTGGAATTTTATACTTAATACCAGTCATAAGAAATTAGTTAATTGTATAAATATTGGTTTTTTGAAATACATACATACATATTTTGTTGTTTTTACATAATATTTTCTTAATAAAGTTTTTGTTATAAATCAAATTGAATTTTCTAGTCTAAAGTTTTGGAACTCAAATGTTAGGGTTAAAAAAAAGAAAGAAAAAACGTTTGATATCTTACATCACTGGCGATACCTGTTTTACTTTTGTAAGCCACATACTTACATACAAAGATATGTATGTATCTATAAATTTATTTTTTACTTTTTATCAATAACTATAGTTTTCACATAAATTGACAAACATTAAGAATTGGCATTAAGAAATATGTATACATATTCAAATTTATCGGCAAAAGCAACAGTCAATTGTGATATTCCAAAAATTGTTAAAGCTAAGATTTCGATAGCCTTGGTAAATATTTCTAAAGCCCGTTTCAAACTACATATTATACTGGATATTAAGATTTGTCAAAAACTAAAATATTATGAGAAAGTGTGAAAGCAATATGTTATGAAAATGTAAAATAATACGGAAAGAAATTGGGCATCCCATAATACCAAACCATTTTTTTGAAATTTTTCTAAACGATAACATTTTTCATTTTATCAAATGAAAAATTGCCGCTATCGGTGATAGTTTTTCTTTGTAATGCACGTAAATAAAATTGCCTTCAGTCCTATTGCCTGCGTATTTACTTTGTTGCTGTCATGTCTAGGAATTATTTTTAATTATTGTTTTTTAATTATTTTTTATTAAAACTTGAATGGCTAAACATACTTAAGATCCGGTACCCCTGCCGCCAACATGAAATTGCTCAGCCGCCGCTGTTCAATGTCTCGTGTCGGGTTGTTTCTTTCTTACAAAATCCAATGAAAATCTTAATACTCAGTATTGTAGTCTGAAACAGGCTTAAATAAGATTATATAAGGGCGTGTCACACTATAATACAAGTATTAATACTTTTGAATAAAATGGAACCTTGATATAAACGCTGCATATAGGGGTATTTTGCTGATCTAGCCGGACATTGCCCTCCGCCACGATTATAGATTAACATGTCTTAACAAAAGTCAAACTTCATATAAAAAACATTATTTTTAATACTGCTTTTTTAATATGAAGTTTGACTTTTGTTAAGACATGTTAATGTCTAATGGAGATGGCGGTTTAAGCCAAAAAATAAATTTTGGGGGACCCAAAAGCCCCCAAAATTTTCGATAACATGTTAAAAAAAAATTATCGATAAGATTAAAAAAAAAATTTGATAAAATAATAAAATTTTTACAAAACAATTTCGGTAAAATGTTTAAAAAAAAATTTGATAAAATTTTACAAACAATTTTCGATAAAATTCTTACAAATAGTATTTGATAAAATTTATAAAAAAAATTTCAATCAAATTTTTATAAAAAAATTTATAGAAAATTTTACATTAAAATATTAAAATTTATAGACTCTCTTCGCTGATAAGAAAATATCAATCATACCAATAAAAGATGATTGGAATCCTCTGGAGGAATTTAGGTATATACAGATGGTTCAACAAAGGATAATGGTATAGGAAGTGGAGTATACTGCGAGAAGTTAGGTATCAGACACAGTTCTAGACTAGATAACTTATGTAACATTTTTTAAGCCGGAATTTTTGGGGTGTCTGAAGCTGCTTTCTACGAAGCCATATTCTTAAGCGATATCAATTTTTAGATAGACTGCCAGGCTACAAAAGCACTCCGAAATAGGTGTATTTGATCGAAGGTAGGGCTTGTTTGAAAATGCATTACTGCGCTGCATCTGATTCTCAGTACGTTCGGAAATGCATCAGTTTGCATCACCGCAAATGTCGTGTGTTCTATAATGCATCACTGAAATAGATGATGCGCAAACAAACGTCAAATACGCATCGCAAAAATTACTGATGCAATGGATGAGTGAATTTTTTATTTGTTCTTTATTATTATTTTTTTTTTGTTAAATTACATTTGTTTATACATGTATAAGAGTTCGATTAGATATGGAAGAATTTCATATAATTTTTGCTTTCATCTAAATCAACAAATAAAATTATTATTAACTTCCCAATTTGTATTGTTTGAGCATTCGAAATTTTAAACAAATGTTAATTAATTTTGTTTGCGCATCAAGTAAGTATCAGCATTAGTTCTTATGCATCGGCATCGCAAGCCAATCAAACATGCGTATTAGATGCAGCGCAGTGAAGCATTTCCGAACAAGGCCGTAGTCGGCCATTGTCGCAGAGAACTACAAGCTCTTAACGAACAAAACATACTTAAACTGTCCTGGGTACCCGGTCATTACAACATCATAGGAAATGAAGCTGCAGACGAGTTGGCAAAAGCTGGAGCTGACTTGGACATATGTATAAGTGTCAGTTGTGAGGACATATACCCTAGTCTCTCGATAAAAGAGAAATTCAGAAATAACTCTATCCATTCTTTTACCATTTTGTCACTGCCAGAGCATTCGAGTGCCTTTTCAATTGCACTGATTTTCATGTTGTTAAATGCACCTTCAATATCAAGAAACCAAGCAAGTGCAAATTCCCCATGATGTATAGATTGCACTATTTTTATGTTAGATCATGAAGGCTGCCTCTACTGTTAAAGTCGATGTAGGAAATTTTATTAATTTTTTATTTTTTATAAAATTACTTCTATTAGTTCCTATGTGAATTATTATCTAAAAGTTTTTGCGTAGTTTTTGAATTATTGTAACGTAAAGTTAAGGTCTATATGCAACATAGTAGATTTGGGGGAAAACCTCGAATTTCAGGTGTTGGTTGTTTTAGTTTAAATTCAAATCTGTTCATACATTTGTAATAAAGTTATAAGCCAGGTATGTATGGATTTGTGACTGCAACACTGTTATTGTTTACATATATTAATCATAAGCAAAATGCCCTTAGCCAATTGATGATGGTTAAGTAAATTCTGGATTTTTATACAAAAGCGGACTTGTTATTTCCTTACAGTCTTGTTTAAGCCATTTTCACACTATTATACTGAGTATTAAAACTTGTCAAATACTTAAATCCAATGTAAAAGTGTGATTGTGTGAAAGCAAAATGTGAAATAATACGGAAAGAAATTTGACATCCCATAAAACCAAACGATTTTTAGAAAATATTCTAAACGATAACATTTTTCTTTTTTTTTATCAGGGTTGTGTTTTTTTAAAGCAAAGAACCAAGCTGAGTGAGTCGCAGCCGATAGTTCCCCGCCGCAGATATTTTTTTTTTTTGCTTTGTCCTGCCTCTGCTTTGTATTGATATCGTCTAAAGATGTATTTTTTGGTTTTGGTTTTGTTTTTTATTTTTTTTATTAACCGAAAACTTGAACGGCCAAACAAACTTAAGATCCGGCACCTCTGCTGTCCACATAAAATTGCTCAGCCGACGCCGTTCAATGTCTCGTCACGGCTTGTTTCTTTGCTGATATTTTTCATTTTATTTAAAGTGTGAAATTTTATGTATAGTGTGAAAACGAAATGTTATGTTACGTTAGATTTTTTTGACAATCACACCATTCTCATTTGATTTCTTTCTCACAAAATCCAATAAAAATCTTAATTCTCAGTATTATAGTAAGAATCGGGCTTTATAAATACTAGGAGTTGTGCCTCTGTAAAATCCGTTTACTAAATTTGATTAACATTCTAGTTCAGAAAACTTTTCTTTTTCATTAAATTATGAATTATGTTAGACGAATTCTTTTTTTACTGAACTAAAAAAAGTTAATTACTATGGTACATTAGGTAAGGAACGATTTCTACGACGGCCCCAATTATAAAAAAAATACATTCAAGTTTGTTGGTGGTGGAAATAGTTTGAAGATTTCAGCACGATAACGATCCAAAACATACTTCTAGGGTTGTAACCAAGTTGTATATGAAATGTATTGACAAATTTATCCAAATCAGGGTAATTTTTAAACAGTTTAAACAGTGAAGTACGTGTTTTGAATTGGACTACCCAATTAAAGATCTAGAACCTAAGGAAATTTTGACAGTTGCAGTTATAAGTAAATGCAAACAATTTTGTAAAAGAACAACAGAGAACTTAATTGCATTATTGTACTGCCGGTGTGATGCAGTAATCAAAAACACTTAAGGGGAAAATTGTAAATTTAACTGTGAAAATCCATATAAAAAATTAAAAATATTTTCCCCTTAATATTTTCCCACCGTAGTGCTCCTACCTGATATATGTGCTTGCAAGCGTCCAATATAAAATATTTTTCCTACTGTGTTCAAAAATAAAAATTCCAAAGATATTTATTTAAAAAATAAAACAAAATAATTTTGTACGAGCATATGCATATGAATATGTATGTGTTTAGAAATTTTATAGTGCAGAAGTGAAAAAGTAATAAAGCAAATATAAATGTTTTTTGACTTTCCGAACTACAAAGCAACAATAATATTCTATGGTGTTCTTGTAAAAAAAGTTTTTTTATGTACTTTTTAGGGTTCCGTACACAAAGTGTAACAACGTAACCCAATTGTTTTCGCTACAATGTCTGCCCGTCTGTCAGCGCCTTTTATCTCTGCAACCGTAATAGGTAGACTCTCGAAATTTTCACAGATGATGTATAGCTATAGCAACAAATACTAAAACTTATATACAGTAATTAACTCTATGTTTGCTTTCTATTAAATTAAACCTTAAAATTAAAGGGTGTTCTGAGACTGACATGCTTTGCGTGTATATGGCCTAAGTTTTGAACAATAATAAGTAGACTCTTGAAGTTTTTACAAGAGGTTTATTACTATGGAAACTATAACAAATAATAAAAATTAAAGGGTGATCCATCAGTGACATGTTTTTGACGTATATTACCTTATTTTTTGAACCGCAATAGGTAGGCCGGATATTTTTATAGAAAGGGTATTACCATGGCCGTTATAACAACAATTCCTAAAATTTAAAGGGTGTTCCAATAGCGATGCAATTTTCTCGAATATGATTTTGATTTTAAAAAGAAAAGGGTGCCCCATAAGACATCAAAAAATTAACAACTTGAGTTTTTAAAGGCGTACTAGACATAGTACGGAACCCTACTTGTGTGAGACTAACTCGCACTTGACTGATTTATTTTTAAATTCAAATAAGTCCCGAATAACATTATTCAACTTTTCTAGCTGCAATCTTTCTCGTTTCTTCTTTAATGTTGCATTTGTGTTTATATCGTGCAGTTTTTATTGCAGCAACTTGTAAGGATGTACACATTTGTTTACATTGTGAACTTCAAAATTAAAACTACGAATGACAATACAAACCGAATTACAAGAGTACATGCATATGTGTACCCTTTTCAATTCCTCTCTCCCTTCTCGCAAACTAATAAGGAATTGCAGCGACAAAAGTGGAATAATGTAACTCGGCACTAATCTTTGAATTGAAAAGTTTATTTTTTAAGAGATTTTAGGATTTTCTAAAATAAGAGTAACAATAAATATTATAAAATCTATACAAGTAATAAAATAGTAACTCATTTTTTGTCTGTCTGTCTGCCTGTCTTTCTTTTTTGTGTTGGCATCACGTAAAAACTAATGGATTTTAACAAAATTCTGTAAGAAGGTACCTTAGTATCCTAATTCCAATATAGAATACTTTTTTCCGTGTGGATAGGCAGTGAAAGAACGCTGATTTTTTGACTGATTTAAAGGTACTTCATACTTTAAGGCATCTTTTGTTTTTAAAAGCTATTTTTTTGTACATTTATTATTTATTTTATCTTCAATATTTTTGAACTAACAATTATTATTCATTCTTAAGTCTAAAATAAAAAAATATACTTTTTAAGTACTGGCTGGACTTAAAAAGTATATTTTTATACTTTTGTTTGTTTTACGGCTTTTCCAATCATTTGCGGGTCATCCCTCTGATGTACGGCCAAGAAAAGCAGTATATCTTCTTTTTAGTTCAATGTAACCAGGTTTATTAGTATGTTACGCGCCAAAAGGTTTGGATGAGATTCAATATTACTGCCGAGTTACATTATTACCTAGAATCATAGTAATTAAAGAGACCTTCCTCTCTGTGGGAAAGTGCTCAAGACGTAAGATGGCATTAAAACTAAAAATAATAATTCTGCCCTTTCAATATCGCTAAATTCAAATCTTAGGGGTACTTCGGCACTAGTCTCTACTGGTGGCAACTCAGCTATATTAGTACATATATTTGAAGTGAAAACCTTCTTCAAATATCCAACAAATAAAAGAAAGTGGGGAAAACGGAGTGACCGAAAATTTAACGAAATGCTCTCTAAACTTCAGAAAAAGATTTTTTTCAAAGTTAATTTCCACAATTTGTAAGCGCTGTTTTGACTTGCAACACAGAAATGTTGACATTTCAGTTAGACTATCTCAGCTGTCAAACCATAGTTATCGATATCGATAATTCCCATGCAGTTAAAAACACCCAATATTTGCATATGTTTACAATGTTAACTGCCGGATAATATTATTTTTATACCCTTCACCACAGGTGGAAAGGGTATATAATGGGTGATTTTTTTGAGGTTAGGATTTTCATGCATTAGTATTTGACAGATCACGTGAGATTTCAGACATGGTGCCAAAGAGAAAGATGCTCAGTATGCTTTGACATTTCATCATGAATAGACTTACTAACGAGCAACGCTTGCAAATCATTGAATTTTATTACCAAAATCAGTGTTCGGTTCGAAATGTTCAAATGTGACAAATTTTGTTCAGCGATGAGGCTCATTTCTGGTTGAATGGCTACGTAAATAAGCAAAATTGCCGCATTTGGAGTGAAGAGCAACCAGAAGCCGTTCAAGAACTGCCCATGCATCCCGAAAAATGCACTGTTTGGTGTGGTTTGTACGCTGGTGGAATCATTGGACCGTATTTTTTCAAAGATGCTGTTGGACGCAACGTTACGCTGAATGGCGATCGCTATCGTTCGATGCTAACAAACTTTTTGTTGCCAAAAATGGAACAACTGAACTTGGTTGACATGTGGTTTCAACAAGATGGCGCTACATGCCACACAGCTCGCGATTCTATGGCCATTTTGAGGGAAAACTTCGGAGAACAATTCATCTCAAGAAATGGACCGGTAAGTTGGCCACCAAGATCATGCGATTTGACGCCTTTAGACTATTTTTTGTGGGGCTACGTCAAGTCTAAAGTCTACAGAAATAAGCCAGCAACTATTCCAGCTTTGGAAGACAACATTTCCGAAGAAATTCGGGCTATTCCGGCCGAAATGCTCGAAAAAGTTGCCCAAAATTGGACTTTCCGAATGGACCACCTAAGACGCAGCCGCGGTCAACATTTAAATGAAATTATCTTCAAAAAGTAAATGTCATGGACCAATCTAACGTTTCAAATAAAGAACCGATGAGATTTTGCAAATTTTATGCGTTTTTAAAAAAAAAAAAGTTCTCAAGCTCTTAAAAAATCACTTTATATAAGTTTGTCATTCCGTGTGTAATTTCTACAATATTCATTCCCCATAAAGTATATATATATATATATATATATATACATATATATATATGGATAGACGGACGAACATCGCTCAATATATATTCATAGAGAAGTTGATTGAGCGATGTTCGATATATGAATATATATATATATATATATATATTCATAGAGAAGTTGATTGAGCGATGTTCGTCCGTCTATCCGTCTGGCCGTGTTGACGTTGAAATGTCATTTGCCAAGGCACCACAAGAGATACAAAAAATTTAAGCACATCTGCAACTCAGCAACATCGGATCATTCCTTTGAAGGCTACGGGCCAAAAATCACGACCACCAGTTTTTTAAAATTTTTTTTTAAATTCTTTTGCTTTTTTTTCAAATAAATATTATAGCGCGGCAGGTAGATCGCAAGGACTGCATACAGATCTCGGGGAATCAATAACCCCCTCCGAGGGCCGATTTTGTGTTTTGTATTTTTAGGTTGGAATATCCTTATTCTACTTTGATTTGTTTTAAAGGCCTATATGGAAAGCAATACATATAGAAGTAGCCATTAGGCCCACAGGGTGCCCACTGGTAACCAGGAGCAGTAAAAGGCACATGGGGAATCAATACGAGGAAATTTTTTAAGGATTTTTTTATCCAAAATTAAAAAAAAATTATTATATTAATTATAATTTAAAAAAAAAATTTAATAAAATTAAAAAAATGTTTTAAAAAATATTTACAAAACATTTTCAAAAAAACATTTTTACAGAAAAATTTTCAAAAAATTATCAAATAAAATTTTACAAAAAGTTAAAAAAAAATATTTTTACAAACAATTTTCGAAATATTAAAAAAAAAATCAGAATTTCTATGAAAATGAAAATCACGAGTGTAACAACATATTTTTTATATTAAGAATATACATATCCATGTATATAGAGTAAGATATTTTTTTAAATGCGTTTGTTTCTTAAACTTATGAGATCTGTGTTTTAAAACCTAGATGCATTAAACAAATGGACAACATCAGGATACCGACTACAAACTGTCAAAAATAAAATACGCACGTTTATAGGTAAAAGATTATTTTGAACCCAGCAAACCTACATGGCTACACGACCACCTTTGTGACTAGAGTCAACTTAGTCTAATTTCTATTGTTGTATGCGACAATTTTATTTTATTCAACAAAAGAAAATGTCACAAAATAATAATTTATGTACAAATTCATATACAAATTCATTGGAGAAAATATTTATTATTTTTTGAAAAAGTTATTTAATTTTATAAAAGCAAAATGAGTTTTTTCTCAAACGACTTATTTTAATTTATGTATTATTATGAATAATGCTGTACATGTCTGTATAACTAAAATCACCGTGTGAAGATTCGGCACAGACGAATATAGCACTCCTACTTGTTATTTATTGAAATGTTTGGGAAGACAGCTTTTCATAGCTTTACAAATTTGTAAAGTCCTTTTTCATATTCATTCCAAAAGAATGCATCCCATTTGCAATAAAAAAATTATTATTATAGAGTAAATTTAATTTTACTTTTTATGAAGCAGATACACAGATTAACAGTGAGACAGACGTATAGATATGAGCGATATTAACTATTAAATAAACTACTTTTATTTTAAAGTACAATTTTAAAAGAAATCAGCAATTGTTTTGTGACTAAGGAGCGTTAAAAAATACAATTTTAATTTTAAAAGCAATAATCTTCTAAACTGTAAACAAGTACCCCCCTCACCATAAATGTATTTTTTATATTTCCGGTAAGTTCTACATACTTCAAGGCAATGTAGCACATTTCCACTCTTCTACATTAGCATTTACTGTCGCTTCATTTCGATGTATCCGTATTTTTTACAAACAAAAATACTTAAAATAAAATAGTGAATTAGGTGCACTATTTTCCAACTGTAAGCAAATACAGCACTCACCTCTCCGATAGCTTTTTCGTAAATAAATTTGTATTCCAAATTGAAACCATGAAAAATGATATTTTGTCTTTATTTTAAATTTTCGGTCACTCAAAACTATATCGTGGCTTTTATGGCTAATTAAAAAAACTGCTTTAAGTCGGAGTCCTTAACGAGGTTTATCATGTGAAATTCGCTTAACCAATTTTAGATAGTTTTAAACAACGCTTTGGACTTTCCGTACCAATAACTTCGTCTAATATACTTCAGATTTCTTGGATGTTTTGCCTTTCATATTAACAGCACGAATTTTTGTTTTTTTTTTAATTGTTGAATCAGCTAAAAAAACTAAATGATGAATCTTCATATCGCGTGATCCATTTCGAGGTTCCCTATTTTTTAAAGAAAAAAACACAGAAAATTCAAATTTAATGGAGAATGTTTATTATCATTTGAAAGAACATTCTTTGGCATTTATTTTTTGAAGATTATGACTATCAAATGTTGGCCGCTGCTACGTCGCAGATGGTCCATCGGTTGAATCCAATTTTCGATGACTCGTTCGAGCATTTCGACTGGTAACTGGCGGATGACACGCGTGATGTTGGTGGCCAATCGACCGGGCCGAAACGCGAAACTTTGTGCTCACCGAAATGTGCTCTCAATAAATCCATTGATTGATGCGATGTGTGGGAAGTGGAGCCGTCTTGCTGAAACCAAATGTCACCGAGATCAAGCGCTTCAATTACAGGCAACAAACAGTCGGTTATCATGGCACGAAAACGGACGCCAATTACAGTTACGGTCGTACCGGCATTTTTAAAGAAATATAGACCGATGATTCCACCGGCAAACAAATCACACCAAACCGTTGTTTTGTCGTTTGGGAAGGTCGAGCGGCTTCAGATGTTTCACAAGCTGTATTTTGTATGCTTTCAATTTAAGATCTCGACGTAAAATGCGCCAAGTCGTTCCATACGTCAGTCCGAGTTGCTGCGAACGGCGCAGAACTCTCAGCTACTTATCCAATATTATTCAATAATGAATGCTGGGTCTTAAAATGGGTGATGATGTTGCGAATAGTACGCTCAGTGGGCCGATTATGTTGACCATAGTTGAGCGAAGGGCACGAAACACATTCCTCGCAGAACGTGAATTTTCGTAATAAAGTTGAACGATTTGTAAACGTTGTTCAGGCGTAAGTCTTTCCGTTATGAAATGCCAAACAATAATCAACAAAAATAACATGACAGTATGAGTCGACTCACACGTGATCGGTCAAAAAAAGGCTATTGAAAAAAGTATCTCTACTTGAATCACCCATTACTTTGATTTAAATTCTTATAGCTTCCTCCTTGTATGACATGTTGAATAACCCTCGTATGTATAAACAGTATACTCTTGTTTCAAACTTTGTTTTATTTATTTGATTTATTTATTTAATTTAATGTTTGATAAGAATAAATGAATGATACCTAAAATTGAGCCGGCAGGTAATAGTGAGACGCACATATTTTTAATAAACAATTACAGCCAGTAGTATTAATATAAGAATTTGATATAAATACATAAATAAATATTATTGCTATTGAATTGATAAAGTACTTACATATGCATATCAGTGTTGGGATCTGACAATGTTTAAATTGTACCGCGCCAGTGATAGAATTGTACCAAATCAGCATCAATTGTACCAACTTTTGACATTAAGTAAAAAAACAAGCAAAACATACATACTGTAGCTCGACATTATAGTCGACGAAAATCAAAGCGTATACAATTTTTCAACATTAAGGTAAAGGAAATCCCGCAATTCCCAAAATAAATACTACTAGGGTTTATGAAATACTTTTAGCAATAATTGGGATTATATATATATAGATACACACATATATATATATATATATATATATATATATATATACATATATATATATATATATATATATATATATATATATATATATATATATATGTATGTATATATATATATATGTATATATAGCTCCACTTTTCGACGAAATTTGGTTTAAAATATAAAATTTTTATATATTCCTGAAGAACGTTTAGTAAAAAAGATGGCCCTTTTTAGGCTAAAATACACAAAAATTAAATAATTTTGAAATTTAAAATTATTTATTTGTTAAAGATAAAAAGATGTAAAGATGTAAAAGATATCGTCTTGAAATTTTTCCACAATATCTTAAATTAAAAAAAAATGTACTAATACTAAATAGATCTTTAAAGACCATATAAAATTTGGTAAAATCGAAAATTCAAATTTGAGGCCACATAACGCCACCACTGGAAAGTGAATGATGCCCACCTTAAAAACTTAACCTCAGATACTCCCCTGCTATGCCCATGTCAACTTTTGGATTAATCGGACTAGGCCCTTACAGATTGCCTTGCAAAAAGGCCTTGTAACTAAATTACTTATCACTTATACATAATAGGGTTAGCAGGATAAATAATAAAAATCCTGAACATAAATCAAGAAAGTTGCAATATAGTCAGTTCTAGACAGGGTTGGGGAACTATGAAGTTAGAAATTTAAAAAAAAATTTTTTTGATTAAATAAAAAAATTTATTGAATAAATTTTGTATTAAATTGTATCAAAAATACATGAAGAATTCCAGTGTAGCTCTGATGTGTCGATTGTACCAAATTTGGTATATTTGTACCACAAATCCTAACACTGATGCATATGTATGGGTTTATTATAGCAATAGTCTCTCTGACACACTCCCTTACAAAAAGATATTGTTGGGATCGTGTATGCGGTGTTACCAGATTAGCCTTTATTTTTATTTATCTCTTTATTAATACATTCAAGTACTTCACATTTTCTCTAACTCTATTATGTCTTAAATAAATCAATAAGTGCAGAATTTATTTAAAATTTGAAACTTGTTGCAAAAAATTTTTTTTTTAATTTGTAAATCAAGATCAGATGAAGCAAAAGTTTTACGATTTTTGGATCTGTGTTTAAGATCAATTATTTGGGTTTACTTCACTTTACATGAGACTCAGATTGGATATATATTTATATTGTAATAAGCCGTAAGTACCGCGACTAAAAAGATATTTTGTGCAGTCTTTTTTAACTTCACCAATGCTACGGATAGAGACAATAACCCCGTTCAGTGAGAGATCATTTATGTATGCAGTCACCATCAAACCTTCAAGAAATATCATTCCGTGAGACACCAAGATAGGACACTAAAAAATTACGTTCTGCGATGACTAATCGTGCATTTCAGATACCGTAAGGTAAGGGTCGATAAGAAGATATGAAATATTTGCAAGTGTCCAACTGGCTTTCATCAATGAAATGTCCAGCAACCGAAATGCACATTGGTAGTATGTGAATAATAGCACCTAGGAAATAGGTACAAAAGTTCTTTATGGTTCCGCTATTAGAGACCTAAATTAGGCGGTAGACCTGAGAAATAGAACCCTAGTCGTCACCAGTTCGATCTTTGGCCACCACAACAGGGCAAAGTAATTGGCCTTATAGTAGTGTTGTAAGATTGGTATATCATTCTTGGTTGAATATTGAAATACCAAACTCAACTGAATTGGCACTACTTCGTCCGGTAAGCAAGATTAATATGCGGGCCAACATATCAGGAGATGCAGAAGTATTACCTTTGATATCATGAATTCGGAAAGAGTTTCATTTAGCGACTCTCTGCAAACTTAAAATCGATGATTACATATGTAATGATTACATATAAAATATTTTATATGTAATCATCTATGCGTTAATAGTTCGTTAAAACAAGCACATATATTGATGGGGTTTTTTTGCCCAACAAGAAAATATTGGTACAAATTTATAAATTAAAACAGTTTTTAAGGGGAATTTTGATATGAACTGAAAAATCTTTCTACGATTATGACTTTACTTAAACCCAACTTTCGTGCCTCTTTTTATGAAGGAAGAAAGGGGTAATGTTGGACACTTCTGATGTAGTCGCAACTGATAATATAACTTTTTTTTTCTACAAAATAATGCGAATCTAATAGCAAGTCAGGGTTTCTGATCGACTTTTTCAGACGGGTATTGAGGAAATCGCCCTTATTCGATTCCGAATTTGTTGCCATTTATAACGTAATGTAATTGTTTCACTGTTAGCAACATCTGCAAGGTTTGTAACAGTAGTTTGCGTGAGTCTCCTAAACCCCCGTCTTCATTTGCTATCAACATGTCTTAACAAAAGTCAAACTTCATATAAAAAGAAACTTTATTAAAAATAATGTTTTTTAAAAAAGCGATTTTCTCGAAAAGTTTAAACAAAAAATTAATTTTGAACAAAAATTATTTTGCCTTTTATATCGTATGTTCTTTTAAAAAAAATTAATTTAACTTATTTTTAAAGCCCCTGGCAACACTTATCGCGCGATAATAAATATTTAACGTACATACATACTAATTTAATATCGCACGTTAAAAAGTAGTGAGAGTAAAATTAAATTATATTCGACAGTGGTCGAAATGCGTATCCCCTTTGAAAAAGTTATACCTCAAGTAGAGGTTTCACATTTGAGAAAATTTTGAATTAACTTTTTTTGATATACATTTCCAGTCAAAATTACTTATTTAGTTTTTTCTTTAAACGTCTTGCTGGTTAACTCTTGGAGAAACGAAACTATTTTTTTAATGAATATAGAAAAAGAAAATAATAAAACTATATTTTGTAATTAATGTTTTTGATATTTAGTTATTATGCTAACACTAATTGTTTATTCTGTCTGTCTGCCTGTCTGTCTGTCTTTCCATTTTTGTGTTCGCATCACGTAAAAACTAATGAATCGATTTTAACAAAATTTTGTTTTTGATACTATAATAGTCCTTAGGAGGACCAATATAGGATATATTTTTTCTCAAAATTATCTAATTTCCAAGAGAAAGTGGATAAAAAGCAGTAAAAGTACGCAGTTATTTTAGCAAAGATCAGACCCTTTATGTAGTAAATAAATAAACCAAAACAGAAGCACTAACCGGTATGCTTAAACTATGCATATCGGTTAGTGTTTCAGTTATGGTTTATATATTTACTTATTTTAGTAGGTATGAGAAACTTCATATAAAGTAAATACATAAACCAAAACTAAAGCACTAAAAAGTAAGTGTCTATGGTGTGGATTTCTTCCAAAGCAGAATCGAACAAAATATAGCAAGGACGCTGACGAAGTGGCGGGCATAACTAGTAAATAAATAAATTCTCAAAACTAAACCTGAAAAACAAATCAAAAAATTTATTATTTAAAATGTAGTCATTAAATAGTACTTGATTAAAATTCTACGATAAGTTATTTTAAGACATTTCATCGGCCTCTTGAGTCTTGATTCTTTTTAGAGTGTAAGAGTCCCACTTCCCTTATTTTATTACAAGCTAGAGTACCCAGTATCACACAGGGAGTTGATTTGAGATCGTTTGATATATATATATATATATATATATATATATATATCCCTAAAATATAACAGGGAGGCTACTGCGTATTTCGATTCAAAAGAAATCTTTTTCGAAATACAATGTTAAAGTCATACACTTTCGAATGATTTCCTTGTCGAATCGAAGTACGCAGTAACTCCCAGGTAAAAATTGTATTGAAAACATATTTTGTATGAAACAATATACGTTTCCCTACCTACCTTAACGATAATCGTGATACATCTAAAATAAAGGTTCGGGTGCAGCCGCAGTCTTATCTATAGCTAGTCAACGACAATAAATTCCCATGTTTAGTATTTTTAGTACGCTATGAAAATCTTGAACGTCATATTAGAAATACTTCACTATACAAAACCATTCTCAACATTGTTATACTTATCTAACAGTGTAGGGTTCAGCAATAACGACAATTAAATAAAAATATCATTTAGTTATAAGAGTAAACGTTTTGTGAATATAATAATAATCAGTTGGCAAATATACCTGTATCACAGCACCAGAACGTGTTATTCGCTCCAGGAATATTAATTTAGGAAACAAACACGCGATGTCACCCATTATACGCATTTTAATACTTGTACTCGCCATTCTCGGTGGTATGCTGTATAAAGAGGTAAATGATCTGCTCAAAGATGCCAAAATGCCTACTCTGCCACTAAATCAATGGTGGGGTGATGAAGCTGAACCCATCGATTGGGAAGTATATTTGGCCAACACATCTGAGATTATAAGTAATAAAGTATTTTATCCCGATGAGGTAAAAAACGTGCCAACTTTTTTTAACGAAGTACATATTTCTAAATCAATACAAATTTTAGACCATTAATGATTTAAAAGTTCAACTCAATCGTACATTTCATTTGACTGAACCGTTGGAAGGAGTTGCCTTTGAGTTCGGATTTAATTCTAAAGTACTGAAAGAAATTATTAAATATTGGCGAGACGTTTATTTGCCGCGTTGGCGGGAACGTGAGCTTTTTCTGTGGCAGTTTAATCATTTAACCACCGAAATACAAGGGTATGAATTTATTATCAATACAGTTTTTATAATTATCATTATCATCATGATCATCATCATGATCGTCATATACAGTATTAACAAATTAACCAGCACCAATTCATTTAATTTCTATTTTAAGGCAAAGGTTAAACTTACTTTTCTGTTTTCAACTATATTTTTTAAAATAACAATATTTTTACTTAATATGTTTTTTTATAAATAAAAAACATTTACTTAATATACTCGTAGTTTTATGTAATTAATTTTTACAAAGAAACAGACATTTGGTTAAAACACATTAAAAATAAGGAACTAAATTCAAAATATTTTTAATATTCCAGTTGAAGTTCATTAAGACTTTTACAACATTTTATTGAAAATGCACAGTAGGGCAGAATTAAAATATTTTGAAAGTAAATCGTCTATTTCTTAACTGATTGTCCGATGTCTCGATATGTATTTTATAGGAACAACAAATATGTAAATTGGAATAAAATAATTTATGGTGAAGACATTCAAATGCTTATTTAAAAAACAAATTATAAAAAAAAACCCTCAAGTCCACATTTCATCAAAGGCTGGTATTGAACAGATTATCTTAATTTAAAGTAAGATTTATTATTTTGAGGCTACCATATTTTCGCTGTCATATTATTATTTCTTTATTTCTCAGTCTAAGTAAAATTTTCTATTTTTAACCGACTTCAAAAAAGAAGGAGGTTATCTATTCGTCTGAATGTTGCTTTTTTTATGTATGTAACCGCAGAACTCAGCCATTTCTGAACCGATTTTTAAAATGTTTGTCTTTTTTTGAAAGGTTATGCTTTCAGGTTGGTCCCGTTTTAAAAACAGTTCATTATATTAAAAATTAAAATTTTAAAAAATTGCTTGTCGCTATAGCTCCCAACAGCAGAAGTTAATAAAAAAATTAATTTAAAATTTAAAGGGTATCCCCATAGGTGACGTAGTTTCACCTATTTGGGCCTATCTTCTGAACCGTTATAGACAAAACCTTGAAAATTTGAGAGAATGTCGATTACTATGACCGTTATAATGAAGTGTATAAATATTCAAAATTTTAAATAAAATTTTAAATTAAAGGTGGCCATAAATCAAAGGTGGCCATACTTTTGAACAGTTGTACACAGACCGCTGAAATTTACAAAAAACCTGTATTGCTAAGTTAGCTATAACAAAAAGTATAAAATTTGAGTTTGGAAATAAAAGGGTGTCCCAATAGTTAATGTAATTCTAAATCCAAACTTTTGAATTGTGATAGACAGACAGCTGAAATTTACAAGGAACCTGTATTCCAAAGTTCACTATAGCATGTATACAATTTAAATTTTGAAATTAAAGGGTGTCCCCATGAATTATGTAATTTGATCTATATGGCCTTATCTTTTGAACCGTTAAACACAAAAACTTGAAAATTAGGAAGAATGTCCAATACTTTCTCTGGTATAATAACAAGTATAAATATATGGAATTATAATGTAAAGGGTGTCCCAATAGTTCATATAATTTGATATATATGAACCGTTATAGACAGATAATTGAAATTTATAACGAATCTTTGTGGCCAAGTCCTCTATAACAACAGGTCTTCAATTTAAAATTGTAAATTAAAGGGTATCCGAATAGGTGATGTTTTTTGATCTATGTGACCCTATCTTTGAAACCCTTATAGATAGAGGCTTGAATAAGAGCTCTCAATAAATTAATTATTTAGGCTTAAGTTCTTAATTATAAAGAGATAAAGAAAAATTAGATACCAGCAAAGCAGAATGCATTTTCTAGACAGCTACGTCCGTCATCAGTACTCTTTGTATCAATCTACCCGGTAGTTTCAATTGTTATTAATTTTCTATTTAAACAAACTTATCAAAGAAATAGAATCTGAGAAATTTTTTTTTTAATTTTACATTATATTTCATAGAAGATAGAGCTTTTTGAAATTGTTTTACACTTGTAAACTCTATTTATTTTTCATATTATACTACCAAGCAAACATTTTTCTTTATTTAGCTTGGTAGTATAATATGAAAAATAAATAGAGTTTACAAGTGTAAAACAATTTCAAAAAGCTCTATCTTCTATGAAATATAATGTAAAATTAAAAAAAAAAAAAATTTCTCAGATTCTATTTCTTTGATAAGTTTGTTTAAATAGAAAATTAATAACAATTGAAACTACCGGGTAGATTGATACAAAGAGTACTGATGACGGACGTAGCTGTCTAGAAAATGCATTCTGCTTTGCTGGTATCTAATTTTTCTTTATCTCTTTATAATTAAGAACTTAAGCCTAAATAATTAATTTATTAATTCAAAAATAGTTCAAATAAAATTCATATAATTAAGAGCTCTCTGTAAAAAAATTTTCCGACGTTATAGTGGCACCCATTTTGAACCAAAAAGTAGATGTTGAATGGTTTCTGGTTCGGCATTTTCTACAGCGGTCGTCATTCCTTGCTGGATCTTTAATTATATATTTTCTTTGTAGAAACAACTTGGTCTTGTATCACAATTAAGAAGCCTTCTGTCTCGAGATACAGGCTGTCGTTTGAAAAACAGTGGTTAGTAAAACCAAAATCTATTGCTGAGTTTTCTGCTTCGTTCGCGTGCTTACCATGGACAACTTTTAATTTTCATTGTTTATACAGGTTTAGTGGATCTGAATGTTCAAAGTGTTTCATGTTTATTGGGGTTAATTGGTCATCTGTTTGGACAACTGTTTTATGAAGATTGGATTGGATGTTGATGATTTTTCAATAAAATATGCAGAGATTTTTGAATTTCGAAAGCTTGACGAATGTTCAGAATACCTTTTCTTCCTTGCCACCTTTTCCGGTTTGTCCTTTTCATTGAACTCTGTGGATGATTAAACCGGTGCTTAGTGAGTTCAGTTCTAATGAGGCGATAAAGACTTTCTAATTCAGTTGCACTCCATTTAATCACTCCTGCTGAATAGATTATAACTGGTACAGAAGAGTTTAAACCAGTCTTTATGATGGTTTTTAATCTTCTGTAGAAGTTTATTTTCGTGAGGTTTATCAGTTTTGTTTGTTGAAATCCAAGTTAGTTATAGATATCAGTTTCAGAGATCTCTTAATAAAATTAATCCGCCCTGCTCAGTGGGCAACTGTTTTTGCTATTTATTTTAAGTTTGGTTTTCTGTGATGACATTAGCATTTTGGCTACGACAATGATTTTATGATGGATTTTGTAGAGATTAATAACCTGTACAAGACAACTATGTGGGACCATATCGAAGGTTTTTTTATAGTCGATGAAAGCTTCAAATGAGTTTCTGTTTTTGTCGCATGCCTGGTTTGTAATTACACTGTCAATTACTAGTAGAATCTCTTTTGCACCCTTTTTGCTGTTTAGCTAATATGTTATTTATTGTACAATTTCTTTCTATCATAGATTTAAGGCACGATGTAAAGAGTTTGTATAGCATATTGAGGCAGGGGATTGGTCGGAATTTTGTGGGGTTTATTGCATTTGGCGCCTTTGGCTTCATGTATGTTAATACCTTCCAATACCAAAAGCTAGTGTGGATTTCATCTGGGTGCATTATTATATTGTTGAAAATTATAAAAAAATTTCCGTGCAATACAGTTAATTGTTTTATTTTATCTTCGACCGTTGCCTTCCAGATTTTGATTTTTTTATACTTTCCTTCAAATTTTATGGACTAATATTATTAACAAGCATTTATTGGTTTTCTGAGGCTTCATCTTCTTCTATTTGTTGTAACTCCTTAGGCAGATTATGAAAACCACCCTTAGGGTTATAAAAACCTGATTTAATTTTTAATCCGAGCTTTGGGATTTTAGAACAAATAAGTGCAATTAAAAAAATTAATTTTATACTAAATTGGTCCAATTACAAGAGCTAGTAGCTTTACTACAACAACATGAAGAACATGTATTTTGGGGGTTTAAATTTATTTGCAGATGTCAAAAAGCGCTAACTAAAAAATTAAAAATAAAAATTAAAATTACAAATCATCATCAATATTGTGTAAGGCGTTGTCGTATTTTTCAAAACTAGACGTTTTGAAAAATGCGTATTGTGTAAGTCGATAAGGCCAAAAATACGACTCAAAATGTAAAAATACTACAATTTTCCGTACCGTGTATGGCGTTCTTGCCTTAAAAATACGACTAAAACTGTCGTCGGAGTTTTTCAACACGACTGAAATAAAAACAGCAATTTAAAAAATTAAAACCAAGAAGTAAGTCTTCCAACGGTATTAGTTTTCTGCAAAAGTATGTTCTAAAACTATTTTGGGTGAAAAATGCAGAGATTTGGTTAAGATTCTGTGATTTTTTTTTTAATTTTTCTGTCGTGTAGGCAATTTTTTATTTTTGAGCTATGTACTTCGCTTATTAGATTTGCTTTATTACAATCAATTTCTAAAACATATTTGGCTGGAGCGATCATATTCTATAATTTTAGTAATTCGCAACGAAAATGTATTTAATCTACATACATACATACTTCGATATATCCGCAAAAAATGCAATATGCTGAACACTAAATATGACATACATATGTACATATTTACGCTCCAAGCAACCCACGGTGTATATGAGTTATTAGCAAGGTGAAGCTTTCATTTAAAGAAGTCGAAAGGTATAACAGAAAAAGATTCAAAATAGAAGAAGAAACGTTCAAAATGTGTAAAATTAAGATAAGAAAAATTTTTAATTTCTTTATATCAGTGAAGGAAATAGGAAATTAAAGAATAAACTTGAATTGAAAAAACTAAAATATAAAAATTTTTATTAAATTTGAATTTGTTTTATTACAAACAAAATTTTTTATGCGTTTTTTTTTACACGGTACGGAAAAAATTAAAAACGCCATCGACTATGCTAGCTGCCGTAAATCGACAACGCCTTACACAATAAGGCTGAATATTGTAGGTTTTTTTTTTTTATTGTATTAAATAAACTCGCAAAATTTTTTTAAAGCTCAACTTTTATGAATTATTTTAAAACAAAACGAAAAATGAGTTACGATTATAATAAAAACAATGTTGTTTTAGCTGTCAAATACTAATTGAGAAAGCTTAATTGAGCATGTGTGAATACAAAATTAAATTGCTCAATTAAGATTTAATTTTCTCAATGAAGAAAACATGTATGAACAAGGTATCAACCTGAATTTCAGAATGTTTTTTACACATACATTCATACTTACTTCTAATGGAAAACTGAAATTCAGGCGAGCTGCTTATTGGCCTCAAACAATAATTTAAGTAGTCGCAGTTTATTTTTAATTGCAGATAATGACAGATAAATAATACACGCAAGTAGTCCTATGTAGTCTTTAACATAATCTATAGTATTTATAAATGGCCACTCTTAAGATTTTGTGTCCTTAAGTCCAGAAATAAAAAAATTATTTTCAAAATATTTTAATTCTGCACCACTGTATGATAGAGCAATGAGAATTTGAAAGACGTATTTTTTAGTAGGTTTAAAATTCCTTTTAATTTCGGACCGATCATTGTAGATGTAAGCTTATGGCTTTCGAGCGATTTAGATCAAAGTTAGGATATTATGCTGGTGCACCACACTACATAAATTTTTAAATACAAAGCGATTTCGTAATAGACTTGGCCGTATTTGTAACATTATCTTCCATTAAATAAGCGTTTATCAAAGATTGAAGAACACACACAAACGTGACTAAACTTTTCAGTTGTCTACAACAAACTACTTATCCAAATTGGCTGACAATGCCAATATATGACTTACACATGTGTACCAACATCACAAAAAAAATTTTGTACACAGCCCACGAAAATTCAAAATTTGTCCTTTTCTTTTAAACAGAGAAAAGACATCACAACTTCCAAATAATAACCTTGTGTTAAAATTCAAAGTAAACTGATACAGATCTACATCAGTGCCTAGATTGGAGCCTTAACCTAGCTGTGGTCTTACCACTGAGTAACGCAAGTAGTAATTTCAGAACATGGTTAGCAGGACAATGCTTAAACCCTTTGTTTAGGAGTTGCGGAAAATCTACATAAACTCCCTCCAGCTCATTTGCAGCAAAATCGACATTCTTGCAATTTAGGCCCAAAGCCATGACGTTACTCCCCAAAGGTCCTCACCAATAACTGGTCACGGGAGACGTGGCGTGTTCCTAGTTTCCTAGTACCAGGTTTTCATCTTTCTCTATATACTTCGGAAGTTATGAATACAGCCCTTGCATTCCTTCTAAGCTAAAGCGGTTAAACTTAGATTCATTTATTTATATAATGTATAGAAGTTTTCCAATAGTCGCTGACAAGGTTTATCCGGTCATATAAACCCAAACATATTATTTTTGATTAATATTTTTTACTGTAGCAATCAAAATTACTGTAAAACATTCATAAGCACCTGGAGAAATTATAGATATTAATTAAATATTATATTGGTTTTTCTTTATAGATTACGCATACATTTTCTACACATGATGGCTTACCCTGAGTCCACTCTCGATAAAAATCATTATCCGGTTCTATTGTTACATGGTTGGCCTGGTTCAGTACGTGAATTTTACGCTCTCGCTCGAAAATTACACGAATCAAAAAAAGACAACAAATACATTTTTGATGTTATTGTACCCAGTTTACCCGGTTATGCATGGTCTCAGGTTAGAAAAAAATTCAAACAAGAACATTTAATAACAGAAGATTTAATAAAAATTGTAAAGTCAATTATTAAATTGACAAAACTTTTCAATTAAAACAAACGGCTTATTGAGAGCCCGAAAAATTAAATTAAAAGCAACGGTATAGTCGTACTCACTCAGAAAGGGTTCCGAACCACCATATAATATTTATCACTAAATTTAGTAATTTAAAATTTATTCAATACTAGCTTTGCCCACGCACTTTGTGTGGTCCTGACAATATTTTGTTTGATTTACTTTGAAAGTAATCTACACCAAATTTTAAGACTTTTATGTACATAAAAGTACCCATCTCTGGATAAAATTCTAAAGTTTATGTAAAACTCTAAAAATTATTGTAAAGCTCTGTAAAAGGTGTTTAAAATATTTTAATAACAATGTAATTCCACAAGGAATACAAATTTTATTCAATTGGCTATTTGGCAGTATGTTATTCATATTTTGTCGTTATTTTAAAACAGCGCCATCTGTTGCGCAACCGTGTTTAAAATAGGCGGCTTTCAAAATTAAAAGATTCCTTAAAGTATCGATAAAAAAATCGGCGTTCTTTCACTGCTTTTTCTCCACTTTCTCTTGGAAGTAAGATATTTTTACGGAAAAAAATTATCCTATATTGGAATCAGGATACTTATCAAAATTTTTTTTTAATCCATCCAGTAGTTTTTACGTGATGCGAACGTAGACAGAAATACTGACAGACAGGAAATGAACTACTGTTTTATTATATGTATAGATGAAATTGTGAAATTTTTCTTCGACAAATTCTTGGCGATCTGAAATAGCTTTTAGTAATCTGACGAATTTCTTTGTAGAATTTGACTATTTTGTACTAATTTAATATGGAACTAGTAAAAAATCATACTAATGTAAGAATAGTTAGGACATAAAAATTTATATAAGAAACCAACTTCTAGTATGGGCGCCCATATATTTTTTATACAAAAAAGCCGTTGAATGATCTACAAAGTTCCAGGACATTCCACGAAGATTTATGCCGAAACAGTTTGCAATATTCCAAAATGTTCTGGGAATTTTCTCGAATATCTCCGAATATTCTAGATTATTTCAGACATTTTTAGACGGCAAACATTCCAACCCTTATATCTCCAAACCCACCTTCTCTACGTAAAAAAGGGACCCTTCTTCGTGGATGGGGTTGAGGGGGCTACCACACCTTGAACATACCGGGAATTGTTTCTGATTTTTAGCGGCAACCACGTTTTATACTTACCGTTATAACATAAATTATTTTTTTTGTATATTATATAAATACACCTTCTGTGCAAAACACAGATGTCTACCTATTACGGTTTAAAAGGAACATTGGCAAGGCACAGTGACTCGAATATATTTTCACATCTTAAAATGCGCCTACAGAGAGCTCTAAAACTTGTTATATTTCAACATAATTTTGGTTATAATTTATATACATACGTTTAACTTATATTAAATATTTTAACTTTATGACAGATCCACATTTTTTTAATTTATATATATCTTCTGTTCCTTTTGCTTTTCCGGCTTGTATTGTTGAGACCAGTAACGCCATTTGGTTACATTTTTCATAACTTTTGAAGACGCCACGTAACTTGAATAATTTTGTTATATTTGACTAAATACAAAATAACGCGTGATCCATTTCGAGGTTTCCTACTTTAAAAAAAAAACACAGAAAACTTAATGGAGAAAGTTTATTATCATTTTTTTTGAAATTATGTCTATCAAATGTTGCCCGTTGAGTCCAATTTTCGACTGGTAACTGGCGAATGACACGCGTTATGTCTTCCTCCAAGGCCTGAATCGAAGGGGGTTTGTTCGCATAAACTTTAGACTTTACATATCCCCACAGGAAAAAGTCTAATAGTGTGATATCACACGATCTTGGTGGCCAATCGAACGGCCCAAAACGTGAAATTATGTGTTCACCGAAATCCTCTCTCAATAAATTCATTGATTGATGGATGTGTGGGAAGTGGCGCCGTCTTGCTGAAACGAAATGTCGCCGAGATCACGAGCTTCAATATCAGGCATCAAATAGTCGGTTATCATGGCACGATAACGGTCGCCATTGACCGTTACGTTCGCACCGGCATCATTTTTAAAGAAATATGGACCGATGATTCCACCGGCCCACAAGCCACACCAAACCGTTGTTTTTTCTGGATGAAATGGCAGCTCTTGAATCTCTTCAGGTTGCTCTTCGTCCCAAATGCCGCAATTTTGTTTGTTTACATACCCATTGAGCCAGAAATGGCCTCTCGCTAAAAAAAATTTGCTTCGATAACGTCGGATTTTTGTATATAATTTTCGTAATAAAGCTGAACGATTTGTAAACGTTGTTCAGGCGTAAGTCTTTCCATTGTGAAATACTAAACAAAAGTAACATGACAGCATGACACGACTCACACGTGATCTGTCAAAAAAAGGCTATTGAAAAAAGTATCTCTCCTGGAATCACCCTTTATTACTCTATTTTGTATTTGATTTGTGAAGAAGTACTTGTTTTATTGATTAAGACAAGAACTACTCACTCTGATAGCCGTTTTTCTTAACAATTCGATTACATTTGAATAACATAACAATTACGCACCTGTATGCCTAAATAAATAATCTTTGAAATACTAATAATATAATTGCAAGCAACAAAAATAAGCGATTCTTCCAAAATTAAGTTTTCAAACTTTATAACTATAGAAAAAAAACTTTTAAAGAAAAGTCAGTCATTATATATTGAAGACTTAACTCAAATAAGAATCCAATTTGTATTTAACTAAAATATTTTTACTTTATTATTGTCAATCTTACAATCAAATTTTCAAATTTCACTAATTTTATTGACAATATAAAATGAAATTAGATTAATGAAATTCAATAGCGGATTTCAGTGTCATATAACTTTTTTTTTTAAATACAACAACAAAATACCTATTGTTTTTGCTAAATCTGAATAAAGACCATTTCCATCAAATACTGAATACCGCTAATATGTTTAATTTTTATGCTTCCATTTTCCAATACTTATTAGGACTAACCACCTTAATCAGTTGATTATTGATACAACAATAATGGTGAATAAGGATAATACCTATTAAAGATCTTCCAAAATAAAAGCCTTCTAAATTTAACATTTCCATCATATATCTATTCAACAATGTTTGCCTTGTTATTTTCCTTAAAATCTACACATACATATAATAAAATAGTAACTCATTTCCTCCTGTCTGTCAGTCTGCCAGTCTGCTTTTCATTTGTGTTCGCATCACGTAAAAACTACTGGATGGATTTTAATAAAATTTTGTGAGGAAGAGCATCCTGATTCCAATATAGGATACTTTTTTCCGCAAAAATATTTCATTTTCAAGAGAATGTGGAGAAAAACCAGTGAAAAACGCAATTTCCGGTTTACAGGTACTGAAATTTTCGGTTTAAAACTGGGATATTTTAATTACTATTGCCCAACATTAGGCGCCAATGAATAAAATTTGTATTTGATTTGTATTTTTACTTTGTGGAATTACAATTTTATTAAAATATTTTAAACACTTTTTATAGAGCTTTACAATAACTTTTAGAATTTTTTATAAATTTTAGAATTTTATCAAAGAATATAAAGTAAATACATAAACCATAACTGAAGCACTATAAAAGTAAGAGTCTTACAATTGGTGTGGAGTACTTTCAAAGCACAGCTAGTATCAAATAAAAATATTCATTTTATATTAATCACAAAAGTTTTCTGCAAATCTTCCTCTTACACGTAGTGTTTGAGGCTAGCTTCCCAACTCTATCCTCACTTTACGGCTAGCTCATTGACCCACACTACATGTCGCGTACAAAATATAAAAACTGCGAAATTTAATCTAAACAAACAAAAATAAATATAAACAAATTTTCAAAACACTATTCAGAAACAAAAAAAAAGTTACATATCGCACTTCGTCGTGTTTCTTCTTAAACCACGTAAGCGTAATTTTTTCGAAATTGACTTTTTAGGTTTTTATGGTAGAAAATATCAGTTGCCACCAGATTACATTCTCATCTTAACAAGTTTGTATGTAAAATAAATAAATCCATTTTCAAAACCTCGTAAGTCACATACAAATGACATTTGCATGCAAAATATAATTGTTTTTATATTTCAAGTTGGAAATGTTAAAGTCCCAACCAAAAAATTATTTGATATTAAAAAAATTCGGAAAGCTTCAGACCAATTGAAGCATTTTTGTTAAGGTAAAATCTTTTTTTTTCTAATATATATAAAAATAAACGTTAATTTACACATAGAAATTTGCTGTTTGCATTTTCCTAGTTCCTATATCCTTCAGAAACTTGCACAGCCATGTTTTGCAAAAAAAAAATTGTTTTGAAACCCTATTAAAGAAGTTATTAAGTTTTTTCGTTTTCTGAAAAACGATTTCTTGGCGCTTACGTAGTTTAAGAATAAACGCGACGACTTGTTCCTCAAAAGCGTAAAAACTCAAAATTCATTTCATTTTCAGTTGAGGCCAAAAACTGTTTCCGTTAATTGAGACTAAAGTAGTTATTCTAAAAATACAAAGAGGGTGATAACGGTATTTTTCACGGAAAAGAAGACAAATCAAAGGGAGATTTTTACATTGGGTAGATATGACCTCTGTGGTTTGGTTTTTTGCAAAAAGTGAAAATTTGAAAATTTTGAGTTGTTACGTTTTTGAGGAACACGTGCGGTATGGGCATTTCTCCAATGTCAAATGCGACATTTAAAGTAAAAAAAAAAACATGGCAAAATACTATCTTATTTTGACATAGGGCGACATTTAAAGTAAAAAAAAAACATGGCAAAATACTATCTTATTTTGATATAGGGCGAAACTTATAGCTTATAGATTAGCACTATAATTAGTGCTAAGGTTGATTTTAGGCAAATGTTCGTTTTCAAGATAGTTACAAGAAACCAAGGTATTTGCATGTGACAAAAACAAAAGTCACTTTCAAACAGTTCGAACAGTTAAGGCTGGGGCACCTAGAATACGTCATACGTTATACTTTGTTTTTTTTTTTTTAACTTACAAATAGTACGTTTCCGTCAACGCAAAGTACGATGAATTTTTGACGTACGTTGAGCAGTTTCATAGTCAAGTGGTTTTTTCCATGTTTTGATTACGTTATTGAGTTGAGTGGCAGGAAAAATAAAACAAAATACAATAAATTTAATAAATTTAATAAAGTAAAATGATAAAAAAAGGTTTTTTTAGTGTTTCCTTTCTGTTTTAATATTCGTCAACAAAGTACTCAATGTGTCAACCTCGTCCGTCGGTACGTAAATCACAATTGAATACTTCAAAGTATAACGTATGACGGATTCTATGTGCGCCGGCGTATAATGCGACTAAGTTTAAAATGAGATGAAATTTTTATTTGATTTTAATCACTGCCGGACGATACATATTGCATGCGACATTTTGTTCTCTAATACTTTTATGGTTATTTTTTTACTTTTTATGTAATTAGACATACATATCGCAATTGATCAACGTAATAAATCGAAATTTTAAAATTTTCAATTTTTGCAAAAAATCAACCAACAACAGAGTCTTGAGTACCCTTATATCAACAAAAAGGTATCATTTTTATTTGGCAATAATTGCAAAAAATGTAAAGGAAAAACCGTGTAAATATGTTATTTAATGGAAATTGCTTACTATAATATGTTCGGATTTTTAAATTACCTTAAAATGCCATCACAAACAGTTTTTTATCTCTACTGAAATGTAAAAAATTTTGAGTTAATACCCTCTTGTGCGATATACAAGATGATTTTAAATCATTATAATATATTTAATATATGTACATATTTATTTTCACAAGAAAAATATACATAAACATAAAATCTTTAATGAAGAAAAACAAAAATAAATATACAAATATGTAAGTACAAGCCTGTTATAGCCCGTTCAGGCTGCCACGAAATTAAGTCATTTCGTGATTTCGGCCGAAATCAACTTGAAATTACGTAATTTCGCATACATTTTACCATTGCCCAAATTAACTCACTCTCAATTTCGTCGAAATTAACTTGAAATTACGATAGACAACGCTGGGTTTTGTAGAAAAAGCTCCTTTTTTTGCAACCATGACCGGACTTACAACCTTGAATGTCCGTTTTGTTTGAAAAAAATTTAAAAGCCAAATGAAATAATGGAAATATATACATAATTCTACATTAATTTTGTTGTAGTGTTGTTTTTAATATTCATGTACATATATTTTAAATCAATACGAGCTGTTTCCGAAATTAACTCAAATGTCAAAAAGCTCAGTATGAACACTTTAGATTTCGTTCGTAATTTCAGCTCGAAATTACTTAATTTCGTGGCAGCCTGAATGGGCTCTTAACCGTTTTGGTTCAAGTCTTTATTAATTTTTTGAGCTGATAATAATGTTGGCAACTGCCATGAGGTCAAAGGAGAACATTACACCAATTTCTTTGTGGGATTTTCCTTCATATTAATTGAAATATACCAGTTCAGTAATATTTTGGCAACTAATTTATTGAGTGCGTATGACATTTCATTTCCTAAGAGTTTTTGGGGGCTCTTACGTTGTCTGCAATTATATTTCCGTTTCTATTGAATTATATTTTCCTTACCTTCACCTAGCGCTCTCCATGTCTGGCTAGCAGCACGCTTTTTCCTTTTATAATTTATAGTTTTTTTAATTTTGTTTTACCATATTTTAACCTTTCTCTCCACGGTTTACAGTTGGATTTACATATATTTTGTTCAAGGTATATTTATTTTACTAGGTAGTGGCGACCCTACAACAAATACAACAATACAAGAACAACATGGCATTTTGTTGTTGCATTGTAGTTCGAAATGTCAAAAAACATAGAAGTAAATTGAGAAGGCGTGTATGTGTTTTATTGCTTTCTCACTTCTACACTATAAAATTTCTGAACACATACAACTTTAGACATGTCGAAATACTAAATCAGCTGTGCGGATGATACTACCTAGTAAGATAAATATACCTTGATTTTGTTTATTTATACATTTTTCACTTACGATGTCAATTTTTAGAAGACATTTAATTTAGCTGCCGGGATATCTTGCAACGAGGAAGTAAATATTAAGAAATTGGAAAGAATGTGGAACAGCATGAACTCTCAGATACTGAAAAGAAACAGTTAGATGATGTTGAAAAAAAATTTAGAAAGAGATGAATTAGGTAGAACACATTTAGAAAATGATAAGATTGAGCTGTTAGAAGGAGTTTGTCCAGTTGAAGGCTACTATCCGGTATCGTCCGCCGAACTGAGGTACATATTTTGAGAAGGCGGCCAAAACTGAATGTTTTATGGTTACCGATTTCAAAGCTATATTATTCCTTTGAAAGTAAATATTACTGGTCTTTTAACCAGCGAACAGGGTAGTCCAAAATAGACTTTCTCTGTATTTTGCTAAAATTAAAAAAGTTTTTTTGTTTTAAAAGATTTTGATACAAACAAATTTTGTATAATTATGTAACTTATAAGCTATTAGTTCCCAAAAAAATCTTTGTGTATTTGTTTATTTTAGAAGTTTTTAAATTTTTTTAAAAAGTACAATATTGCTCCAAAATCTCCGACCTAATAGAGCATACCTCCTTAAGGTAAAACCTCCCCTATACCCTATTATATATGCGCTGGGTTGTGGCCACCAGATATTTTCTGCACAAATTAATGAATACAGAAGTTTTACAAAACCATTTTTTTTCTGCACAGCTTTGCAACCTTGCTTTTTTAAATATTTCGGCCTTTTTAATACAAATTGTCTTCTTGAGTGTTGGATCCTCCAATTTTTGGCGATCCTGCCCATAAAAACAAAAATGTTAGAGGAATTAACAATTTAAAAATTATCTTTTTTTTTAATAAAATTCCTTGAAATGAACTCATCCATTCTTTTCTGATTGGCCACAGATACTACCTAGCAGACTTGGGGGATATCAATTACATTTTGTAATTAATTACACATGCAATTACTAATTACATGTTATTGTCATTGAAAATTTTCAATTACTAATTACAAGTAATTGTAATTGAAATAGGGACTAAAATCAATTACAATTACTTGTAATTTGTAATTGAAAAATTTTAATTACATGTAATTAGTAATTGGAAAATTAAATTATTACTTACATGTAATTGTAATTGAAATTTTTCAATTACAAATTACATGTAATTGAAAATTTTAAGTATGAATACTTTTTTTTGTAATTATTGTCAAAAAATATTTAATTACAAAAATGTTCAATTACATATAAATTATAAAAAATAATAACAATCCTATTTGAATAAATAAATAATACTAGCGAACAAATATAACCTTTCAACTGGTGCTGAAGATGTTAAGGGAGTATGAGACCGTAAAAAAGCCTTTAGTATTGTAGGATAGTTTTTGAGGTAATTTAGAAACGAATTTAGACCACGCAAGTAAATCTGAAGTGCAAATTTCAAACAATTTTCTTTTTCACAATGTCAATGTGAATGTCAATGTCTACGGAATATTAAATGAAAAAAATGTATAGTTGACCGCAAAGTTTTTACAATTTTGTAAGCGATAATTACCTATATGAAGGTGTTCACCGTAATTGAACATGGATGCAGTTTTCGTATTGCTCGTTTGAATAATACAGTTGATCATGCAACGCAAGATAAGCTTGAAATTTTTAGGGATATAATTGAATTTCGTTCAATTGGAAGTAATGATTACTGCCTAATTACAATTACAGTTACTTGTAATTTGTAATTGAACTTTTTCAATTACAATTACATGTAATTAGTAATTGGAAAATTAAATTACTAATTACAAGTAATTGTAATTGAAATTTTTCAACTGTTTACTGTTATAGTAATCTCGCTGATATTTTTACAAACGTCTTAGGAATTACTTATTGAAAGTTAATCTATAGCCCCAAACAAAGTGGGAAAAAGGGTCGACCAGCAAAACCAATTGACGTATGTAGTGAAAGACCTCGAAGACGCAAGCTCGAGAATAACAATGAAGAAATTTTTCAAAAAAACATTAAGGATTCGTTTTTGCACCAAATTCAACCAGCACAAAATAAGAAAAATAAAATTGAAATAGCCTTGAAGATAGTAGAAGTGAGCCCAAGGCCCACAAGGAGGATTTTAAAAAGCATTTCTACACTAATTTAAGTAAAGAAATTACATCCAGAAGAAGCGTTCGCGCTAATATTGGATTTAAAATTGACTAAAAATCAGTATAAGGAATTGCGGAAGCGAACGAAAAGGTTTGTGGGATTCAGGAGTATCGAATTTGGTTTCTTAAAGAATGCTTACCTTCACAAACTGCTATTAGTATCACTTCAACTTCAGCAGAAATAAAATTGCAATTCTTAAACATACAGCTGAACGAATCTTAAAAACGCTTGATGCGGATAATTTAAAAAAAAAACTTCGAATTTTAGTATTACTTTAATTTCTGCTGGTCAAAACCATCTTTCGGCCCATCGCGCTTGACAAAAAGTTATATAACCAGTAAGGTAACAGAAATTGATGTATGGATAAATAAAATTTCCTCTACAACAAAGTATTGCAGACCAATAAAATTAACATTAAAATAGGAAATAAAAGATGTCATAAATGATGAACTTCAAAAAATAATAGATCAAATTAAGGAACTTCAACCAGTTATATTTAAGTTTGATGGCCAAGACATCGAAATAAATTTTAAAATGTGTCTCACAATGATTGATGGAAAAGTTGCACAATATTTAACCCAAACATAGTTATCGTCAATCTGCATTATATGTCAAAAAAAGCATCAAGTCAATTAAGCCAACCCCCACCACAAGACAAAGCATACGAATTTTGGATTATCCCCTCTTCATGCTAGAACACGTTTTATAGAGCATATTCTTAAATTAAGTTTGATTTAAAATTTGGTCCGTTTGGCGAAACTGTGATATAAAGTAAAGAAAATAAAGAAAAAAAAAAGCAAAACAAAAAAAAAAAAAATTGAGAAAACTGTCATTAGTTAGGCCTTATAATTTATCAACCAAAACAAGGTTAATAATCAAACGATGATAACAATGCAAGGAGATTTTTTTTTTGCGATATACAAACTGCTGCGTCTATCAAAGGTGTAGATCATGGATTAATAACACTATTTAAAAACATTTTACAAGTTCTTGCATGTAGCAAGAAGATATATGCAAAAAAATTGTGAGAGTACGCAAATGAAACAGTTATAATTTATAATGAAAAATACTTTTGGAGATATATACCATCCACAATTCATAAAATTTTGTATCATGGGGAACAAGTAATTAAACACAATATGCTAACAATAGGAGATCTATCTGAAGAGCAAGAAAATAGAAACAAAGACTACAGATTCTTTCACGAGCACAACACAAGAAAAATGTATTAATGAAGACCTTATCATTATTTTGTTGTGAACTTCACATCCATATATGTATGTATGTATGTACAATATTCGACAAAAATGGAAATCTACCTCTATGGAATTGGACGAAGAAGCAAAAAAACTTATACTAAATGAAAATCAAGGCTATTAGAAGATATATTTAATTTTAATAGCATTGCAGTTCTCTTATTTATACTCGTTTTTATGTAGATAACAGTTTGTTCTTGATTTGAAAATTTATGTTAAATAATCAATGTTTATTTTATAAACTTACTAGTGTATTTTACCCGGCGTGCCTGGGTCCACCCTTAGAGCCCTTCTAAGTGGTTGCGAAATAATTAACCTTTTTGGTTTTGTCCACCCTGTAGGTTTACTCTTAACAGAGGAAACAAATTATAGTTTCGCGACAAAGCATTTGCGTACATCTCAACAACAGCATCACATATCGGGTTCATCCAATCGAGGAGAAAACGCAAAGAAAAAAGTAACACATACCTATGATATAATGCAGGTTTATAGCAAGTGAATGGTCAGCGCACAAATAAAATGACGATCGAAGCAATGACTGAAAAGATTCAGCTCAACATTCCAATTAGAAAGATCGAATGTTATTATACACATCAGACATTACGATACATGGCTTCGTAACTTTTCAAGTGACAACAAAAAAACCTTAAAATGGAAAATTTAGGGCATTTTGTTGATATTTGTATGGGAATATATAGGAAAATGTAAACGTCATATCTCCGGAACCATTAAGCCGATTTCGTGCAAACTTCACACAAACCATCTACAGACCATCCCTAACATATGCTGAAATTCGGTCAACCCGTTTCTACAGTTTGTGGTGACATCAAAGTATACACTTCTTTTTATGTATATAGAATAATAAAATGTGATATGGAAATATTTAAATAAATAATAACTAATGGAAACATACATATGACTTTCAGATTAAAACTTCTCTATCTGAGGTAATTTTGAACCAATTTCAGGTGACTTTTTTATTCGCTACGCTTCATGACTTCATATAACTAGTGGCCATAAATAGAAAAAGTTATTGTAAAGAGCTGAAATTTGGCACATATATTTAGGTTGGCAAAACGTAATATAGTAATTGGATGTGATATTTTTAATCATTTGACCAAATTTGATTCAATTCAGATAAGGCCCACGTTAGGCTAAAAAATATATTTTTACAAAAAATTAAAAAGTTAAATTAAATTTTTCAATTAATTTCGAAGACAAGACACTTATATTTTTTCAATTAGATGAATGGACGCCTTCAATACCTATATCCTTAAACTTAAGTATATATGTACATATTTTTTGCCTATTTTTCGGGTCCATCGAAGCTTTTTATTTTTTTTTTCTCAAAGTACATATTTTGGCTGAAAACTTCTCAATTTTTTTTACAGTGTTGTTATAAATATTTGAATTTTAGGATTTTTTCTGGTTTCTGCTACATTTCTGAATAAAACAAATATAATTGCATGCATTTTTATTGAAAAATGAATTCTAGATATTTATTTTTCCAAACCCACTTTTTGTTACTTAAAAATTGTGAAAAAATTATCAAAATAATTCAATTTTAAAGCCAAACCACCTCTGGAATCGTGGGAGTCTCAGCTTTCATCCCATATGTATTTTATTGATAAATTTGAAAGTTTTTTTTTTATTTTTTTCCACTAGACAGTTTACTTTGCGACACTTAAAACAAATAACAATTATTTAAATTGGCGCACTTAAGCGCAGCTAAATTTTTATTTTTATAAATTAACATACTTTTTGTTATAAAATGAAAGAAAAAATATGCCGGTAATACTTGAAAATTTTTTTTCTTCACTTTTATATATGTTTGCTTATTACAAGTTTTTTTTTGTTTTATTTATTAATAAAACAAAAAATGATGCATACACTGTTATCGACTTATGTAATTAAAAATACCGTTTATATACTGAAAACATAATACAGCAACTAATCTAGTACAAATTCGGTTTATTTGCCAACTAAATTCGATTATTTAACCCTACGATGTACATGCTCATTTTTATTCCTTTTTTATACAAAATTGTAGTTATTTCAAACCACAATTTTGAAGAGCAATATCTTTAGAAAAAAATATTATTTTAATCTAATTTTTTTACACTTATTGGTAAAAGTGTCTTTTATTAAATGTCATTAGCCATTTTTTTAATTTCCATAATTGGATTTTTCTATATATGACCACGCTCACAATAGTGAGCGCTGCTTAAACCCCTAATATAATATGTTTTTGATAAAAAAGACGTGTAGTATAAGTGATTTTTAACTAAAAATATATTCACATTTTTTGCGAAAATACGAACTGATCTATAAACAGGTATTTTATTTTTTACGTAAATTCCGAATATATAGGTGGTCTTCATCTTGTGTGCAAAAGCGAGTAGAACGGTGTTTATAATTATTGTTTTATAAAATTTCGGTTTTCCAAAGCAAAAACCGACACCTTAAAAACGTCAGTTTTTTACCAACCAATACATTTCTTGCATTTGAACCTTGTTTGTTGTTGTATTTCTTGGATAGCTTTTGGTTTTGTTGTTGTCTTTTTGAAAAAAATCTCAGTAAATTTAAGTTTTAAGGTACAAAGTGATATGAATGAGCTATGTAGGGTGCCTACACACGTTCAGATTGTGTTGGTTATGTTGGTATACTAAGGACCCCCGTGATGATCATGTGGAGGATCAGCAATATTTATAAAGACCAGAATCAAACAATATTTCCTGTGTGTTTTTTGTGAGGATTATCTTCAAGCAACAAATATCTGCCTAGGAAGTTATTTCTTCCTAGATTTCAAGTATTAGAGAGCCAGTATAGCGACTTTTTCAAATCACGAGGTCCTTGTTTCATAGCATCAGGCGACTACAACGCTAAATATACATTTTGGGGATCAAGACTAATTACTCCAAAAGGTCCTTTGTTAGACGACAAAATTTCAAATGCGTCTAAGTGTGATATAGAGTTGACAATCCACCTATTGGCCTACTGATCGACAAAAAAATACCTGATGATATTGATTTTGGTATGATTAAGGGTATTCCAAGAGAACCGATTAAAGTTTGAGCGTCACTTTAATTATCCTCAGAACATTCACCCCAATGTACTCATATAACTTTCACACTGGGTAGGGACTCATGCATTCCTATTTGCATAAATAATCCAATGATACCGCAGCTTTCAGTCGTCAAATACCTGGGTATACATCTTGATCGGCGCTTTACATGGAAAAGCCACAAGTTAACACAAATGAATTTAAAAGTAGTACAGATTGCAAACTTCTATTGTACAAGTCGATCCTCAAACCTATTTGGTGTTATGGGATTCAATTATAAGGCACTGCCTCAGCTTGCAATGAAGAAAAAATTTAAAGGCACCAAAATAAAATTATACGTATGATTACAGTTGCTCCCTGGTATATAAAAAACTCAAACATCCACAAAGATCTAAACATGCCATCTGCCAAAGCAAAAATAGCGAAACATGTAATAGCGTATCTAAAAAAGCTTGAATCTCATCCAAACCCTTTGGCGCGTAACATACTAAATGAAGCTGGTTACTAAAAAGAAGAGATACTGCTTTTCTTTGTCGTACATGAGAGAGAAGACCCGCAAATGATTGCAACAACCGTGAAACAAACATTATTTTTGACTAGCACTTGTTGGACTTAAAAAGTATATTTTTTTGTTTTAGACTTTAGACATGAGTAATTATTGTTAGTTTAAATATATTAAAGATACAACAAATAAACAAAAAGAAAAATTATTAAAAAAGGTGGAGAAATAATAGCATTTATTCAACGAATGCTCCTCTGCTATATTATTGCCAAACAAAGTTAAGCGATATTAAACAAAAACTGATAACAAATGTTTTGAAGGGCCCACTGATTTTTAGAATCTTTCGAGAACCATAAATAAAAATGATCAACAATTTCGCCAAACCGAGTATAGGGGTTCACTACCACTTGGTAATAGAATGGAACCTATACTGTCAAGTCCCTGTATTTGTTTCACGGTTGTACTGTGTTATAGGCTAACTTCCAAAACGAATCAATACAAAGTCTGTATACAATTCTGCGGCGGTATTTAGATCGTTTATGTGAAAAATTATGAAACATAACATTTGCTTTTGTCGGAGAGGTCCAATACTAAATCCAAAATTTTATGACTATAATACAGCGCATTAAAAGAAAAAAAAGTGATCTTATAGCATCCAAAAAATAATAACAACGAAGAAAGGTGCTTAAAACCATCAACTTATGTGAAGTAATTTCAAAAATCACAGACGACATACATATTTAGCAGCAACAATAAAATAGGAATTTGTACTTTTAAGTTAATGCCTGTAGTGTAGTTAATGCCTACTCACACTATCACTAAAATATGATAGTGCCTTTGTGGACAACATTTGCCCTTAACTAAATCGTTTTACTTAACCGTTTTGAAGCTAAGAAACCAAAACAGCTCAAGGGAATTAAGCGAACGATTTTGCAAGCAGAAAAACCAAAAACAATATTTTTGAAAATGTTCTTGTTAAATTGAAATTTTAACTTAAATATCTTTAATATACAACTTTAATTATTTAAAAGTAAAATTTTAACATCTCTTTTCAGGGCACATCTAAACCCGGTCTAGGACCCGCACAAATGGCCGTTATAATGCGCAATTTGATGATGCGACTTGGTTACAAAAAGTTCTTTATACAAGGTGGTGATTGGGGCTCAAATATTGGTTCACATATCGCAACACTGTTCCCAGAAAATGTACTTGGCTACCATTCCAATTTGTGTACAGTTTTTTCACCCAAGGCAATGCTAAAAGGAGCTATAGCCAGTACATTCCCCAGTTTCTTCGCTCCCGAAGGATTTATTGACTTCTTCTTTCCCATCAAAGACAAATTGAAATTCCTTATAGAAGAAAGTGGTTATATGCATTTACAAGCAACTAAACCCGATACAATTGGTTCTGTATTACAGGATAATCCCGTGGGATTGGCAGCCTACATACTGGAAAAGTTCTCCACCTGGACTAACGCATCTTATCGTCATTTACCTGATGGTGGTATTAAAAAACGCTTTAACCTGGACGCTCTTTTAGACAACATTATGATTTATTATTTAACTAATTCAATTACTACTTCACAACGTATTTACAAGGAACATAATACTCCTGAGCAAAGAGCATTAAAACTAGAACGCATACCGACCATTGTTCTGACAGGTTGTGCTCGTTTCAAAAACGATTTAATGCATTTCTTGGATTTCCAATTAAAAGATAAATACCCCAATTTAATTCATAGCACTTACCACAAGACTGGTGGCCATTTTGCCGCAATGGAGTTACCAAGCACTTTGTACGATGACTTTATAAGTTTTGTAAAGAAGGTCGAGCACATAAAGAAAATTTCAAGCTACAAACGAGAACAGTAAACAGCAAAACAGTTTATCTGAAGTAAATATCGTTTTTAATTTTTTTATCTTTTATTTAAAAATAAAAAGCAATAGCGCAATTTTCGGCCGCGCCGAATCTTACATACCCTTCACCAAACTGATTTAAGTTGCTTTTTTATACTGTTATGTTTTCCATTTTTTTTTTACAAATACATACATATATTGTATAAAATAACTTAATAATAAAAATTAACATTTAAAATATTAGTTTTTAACGAATACCTACTCGTATTTGACTTTTGGTGAAAGTTTGATTTTCTCGATGCACTTTCGGGTTGTAGTTAAGTTTTTTGGTGATTAATCGATTTTTTTACTCGTAAAATTTAAATAAATAAAAAATAAAATGTCGATTTTTAGTTGAAAATTTGAATTCTTATTTATTATTTTTATGAAAATTCAGTCTTTAATGGGTTTACGATTTGTTGATTTTTACATTTTTTCATGGTTTTACTTTTATGTTATTTATTTGATTTCTATGACCACAAGTATAATAAACGCTAAAATGCAAAAAGTTCTGACTAACAAAAATATAATTTTAGAAGAGAAGCAAAAAACTTTGTAAAATGAGGTACCAATGGACCCACAGGGTACCCATTGATAAATAGGAGCAGTTAAAAGGACCCCCATGTGTCAATATGAGGAAAAATTTTTTTTGTAAGGATTTCTTTTTGCTTTAGTCTGACCATTCTAACTCAATATTGATTGCAGAAAGGTCCTAAATTTAACAAAAAAAATTTCAATATAATTTTTAAAAAAAAATTTTAAATTTTTTATCAAAAATATTTACAAAAAAAAATTTACAAAGCATTTTCAAAAAGATATTTTACAGAAAAACATTCGAAAAATTTTTTTTTAAAAAATTTTCCAAAAAATTTTTACACACAATTTTCGAAAAATAAAAAAAATTTTCAATATTTTTTCTTTGAAAATGAAAATCATGACTGTAACATAAAATATACTTTATATTAAGAATATACATATGTATGTATGTGTGTATATAGAGTAACATATTTTTTTTAAATGCGTTTGATTTTTAAATCGATGATATCTCTGTTTTAAAACCTAGGTGCATTAAACACATAGACATCATCAGGATACCGACTACAAACTGTCAAAAATAACACGACTATTTTGAAGTCAGCAAAGCTACATGGCTACTTCTATTTTATTCAATTTCTATTTTATTCAACAAAAGAAAATGTCACAAAATTGTAAATTACAAATTCATATACAAACCAAAAAGTTTTGGAGGAAATATTTATAATTTTTTGAAAAAGTTAATTAATTTTATAAAAGCAAAATAAGTATTTCTACAACAATGTCAGATGTAGCTGACAACACGGCCACAATTGTAGCTAACGGAATTTGTTTTAATTTGTCTTCTATTTTTTTAACTCATGAATAATGATTTTTTCTCATACGAATTTATTTAAGTAAAGAGTCAACAATATGGATAATGCTGTACATGTCTGTATAAATAAAATCACCGTGGTGAAGGGTATAGAAGATTCGGCACGGCCGAATATAGCACTTTTACTTGTTTGTTTATAAAAGCGTCATTTTTAATCGCAGAAGTGTAAAATTTTAACAAGACATGCAGTTTAACGGCATTCTTATCAATCAATTAAAATATCAATTTTGATTTTTTTTTTAGTTACGCCTTTTTGCATTTTAGCTAACGATATAACTTTAAAAAATAACATTAATATCAATATAGCTGGAAAAAAACTAGTTATTTAGTTTTACATGTTGAATAAAACGGACGCGTTTACATAAGCTCGCAAAAAACAAAAAAAAAATCATATACCTACCAATAGTGTGTGAAACAAAAACAAACAATAAAACCTCTGGGGATCACGGGACTTGTGATCGAAATAAATTCGTATCTAAATTAATTTCGATTGTACGAGTTTCTCTGATGATGGGAGCCGATATATTGCGAATCGATTTTTTAGTAAAGTGTTGTAAAAGATTAAAAAAAGACTTTACCAACACTAGAAATAAGTAAACAAAAAACATATGCTTACAAAGCAAAAAAAAATTATCAAGAGAAGTGCTAACTTCATTTTTAATTTTGAGAGTTTTTCTTTTTGTTTAATCGGTGGACGCAAATCTATTTTTAACCGACTTCAAAAAAGAAGGAGGTTATCAATTCTGAATGTTGCTTTTTTCTGTATGTAACCGCAGAACCCAGCCATTTCTGAACCGATTTTAATTGTTTTCGCTTATTTTTAAAAACAGTTCATTATATTAAAAATTAAAGGGTGTCCCCATACAACATACATGTTTTTTGCGTGTATTAAGAACCGTAAAGGGCACCAAATTAAAATTTTAAAAAATTGCGTGTCGCTATAACTTCCAGCAGCAGAAATTAATAAAAAAAATAAATTTAATATTTAAAGGGTGTTCCCATAGGTTCCGTAATTTGACCTATATGGGCCTATCTTTTGAACAGTTACAGACAAAACCTTGAAAATTTGACAGCATGTCGTTATATTAAAATGTATAAATATTCATAATTTTAAATTAAAAGGTGCTCCAATAGTTCATTTAATTTGATGTATATGGCCATACTTTTGAACAGTTGTACACAGACCGCTGAAATTTACAAAGAACCTGTAAATTTAAATTTAGAAATAAAAGGGTGTCCCAATAGTTAATGTAATTGTATGTATGTGGCCAAACTTTTGAAGTGTTATAGACAGACAGCTAAAATTTACAAGGAACCTGTATTGCAGTCCACTATATCAAGTATACAATAAGAATTTAGAAATTAAAGGGTGTCCCCATAAATTATGTAATTTGATTTATGTATATGGCTCTATCTTTTGAACCGTTAAACACAAACACTATATTTTGGAGGAGTTGGAGTTTGCTGCACATTTAACAACTACCGTACCAACAAAAATTCAGTTGGCCACAACTTTATTGCTTTTTTCTTCCGGAGGCTTTCAAAATACCGTCGGGATTGATTTTCTTATCGGCATTAGTCAAAGCACATTATCAAAAACACTCGCAAGAGTGCTGGAAGAAATGGAAAATATGATGTGTCCAAAATTTCTAAAATTCAGTCCCGATGGTTGGGATGAAACAAAAGAATTTTTGCCAAGCTTTTACATCTTTTAATTGTGGACCAGAGCAGTAGCCTTTCCTTGACATGTATATGGTAGAACACCTTTTGCCAAATTGCTGTGTTCAGACATAAAATCAGCAAGAATTTGTTTTTGCCTAAAATTCATTTTTGTTTAATTTGACATAATAATCAATAAAAATAAGTTAATATGAAAAAAATATAAAAAATTTAGCTTACATTTTCTTTTTATCCAAATAACTATTTAAAAATAAAATTTCGACATCAAATTTGCTATCGAATATAACTCGCACGGTTACGTTCGAACGTAAGCTCGCTATCGAGTGCCATCATCAGAAATATCGATACAACTTACTCGATAACGAGTGGCAGAATCCCAAATGTAAAAAGATCGCAACTTCGAATAAATCTCGCATGAGTTCGACTGCGAGAATTAGCCCCCTGTTTTAACAAAACAACAACGTTGTTTTTATTTTTCTTTTTTCCAACGTTATTATTACTTGTGTAATTTAAGCAATAAGTAAAACCAAAAAATAACTATGAGGGCTCTTCTATGACTCACTCCAATTTAAATATGTCCTTTTTTGAAAAGTGCGAACATACATAAATACCAGAAATACATACATATCTCACAATAAATGCTGATGAGAACAGTGAAAGAAACAAAACAAAAACAAAAAACTAATGTTTTTTTAAATGCTACACCAGTTTGCCGCACACGTTCGTGTTCACAACTACTGCAAAGTGATTACAATAAGGTAAATGTGAATAAACCATCATCGACTGCTAGTGGGGCTATAACCAAAACAGTAATGAACAGTGATCTAATACCTACGACACAAGTGGTATAGATAGATACGTGGTTGTACTAAAACGAGGACAATGTCAAAAATATCTAAAGATATGGACAAGTGAGCCCACAACAGTTCAAAAATCGTTAAGAAAAAAAAAATTCAAACGAATTAGCAACAATTTAATATCAATAATTGGAGACTACTCTTTTATGTGGTTCCAATTAAGCGTGGAAACATAAGTAAGACAAAAATTAAAATTAACGATGAAAGCAATTTTCGAAAAGCAGAACGAATTTCAAATCCAAAAAAATAATTTTTATACATACTTACCAATTAAAAAGTGGAAAAGGTATTCAAGTAGTTATTAAAGGCATTGATTCTTGCGTAGATTCAGCCGAAATAAAAGCTAGCCTACTAACAAACGGATCTAAGGTTAAAAGGGTAGCCAACACCAGAAATCGAGAACACATACCCCAACCAATTTTCCAAGTTAAATTGGAGCCGACTGATATTAGGTTGAAAAGAAAAGAAACGCACCCCATTTAAAACCTTAAATATTAACTGCACCGAAAAATCATCGTAGAGGAACTGCATAAACGGACAGGGCCTGTTCAGTGTTAAAACAGTCAAGAGTTTAGTCATACTAGGGCCTATTGAAAGCTGCCTCCAGTCTGCGTTGTCTGTGGCGAGCTTTATGGTGCAGCCCAATGCGACAAATGTAGAAGTGAGGCAAAAGTTAAGAAATGTAGCAATTGCTGTGGAAATCATACTGCTAACAACTGAGGCTGCCCTGTTTATTTTATGGTAAGGAAGTCTTCTAAAAATGTTGTTACTCCACCCAAGCAAACGCCTGTTATCTGCTGTTACCCCAGCCAACCGCTCAAAATATTTTATATTCGGATATTTAAAAAAAAAAAAAACGAATCGTGCTACTGTGCTAAAACAACCACCTAAATCTCTTTCGAATCCAATTTTGCAACCGGAACCTAAAGAAAAAAGTCCTTCTGTTAACACTAGTCGCCTCCAAGCAAGCATCAAGACATTAGTGCATTCGTTGAACAGTTTTATGAGCTCTATGAGCAGCATGATGCAAGAAATGATACGCATGCAATCTATGATGTTGCAGGCGGTACTTAACAAACCATGAACTGTTTAAAAATATGTTTCTGGAACGCTAACCGCATACGCCAACACAAAAATGAAGTAGAGTATTTCCTCCTAAACTAGAGTATTTCCTGATTTCGGAGACCCATTTAACTACAAATAGTGTTTTTTTTTTTAAATAAATGGCTACATATTTTACGATACAAAAGACCCTCGTGGTAAAGCATGCGGAGGTTCATTAATATTAATAAAGGCCGACTGGATTTCTGGCGAAGCACTCGCGTGAAACGTACTGCTAAGAACACCAAAAAAATCGAGTCATGTCTTACTGATCTTGATAAAAACCTAAAATTAGCCGTTCAACATGCAACAATAACCCGGCAACAAACAAGATATAATCAAATTAGCTCTGTAGACGTTGAACTACTCTTTGTAGAAAAAAGAAGAATTCGAAGGGAGTGGCAAAATTACAGATCTCCTCAACTCAAAAACAGACTAAGGGAAATCTCGAAACGTCTAAGAGAGCTACTAGCATCCCGGAGGATTGCTTCACTACAAAAATATTTGGAAGGCCTTGAACCCAAAATCCGATTATTCATTATGGCGTGCAACAAGATACCTTATACCAGTCATACGTAAGCCTTGTGTAGCTTGTGTACTGCAAGGAGTAATATCGAAAAAGGAAACTTATTAGCTAATCATTTAAAAACCGTATTTACCGCGAATATACCTTCTGCTTTAGTAGAGTTGCTACCCATAGATAATGAAGCAGTAATCCCCATTAAATTTAACTTACAAGATGTCGAAAGAGCAATTGCTAGATTGGAATTTCCCCAAGTATCAGTTAGAATAATTCTATTTACTTTTAATCCCATTCTACGCCTTGAGTATTTTCCCTCAGAATGGAAGGTTTCCTTTATTACTATGATACCTAAGCCAGGAAAAGATCACACAAAGGCAGACTGCTCTAGACCAATAAGTCTGTTGTCAAATATGTCAAAACAATTTTAAAAAAATGCTAATTACTAAGCTAAACCCAGTTTTGAGCGAAAAAGGATGTATTCCGAACCACCAATTCGGTTTAACAAGTCAGCACTATTGAGCAACCCACAGATTAGTAAATGTAGTAAAAAAGACTTTCGAGGATAAAAATATTGTTCTGCGCTTTTTTTTAAGACTACACAACCTGCGAAGCTTTATGCTTGTTTGCAGAAAACACCCAGAGTCTTTGGTAGGAATCGAACCCACAACCCCCAGACTGATAGACTAGCGCGCCACCGATCGGTCTATCGAGGCACTTCATAGACGTTTCTCAAGCGCTTAATAAAGATACCATACTTTATCGAGGCCTAGTTTACAAGTTAAAGTAAAACCTGCCCACTAACTTTTATAAATTGTTAAAAATTTATTTAACTGATCGTAAGTTTATACTTAAAGAAGGAGATTTTTGAAGCTCGCCTCAACCAATTAAAAGTGGTGTTTCCCAAGGAAGTATTTTAGGACCCATTTTGTATTTGCTGTATACATCCGATATTCCAACTAGCAGTCGAGTCCACATATCAAAATTTGCTGACGACGCCGCTTTTCTAAGCATTCATAAAAGACCCCAAGTTCATCGAAATATGTACTTATAAGACCGCATTATTTGGAATTTTGGTTAAAAAAATGGAGAATAAAAATTAACGAACGAAAATGCACTCACATAACTTTCACACTGCGTAGAGACTCACGCCCTCCTATACAAATTAATAACCAGACCATACCCCAAAACTAAGAGGTCAAATACGTCGGCATACATCTCGATAGACGCTTAACATGGAAGTCACATAGAAACAAAATTGACCCAAATGAAGCTAAAAGCAGTGCAAATACTCATTAGCAGAAACTCTACCCTAAGTTTAGATTGCAACCATCTACTTTATCCTTAAACCAATATAGTGATACGGCTCTCAGTTATGGGATACTGCCTCAGATTCAAATTTAGAAAAAATTCGAAGGCGCCAAAATAAGATTTTACGTGTAATTACAGCCACACCCTGCCACTAGCAACATGCAACAACGTATCTGAAGAAGCTTGACCCATCCAAACAAGCAGGCCCGCAACATCCTGAATGATCGTGGTTACGTTCAACCTAAAATGCAGGAATATTAGTATGCAAAACAAACAACTTTACCAGGTCTGGAAACAAGGTCATTTTATAGGTTTTTTGATATGTAAAAAAATTTGTCCAAAATATACTCAAATTGCCTTCACATGTTTCAGTTCTTTCTTAAAATCTACATTGTACATCTACAAATGTACATTAATAATTCGTACTAAATTTTTAAAGTGAAATAGAAAACATAAATATTTTCATCATGATTTATATATTTGCTACATCAAAAAACTCTAGATTAAATTTTAAGCGTGAAGTAAAAATTACTCCTTCCACTTTATTTTCTAAAAAAGATTTATGTCCCTAACATATAGACAAATCGGTAGATTTTTAAAAAAATTGGTAGATAAATTTTTTCCAGCGGCAACGCTGTTCCAACGTCATATTTTATCCTCACCCTAACGGTATGCTATATTTTTAGTCAATTATTACTTATTTGGCTACAATAAAATTTCAATATACATATGAAATTGTTGAAGTCTGTTTCAACTTTTTTTAATTTTTTCTCCATAGTTCTCAGCTAAAATAATTAATTTAGTTAATTCAAATTATTTATTTTGTTAGTCTTTTATTTTTTTGCAATTGTAAACAGTAAATTTCTCAAGCCGTTTCTAAGACGTAACTGTTGAGCTCAACAGTTTCGTAGCAGTTGAGCTTACGTCACGCCTTATGAACGTGCCCATTTTCATCAAAAGATTTCACATCAAGGCACATTTATCAGGCAGCCTCAGGGAAATATTACGGCGAAAATTTTTAATTATACATATGGATTTTGACAATTAATATATCAAGCTTCATATAAAAATAAATTTAAAAATTTTCGCCTCAATATTTACCCTCCGTAGTGACGCTACCTGATAAATGTGCCTTGTTGCTAAGTTTAATCAATTTAAACTCAAATTTTAAATTTACCTGATACGAGGGCAACTTAATAATTGCTTTTTAGATAATGAATAGTTTTTACCAAAAAACATTTTATTTCTCAACATAGTTTCATCAAACTCGGAAACAGAAAATTGTCGAAAGGGCTCAATCTGGAGAGAACATTGGGTGGTGTAGCCGCCAGTAGCCCAATTCTTGGATTTTTGTTATAGTGACTAGACACGTTTACAGCGATCGTCAATATTATTTTATAGATTTTATTTAGTATTTCTGACGTAAAAACTTTTTTTGGGCGACCCGAACGTTCTACGTTATTTGTGCTGTTACAACTTTAAATTGATGACGCATAGTCCTTATAGCATTAATCAAGCCTTTCTTTAGTTTATATGGATCTTTTACGTAAAAAATAAATTAAATAGGCCACTTTGCACACCAAGCTCGGAAATCTGGTAATGAATTGGTCTCCTCGAAGCTACTATTTGACTCTTTTAGACTAATTCTTGTAGGGTTCCGTTAAAGACAGACACTATGTGAATAATGCAGCAACTAACCTCCGAGAAATTCGTGAAATAGAATCAGAAACCGTCAGCAAAGGCTTGGGAAATTGATCTGAATAAGATTGATCAGGATAAGATAGAGCGAAGTTAGTCACGGCAGTCATATGAATGAAATCGAGTTCCACAAATAGATACCTCTATTTTGTCCACTCGTTAAACCAACAAGTCTGTGAATGGGCTATTGTGTTTTTTTAATTTTATCGAAAAGTTCAATACTGTACGGTGGTACGGAAACCTTCGTGAGTTTTTCCGAGTATTTCTTAGGCAAGTTATTTTTTTTTTTTTTTTTTTTGATTTCATGTGGAACTTCTCTCTCATAGATAGTTTAAACATAAAAACCAAGAAGTTGTAAATGATTGTTTTTGTTTACTATTTAAGAAAAATTTCCATATTCTCATGTTACTTTCAAATCACTTTCAAGCTCACATTATTTGAAAAAGAGTTTGATTTCAAATCATTCTTATTGCGTGTTTGTTTCGTGGTCGTGTTAAAACAATGGTCTGTTCGAATGAACGAACATGTCGCCCTTCGGCCTAGAGCCAATGGCTGAATATCTGACGAGCTATTCAAATCAAAGGACATAAGTGATCTTATACAGATAGAAAATCCTGAACTAAGTTAACAAGGTTGTTCCCTAGCGCAGCTTAGCATTCCTTCTACGTATTTACTGTATAACTTCTTTAAAGTATAACCGTTCATACTTAGAGTTTATATGTGGGCTGACAAGGCGAGAACGCCTTGTCGGCAGACATCTTTATGCGTTCCCGAAGTGATGGCAAAAATATTGTCAGCATAAATACCAACGTAGTCAATGCCAGGAATATTCTTGATAGCATTTGCCAAAGAGTTCGCATATATTGTAAATAGTACAACAGACAGTGGTGATCCTTGTGAGACACCATTGTCAAGGGAAGAAGTTGAGGAAAAATTTCCATCTACTTTGACGACTACTTTACTTAATAGATCTAGAATACATTTAGGATTACCCCATTCATTTAATTCTATAATTATAATAGTCAGCACAACCCTGTCAAAAGCCTTTTCAATATCCTCCGAAATAACTAAGCTATGAAGACGTTTCTTAAAATTTAATTTTAAAATGTCTTAAAATTCATGGCATAGACTGTTACACTATGCCTTTGTATGAAAGCATGTTGACTTGTGAAACTTTATCAACTGTATACTTCCAGAATCTCTTTGCCAAAATTTTTAGAGAATAGGCAGTAAAGATATGCCCTATATCTATTCCTATTCCTAATAGACAGTAAAGATATGGCCAATATCTTTACTGTCTATTTCCTAATAGGTGGTAAAACAGCAATCTTCCAATCATGAGGATACACACCATTTACAAGTATGGTATTATATAGATTACAATGGCGGTATTAAAATTAATTGACGCCATTTTTACCATAGAATACGAGGTATGATCAAAAAAACACCGTTATTTTCAATTTTCTTGAGGTACGTATGTTCGATTTTCGTTTTTTTTTAAGGTTGGTACACATGTCTGTAATTTATGTTGACAATATCAGCCATTTTGGATTGTCAGTCGATAGTCGTGTTTTGGTGTGCTCTGTATTAAGTTTTGTGTAAAAAATGAAAATAAATGTGTAAGGACATTATGGACAGATATGACTTTTTTGAGCAAATCTGGATCGTCGTTGACGATGTTCAACATCTCCTGAGCGATGTCCATGCGACGTTGTTTTTGCTCTAAATTTAGCAATTTTGGATCAATCTTCGCTGCCGCACGTTTCATGCCTAAAACATCCGTAAAAATTACTTGGCATGAGCCGAACGAAAAATCATTTTCTTCACTGCTTCAATGTTTTCATCGGTTGTTGACGTGCTCGGGCGACCAAGACGAGCATCGTCATTGACATCTTCTCGGCCTTCCTTAAACAGTTTATACCACAATTGAACTTGCGTTCTGCTCATAGTAGACTCGCCAAACGCCACAGTCAAGACTTCAAATTGATTATGACATCTCCTAAATTTTTTCCAGGCGTGCTGTCTCACACTTATCAATTTAGAAATTGTCGAATTAAACCACAATGGATTGTTCTTATCATTTGACCTCAGACTTAAAGGAATAGTTTTGTTTGCTGCTTTTCTAATAAGTCGTTTAATTTGAGCTGCCTCTATATAAATGTTTGGTGATATTGAAAACTGATAATTGAATTTAGCCACATTTTTTTATAAATCAACCAATCTGCCTTTTTGACATTAAAACGAGGTATGAATTGCTCGTTATAAAACTCTACGATATTCGTAATCTTTATGGGGAAGTGATCACTAACTCCTGAGGAGTTACTGCGTATTTCGATTCGAAAAAAAATCATTCGAATTTGTATGTCTTTTACATTGGGTTTCGAAAAATTTTTCTTTCGATTCGAAATACGCAGTAAGCCCCCTGGTTACGATAGGCAATTCCATTTAAGCGACGACGCAAGACCCGCAGTGGCCATATTGACATCAACTGATGTTAGTATATTCCGGGTATTAAGTAAAGTTGGTGATCCGTCATTCAAAATAACTAAGTACAAATCATTGGAAAAATCTTCCCAAATTTTACCACTTGTAGAGTTGGTGTTTGATCTCCATAAAATAGAAGACGTCAGAATTAAATCGCATTCTTTATATATATTATTTATATGAATTTCCATATTATGATTAATAATTATAGATTGAAAAAGTAGATCATCGCTAGAAGTAATATGATGTGAAACATCATATCCAGATTTTGCATATAAGCAGTCTTTATTATGATGAAATACTTTGTAACCTGGCAAATGTATTAGGTGGTTATTTTTATTTATTATGTGTGTCTCTTGCAAAGCTATTATGTTTGGTTTATGCGATGCAACTAGTAGCTCCAAGGCGTATTTGTTATTAATGAATCCTTGAATATTTCGCTGAAGGAGAGAAATATTTAATCCATTATCTATGATTGATTAAAACTATTTATTCTTTGTTACTTGTTACTGATTCCTTTTTTTTTTTTAATGTACATATTGGTAACAATAACATTTAAGTCAGGAAATTTGTTATATAATTGCGATGTACATAGGTGTTAACTCACCATTTGAACTGGTTGAATTATGTTTAGATGGTGTAGTTAGACCCGAACCTTCGTTTATGTCCTCCTGAATCATTTCTTCAGTTAAGTTTTCATCAAAATACATATTAGCGTTAAAATTTTCATATGAGAAATTGTCATCACTAAAGAAAATATCATTTTAATTATTGTTTGTTGTATTGAATATTGTTGTTGTGTTACGTTATGCTCTGGAGAGCAATTTGATGTAGAGAAAAAAATTTAATTATCTTGAATAGTTTTTTTCTGTTGTTTGTATGGTTGCTTGTTGGAATTCGTTGTTGTTGAGATTGGTTAATAAAGTTATGTATATTCTTGCTGGGAGTAATTAAGGTTTTTTTTGAGTTGGTTGTAGGAATTGCATTATTTCTGTTCGATTTTGAAACGTTTTCTGTAACAGCATGATCGTTGCTACTCTGTGGAGAGGTTGTTGTTAACACTTGTCGCCAAATGGCTCATAAATATTTAGATTTATTTATTTAATTTTCATGCCTTTAATATTATTTTTGTTTTCTTTTTGTGGGCATACTTAATGTTGTCTTAATTGTCTTATATACTTAAATTTTTGTGAAGCTTATGTACAAGTTGTTGTTCTTTTTTATGTTAAATTTATTGCAGTGCTTTGTTTCGTTCAGTTGGTACCGTTACTTTAAATGTGTTATACACATGCATAAAGTAAGAAGTTGTCCGGCAAAATATTTTAAAAATAAAGTTAGTTTGTGATAGAAAAGCACTGCGGTAAGTTGTTATTAATTATTGATTTGTTTCTTTATACTAATTCTTTGTATTTTAAAATAGAAATAATCGCACCATTTTAAAGAATAATTTGTGTCTTTTTTTTGGTGTTGTTAAATTCGCCCTTCACAAAGCTCAAGTCGCAGCCAGCGAAAAATTTTATTTCGCAGCTTTTGTGCGGAAATTCTTGTGGTTCCTAGCTGACCATTGTAGTCTTTGGCAAAATTTATTGTGGTTCTTTGCCTGCCGGAACATTGCCTGCCATTAAATAAAAATATATTTGAAAATGTTTAAAGTTGTTCCTCGTCTGCCGGGACAACAATTGTTTAAAGAATATTTGTGGTTCATAATGCAATGATCGCCAGTGAGAAAAAGCGCTCGATTGCAGACAACATCAAGCCAAAATAATAGTGGTTCTCCATCTGCCAGAACATATCTGCCGTCACAGCAATTGGCTCCCACTGCCGCTGGAGCTCCTTTGCTGTCTACCAACAATGCTTATACCAGTAGTTCCTTCTACCTCAGTAGTAACCAAGACAATCGTAAGTACTGCCCAAATAAGTGATAAAATATTATCTGCCGCTGTCGCAATGTCTACGAGTTCCACCTGTGCGTCCAACATGCCCTCAGCCACGGTTCAACCTAGCCAACAGCTTCCGATACCCCAGCCCAATTCCGGTATCAATTTGAAAGACTTGCAAAGCCAAATTAATACACTCCAGGTCCAGTTGCTGACTGCTCAGAAAGTTTTGTCCATTGCCCCTAATGCCATCCTCAGCCGTGCCCCAACCATCCAATATGGCGCCAGCTGTGACGGGTACTAACGTCGAAAATTCTGTCTCAGCCAACGTTTACTGCACTGATCGCCGTACGCCATTTTCGTGTTTTAGCTGCAATGCAAATAGTACCGGTTTTTGTGCAAACCAATCGCTTTTAACACAAATGTTACCGCCAAAAAATTTTGTGTCTCAAAATGGCGGTTCGATGGCAGTGCACAGAAAAATATATGACCTGCCGGAATTTAGTGGTACACCTGAGGATTGGCCCATTTTTTCAACAGCCTTTAGTAATTCGACTGCTGTTTATAATTACAATAATTTTGAAAATTGTGTTCGTTTCCAAAAGGCATTAAAGGGTGATGCAAGGGAGAGCGTTAAATCGTTGCTCATACATCCGGATAACGTCAATGTGGTGATGGAGCAGTTGCGTTTTCGATATGGTCGTGCAGAAATGCTTATCCGATGTCAGCTCCAACAAGTGAAAGAAATTCAGCCCATTAGTGAGACTGCTATTGATCGACTTGAGCCATTTGCTGTTAAGGTGCAGAATCTTGCCGCCTTTTTGTAATCTGCCAATGGACAACAGCATTTAGCGAATCCTATATTAATGGATGAATTGGTTGGTAAGCTTCCCTTGAGCAAACGAATGGAGTGGGCCCGCTATTCCTCAACAATTAAGCCATATCCAACGGTTTTGGATTTTAACAGGTGGCTCAAAGTTGTTGCTGATTTGGTGCAAACTATTCAAGGGGTGAGTAGTAATCGAAATTATAGTGAACCTAAAAGAAAAGTTGTTCTCCACGCCGTTGATGGTCAACATAAACAAGAATGCCCTATGTGCCAGGGTAATCATAAATTATTTGAATGTAAAAAATTTAGTTCATTGAGTGTGCCTGACAGATGGTCTAATGTGAAGAAATTGAGGTTATGTTTTTCGTGTATTGGGTCGGGGCATAATAGTAGGAGTTGCCGTAAACGAAAAGAGTGTCCCATCGATGGTTGCCTGCGAAAACATAACAAATTACTACATGATGTAAAAATTAATAATAATCGCGAAAAATATTCTGGGCCAAGTGAGTCAGAAGCCCCAAGTGGTTCATCAAATGGAAGTGCGTCTGTCTTGAGCTGTGTATCCCGTCCTGCAGATAAGAGCGTACTCCTGTTCCGAGTTGTGCCTATTGTACTTTATGGTCCTAGTAACAAGGTTGAAACTTACGCGTTGTTGGATGAAGGTTCTTCGGTTACTATGGTGGACAGCTCCTTGGTGAGGCAACTGGGCCTCCGGGGGCATCAAAGTAAATTGAACTTGCACTGGTACGCTGGAAAGGAATCTGAAGAAATGGCGTCTGTGGTAGATCTGCAAGTAAGTGGGATTGGTAAGCAAAGAAAATATGCTTTAAAAAATGTTTATGGTGTCTCGAATTTGAAATTGCCGGCTCAGAGTTTCAATATGGATTTAAGCGCTCATCCTGGTTTACCAATTAAATTATACAATGGTGTGGCCCCTAAAGTCCTGATAGGATTAGATCACTGCCATCTTGGTCTGCCAACACACCATTGGGTTGGGTCGTTTTTGGTCCGATGAGGGGTAAGCCATCAAACTCTAATTTATGTTTGTTGACAGTTCAGCCTGAGCAGACACTTTACGACTTGGTGGCAAATTATTTTGAAATCGAAATTGGAGTCAAGGTCTTACCGGTCATAGAATTGAAGGAGGTTGCTCGAGCTTGTCAAATAATGATGAATACTACTGTGAAAGTTGAAGGAAGATTTCAAACCCGGCTCTTGTGGCGCTCTGATGATGTAGTCCTGCCAGACAGTTATTCCATGGCTCTAAATAGACTCAATGGTATTGAGAGGAAAATGAGAAGAATTCCGGAATTTGGTGTGGCCTACAAGTCCATCATGAACGATTACGTGTCAAAGGGGTATGTAAGGAAATTGTTGCCTAATGAAGCTTCTGGTGTGTGCCCTAGAACTTGGTATCTTCCTCACTTTGGTGTGGTCAACCCCAACAAGCCTGGAAAGCTTCGGCTAGTTTTTGATGCTGCTGCAACTGTTGAAGGCGTTTCGTTGAATTCCATGCTCTTAAAGGGTCCTCAGCAATATAAGCCTCTGCCGTCTATTTTATTCAACTTTCGAGTTGGAGCTGTTGCAGTTTGCGGCGACATTAAAGAGATATTTCACCAGGTCCTTGTGGCTCCTGAAGACGATGTTCCCAACGCTTCCTTTGGCGCGATGATGACAGCAAGCCTCCAGATACTTATGAGATGGTTGTGATGACATTTGGCGCTGCTTGTTCGCCCTGTGTAGCCCATTATGTCAAAGAAACCAACGCCCTAAGCTATCGGGAAAAATACCCTCGTGCGGTGAAGTCTATCATGGATCATCATTATGTGGATGATTTCGTCGACAGTTTTCCAACACCTGAAAGAGCTATTGAAGTTGCCCAACAAGTTCGTGACATCCATAAGTCAGCTGGATTCGAGCTAAGAAATTTTTCATCCAATTCGTCTGAGGTAATTGTGGCTCTTAAAGGTGCTATGGAGAAGCCGGTGAACTTTTCCAGCGATATCAACGAGCTGCAGTCAGAAAAAGTCCTAGGTATGTACTGGCAACCTAAAGATGATACTTTCAGGTTTGAGTTGAGGTTCCACAAAGTGAATGCTGATGTCATAAATGGGTTGAAGGCTCCTACAAAACGAGAGTTGCTTAGTGTGGTAATGTTTTCGATCCACTTGGTCTATTGAGCAACTTTATGATTACGGCTAAACTGTTGATGCGTGAGGTATGGAGGTACGATGTCCGATGGGATGACCCTTTGCCCAATGACTTATATGACATGTGGAATATTTGGCGCCAAGAGCTAAAAAATGTTGTTAATGTGAAAGTGCCTCGTTGTCATTTTGAAAATGGCATTCCTATCCGTCTGGAGCTACATGTTTTTGTCGACGCTAGTGAGGATGCATTTGGTGCCACGTCATACTGGAGGTCCATATATCCTGATGGAAAAATTGAAGTATCCTTCGTAGCTGCAAAAACGAGATGTGCCCCTCTAAAAACGATGAGTATTCCAAGGCTCGAACTTCAGGCTACTGTTTTGGGTACTCGATTATTGGATACGATTTTGAAGGAGCATTCCATGAAGATTTCTCGGTTTATTTGTTGGAGCGATTCCTCTACTGTGATTAATTGGATAGGCTCAGAAAGTCGTAGATACAAGCCTTTTGTTGCCCATCGAATCACAGAAATTCTAGATTCCACTAGCCCAGCAGATTGGAGATGGCTGCCCACCAATATCAATGTTGCTGATGAAACCACTAGGATGAAGTCTCAGGTCGACTTTTCGAATGAATTCAGCTGGTTCAGTGGCCCTAATTTTGTTTTTGGTGGTGAAGATGAATGGCCCAAAGCTGTGAATATAAGCCCTGCTAGCCTTGATACTGAGGAGCTACGTCCAAAATTTGCTCTATTAATTAATATTCCTCCTATTATTGATTTTAGTAGATTTTCTTCTTATTTGAAGCTAAAACGAACGGTTGTCTGGATGTTACGTTTCATAAGTCGATGCCAAAGGAAAGTAAGCCAAGATGAAAGAAATAGTTTGACTGCTGCTGAACTAAAAACTACGGAAATTTATCTTTGTCTCCAAGCCCAGAAAGAAAAATTTAATGCCGAAATTGAAATTATAAAATCTGAAGAATATTTGCCCACGTTGACGACACGCTCCAAATGGTGTCAACGCACAAAGCCCATTGCCGTTGGTGACTTGGTTATCATTTGTGATCCTGCAGTGTCCCGAAAAGATTGGAGGCGAGGTCGAGTGGAGACGAGGTCGATGGATGGTATTCAATGACTTGTGAAGGACGAATTTTACAGGAATACAATCCATGTAGTTTGCTTTAAGATATTGTTTAGCAACTTTTTTATTTGGAACTTTAATTAGAAGGTCGCCACTTTTCATTTCCGTGACTTCCAAACGTTCTTTACTGATGAAATTAAGACCTCGTTTAACCTGGAAGACGTTGTAAGATTCTAGAGAGGGAAATTCAATATCAGGTTTTGTTGATGTTGTGGACGCAACCAAATATTTAGGAAGAGAAAGTTTATTTGCCAAGGCCAAGGAATCCAGCACGCCATTCATGGCGTTAAATACTATTAACTATAAGTTAATTGTTTAAAACTGTTCAATAAAAGCAAAATGAAGGCAAGTTTAAATAATAAAACAACAAATTATATTTAAAGTTTTGATTTTTTTTTTTTAAGAAAATTATTCAAAACTTATTATGCTGAAAGTTATTTAAAACTATTTACATAGTTATTAATGGAATTTAAAGCTGTGAATGTTTTAAATTTACTTTTCATTTCTTTAATCTTGGATTTTTGCAGATTACTTTTTATAATTCCCCGCCTGGCATTGCTTAAGTGACGTCACATAATAACAATTTTGGTCCAGTAGACACTGGTTCTTTTATTAAGAATGTTTTGCATCCTTAGTCAGAGTATAAAACCCTCTGCAGGTTTTTCAAAAATTGATGAGTTAAAATGTATTTTGAAATAATCTAAACTTGATCTCTTTGCAATTTCAGAAACATGGCTAAAGCAACATGCATCTAACCGCTGAGTTTATATTTCAGGCTATAAATTTTGCCGTAATGAACGTACAGGTACTAGGGGTGTACGTGTTGGGCTATATTCTTTTTCTATTATCCCTGATAGCACTGTTAAGGACATAGAGTTCCTAGATTATAATTCAATTAATTGGGTTGGTGTTTTCAGTTTTTAACTGGCTTTGATTTTTCTGTGTTTAATAATTGTTGTGTTAATGAACAATGTTCTGCTCTAAACTAAATTTTTGAACAACTTATTTTTTTTGTTCCTTTAAGAAAGAATGCGATAAAATGTGAGATTGATGTTTGGAAGAAGTCTGCTTTCTATTTAGAGCCTTCATCTTATAAGAGGAGAATTGTTTGTAAATATCGTAATCTATTGAAATAAATTATACGGAGAGAAAAAAAAATATTTTACAAATTTGTTTAATGGTCTTAATTCTACAGATATGTGGAAAGTTTTAAGGAATGCGGGCTGCGTTGCTGATCGGGATATTTACTTTGAGTATATTGCTGACTCCATTGATGATTTCTTCGTTTGCAGTGGTAATAATTATAATGGCTCTTTTGATTTTAGCCAATTTGCTGATTCTGATTTAGGTTTCTCTTTCCGTTGTGGGACTAAGTCTGAAATTGTTCTAGCCTAAAAAAGTTAAGTCAAATGACCTAAGTGTGGACAACATATCAGTTAAATTTGTAAAACTTGTTTTTCCGTACTTATCTAGGTATTTTCCTTTATTTGTCAATATTTTAACAACAGCTACTTTTCCCATTGTCTGGAAGACAGCTCGTATTGTTGCAATTCCTAAATCTTAGATGGTGCATATACTTGAGGATCTTTTGTCCATTTGTATTTTACCTGTGCTGTCTAAGGTGGTTGAACATCTTTTCAAGATGCAGTTATCTGATATTTTACCTTCTATTTATGTCTTGCAGTTTGCTTTTCGTCCTGGTTATAATACAACCTATCTAGTTGTTGCTTTGACGGATAATATTGGGGAAAGCTTAAATATTAATTAGCTATGTGTATTATTTTCTCTTGATATTTCGAAAGCCTTTAATTCAATTGAACATCATAACATGGTTGTTAAACTAAGACACGAATTTAATTTTTCTTTACCGGCCTGTAAATTTATCTGATCTTACTTGAATGGCAGATCGCAATTCGTCACTGCTAATGGTCTTAACTCAAATCTCAGATTGCTCGGTGCACGTATTTCTCAGGGATCTGTTTTAGGGCCTGTGTTATTCATTATGTATTTGAATAGCTTTATTGGTTTTGTCCACACTAAGATTCTTAGATCTTTCATTTATGCGGATGATGATTGTTTAAATGCGACCGTGAATTCAAAGATGTTTTGGAGAGTAATATTAGTTTTAGCTTAGATCGCATTTTAAAATGGACATATTCTAATTTAATTTGAATACTGATAAAACAATGTCTAATGTTTTAGTGAAACAAGTGAACATAAAACGGCAATTAAGTCGTTCAAACCACCTCCAGTTTATTTAAGGGAGAAAAATTCGAACAACTTAATAAAAAAGTTAATTACAATTATTGGCGAGAACTCATTTTATGTAATTCCCATCAAGCGTGGTAACATTGATGAGACAAAAATTCAATTTATTGATGAAAGCAGTTATCGTAAAGCAGTAAACGAGTTCGAAAACTGCAAAAAGAACTTTTATACCTATCAGCTGAAGAGTAGTAAAGGTCTACAGGTAGTCATTAAAGGTGTTGATCCAGCTGAAATAAGAGCCGGACTCCAAAAAGCGGGTTTTAAAATAAAAAGTGTAGATAATCTCCGTAATCGGGAACGTGTCCCCCAACCACTATTTCGCGTTGAACTGGAACCTGGAGATATCAGATTGAAGAAAAACGAAACGCACCCCATTTACAATCTGAAATACCTGTTACACCATAAAATAACTGTAGAGGAGCCGCATAAGCGTCCAGGACCTGTCCAGTGTCTAAATTGTCAAGAATATGGTCATACCAGGGTTTACTGTAAGTTGCCTCCGGTTTGCGTTGTATGTGGCGAGCTACATTGTTCCGCCCAATGCGACAAAGCAAGGGATGACTCGAAAGTTAAAAAATGCAGCAATTGCGGTGGAAACCACACTGCTAACTACAGAGGCTGTCCAGTTTTTTCCATGGTAAGGAAAACCACTCAAAAATCAAATACTCCTGCTAAGCACCCACAATATCGAGCAAATGCTCATTATCCTCAGTTAGCCCAACCAACAACACAACATGTTTCATACGCAGATATGGTAAAAACCAATCATACTGCAGTACATAAAGCGGCACCGGCAACTAATTCTACTCCTAATTTGCAATCGCATCCTAAAGAACAAACACCATCTGGTAATTTCAATCGTCTCGAAGCAAGCATCGAGACATTAGTGCAGTCGATAAACAGTTTTATGAGCTCTATGAGCAGCATGATGCAAGAAATGGTACGCATGCAATCTACTATGTTGCAGGCGTTACTTAACAAACCATGAACTGTTTAAAAATATGTTTCTGGAACGCAAACGGCTTACGCCAACACAAAAATGAACTCGAGTACTTCTTGAAGAACCAACAAATTGATGTCATGATGGTTTCAGAGACTCATTTAACAACAAATAGCTTTTTTTTAAATCAATGGCTATATATTATATGACACTAAAGACCCCCGTGGCAGAGCATGTGGTGGTTCAGCAATACTAATAAGGGCTCGAATTAAACATCATTTACTGTGTGATTTTTGTGAGGACTACCTTCAAGCAACAAACATCTGTATTGAAGAATATCATCAAAACTTTGTTATTTCTTCGATTTATTCACCTCCTAGATTTCAAATATCAGAGAGTCAATATATCAACTTTTTCAAATCACTAGGTCCCTGTTTCATAGCATCAGGCGACTACAACGCTAAACATACGTTTTGGGGATCACGCCTAATAACTCCAAAAGGTCGTATTTTGTTTGATACAATTTCCAAAATGCGTCTGAATGTGATATCAAGTGGACAACTCACCTATTGGCCTACTGATCGACAAAAAATACCTGATGTTATTGATTTTGGCGTGACTAAAGGTATTTCGAGAGAAATGATTAAGGTTGAAGCGTCACTCGAATTATCCTCAGATCATTCACCCACTATTGTCTATATATGGAATCAGCAAAATATCGTGTCGCCAACAACTTGCACAAGCATTAATTGGTTGAAATATAGAAAGTATCTCAGTACTCATTGTTCGGAAAACATACCGCTAAGAACACCAGAAGGAACCTTAAAAGACCGGTCGTACGTAAGCCTCCCTTGCGAACTTCTTGTGGAGACTGGGCAAGGAATGATACCGAAAAAGGCAATTTGTTTGTTGGACATTTGAAGAAGGTTTTCACCCCAAATGTATGTACTGATATAGCTGAGTTACCATCAGTAGAGACTAGTGCCGTAGTACCCCTAAGATTTGAATTTCGCGATATTGAAAGGGCAATAGCAGATTTAAACACAAAAAAGCCCCTGGCGTTAATAAAACAAGTAACAAGATGTTAGTTGAGTTGCCCCGTATAGGTCGCAGAATTATTCTGTTTGTTTTTAATGCCATCTTACGTCTTGAGTACTTTCCCACAGAGTGGAAGGTCTCTTTGATAACAATGATTCCTAAACCAGGAAAAGACCACACAAAAGTAGAATCATACAGACCTATAAGCCTTTTATCAAACGTGTCAAAGTTATTTGAGAGAATATTAATAACTAAGCTGAATCCAATTCTTAGCGCGAAAGGATGCATTCCGAACCATCAATTCGGCTTCAGAAAACAATATAGTACGATCCAACAAACACACAGATTAGTAAATGTAATTAAAATGACCTTTGAAGAAAAAAAATACTGTTCTGCGCTATTTATCGACGTTTCTCAAGCATTCGATAAGGTTTGGCACGAAGGCGTAATATTTAAGCTAAAGCTGAACTTGCCCGAAAACTTGTATAAGCTCTTAAAAGATTATTTAACGAATCGCAAGTTTTTATTAAAAGAAGGTGACTTTTTAAGCTCGCCACAGCTCATTGAAGCCGGAGTTCCCCAAGGTAGTATTTTGGGACCAATTTTATATTTACTGTACACATCGGATATGCCAATTAGCACCCTAGTCCACACATCAACTTTTGCAGATGACAGAGCTTTTTTAAGTATTCATGAAAGTGCCCAAGAAGCATCACAACTTTTACAAGACCACATACTCAATTTGGAAAAATGGCTAGAAAAATGGAGAATAAAAGTGAACGAACAAAAATGTACTCACATAACTTTCACACTGCGCAGGGACTCATGCCCTCCTATTCGCATAAATAACCAAATGATACCACAGCTTTCAGACGTTAAATACCTGGGTATACATCTTGACCGTCGCCTTACTTGGAAAAGCCACATTGACTTCAAGTTAACACAAATGAAACTAAAAGCAGTACAACTAAATTGGCTTATTGGCAGAAACTCCACCCTGAGCTTAGATTGTAAACTTCTACTGTACAAGTCGGTCCTCAAACCAATTTGGTGTTATGGGATTCAGTTATGGGGCACTGCCTCAGCTAGCAATGTAGAAAAAATTCAAAGGCGCCAAAATAAGATTTTACGTATTATTACATCTGCTCCCTGGTATATAAAAAATTCAAACATCCACAAAGACCTAAACATGCCATCAGTTAAATCAGAAATAGCGGAACATGCAGTCACATATCTAAAGAGGCTTGAATCTCATCCAAACCCTTTGGCGCGTAACATGCTGAATGAACCTGGTTACATTCGACTAAAAAGAAGAGATACTGCTTTTCTTGGCCGTACATTAGAGGGATGACCCGCAAATGATTTCGAAATCCCTGAAACAAACATTATCTTTGTCTAGCACTGGTTGGACTTAAAAAGAATAGGTATTTTATTTTAGACTTAAGATACGAGTAATTATTGTTAGTTCAAAAATTATTGAAGATACAATAAATAATAAATTATGAATAAAAAAAAAAAATTGCACTTTATAACAAATTCCACTTTTCGCGATCAGTAAGAAACCCCCAGATAATTATTCCTAAAATTCGTTGCCATGTTTTTGAGTTATATTCGCATTGCCCGGTCTTTTAACCTATTGTCTACTATCTTAAGAAATTTTTCTACTTTGGTTTGAATATCTGTCGAATATACATATGTATAAAACTTGCAGGCCTTGCGTATATGGACTTGGTTATTATTATCACTCTTTTTCTTTGTTTATCTGATTACTTTTGGATAAATGTTTACTATATTTATGAAATTAATTATTGTTTGTATTGAATTTTTTATTTTTTCTCTTTATTATTTAATTTGAGAATTTTTCTACTGTTAATCTTATGTAATAATTTTATTTCAGCCTTATAACCTTTTATTACAAATTGTTTAATAAAAAAAATAATAATTGCTTTTACAATGCAATAATGCAATGTGAAAGCAAATCTATACATAAATTCGCACGTTTTTTCTTAAAGAGAAGTGGCAACGTCGTACTCGTTATTTGCAAACTGTGCCCTAAAATAAACCCTTTTTAATCAGATCATGCCTTGATCAGATCTTTAAAAGCAAATCACTTTAGTATTATTGTTTGCAATTCTTCACCACAGTCTTCTCTTTGTTCTTCACATTTTGCCTTGATAATAATTGCTTACCTTTATTATAAAAGTGTTAAGAAAATATTATTTTTTATTTATTGATATACAAATAATTGAACCTTAAAAAAAGTTTAGAAAAAAAAAACACAAAAAGTTGTACAATTGTGCTTCTGTGCATACATTTTAATAACAAATTAGGAATTTGAAAAATGTTATAAAATTAATTTCGCGCTCTTGCAAAGAGAGCTGAATTAAACATAAATAACAACAAATTATTAATAGAAATAGGTATTGACTGTGATTGTATGTAGTGATTTGTGTGGTTCCGTTATATTCATAAGCAGTTGCTGCAAATAAAAAGAAAGAAGAGGCGCTTTAAATTATTAAAAGGAAAGGTAAGTTTATGAATACATAAGTACCTATCTAATATTGAATAAAAAAATTTATTAAAAATGCCAGATTTAAAGACAACAGATCAGTTACAAGTGCTACAGTAGAAAAAATGTCTCGCCATGACATGTTGGAGTGGGTCAATAGTACCGTGCATGGACAATACAAAAAAATTGAAGAGCTGTGCTCTGGTAAGTTATCAACCTACATTTACTTTCATACTAACATGTGCATATGAAGTTCTAAAATATTGTTTTCTTATTTGGTATTCTTTGCCTTTTAGGAGTGGCATATTGCCAAATGATGGAACTTTTGTTTCCCAATTCAATTGGCTTGAAGAAAATAAAACCCAATCCAAAATTAGAACACGAATTTCTACACAATTTAAAGTTATTTCAGGCTGCCTTTACAAAGCTTAATTTAGATAAATCAGTACCTATTGATCGTTTGATCAAGGGGAAATTCCAAGATAATTTTGAGTTTTTACAATGGTTTAAGAAATTTTTCGACACACATTCAGCTGGAAATGAAAATTTAAAAGTCCCAGCTGCCTTAGCCGCAGCAGCACAAAATCCACCCAAGCCTATAAGAAAAATGGGAACACAAATTTTAGGTGTGAAAGGAGGATCAACGAAATCAGTCTGCGGCAAAGTGGATGTTTCGAAAACTCCTACAAATGGTAAACCTCATGAAGATAAATCTGTTTCACCTTCAAGTCTACATGTTTTGCAAGAAACAAAAGAAAAATTGGCGGAAAAAATCGTAGATGTGGAGCTAGAGCTGAACAGGTGCTATAAAAAACTTGTAAAAATTGAGGAACTGTAAGTTTAAAAACAGTAAAGTAAAGTAATTTGAAATGTAACTGAGCTTAGTCTAAATTTTAAAACAGTTTCAATTGCTTATTTTTATATCTTATTTTATCCAGCTTTACTTGGGATTTTTCATAGCAAAATAGAAGGAATTTTTGAATGATTAGCTTTGTATTTGTTTAGATATCATTAAAAATCATACAGCTATCTAGCTTTAATGCTGAAACTATTAAACTTATAACAGGGGCCAAATTACGGAATTTGATATCGATTAAAATTTCCATTTATTTTCTATTGATATTTCTATCGATATCGAATGCCGCAATTTGGCTGCATATTTGTAAGATATCGCTCCTTTTTTATAACATATTTGTCAACTCAGATTATAAAACATACATAAAACTTCTATAACACTTTACTCAGTTAAGTTTTCTGAGATGTTAAATAAAAGGATATGATCTGGGATGTTCCCGATCTTTCTCGAATACTGTTGAATGTTCTAGTGATTTCTAAATTGTGAAATTTAAGACTTTATCCTTTCAGAAGCTTGCACTTTAGGAAAAACAAAAACTTACATGATCGTACCGCACATTACACTTACCTTTACAATATACAGGCTGTATTCGCTAAAAATTGTTGTTTTGTATAAAATATCGATTACTATCTGCACCAGCAACAAAATATACAAAAAATAAATTATGTACAGGCACGATGCTGTTACAGTTTTAATATATCGTTGATCACAAATAAAAAGGCCCTAACTCAATAACTGTAACATTACAGGACAAGGTAAAAACATAATAGAAAGTGAAATATTCACAATTTAATTTGTAGTCTACAACGAGGTATATTTGTGTGAAATGTATAGGAAACATTGAAAAGTACGAGTTAGCACCTTTCTACTTGAGACCATCGCTATGTAAATATTTGAATTAACATAGTTCCAATTCAAATTATTGAAACAAAATTAAAGTCAATAAATCATAATTGTTTTATTTTTCAGCCTTAATGAATCCGTAAAAAATGAAGTTTATAAGGAATGGTGCACTGGCGCCTTAGCCATATTGTATGCTGTGGATGAAAATGATGCAGCTGATGGCGAAGATGTTGCATTTGGCGAAGAAGTTGGCACACAAATATCAGGCTTATAAAATCTTTTTTTTTCTTTTATATTTTCAATTTATTAATTTTTTTATATTTGTACAAATAAAGTAACTAAATAACTTTTAACTTCCTTCGTTGTCTGATTTGCCAGATGATACAGATGATGTTGGTGAATTGGAACTAGCATAATCACAGACAAGTGCTAAACTCTTAGGTAAATTTACTAAACAAACATTGGCGTTATTTGAAGAGGTAGTTCGATTATGTAGTTCTGGTTTTAAAATATCATTTATTTCGCTGCTGGGTTGTTTGCCTATTTCTTTGTATGTTTCATTTTCATTATCTTTAATTAATGGCAACTGTTTTTCATTTTTTCTTTTTATGCCCAGTTGTTTGTAGTCTAGATGAGAATTTAGTGCCTTTTGGCGCTTCAGGCCACCAAAAGTTGTTTGCGTTGCGCCTGGGACTACTGGTTGCAGAAGAATATCAATACGTTTTTCCTCTTCTCTTTCCTGTGCTGATTTACTTTGAAGTTTCATAAGAGCAGCCATCTGTCGATCTTGTTGAGTTTCTGGCAATAGAGCTATGTCCAAACTGCTTTTAGCTAGTAGTTTATCATCAAGCTCTTTTAATGTTTTTAATTCAGTTTTTTTAGCCTAGAACGAGTTAAATTAATGTTTATTTAGATAAGTACATATAATTATGGGTATATATTTCATACATTGTATTTTGTCATTGGTCCTGAGATTTATTTACTAGGTGTTGTAATTTTCATCGTAGCAATGGCCGGCTAGACTATTTTCTTTACAAAGAGCATTGCAAAGACCAGAAAAATGATAGTTAGATGGATATACGGTGGATACATTAAAACTTCCCAACTTCATTTACAAATCAATATAACTTCTTAGACGAACTAACTAATTATAAAAGTATTTATACATGTAACTATCTTCAAATTTTATCAAATGTCATCATTTGAACACAAGTTTGGGAAAATCACACATTTGCCGATATAGTTATAAAAACCTGGGTAGATTTTGTATATGTCCCAAAATAATGATAATTATAATTGATGAGAAATAATCGTTTCTTGAACACACGAACTTACCTATAGTTAGGTATAAAGTAAACACAATAATTTATTTTTATCGATTATAAACTAAAAAAAAATAATCAAAGAAGGCAGCAGGTAATGTAGATGAACATGTTTTAAAATACTTTTAAATCACATGTTACTTCATTCCAAAAGTATACAAGAACTAGCCAATTACATAGATCATAATCCGTTCTAATAAGGCCACTCATAAAACCACATTTTGAATATGGATAAATTTATTATACACATGCTGTTCTGAACAGCAAATATAAAGACTGAATAAAGCGAGGCGTGCTATACTAAAATGCAAAGATTAGAACTTAAAACAATGAAAATGGGAGAAGCACCTGAATATTTAACTGAGCAGCAAATATATATGTTGGAGAAACGCTTGAGTAAATCATTGGATTTTAGACTACAAAATTCTAATTTTATATTGCAGTTTCTTGGGCAAACTTTCTTAGAATTCCTCGTAGAATACGATTTTGACAACCGCTTGTTAAGATTTTATCCATTGACCCACTCTAATGTATGTATATACTAAACGTGAGCATAAAACGTCTTGTTAGACTAACTTCATAATGTTCAATAATAAATTGGTCTCTTTTTTCTTGCACTTGATTTCACGTGTATACAAATATTGTTGTGCTCTTAAATAAAAACATACAATAGCATTTGCTCTTCTTCCAACCAATGCAATATTTGTTGTTGTTTGAAATAAAATTTCAGTAGTGAATATTTTGTTTCAATAGTGTCTCTTGATATGAAATACTGTTATAGCAGACAACATGTATGTAAATGTATGATGTTAAAAGCAAGGGTTTGTATTTAAGTTATTTTATATTATTTTGCACGTTGAGTGGTTGAAAATAGAAAACTGTAGTAGCTTGAATTTTTTTAACTTTTATTGATGAATAAAAAAATCTAATTTAATTTTTTCTCTCAAAAATCAGAGATTTTACTCTCAAGAAAATTTAAGTAAAATGAACTAGTGAACAATATGAAATGCTCAGCATATTTATTGCACACTTGATAAAACTGTCCGGTCAAATCAGGTGCACTGTTTGCTCTCTTGTTCTCTGTATTTACTGTTTAGTAATAATCCACTACACATACAATCAATATTTGCTTTTTACCATCTTGCGCTCACGTTTTATATACTAAGCCAAAACTTTAATTTATGTTTTTTTTCAGACGATTGTTAGGTTAAGAAGGCGGCGGGCAGGTATGTTCTGTAATCCGAAACCGAGAGAAATTGAAATCGAATAAATTTTTAAAGAAAAATATAACTTAGTTGCGCCTATTATTTTAAAACATTAGCAGTCAAGGAAGTTATGTGAATGGTCTTTAATCAAATGTATAAAAAATTAATATCAAAATGTTGTAAGATTTAAAAGTTATGACAGTTTAAAATTTAATTCGGATTCAATTTCACTCGCTTTCGGATTACAGAACATACACGAGGGTTGTTCCAGTCATGGCATATCTACTCGGAGAGTTCATTATGATTCCCTAACTAAGAAAAAATGGACACCTATGTATATGAGTACCTATCACTCAGCTACCCGATTTCCCTGATAAAGCCCATCGATAAATATCTCACCAAGCCATCTAAATCTGCGGTTTTGTAATGCCGGACCTATCAGAACTTTCCTGTTTAAACCCTTTTAACTCACCCTAAATTCTGCTCTTAATTTGCAGTTGGCTTCATAACAGTCGTTCCACACAGTCTTATTTCTTTCCATAAGTTTTTCTAGAACTGGTTTAGCTTGATCTCCTGATTTTTTATCCTTTGCTTGGTGTTCCAACTTATACATAGCATCATCAAACAGACGTTTTTGTATTTCTTTCGTTTCTGGTACAACTTGTTCATTTTGTGTGGGATCCCATCGATTTTCTTGTCTCCTAGCACCTGACAATATAACATAATCCAAATTACCAGGATCTGTCTGTATTTCAAAATGATTGTCACACAAATGACATTTCATACGGAACTTATAAATGGGAGTTGAATAATACATTCCCACTTTTGTTTTTTCAGCATTATAACGCACACCCATGCCAATGTGATTTTTACAGCCATCGCACCATATATTATAGGGCATTTCAAATCTGATGATTATTATTCCCAGGTGGATCTTCCTGGCACGTTCTCGCAGAGCATGAGTCCCACGGAATTTATTGAGACCTCCCTTTTTAGGATCATAGTCCGGCGGATAATATTTATTTTGACCTTTACGTTCACCCATTTTGTTTATGAATTATTGAAATTATTTGGGAAAATAAAAACTAAAGCAATTTAGGATGTGAACAAAAACAGTAAAAAAGCACAAACAAAACATGGGTAAAAACAGCTGCAACCAGAGAATACCAGACTGATAAGAAATGTACAGTAATACTCCAATAACCACGCATTGTGATAAACGTAAAAAATAGAAAAGTAAAAATTGGAATAATAAAGTTCACGTGGAATTTTCGTTCTCTTCATTGAACAGCTGGGAACAAATCTAGTTTAGCGAAGCTGCTCCAATAAAAAAAAAAATCCTGACTGATAGAGAATTGAAAAATAATAAAAAAATGTAAAACGTAAACATTGGTGGTCGCCCTTAGTTTACGAGTTATGGGCCTCTGAACTTTTCATATGACACTATGATTTTACACTACATTTTTAAACAAATTAAGTCAATATGGGTATCATTTTAAAGCTTTTGCAAATATCTATCAGGTGATGGTAAAATTAAAAAAAAATAACACACTAAGAGTTAAACCATTTTTTTGATTTTTAAAATGTTTACACTATTAAGAACATTAATACGTTATAATAAATGTGATAAAAAGCTATTGAATTAATGAATAAAGAAAAATATAACAACAAATAAAACTCTCAAATCGAAAACCGTCACGATTTTATCCTGTATGGTATGAAAAACACCGTCTTCAATTACAAAAGTTTTCCTGTATAGCCTTCGGCCGGACGCAAGGATTTTTTTCTCTTTGGTATGACCAACACCGGCTTCATTTACTAAAATTTTCCTATGTACTATACACAAATTTTCGTCAAAAAATGTCATCGGTTCTTAATGGGTTAGTATTTTTTTAAATTTTAACACCACCTGATAGATATTTCCAAAAGCTTTAATTTGATACCCTAAACCTAATTTGTTCAAAAATGTAGTACACAATCACAATTTCATATGTAATGTTCAGAGGCCCATAACTCGGAAAGAAAGGGTAACCGCCAATTTTTTTTATTATTTTTCAATTCTCTATCACCCTGGAAAATTTTTTTGGATTGGGGCAGCTTCGCTAAACTAGATTTAAGCCAACCGCTGTTCAAAATAAAGTAAGCTATTCATGCACATTAAAAAAACTCGTCTGTGTGCCCTGTTTCTATCTATTGTGAAACGGGACTTATTCTCTCTTCACCTCTTGTTTTTATACAACTGGAATCTAGGGTTGTCAGATTTATTCGCACCTTATTCGCCAAAATCGATTTAAATATTTGTTAAAATTTGCCTTGTTATTACAATATTTTTAATTTTAAAAATATTTTAAACAAATCACAAACAAATACCTTTAACCAAAAAAGCTAAAATTCGCCAAAAGTATAAAAAAGCCGCCAAAATATATAATTATTTTACTTTTTATTTAAAATAATAACTGAACATGTGTAAGGTAAAATTTTTACTTAAAACGATAACAAATAGTGGTTATTATAATAAATGGAGACCTGAACTTACCCATCCTTAAGGTATTTGTCACCGTGGTCTTAGACTGCTTTTACAATAGACAGAAACAGGGCAGACATTTTTTGAATTCTCTTTTCGGTTCTGTCTTAATGCTTTCACAATTGGATATAAACAAGCCAGACAGATTTTACACATTTTATTTATAAATTGTCAATTTTGGTCCGACGAGTAAGCACGTAAAGAGAAGGACCATCCATGCAGTGACGGCGTACATGGACTAGGCAAGGAATTACAACCGGCCCGTGCCCTGGCGCCGGAGGGGAGCTGTTCACGACTAGTCTTCTTTAACCACTAACTAGCCATTCAGATTCTCGGCACTGCTACCACCAGCTTAACCTTACAAGTGGTGTCAATTGTGGTCCGCGGGCATGCGCCAAGGTCGTGACAACTGTTATGCGATTGCCGACCAGAAAAGTCTATGATCCAGTTGACAGTAGCAAACCTTTGACACGACCCCCCTATCCGCCACCTGCGGACGTCCTCGATGAAAGAATTGACGAGTAAATTTCACTTTAGTTGGATAGTACTTTTATTTATCATTCTAATGATAAATATATTGTCTCATTTCGTCATAAAATACTGGAGATATACCATACTTTACATAGAATCTTTGGTGTCCGTAACTCCGATACTAAAGGTCGCCCCAAATGTTTTCATTTAACATTTTTTGCTTAAAATTAAATTTTACACACAATAGGCTACTTTTTAATTTTTACGATGTATCCGTAAAGTAGATTTGTTCCAACTTCAATTTCTTTGTTATCCATTTTCATATTCCTTAATTCAGTTTTTAATGTTGGGCAAAAGTCTATGAAAAATTGCCAACAATATCGCCAAATAATTTTAAAATCGCCAAAAAGTCGTCATATTATGGTAAAAAAACTTATTCCATTTGTTTAATTTTTGTGCAGTGTACTTTGGTGGAAACATTTCTGTTTTTAATCCATCTATGCTTTTGACGTTTCTTTTTGTTCCCAGTTTCTTGACTTCTTCAATTTAATTGGTAAATTTGCAGTTGGAGAAAAGTTAAACCTATATCACACGAGAGCTCAGCTGACTATTTGTTGTCACCATCTTACAGTGTCAAAATGTACTAACATTTTTTATTTTGACAGCCAAAAATGATTTATACAACAACAAAATGTACGTATTTTTATTACAGAGTTGTACTCTTTTTTCGCCGCGAGTCTACCTTGTTTATTGTGCCATGGTTTCTATGGTAAAAAAACTTATTCCATTTGTTTAATTTTTGTGCAGTGTACTTTTGTGGAAACATTTCTGTTTTTACTCCATCTATGCATTTGACGTTTCTTTTTGTTCCCAGTTTCTTGACTTCTTCAATTTAATTGGTAAAATTGCAGTTGGAGAAAAGTTAAACGTATATCCGAGTTGACCATTTGCCACGTTATTTATTAAATTTAATCAATAAAACACTTATTTTTAGTCAAAGCCCAATCTAAAGCAACATGAAGATCTACACTAATGAGGGAAACCCGCTTGGTCTCAAGTTACAAATACTTGCTAAATTTGCGAAACGTGAAGTGGCTGTAGAAAAAGTTAACCTTAACGGTGAGTAAGTAGTAGTAGTAGTTTCTGATTGGTGTGAGTAAACCATATGAAAGTTAGCAAAAGTGGTGTTGTAGGCCGCTCTAATAAATAAACAAACTGTTTTTAAATAACCCAAACAAAATCCATTTCATTGCAGATATTAAATCTAGAGATTTATTGGTTTTACCAACTCTAGAACTGGAGAATGGTTTAAAATTATTTTCTACAGATGCAGTGGCCAAATACTTATTTCCTGATGAGGGCCAATTAAGAGACGAGGTTTGTATTCCTTAATAAGAATTTATCAGTTTAAAAAACATCTAGCTTTTTGGCAATCGACCTTCATCAAGGTTATTTTAATTTAATTTTATCTAGTGGCTTGAATGGTCTTCAACATTATTGACTCCTGCTTTGGTACATCACTTGGGACATGGCCACCGTGCCAACCCCAATGCTACACCTGTTCTTAATGTTTTAGTAAACAAGTTAGAAGAACAATTATCTAAAACACCCTTTTTGGCTGGAGATAAAATGACCGCAGCTGATCTTTCAGTATGGTCTCTTCTTGCCCCGGATGGCACTTTAAAGGGAGCTCAACAAATTGAAAATCTTCTAATCTGGCATAATAAAATTGGTGCTATGCCTGAAATTAAATCAATATTAGAATCACAGCCTGTTAAAGATTTGACGTTTATTGCGCTCCAAAACTCAAATCCGTATGGTGGACTTTATCATGTTCCTTTAAAATTGCCTGCTTCAATATCCGAAACTGCCAATCTCTTGGCTGACACTAGTTTAACCTTGGCCGATACTATTACTGAGGAAGAGCTCAATTTAGCCAGGACTAACTTTGTCTTTGCACCAGTTCCAGAGCGTAAAGAACCACGTACAATTCTTCCTAAAACTGGCGAGCGAAATGTGCTGGTCACCTCTGCTCTCCCGTATGTGAATAATGTGCCACATTTAGGCAACATTATTGGATGTGTTCTATCGGCAGATATTTTTGCAAGGTAGGTATAATTAAAAAAAATTACACACGGAATGAAAAAATAAGCTGATTAGCTTAGGTATTTTGGACGTTGCGATATGGACAACAAAACTATTTTTACTCCTAACCATCACTTAATTATTGGTATCAGTTTTGTATTTAGTTGTAAAAAATCGCACATGTATATTTTGAATCCTTTTTATAGAGAATACTACTGATCGTCTGCATTTGTTGTCATTGAAAAGAACATGTTAGGTATAAATACATATGTATATATACATATATTCTTACATATGTATATATACATATGTTCTTACATATGTATATATACATAGGTTCTTTAACATCAATTCAATTTACTGTTTACCAAATTTACAGTATAGTCGCAGTGTTAAAAGACATACTTTCAAACAAAAACGTCAGCAACTAGAAACAGCTGCTTCTACTTCAAACCGATTTGCAGCACTTGCCCACAACAATAATGAAAACGATGGTACATCATCTCAACAATCCTAACAACCAAAACCTCCACCAATTCTAATTCAAAACGACGAAGATATTGCCAAAATGGTTACGAAGTTAATCAAAGCCATAGCAAGTGACGAATTTTAGTATAAGTCGTGCAGTGACGAACAGGTTTGTTTAAACATTAAAAATGGTGACTCACCGAAAAATAGTTAGGTATCTTGACATACACATCAACTAAAACAGGAAAGGGTATTTAGTGTAGTTATCATACAACACCAGTCCATGATATAAAAGCGCATTTGCTTTTGTTAGGACATCAGGTAAGAAGAGTAAGGAACGTCAGTAGCCACGTTTTAAAGAATCCACTGTTCTTCGTTGATTTAGACCATAGGTAACCAAAACTCTCAATAAATGAAATGCGTCTGTATTGGATAAGATAATATTGCCCAGCAAACACAAAACTAAGCATTACAAAAACAATAAATAATTTTGTCATTAAAAATGCTTTTGGTAACATGCAATGCTTTTTATGTTACCAAACATTTAAAACAAAAAAACCTTTTCAATTAAAAGACATTTTGACCTTTTTCACAAAGAAATAAATAAATTAGAAGAGGAAAAAAGAAAATCTTTTTTTTTTTTTTTTTTTTTTTTTTTTTTATAAAAGTCTTTATTTACAAGTTTAAAATATAAAAGGTACAGAGGTATGAGATTTTACTATAAGTACTACAACAATAAGAGTCTTATAATTAAATTTACAAAACTAATAACAATAAATATACATCCTTAAGGAAAATAGCTCAAAAAACCTTTTTGATCTCTATGGAAGTTATAAAGAAATTTGTTTGGATAATCACTAATACATTCATTCTTAACGAACGAATCTTAGTGATTACCTTGTAAATTCCTTATTGATTCAAAGTTTGACAGTCTGCATTTTTCATTAAATGTCAGTGTCAGTTCTCTAGTGAAATCGTTTATCATCTTGTGTCCAAAGTTACTGTGAAGTAAATTTGTCGGATACCTACGAGGAAGATTATGAATTATTTTCAAATTCTTGTTTTGTATAATCTGAAGCTTTTTGGTATGAGTTTTCGCAGTTTTATGAAACCATACTTGACAGCTGTAACTCATAATTGGTCGAATGCACATTTTATATAACAATATTTTGTTTTTCATATTCAATTTAGATCTTCTGTTGAGTATGGGAAACAATGCCCGACCACACTTTATAGCTTTTTCACAAATTTGGTTGACATGTTGCTTAAATGTTAGTTTTTTATCCATTATAATACCCAAATACTTGATTTCTGACTTTATAGGTATAACATTCCCACGGCACAACATAGATTGAGAAGGTATGCGTTTTGGCGACTTATTATATGGAAAAATAATGGCCTGTGTTTTATCATCATTGACCTTTATTTTCCATTTATTAAAATATTTTTGGCTTGAATTTAAGCTCTCTTGCATTTTCCTAACTAATGAATTAGATACCTTACCGCTGCAAATGAAAGCACTATCGTCTGCATAAAATGCTGCTTCCTGATTCCTGCGTAGAGTGATATCTGACGTATATAACGAATAAAGCGTAGGTGACAAAACGGAACCTTGCGGTAGACCTGCGAGTATATGTTTTTCATCTGATGAGATGCGCTCCACGAAAACTACAAATGAACGTTGGTCTAAAAAGCTTTGTATGATTTTTTGTAAATATAAAGGAAAACTAAAAGAGTTAAGTTTATACAATAGGCCATTATGCCATACTGTATCGAAAGCCTTTTCAATGTCAAGAAATATAATACCTGTACTTCTACGATTTCTTTTATTATTCTCAATAATATTAACCACTCGTTTGATTTGATGTACCGTAGAGTGCTCTCTTCGGAATCCAAACTGCTGCTGATGTATAATGTTATTCTGTTCTGAGAACTCTACGATTCTTTTGTGGATTATTTTTTCAAAGACTTTATCCAACAAGCTCAAAATGCTTATTGGCCTATAGCTGGAAGGCAATTTAGGATCTTTTCCAGTTTTGAAAATAGGTATAACTCTGGCCTTTTTAAATATCATGGGGAAATGACCATTTCTCAAGCAGTAATTAAATAGTTTGCTCAAAGTTTCAAAAAAGTAATCGGGCATATTTTTTAAAATAATGCTGTTAATTCCGTCTAAACCTGGGGCTTTGTTATTTTTTAAACAAAAAACAAATGTCTTTACCTCTACTGCATCTGTGAATTCAAAATTGTCACTGTCAGCGAGATTTACATTGTTAAGTTCCTGCACATAATTTAGAACCACATTATCTAAAGGTGATGAATTGTTGTTGGTGATATTATTGTTGCATCTAAAAACTTCTGCAATGGCATTTGCTTTTGCTTCACCGGTACTTAAAAATTCCCCATTTATATTTAGATCGGGGATTGCAGAATTTCTACCTTTTAAAGCTTTTGTTAGTTTCCAAAACTTTTTAGAGCCGGAAGGCAGTTTGGAAATGAATTTAGCCCACGCTTCATTTCTATCCCTTTTCAAATGAAAATCAATTAATTGATTCAACTGTTTTAAAATGCTGATTAGTTGAGTTCTGTAAGTAGGATCTCTACATCTTTTAAGTTTACGGTTATACTTGTTCCTCTGAGTAATCAGCATTTTAGACGTATTTGAAATTTCCCTCTGCCAAGGATTTTTCTGGCCAATTGGAATCTTGGAAAAGGCTTCTTTAACTATACTAACTAATTTATTTAATGACGAATCTAGGTTTATATTGTTAAGCTCTACTTGTCCGATATTATGATTCTTAATTTCATTCTCGACCCAGTATTTAATTGCTGGCCAATCAGCCTGATTATACAACGGAACTGTAACAAAGTGATTTTGTGGTGTTCCAAAAATGTAACAAGATATTGGGGTGTGATCAGACTGTAAAATATTTGGATGTGACTGTAACTGCGAAAATGAAATGTTAGAGTTAGTAAGTAAAATATCAACCGTGGATGGTTGGACTGGAATTATATTTTGGCCGAATCTAGTATGTGTATCCGGATGATATACATAATAACTTGAACTTAAGTGATGTCTGTACAGTTCTTTGCCAGCTGAATTGTTTGAAATACAATTCCAACTCACATGTTGTGCATTCAAATCACCAAAAATAAAATAGTCACTAAACGAATTGGTAAGAAGTTCTAAGTCAGTTTTAAAATTAGAAGTGTAAACAGGATTATAAGCAGAGATAAAACTTACGGGACGTCCACTTATTTTAACTTCCACAGAGATATTTTCTATGGTTATTGTTTTAATCTTTGGTAACAACTTATGATCTATGTAATTTTTAACCGCTATAAGCACACCCCCACCATGTGTTTGACGGTCTTCTCTGTATATTTTGTAGCCTCCAAATTTTAGCCTATGATACGGCTTCAGGAACGTTTCGTTAAGAAGTAAAATATCAATATTTTTCTCATGGAGAACTTTTTCGAGCTGTGCAGCTGCTGACTCAGTTGTTATGCCTTGAGCATTCCAGTGCATAACGTATACATTTTGACTACCCATGATTTTATATAGCATGCTTGAGCATCATGCCAAGCACTCTTAATTTGTCAAATTTATTTCGACATTTTTCTAGTGCATCCACAGCACTAAAGAAGATTTCTAACAGTCTCTCGTTAGATAAGTCATCATCGTTGTTGCTGTCGCGGGGTCTGTTTTTCGAAACCTCAGAGTACAAACTTTTCCTTTGGAAGGTGTGCTCTCGTGAATCAGTTGGTTGACTCTGACTTGACAGGTGTGGGAACTCAGTCTCATCATACACATGATTAATTCTCGACTTGTTGAAATTAGGTCTAGACTTAGAAGTTAATCGTAGGCGCATTTCTAAATAATCTTTACGGCAAGGGCATTTAGGATCGTCGGACCTGTGATTCGAGTTTCTTAAGTTCTTTTGGCTACAGTTGTGGCATTTATAAACAACATTACTCCCTTGAGTGTTTTTGGCCAATACACACTCAGTCTGGTCGTGATTGCCAGCACAAACTGCGCAGACGATAACTCTATTGCAGTTTTTAGCTCCATGTCCGTACATAGAGCACTTCGTACATTGCGTAGGCCCTTTATTCCCTTTAAGAGGTCTTCTCCAGTAAACAGCAATATTGCAAAAGTACTTTATTTTCATAATATCATTTTTTGACACTTCTTGTTTGTTAAACTCAATCAAGTATATAGCGTCATCAGCTGTAGTCCTTTTGGTTACGATTTCTTTGACACTTACTGGGTTTATGTTGTGCATTTTAATCAATTCCTCCTTTAAAAGTTTTGCGTCTGTTCTTGGCAAACCAAATAACACTAACTTAAAGTGCTTTACATCTTTAACTTCGTGTGTATAAAAACTGTACTTCAGTTCACTCAGCTTTTTTAACGCAGCTTCATACAGGACCATTGTATTGCATGTAACCTTAGTTCCAATTGTCATTCTCTTGAAGAAGTACTCCTCACCAAGTATTTCCCAAACTTTTGAGAAACTGTGACACGAGTCTACCACTATTGGTGGAACCCTTTCTTTGACGGCTCTTGCCTCTTCTTCTTCTTCATTTGCTAGCAAATGAAACCTGTTACTAGGGCCAGGATCAATCCTTATCGTCTTAAATTTGGGACTATTCCCAAAGTATTCTCGCTTCTGGCTAGCCATATTGGAAGCGATTTAAAGGAAAAATTAAATTTTAAAGAAAAATCACACACGAGCAAAAAATAACACGTTGTTTATAACTCAAGGCAATGTTGCCAGATGAAAAAAAAAAAAAAAAAAAGAAAATCTTTTTTCTTGAGCAAAAAAGCCTTTATATGCAAAAAATTAAAGAATGGGTTCTGGAAGAAGAGCAAAATGAAGAAATTTTGCAAAATAAAAAATTTAAAATGGAGATTTCAAGCCAAATAAGCGTGGAAATCGATTAGCAAGGCAGACCATTTATTGATGGAATGCTAGCAAAAAATATTTTATAAAAGAATTTTCAAACGTTAGATTATAGAACAGATTTCATAAAGCCAATTTCCTTGTCACCCCAAACTGTGGCTAGGCGTATTGCCCAAATAGGAAATTCGGTGGAGTCTTCTATTAAAGAAAAATTGATAAATTGTATATTTCTTTCGTTTTGTTTAGATGAAAGTACAGATATCAATGATCTTTGTCAACTGATTGTCTGTCTAAGATGCATTGATGAACATTTTAATGTTTTTGAATCAATGTTGACATTGGAAACCTTTTATGGATATGTAACTGGAAAGCTTTTGATGGAAGTTGTAAGTGATAAACTTTTTTCTATTGTTGATGTAAACAAAATTGTCGGTGTCTGCACAGACGGGGCAAATGTAATGGTAGTAAAAAACACAGGTTTGATAGGTAATATAAAAAAAAAGTGAAATGGCAATGCAAAACTTTCACTGCATTATCCATCAAGCCGCGCTTGCGTCAAAATTTGTTACTCAAGACTCTACTATGAAGACCGCAAGGCGCATTATAAATAAAATAAGAGGAGGACACAATGCCCTCATAGAAAATTTGTAAAATTTTTAACATCTAAAAACGCAGCTTTCATAGATCTTAAAATGTTCACTGAGTTACGTTGGCTCAGTCGTGGCGACAGTCTTAACCGGCTATATGATTTAAAAGAAGAAGTCTTAGACTTTTTAGAAAAAGAAAATATCGATGAGTCGGCAAAAAATTTGTTAAAAGATACACAATTCTTATCAGATCTAGCTTTTCTAGCTGATACAACTTCTTTGCTTAAAGATTTCAACTTAGAGCTTCAAGGAAAAGGTAAGAATATATGGTTGATTCTGAGATTACGGGCCAATTTTGAAATCATTTTTGGCATTCAAGTTTTTTGCAAAATTTAATACAACAGATAGGTAGCTTTAATCATTTTAACAATGGCTACTCAATTATCGAAGGTACACATCAATATTTTAATTTTTAAATGAATTATACGAGTTTTTGAAAATATGCCCTCCAGGGTAATGACGTGTTGAGCAGGGAAATGACGATAACAAATGAAATCAATAAATTTTCCATCAACCATTTTAATTCAGTTTAGTTAAAAATTATAAAAATAACAAAAACCACTTATTTTACATAAATTATTTTAAATTAATAAGAAGATTATCATATTTATTTTAAAAACGTCTACTTGTCAACGCCTAATTTGCATGGAAATTTTTAGCAATTTGTACTTTTTCATCTTTAGAGTCCTTCTGACAAATAGCAGCATGTCTGTTAAGAAAATAAAAAAATTTTATATGTATTAGGTAAGGTTAAAATTAATTTTTTACCTATATTGGATTTTATCTTTAACACCTTGAGCAATGAAAGTGGCAGCTTTCAGACTTTTTAATTGTCGAGTGCTATTGGTCTCATCTTCGCTCGAATTGTAAACATCCGCGTATGTCCAACGTTTTTCCGCAGTTGACGGTTCAAATTTTCCAAAAGAATCATTTGAGCTACAGGAAGTTAGCCTTAACCTTGGTTGGTGATAATCGACAATCCCTAGTTCAAAGTGATGACAATCTTCACAACTGAAACAACTTAAAGTTCTCATTTTCAAGCGACTAGACTGATGATTACCAGAAATTTGATGAACTTTTAAAGTACCAGAAAATGGTGAAAGATTTTTAAACTCGCTTTCCTTTGACTTTACCTCAATATCTTCATTTTTTATTACAAAACACCGAATTCCTGGGCAATTTTCTTCTAGTTTCTGAAATAAAATATTAAAATCCATCAAATCGGTACCCTGTGCAACAAGACGATCCGCGGTTCTTTTAACAGTTCCTCCAATACCATCGGGCGCACCTTTTCCGTGACCAGATTCACTGTAGTTCTATGTAAAGTTTTTCATTGGAGGATATAGCTCGTGCAGTTTGTTGCCAAGAAAATAAAACATAGTTTTGTTTCGGTACTGTGTTGCTGGCCCATCACTTAAAAAATGTAGACTTGTCGCTTTTGTTGTCGAAGCTATGTGATCTAATATTGGCTGTAAGTGAGTCCATATGGCAGGGGAATGATGGCAGGGTAATGACGAATAGTCACAAAACTCTTTAAAATGTTAATTTAAGTACTTACCTTCGAAAATTTGGTTTCAATCTGAAGTTAAAAATCAAAAAGCATTAAAAAAACACACACAAAATTTCAAATTGTATTAAACGTTTTGGTTACAACAACACCGGGGAATGACGAACGTAAGTGTGACAGCTTATTCCGAACGATAAAACGCGGCTGACTTCGTTTTATTAGCATAGTTGGCGAAAAACCTGCCACATATAACCGAAGTTGATATAATTTTCTTTCAAATTTTAAATATTGCAAATCAACAATGCATTGAAAATTTGAGTTTAAGAGAATATAATATATTACAGGGGAATGATGTGTACATTGAGGGACAAAAGGTAATCATCCATAAAAATAATAATTGTTAAAAAAAATTAAACATTATTAGACAAAACAAGTCATTAAATATTATTTTTTTCTTTGCACTAATTTAATTAAATAATTATTTACTTTTTTTGTTAGAAATTTATAAAAATTTACGGGGAAGTAGTGTTAGGGACAGCCAGGGGAATGACGTTTTAAAACTTTGGCAGGCTATTTTTTGAAGAATCCATCAATTTATGAAACAAATATTTAAGTGACTACAAAGAACCTATCATGTTTTATTGTAAAGTTTATAATAAAGTGGAATATATTTTATTTATCCTAGTTTAAATACACAAGGACAGCAATTTGGCCGGTTATCTCAGAATGAACCATATCTGATATTTGTAAAATTTTATTTAATTTTAAAACAAAACTTTTTCTAATACTTTGCCAAAGTAAGTCAGGTGACTTTTCCAGTTTAAAAAAAACATCTCTATTGCGCGAATCGCTCTGCGATGCTGCGAAAACTATGCGAGTTGAGATTTTTGATACACTGCTCAACAGTTTTGAAGACAGGTTTGCAGATTTTAAGAGTATACAACTGCAGTTGGACTTATTTAATAACCCTTATAACTGTGAATTTATTTTTAGAACTTATATTTCTTCGAACCGGAGTCCAAGCTTCGGGTAAAATGGGAATAGAATTCTGGAAAAATCTAAATGATTCTGATTTTCCAGAGTAAAAAAGAAATGCTTTGAAATTGTTATCCCTTTTTCCTTCTACATATTGCTCCGAACAAATTTTTTCCGACTTAAAATTTATTTGTTCCAAGCAGAGAAATAAATTAAGTTCTTAAAATTTAAAACATATTTTGTTAATATGAAATTGTTACCAACTCTTAAATTTGAAAAACTTAATTTATAATGCCTAAATACACTTAATTTTTTAAGCTTTAATTGTAAATTAAACTCGACCAATCAAATATGTGTAAAAAAATTGCCTAATTCTGTAAAAACTGAAGCATATTTTTGTATTTAACTTTATTAACTTTTTTCAAACTTCATTTCCATTTTACTTTTAAAAGTAAAATTCATTACATTTTAAAAAATTAATTTAGGCATATAAATCAAGAAAACCCATTTTCCTTTTTTCCTCTTCGAATTTATTTATTTTTTTTGTGAAAAAGACCAAAATTCCTTTTGATTGAAAAGATTTTCTTTGTTTTAAATGTTTGGTAACATAAAATGCATTGCATGTTTCCAAAAGCATTTTTAATGACAAAACATAAATTTTTGTCTGCCATTATATAATTTTGAAATCTAATCAAATCTGAGAAAACAATAAAGCTGAAAAAAAGCAGTAAGCATCCGCATATGTTCATTCGTTAACACTCAATTAACGACTGAAATCAAACTGAAATAGAAGAGAACAAGCATCGGTGTGAGTTTTTTTTATTGTTTTTGTAGCACAATTTTGTATTGAAAATGAAGATTTTGATACCACTGATTTTACCTTAAATCTAACAATAATGAATTTTTTAATTTGAATTTTTTTAATTCCAAGTAGAGAACGCGTGTTCTTTTGGTTACGATCAAATTCAAGTGAGTTTTATTTTCTGTTTTGTTTTACATATTCATGCTTAATACTAATGTTCATAGAAAGGGTTGCCATTAAAATATTATTACAATAAAAATGTCACATCTTTTCCCCCTCTAAAAAATTGTTTTAAAAATACTTAAATATTAAGTCTGTGGTGGTTTAATAATTCTGTTTGAACGACGTAACTGAGGTTCTCTTTCACCATCTTCCCTGATAGTTGTTGCCTCCGGAACGATTGTTTGATGCTCAACCTGCATTTCGTGTCTCGGCAGTTTACCATTCTCTTCTATGATGCTCGATGATTTATCAGATTTAGGTACTTCCGTCGCAATTATCGTTTTTTCATTTGGGATTCTCACAGTTGGATTCATATTTTCTTGATGTTTTAGGATATCGTTACCGCACTTTCGGATTTGATCTATGTGGCGTTTCCAAATCCGCTGGTCATCTAATTCAATCTCGTAATGCAAGTCTCCCATTTTCCGCAGAATTTTTCCAAACTGCCACGGGTTTTCCGATAAGTAATCTTTAGCTGACACCCTTTCTCCCTCTTGAAATTGTTTAATTGGTGCCCAGTGTTCCGATGCACCCGGTTGCTTTGGTACTATTAAGTCGAGACGAGATTGTATTTGTCTTCCAAACATTAGCATTGCTGGGGATTTTCCTCTTGTTAAATGTATTGCCCGACGATAAGCTAGTAATATTTTTGCAATTTCTTTTTTAATATTTTCCTTGGAACATTTGATAGTTTTAAGTTTATTTTTTATCATCTGTACGAAACGCTCCACCAAACCATTGGTCGACGGATGATAACGCGCGCCAAGTTTATACTGAATACCATTACTTAAAAATTTTGAAATTCCTTTGATTTAAATTATGTGACATAATCGCTGACCAGAATATTTGGCGTTCCCATTCTCGCAAAAATTTCGCGACATATTTGTATCCTTGACTCAGTTGTGATATTTGGAAGAACATGGGCTTCCGGCCATTTACTATAAGCATCCACTAGTATGAATATGTAGCTACCGAGAAATGGGCCAGCAAAGTCGACGTGAACACGTTCAAAGGGTTTTTTTTAGCGGCGTTCCACGTATGAATTGGTATAGTCTTGGGTGGCATGGATCGAACTGACTGGCATCCCGTACAATTAAAAACCAAGTTTTTAATTTCTCTGTCCATAGCTGGCCACCAACAATAGCCCCGCGCCAAAGATTTCATTTTTGTTACCCGAAAATGGGCTGAATGTAATTCATCCAGAATACGACTGCGCAACTCGGCTGGAATATATACCCTTATTCCCCGTAATATACACCCCTGTTGTAAAGTAAATTTCGTTTGTCAAATTCCGAAGCGATCTTTTGCATTGCAATCCCGACCATATTTTAAAGCTTCAAGCAGTATGCGTACCTCAGTATCCTTCTCTGTATGAAGCTTTAGTTCGTCTACCTTTACTGGTAAATTTTTTAACGTATCAATTTCAATAATATCTATCTCTTCCATGTATGGGCGTTCCTCATTAGAAGGAAGACGAGAAAATGCATCCGCATTAGCATTATCTTTAGACTTTTTAACTCGGATTTCATAATCGAAAGATGAAAGAAATATCGCGTAATGCTGCATTCTAGTAGCCGATAGTCTTGGAAGTCCTTTGTGAGGTGAAAATATTTGCGCTAGAGGTTTATTGTCGATAACTAAAGTAAATTTTTTTCCATAGAGATACTGATAAAACTTACGTACCCCAAATATTATTGCGTAAGCCTCTTTATCTATTTGTCAGTATCTTTGTTGAACCTTGGACAATGTTTGAGATGCATACTTAATTGGTTTTTCTGTTCCATCAGGATATTCGTGACTAAGCACCGCAGCTACTCCATATGGACTGGCATCTACCGCCAAGATTACTGGCAATTTTGCGTTATAATGCGCTAGCACTGTATCAGACTCCATGAGTGTTTTTATTTCTTTAAATGATTCTTCACATGAGGTTTTCCATTCAAATGGCTCGTTTTTTTGTACAAGTTTAATAATAGGGTAAAGAATTGTACTCAAGTTATTTACGAACCTGCCATAATAGTTAACTAATCCTACTAATGCTCTAACCTCATCTTTATTAGTGGGTTGCTTCATTTCCAAAATAGCAGAAATTTTATTTTTCATCTTATGTATTCCAAACTGGCTAATGACGTACCCTCAGTATTCAATCTTTTCCTTTAATCATTCTGATTTTTCCAAGTTAATACGCATGTTGTGGTCATTAAGGCGTTTTAAAACTTCATCGATTCTAGACAAATGTTCGATGTCGGTTTCAGCAGTAATTCGTATATCGTCCAGAAATACGGCTACTCCACGAATGCCGCTTAATAATTGTTCCATGAACTGTTGCCACTTAGCTGGGGCACATGCAACGCCAAACATCAATCTGGTTGGTTCAAAAAGGCCTTTATGGAATCCTGTTATCTTCCCCATTGTAGATGAAAATAAATTGGGGTATTGGTTTGTTTACCGTAAGTGCATTAACCACACTTGTTTCGTTATGTAGTTGTTGGCTTAAAATTAATGGCCAATTCAGTTTCACTGCTCTTAACCATTCCCGTCCTAATAACGGATTCCTCTCAGAACGTACAATATACAGCTTTAATGGTGGGCTTGGAACCGAAGTTAGTACGCGCACGGTAATGTACCCGACACAATCCAGAGGTGTGTGGCAATAGCTAAAAAGTTTGGTATCATTTTTATGTATGGTTTCTTGGCCGAAATGCAATTTGGCATCCTTCAAACTAACGGTCGTTACCGGAGAGCCTGTATCAATTTCAAAACATAAGTTACAATTATTTACTAAAAGATTGCATGTTATTTTGGAACGATTTATTAACCCCTTACTATTGCCCTTTCTATTATCTATTTTTCTATTAATTGATTTTACTTTTCCTTCGTATATTTTGCATAGTTCCTCTACCCTAAGGTTGTCATCATCGCCATCGATGTCTTCTTCACTTTCTGTAATTTGATTCAAATGACGCTTAGATTTACGGCATACACGACGCAAATGACCTTTTGTTTTACAAAATCCACAAAAAGTATCTTTATGACCATATTGATTTGCTAGATGTGATGCACCACCACAACGATAACATTTTCTTTCCTCGTGCTCTTTCTTTTCGCCCTGTGCTTTTTTGATGCCCTGCTTTCTGTATCCGATTAAATCCACTCTCTCTTCTTTTAAACCATTCAACTCATTGCCACCCTTCTCGGCAAGCTCATACGTTTTAGCAGTATCTAAAGCACTTGTCAATGTTAAATTAGTCTTACCTCCAAAAGTCGGCTTTGAATTTTTGGATTTTTCAGGCCAAAAACAAATTGGTTCCTTAACCCTAGAAAGATAACGTTATTTTTTCGTACGGTAAAGATAACGTTACGTCTGAAAGACGTATTGTTTCTAACATCCTTTTAAGGACTTAAAAAAAAAATAAATATTGGCATAGGAGTTATTGATATCATTTATTAATTGAATTTTCTCTTTGATAACAAAAAAATGTGGTAAATAAATATAATAATAGAAACCAAAAAAAAAAAACAACAAATTCAATAGAGATCAAAAATTAACACTTTATACACAGCCTTTCGCAAAGGACTCAAAAACTGTAATAAAAGGATTAAAAAATATTTTTTTTTAATTCATTTAACTATTTGTATATAATAAAAGCTTTGTGAATAAAAAAAATCTTTCTTTTATGCGATTATATGCAAGTGGTGCAGATAACGATACGTCTCCGAGACGCATGTTGTGTAATTTCTCAGAAATATAATCAACTTACCGCACGAAAACAACCACCATTAGCAAGCTACTGAGATCAACTGAGAATACTGAGCATATAAATTTTCTCTCACTACAAACCACAGAGATGGAGTACAAAATTAAATAGGCATACGTCTGATAGACGTAACTTATCTATGCAGGGTTAAGGCTGTATCCAAATAATCACCAAAATTACAGTGTGCCGATAGTTTCCTGAGTGCTACCATATATTCCACACACGTTTCATCGTCCTTCTGCTTCCTTAAATGAAACCTATAATTCTCCAGAATTTCATTTGGGGTTGGATCAAAGTGATCAGTTAAAATGTTAACTATTTGATCATAAGTCCTGTCGTCGGGGGTTCTAGGTAGTAGTTTGTCACACAAGATATCGTATGTTCCCGCTCCCATATAATGCAAAAGGAATTTTCGCTTTTTGGTGACATCGGAATTAAAAAGATCAAGGGCTCGAAGCTAAAGCCACTTATCTGGAATTCTTGCGGCATTAAGTGAGGTTATGTGTTCTACTCGCTGGTGGCACATAAGTCTTACCCTCGTTTTTTGGAATTAATCTTAAACGACCTGAATATCTACGTAGCCAAAGATAAAATATACTCTTTTATTATGATTTTTTTTAATATACACTTGTATATTTGTACTATATATTTTATTTAAAACTTTTATTTTTTTACTCGTCGCCAAATGTTACATCCAAGTAGAGAAACGTGTGTTCTTTTGGTTACCATCAAATTCAAGGTAGTTTTATTTTACATATTCATCCTTAATACTAATGTTCATAGAAAGGGTTGCCATTAAAATATTATTACAATAAAAATGTGACATGTAGACATTAAGACACTGTGGTTATCGAAGCTCCCAAAAAATTTAATGATATTGTACAATATTTGAGATGTCAGCAGTTCGGACACAATAAGTCTTATTGTAGAAAACCATAGTCATGTGGTAAATGTGGTCTAGAGCATCCTACTAATAATGCGCAAAATCACCAAATACTCCACCATAATGCGTTCATTGCTTAGGAAATCACACAGCGAACGATACCAAAATCCTAAGCTAATTTCTACAAATACTAACAGCAGCTATTTCAAACAATTTATTAAAGCAAAACTTATTTAAATTCGTGCCTGAAAATCAAATTCGAGATTGACATGGCAATTGAAAATTTTTTTTAAATTAATACATAAAGCTTTGTTTGTTTCAACACCACAAGGTAATTCTCAAACCTCCAATTTTCACTTATCTTTCAAACTAAGGCAACTAATCGCTTTGAAAAGAAGACTTCGAAACATTTGGAAAATATCAAAGCCAACCTTGATAAAACGAACTTCAATCGTGTAGCAAATCATTTAAATCATTCAAATGGTGATTGGTGTAGATCGGACGTAAGTGAAGCTGCTGCCTTTAGATCCCACCTTGAAAAACCTTTTTCTCCATGTTCTTTTTCTACAACGCAACAAGACACAGAAGTAAATATTTTATATATCGAGAAATTGAAGCAGAAATTAGTAAGCTTAATACAAAATGTCTCCAGGATATGACAAAATTTACCTAAAAAAGCTATGATTTTGAAAGATTTTTTTTTTAAAGATTAATGCTGATTATACCTGATCATCAATTCGGATCATCAATCATGGAACTACAGAGAAAAGTCATAGACTTTTTAAATCAATAAGAAAACCGCTTGAAAACAAACAATAAGTTTTTCTTGATATTAAACAAGCATTCGACAGAGTGTGGCATAAGTTAAAGCATTTGCTGCAGGCTCCATTTTACCTACTGCTCAAGTCCTACCTGAGTGATCGTGCTTTTTATGTTAATATTAACGACAAGAATTCTGAAATTTGCGATATTAAGGCTGGTGTGCCACAGTGAAGAGTATTGGGTCCAACTTTGTATACATTATTCACTTCTGATATGCCAACAAAAAACGATGTTGTAGTCGTTAACAGTAATATTTAAAATGTGGTTTTATAACAGTATATATTCTTAAACAATTTATTACAGAGAGTTTGTTACGTATTCTCTTCATAAAGGATTTTTTTTACATATATAATTCAAGTGTAAATCAAATTTAAATTTATTGTCAAATATTACAAGATATTTAATTTCTTTTTCAATTTCTGTTCTTCCGTTAATTACCATAGCCTTAGTTTTCTTTGTATTTAGTTTCATCTTGCTCATCTTAAGATATACTTTATCTTCACTCAGCTCATAATTTAAAATACGAACATATTCCTCAATGTTTGTACCGCTTATATAAAGAAGTGCGCCATCCACAAACACTTTAGCTTTTTTCAAAACTTTTCCTAAGTCTTGAATGTAAAAAAAATAGTAACGTTTCTAAAATTGCACCTTGATGCACTCTAACGGACAATATCGTAGGTATATTGTATCCCCACATTTTGTTCGTAGCTTTCTATTACTCAGGTAACTGTTGATTTTTGGTCTGTACAACTGTTAATTTTGTTATTTATGTAATTATTTTTAGCTCTTGCTATTCTGACTAATATCGACTTCTAAATGACTTATTTTTATTCCAATGATATATACATACATATGTCATTACACCATAGTGCCCTTTGATACATTAGCTTTCTGTCTTCTTAACCCTCCTATGTTAAGATATATTCCTATAATTGATATAGTTGCAAATAAGCTATTCTATCCGATTCCAATCTGTTTTTCTGTTACAAAACACTACACTTTTTACTCCTACAATCATGATTAGTATCAATATCTGTTAATATTGAACGTTCTTTTGCCCTAATAAAGTTTATATATTTTAGACTGTTGTTATTACATATAAAGCATCTTAATACGTTACAGCTTTCATAAACCATGTGTCTATCCAATTAAATGTTTATTTTATCTTTTTTCATAATAGATTCGAAACCATTTCTGTCTGATTCTATATTGCATTATAAATTCTTGGTTTTTTATATGATTTACATATACTTTACTTTAATACACTCTAATAGCCTTTTTACACTCACCAACATCTACCATCAATTTGCGAAGATGTTGATATAGGCTTTTGACTTTCTACAAGTATTACACAGGGCTAAAAATCAGCATTTTCCAACATCTTCAAAAGATGTTCCTAACTAAGTTCGTTTCATTTTACATCTTTGATTATTTTAGTGTCATCACTAGAAAAATGACAATAAATTAGATTAATTTAGTGGCATCACTGAATAATGTCATTTATATGTAAGACGATTTTATATCAGCTGGGAACACTACAGCAACAGCTACAACAAATCTCTATCGTTCCCACGACAATTAGATCTTCGCGCCGGAACGACCCGAGTATCACTCGGCCAAAGATTGTCAACTCAGCAACAGCTGTACCAACCGAAAGTTTTTTCCTCAGGTGAGCAAAATATGCCAGCTATTTTGCTCAAGTTACTATTAATTATAGCTGGCGTTGAGCAAAACCCAGGTCCACAGATCTGGTTTTGTTCAGTGTGTCACAACAAAATAACCCGCAACATAATATCGGTCAAATGCTCAGTTTGTAAAAACTGGTGTCACTTGAAAAGGTACTCAGGTCTCACCAGCCACCGCGATTGGTCCCCAAGCTTTGTGGCGAGTTGTTGTAGCAATCAACCAACTAACTCCAGCACTGCTCCCCAGCAGAACCCCGTCTCATCCCCACCTGTGAGACACAGTAGAACACATTGTTCTATTTTTAACACAATAATTAGGAGGAATATTACATCAGTTCAGTGCAATGGTTGTAAAAGATGGTGTCATATGAGGCGCTGTACAGATTTACGCTTTCATAGGGATTGGAGTGCTAGTTTCCTAGCCTCTTGCTGTGCAAATGCCACTCCTACGGCCAGCATTACCCTTAACTCAACGGCGCAATCAACACCCAGAACGCCAAATGTACAGAACATTCCTCAATTACAGCAACCCGTATTAACACCTACAACTCCACCTCAGGTGAATACACCGCCAAGACACCCCACTCAGCGACAAGTGCAAAATACTGGTCCCGGCAGATCTTTTCAAATCATGCAATTGAATTGTAATGGTTTGAGAAACAAAATTGTGGAGATCACAAAATATATGCACGACAACAACATACCTATTGCCGCCATACAAGAAACAAAGTTGACCAATGATTGTTCACTCTCGGCCTCAGGGAATTACAATATTGTCAGAAGAGATAGGGATAGAGCACATGGTGGGGGACTTGCGTTCATTATAGAACGAAATGTCAGTTATAAATTGACAGCCCCCCAACGCTCCCCATACCTGACCCCTTCCTAGAGGTTATGAGCATCTCAGTAGATACTGAAAATACTGAAATTGAAATTATCAATGTTTATATCCCGCCCGTCAACAGCATAGGAGCTAATTATCACCCAAGCATATCCCATCTCTTGCAGGGTGATAATAGAATAATACTTGGTGATTTCAATGCTCATCATGAGAGTTGGTATTCCCAATTACCTGAAGATCCACCCGGTAGACTCATTGCAGAACAGATAGACGAATCAGATTTTGCCTCAATAAACGAAGATTTCCCAACAAGAGTAAATGCAAGATGTGTAAGCTCTCCAGACATATCCATTGTCTGCTCATCGCTACTTGCCTACACCAGCTGGCAAACCCAAATTGCATTTAACTCAGACCACATTCCCATTGTGATCACTGTTGAGAAACCCAATGACTTATTTGAGCCTGACAAGCGCACATTTATTAATTATAATAAAGCCGACTGGCAGGGGTTCTCGAAATATATTGATGACTCCCTTCGTCAATTACCCCACCCTACTTGTGCCAGGAAGGGAGAGAAAGTTTTCAGGCAAACTATTCTCAGGGCAGCACGACGCTTTATTCCTGCAGGCAGAATACCCCATATTAGACAAAATTTCCCCACCAATGCAGCGCGTTTAACCCAAGAACGCGATCATTTGCGCGCTTGCAACCCAGCAGATGAACGAATTGAGCTGTTGACGGCAGAAATTAACAAACTCGTTAATGAACATCGTCGCAACAAGTGGTTAGAACACCTAAACCAATGCACGGTTAGCTCGAAAAAGCTTTGGTCTACTATTAAAAGTCTATCTGGCACAAACTGCAATAAAAATCTCGCAGCTATAGGATTCGATGACATTCAATATACAGATGCAAAGAAATGCGCTAAACTATTCTGCCGACAATTTGTCGATCATTCTACCTCGCAGAATCGCTTCAAAAGAGCTGTAATTCGGAGAAACAAGAATCTTGAACGGGATTCTGAGCCCATTTCCTTCACACTCGATGAAGTGAAATATATAATCTCCAAAGCGAAACCCTCTAAAGCTCTTGGTCCTGACGGCATCTCTATGTTAATGTTAAAGAAACTTGGCACAGTATCGCTGGAATATCTAGTACGCCTTCTAGAACTCTCGATTCATCAACTGGTGATTCCAGATATATGGAAGGTTGCTCGGATAATTCCCCTCCTAAAACCTGATAAACCCGCTACAAAAGGAGAATCATACCGCCCTATCTTCCTTTTATCACCCGTAGCAAAGGTTTTAGAAGCCTTACTATTGCCAACCCTGAAGGAGCATTTCTCGCTTGCCTCTCACCAACACGGCTTCAGGGAATCCTATAGTACCACGACAGCTTTGAATTTGATAGCTAACCAGATCGCAAATGGCCTCAATCAGCAGAGACCGTGTGAACGCACAATTGTGGCAGCCTTAGACTTATCTAAGGCTTTTGACACGGTTGACCACTCTTTGCTGATTAATGACATCTCGAACTCTACACTTTCCAATGATGTCAAACGCTGGGTTGCCAACTATTTAAGTGGCAGACAAGCGTTTGTTGAGTTCAGAGGCCAGAAGTCTAAATATCGCAAAATTAAAATGGGTGTGCCGCAAGAAGGAGTACTGTCACCTATACTCTTCAACTTATATCTTGCACAACTTCCTGCCCCACCACAAGATATCAAGATGGTGTCTTATGCAGATGATTGCACCATCTATTCATCTGGTATTAACATCCAAGACATAAGTGCTAAAATTACTCAATATTTGGCCACCATCTCACAATTTATACAGGAACGTAGACTTCAGCTATCACCCTCAAAGTCTTCAGTGGCTCTTTTCACTTCCTGGACTAAAGAAGTATGGATGGAATTAGATATCTCTATCGAAGGCCGACGTATCCCTACGGTGCAAAACCCAAAAATTTTAGGCGTGGTGTTCGACAGCCTCCTTCACTTCGCTTCACACGCCACTTACATCAACCAGAAAGTGAAATCTCGGAACAAAGTCCTAAAAGCTCTTTCAGCCACCTCTTGGGGAATGACTAAAGAGACCATAATAACAACTTTCAAGGCAATTGGTCGCTCTCTCTTTAGTTATGCTGCCCCTATTTGGACCTCGTTCCTCAGCGATACTAAATGGCGAGTTTTACAAACTGCACAAAATAATGCACTTAGAATCACTACCGGATGTGTCAGAATGACAAACATAGATCATCTTCATGAGGAGACCAGGATACTGCCGGTCAGGCAGCACAATGAGCTACTGACAAAGCAATACCTGGTGGCTTGTCACCAACCCACCCACCCTAACCATAAAGTGGTCATTCAAGATCCCTCTCCCCGTCACATCCGGCAGGACTTTCGTCTATATCGCAATGATATTCGAGATATTATTCCATCTCTTATAGATCGAGTGGCCATTGCAGACGCCCAAAAGCTATTACATCAACAGGCGGTTTTAGGAGCTATGAATGGCTATAGATGTAATAGCGTCCTTAATGAACACCCCCTAGCGATTGCAGAAAATGAAAGGCTTCTTCCCAGGCAAACAAGAACCACCTTAGCACAATTAAGGGCCGGATTCTTAACTGCTACCGCGAGCGTATAGTTCCCGGAACTTTAAATCGTTGCCCAGCCTGTCTTCAAAGCCCCCATAACACGGTGCATCTATTTCAATGTCCCAATAGGCCTACGGATCTGCGCCCCATAGACCTATGGTTAAGACCGATTGAAGTTGCGCAATTTCTCCAGCTCCAAGTTCCACCCACGTGACACTTTTACAATAATTAATATATACACCTTAAATCTTTTCAGGAAAGAACTTCCGACAACAGCAGAGCTGTTACAACAACAACAAATCTCTATCGAAGGCCGACGTATGCTTACGGTGCAAAACCCAACAATTTTAGGCGTGGTCTTCTTGGGGAATGAATAAAGAGACCATAATAACAACTTTCAAAGCAATTGATCACTCTCTCTTTAGTTATGCTGCCCCTATATGACCTCGTTCTTCAGCGATACTAAATGGCGAGTTTTACAAACTGCACAAAATAATGCACTCAGAATCGCTACCGAATGTGCCAGAATGACTAGGTTAGGTTAGGTTAAGCAGGCAGCTTGTATAGAGGAGGAGAAAGAGAATGAAATAGCTCACTTGGGTCCATTATGTTGGTCCCTTTGTGATATCTGCAGATAAGAGGAGGGATAGACAGAGAAAATAGAAAACAAAGTTAGACTGAAGGATTTCTCTTATTACTATGAAACTAAAGCCATGAAAAGATCACACAAAGGTAGAATCATACAACCAATAAGTCTGTTATTAAATATATCTCAAGCGATTGATTAAGTATTGCCTAAGCCAATAAAAGCAAGAATTCCCAAGGTAGTATTTTGGGACCCGTGTTAGATTTGCTGTACACAGCAGACATTATTTTGTTTTGCAACATCATTTCTATTATCACTCTTTAAATGAATGAAACATTTATCTACTTCTTCTGCTAGTTCTCTTTTTAGCTAAAATTTAAAAAGCAAGAGCCGGAATAAAAAATTTTGTTCTATTGATTTTTAAGAATTAAGATTAAAAAGTTCAAAGAATATTCGAATCGTAAATATAAATATTTCCGGTTTGGGTCGTCAAGTACACTGCCCTCTCCTCGTCCCAAAAGCACATACTGGATTTTATTTTGATATTTCAAACGGTATAACCTATAGAGCCTTCACAAAAATAGTTGCATATACATCCAAGCTAACAGACATCAAAAATGGCTTTAGGAGACCTCAAAACGTAAAAATCCCTTGAATATATACTTCACCTATACTATATGTGGTAATGTATGAATTCATAAAATTAATGCCTATTCAGCACAAACGAAAATCTTGAAATTGGCTTAGCTGAGAACCTTGATTTTTTTTTTTGCAATGGCATTAGCTAAATTAAAAAAAAGCATTTTCCCGGATTTTAAACGCTGTTTAATAATGGGCTTAAATTTCTTATGAGAAACATTAAAGCCCTTTAGAATCGATGAATTTTTTACTTATTTTCAATCATACATGTATACATGTAATTTATTTCATTAGCATTAGTTTATAAATAATGCTAATGAATGTTTCGCATTGCCATTATTTTCAATAATGCTTGTAGTTTTTAATGAAAGACTTTGATAAGTAATAATTTATAAAAACAAACCCGTTATCAACCAATATTGAAATGATTTCAAAGCATTATCATTAGATGAGGTTAAGCGGGCCGACCGCTACATTAAGACCCATTGTAATGCCCCGACGACCATCTACCCCCACTGTTCCCTATATAACTGTAGTAGCTTCCTGGAGCTTAACTAATGATAAAATAATGATAAAAACTTAGCAGGCTACTCAGTGGTCCAAATATTTAAGCCTGAGTCGCAGAGAAAGTGTTGAACTGATTCCTCCTCCTTATCTAGACAGCTTCTGAAGCTAAGAAACGAGAGATTTACATACGCTTCGACATACATCTAATCACACAGTGCCTCGTTATGATGTCTACAAGAAGCGATATCTTCTTCTTTTTTTGGAGTAAATTTATTATTTATTGTATCTTCAATATTTTTGAATTAACAATAATTACTTATATCTAAAATAAAAAATATACTTTTAAGTCCAGCCGGTGCTAGACAAAAATAATCTTTGTTTCTCGGTTTTTGCAATCATTTGTGGGGCATCCTTCTGATGTACTACCAAGAAAAGCAGTATCTCTTCTTCTTAGTCGAATGTAACCAGGTTCATTCATGTTACGCTGCATGTTACGCTGAAAGAGTTTCAAGCTTCTTTAGATACGTTACTGCATGTTTCGCTATTTGTGTTTTGGCAGATGGCATGTTTAGATCTTTGTGGATGTTTGAGTTTTGATATACCAGGGAGCAACTGTAATCATACGTAGAATCTTATTTTGGCGCCTTTGAATTTTTTCTACATTGCTAGCTGAGGCAGTGCCCCATAATTGAATGTCATAACACCAAATTGGTTTGAGGATCGACTTGTACAGTAGAAGTTTGCAATCTAAGCTCAGGGTGGAATTTCTCCAATAAGCCAATTTAGTTGTACTGCTTTTAATTTCACTTGAGTTAACTTGAAATCTATGTGGATTTTCCAAGATGTGTACCCAGGTATTTAACGTCTGAAAGCTGCGGTATCATTTGGTTATTTATGCGAATAGGAGAGCATGAGTCCCTAAGCAGTGTGAAAGCCATATGAGAAAATTTTTGTTCAGTCAGCTTTATTCTCCATTTCTTTAACCATTTTCCCAAATTTACAAGAGGTCTTGTAAATGTTGTGACGCTACTTGGGCACTTTCATGAATACTTAAAAAAGCTGTGTCATCCGCAAATGTTAATGTGTGGATTCGGGTGCTAATTGGCATATCTGATGTGTACAGTAAAAATAAAATTGGTCCCAAAATACTACCTTGGGAAACTCCGGCTTCAATGATATTTTTCGCTGTTTGAACTTAAACTATGCTGTGGTCAACGCTCAATAGATGTTATTAAAACCAAAAGACCTTAAAAATACTGTTGCTTTAGACTTAAAAATAGTTACGCGATAAAATTTTGTATAATTGCTGGTTTCTTTTTTTTGTAGATACTCACGTGCAGTCGGCTACAATACACTCTACATATGTGGTACTGATGAATATGGCACGGCCACTGAAAATAAAGCACTTGCTGAAAATATGACACCACGAGAAATTTGTGACAAGTACTTTGAATTACACAACAGCATCTATCGATGGTTTGGCATTGGCTTTGATTATTTTGGCCGAACCACAACACAAGAGCAAACAGAGTAAGTTGAAAACACATTAAAATGAAAAAGAATAATAAAAATATTTGCTAATCTCCTTTCATTAGGATTGTGCAAGAAGCTTTTAAGGATGTCTACGAAAATGGTTACATTTTAACGGAAAGTGTTGAACAGTTATTGTGTCAAAAATGTGATCGTTTCCTAGCTGATCGGTAAGAAATTCTTTTAAAAGAGATTAAAGGTTCTTATTTCAACTTCTTACAAAGTTTTGTTGAGGGCACTTGTCCTCATCCAGGTTGTGGCTATGAGGATGCTAGAGGTGACCAATGTGACAAGTGTGGTCGACTAGTGAATGCTACCGAACTTATACGTCCCCGTTGTAAAGTGTGCAACACAGCTCCTGTTGTCAGATCATCCGATCAACTGTTCCTAGATTTACCCAAAATCGAAAACAGATTACGCGAATGGGTGGATCTTGCAGATCAGGGTTGGACGAATAATGCACGAGTTATAACACGTGCTTGGCTACGCGAAGGCCTTAAACCACGATGTATTACTCGTGATTTGAAATGGGGTATTCCTGTGCCACACAAAGGTTTTGAAAATAAAGTGTTTTATGTATGGTTCGATGCACCATTTGGTTATCTTTCCATTACCAAACGTTACTCTAAAGAGTTTAAACGATGGTGGCAACCGGAAAAGGATGTAAAAGTTGAACTTTTCCAGTTTATGGCTAAAGACAATGTTCCCTTCCATTCAGTTGTATGGCCTAGTGCCTTGTTGGCCATCAACAAGGGCAACACTTTGGTGTCTCACATCATGGCTACGGAATATTTGAATTATGAAGATGGCAAATTCAGTAAAAGTCGTGGTATTGGTGTATTTGGCAATGATGCTCAGGTAAAGTGTAAACAGCCTGACAATGTGTGTTTTGTTTTTAGTATTGCTCTTTTTCAGGATACTGGTATTCCTGCTGATGTATGGCGTTTTTACTTGGCCTCAGCCCGTCCAGAAGGTCAAGATTCAAGTTTTAGCTGGAATGATTTGCTAGCTCGCAACAATTCCGAACTACTAAACAACTTGGGCAACTTTGTTAATCGTGCCTTAGTCTTTTGCGAAAAGAACTTTAACGGTGTAGTGCCAGCTATGAATTCAACCGATGACGAATATGTTTTATTAGCTCTCATCAACCGTGAATTGCGCGGATATGTTAACTCATTGGAGAAGGCTCGTTTGCGCGATGGCATTAGACACATGCTTTCGATTTCACGTCATGGCAATGTCTATATGCAGTCAAAACAACCCTGGGTTTTGTTTAAGGGAAACGAGGAAGAGAAGTCAAGAGCGGCTACAATTATTGGTGTATGCTGTAATATTGCCTGTCTCTTAGCCAATCTCATTTTCCCATACATGCCAACAACAGCTAGAACCATGTTTAACCAATTAAATACCAGTCAAACACATTTAAATGCTGAGTAAGTACTTTAAATTTTGTTTTGCGAATATCTTTAGCGAAAATTCAAACCGGTTAACTTAACAGAGGGAATTAAATGCGAACCTTTCCTGTTAGGTCAAAGATTTTATTAAAACCGTATAAGGCCTTTTTGATAGTTTAATTTAAAACTGTTTTGGTTTTTCTGAAAACAAGTTAAATGTTCGTTAGTGTCGTTTGTATTTGCGTTTAGTTATTTCTTTTTCATTAAATTGAAAAATTTGTTATAATAATCAATTATTTTTTGTAGAAAACCATTTACCTCAGTATTGTTGCCATCTGGCCATAAAATCGGCAAACCAGCGCCATTGTTCACTAAATTGGAACAAAGTGTTATTGATGAAATGAAAAAGAAATATGCCGGTCCTCAGGTTCTAAGTTCTGCCGACTCCCAGGTTAGCGCGGCAACGATTGCCGATTTAGAAAAAGCTATTCTATTACAGGGCGACCATGTGAGACAACTTAAGGCTTCGACAAAAGACAAAGTCGTTTGGCAGCCAGAAGTAAATAAGCTGTTGGATTTAAAAAAGAAACTAACGGAAGCACAAAGCAAACAGGCAATCACGGCAACAGAAACTAAAGAAAATGGTAGCACATCTAATAGCGTTTTAGAGCTAGAAGCTGCCATAAATGCACAAGGTGACAAAGTGCGCCAACTTAAAGCTTCAACAAAAGACAAAGCCATTTGGCAGCCAGAATTAAATAAACTATTACAATTGAAAAAACAATTGGCGGAAGTTCAGGTTGCTAAATCTTCTACATTGGACGCTAAAAAGGTTCAGGAAATGGAGGATAAAATTACTAAACAAGCTGAAAAAGTACGCGCTTTAAAGGCATCTTCTGATGCTTCCGTATGGAAGCCAGAAGTTGAAGTTCTTTTGTCTCTTAAAAAGGAATTGGCATCTTTATCTGGTGTAACTGAACCCACTACGCAGTCAAAAAATAAAAAGAAAAAGTAAATTTACATTTATTAAAATTCAATCTCGATTTTATAGTTTTTCTTTTTTTATTGTGTTTGTATTCATTTTTGAGTCATTTTATATTGTTTTATTTAATTATTTCTTGAACTGCATTTGATCATGATTTTGTATTTTACTATACAAATATTTATTTATTTATAAAGTTTGCTTTAAATATAAATTACATGTTTATTAACTACAATTAATATTTTTTTAAGTTTTGAGATATAAGAAAAAATGCTGAAAGAACGTATTGCATAATAAAATAATTTATATATTATGGCCAGTACATTTTTTAAGAATTAGTGTAAATATTGTGTGGTTTAAATTTAAAACAAATCGGACAACGTTCGCATCAAGTAAAATATATGAAATTTTACGTATTCTTTAAAAAAATCTAATTCGGGATGGCCGAAGCTTAGTTACTGGGTTATATTAGAATTGTACCAATTATTAAAAAAACGAAAAACTAAAGATCGTGATTTTAGTAAGAAATCGATATTTCACCATAAAGATCTACGTATGTATATTCCATAAAAACGTAACTTAATTACAAAAAAAAAATATATATAAAAGTATGTATTTCAATGGTTGTTCAGGCCTGATCATCAGGAAATCTTTTTCCTAATTTTAGAGAAGCCAAAAATACTCTATAAGTAATAAAATTCTACTAAACACAATGGGAATTATGCATGTTAATAGAATAATATTACAGAATATTAAAGCTTCCACAAAACACCAACAAACAAACTACGTTTTTATTTTTCCTTACTGTCCTACAATTTTATTTTATTATTTTCTGGGAATTTTTTTTGTCAAATACTTGCTAATTTTTTTTCTTTGGCGAGAGTAAAATTTGATGGTGTTGGTATTTATTTTATTACATCTTGCATCCAGTGATGCCAATTCTTGGGACCCAAAACGCGTGAGAATGTTTTCAAAATGTGTTTTAAAAAAAGTCCAAAAAATAACTAACATTTTTAGGCATAAAAGTTTCAACAAAATTAAACTTTTGGTTGCACATATGAAAGAAATTTATTTACACGTGACTGATTCATGCAACCACCAATAACTGTACCTCAGTACAGCTCTTCGAGGAAGCCAATCAGCCAGTACGAGCGGGAAACCCAAGCCACTCGAAGACCGAGCAACAAGAACGACCCGATTAACTTAAAGTGATAACGACAATGAAGCTCGCACGTGTTCCTCAACCTCTATATTTTCTACGATTTGTGGAATCTATTTGTTGGAATCCATTTTTTAGAAGCATTTCTCAACTTCTTTCTGCTTCTGGTCAGCTCTAACATCTTCATCAGACGAATCATATAGAAATAATTCCGTCGTTGTCATGTTTGTTAATAATTAATTCAATTTTTATTTTATAAATTTGTAAATAAACAATATTTTTTATAGTGCAAGCAGTTGAAGATCGAAAATCGTTCAAAATAGGCACCATTATTTGATGTTTGTATATGACTTTATCTTTCGAGCTATTATAGCAGACACTTGAAATTTAAACAAATTGTGTATTGCTGTCGCAAAAAAGTAAAAACCCATTACTTCGTAGCCAACTTATATTTATCTTACTAGGTAGTGTCCAAGGTATATTTATTTTACTAGGTAGTTGCGTCCCTACAACAAATACAAAAATACAAGAAGAACATAGTACTTTGACATGTCGAAGAACTAAATCAAATGGGCGGACGACACTACCAAGGTATATTTATCTTACTAGGTAGTGTCGTCCGCCCAGCTGATTTAGTAGTTCGACATGTCAAAAGTTATATGTGTTCAGAAGTTTTATAGTGTAGAATTGAGAAAGTAATAAAACATTTCATATTTCGACATTTCGAACTACAAAGCAACAAAAAAATACCATCTTGTTCTTGTATTGTTGTATTTGTTGTAGAGACGCCGCTACCTATTAAGATAAATCTACCTTGTTCATAGCTGAACTGATATAGACAGACAGTTGATATTTAAACAGAACGTATGTTACTATTTCCGCTATAAAAAGTATAAAACTGAAATTTAAAGGATGTCCCCTTATAATGCACAGTGGTTTGAAAACGATTTATTTTGAACATAGTCTTAATGATATTTCACAGAGGCAAACCAGAATTGTTTCTGAATGGAGCTGCGAACCCCAAAAGTTGGGTACCTCGGGTATATCATTTTTGGAAATGTCATAAAAAGTTTATCTTTAACTCAAATGTTAAGATTTTTTAAATTTAAGTAGACCTTGAAAATAGCTATAAAAAATGTGGTTATATGTGTAGGTTATTTCTTTTAGTTTGGGAGAAATTTGATTTACAATTTTTTTAATATAATTAGTATAATTTTAGAGCGGATTTTTCAGATGGAGATCAGAGATTAAGCCATTAAATCTTTATTATCATAAATCATTATTATCACCTAATTTGTAATTTAATTAATTCTTTCTTAGAGAGAATAAAAACGAACTTAAGCTTGACTATAAATTTCATTGTATGCAATACATAAATAGTTCGACTAATATTAATTAAATTTTCAAAATCAGAAAAACACGAAAGTTATAAAAAAAACACAGTTTGAAAAACACGTAAACTTGATGAAAAGGCATCCCGATACTGGACGAGTCAAGCCGCGATTTGGATCCAGTAAATTTTTTCTTCATTAAAATTTGAGCTAGTCCTAGTTATATTGAAATCGATGTCACTGTATTTTTGGTAACTCCCATCAAAAAACTTAAGTACAGCACCTAATTTCAACACCGCCACACGCACAGACTTCTTCAAGTGGCCTTTTATATCATCCAGCAAATAGCAAAACGCTTCTTTGCTTAGTTGAAAATAACTTATAAATCTGTAGAATTTACATTATTTGTGTATTTATTACTCATTTTCAACTTATTTTAATACTATAAATTTTTACTTATTCTTCTCTAGACAAAACAGTGCTTTTTGATAAAATTATGACGATTATAGAAAAATGTTGCCATTTTTGTTGTTCAGGGAAGCTACTGCGTATTTCGATTCGAAAGAAATCGTTTTCGAAACACAATATTAAAGTCAAACAAATACGAATGATTTTCTTTTCGTATCGAATTACGCAGTAACTCCCCAGTATGGTAACACAACAAGGTTTAAACTACCACTAAAGGGCTTCTCACACTATAATACAAGTATTAATACTTTTAAGGAAAATGAAACCCTGACATTATGAGTTGTTATTGTGTTTTGAAAAATTTTAAACAACAGAGTTGCATTTTATTCAAAAGTATTAATACTTGTATTATAGTGTGAAATGCCCTTTAAAAACATCAACATTAGTTATTGGATTATATTAAGTATAAGATTAGAAAATCAAAATAGAATCTTGAGTTTAAACTAGTATCTAAAACCCGCTCTTATTAGTATTTTTGGCGTGGTGTACTTATGAATTATTGGATTATTGTTTTAAGGCATTGGCTATATTCTTGATACAATTTGGAACGCTTTTCGTTAAAAAGTTACATGCCTCTGAATTGGGAAAATTTAAAAAAAATTTGTTTGCTTATGTAATTTAAAATTACTATAGCAAATGCTAATTTTGAAACAAAATTTATAAATTTTTATAAAATTCCTCGGAGTGCAAACCACCTATTAAAAGACGTAAACGTATTTTAAAGCCTCGATTTTTGGCTACTGACTCCAAAAAGGATTTGACAGCACCGTGATTAATAAAGGCAGTGAAGCCGCTTTTGCATAAAAAAAAATTTTGGGATAATTTTCCCCGTTTAGGAAATTTACATGTTAAAATAAAAAATTTTAAATTTTATTTCACCATGTGATTAAAAGCTCTTTTATCCATATAATTTAAAATTTTGTAAGAATATCTCAAATTTTAAATTCTATATTTTATTTCTCAAAAAAACACCTTAACTTGATTTTTCAGATTTTAAAGTAAATATCATTTAAAAAATGTCGCGAAAAAAATCATTTACAAACCACTGTGTAACGGGATGTTAAACCGTTATAGATGGACATTTGAAATTTAAAAAACAGTTTACCCATTAATATTATTTATACTTTGTGTTATAGCCAAAGAAAACACCACATCCCTTAATTTTTAGCTTTATTTTATTATTGGTAGTGATAGCACCCTTGGTAATATACCTTCTGTAAGAAATTTTAGACTATATATTATGATCCCAGGGGTAGAGAGAAGGCTCTGACACATGAACAGGCAAAGATTGTAGCGGTTACGTTTTTACCCTTTAGGCACGGAACCCTAAAAGCTACTAAAAATCAGTTGGGGAAAAAAATTGATTTTCCACATTTTACTTAATTTGAACAATATCTATCACATCTGTCCATTACTCTGCAAAATACGTTTCTTTGTTTGTTTATTTGTATGTTTATCGGTATGTAGATGCCGATGCAATTTTAACAGTTCGTTACTAGCTATCTGGTGGACAAAACCGGGTATATGTACATATTCTTTTAATATTTTAAGTCGACGTGGCACTTGCCATGCAAATTAAATATGCATCATCTTGTGACTTGGGAACTGTAGTAGAGTCCTGAAATGTTTAGATAAGTATGCATAGCCTATCAAACTGGCTGCATTGAAATAGTGGTACCTCATATGAAAAGTGAATAAATAATATCGTATACTTTAATAATTAAACATTTTAAAAAGTGCGTATCACTACAGCTCCTAATTACAAAAAAGTAATAAAAAAATAAACTTAAAATTAAAGAGTGTCCCCATAGGTGACGTAATTTAACCTATATGATCTTTTGAATCGTCCAAGGCAAATACTTGAAAAATACACTAAATATGTATCCGTTATAATATCTAGTACAACTATTTAAAATTATAGTTTAAACGGTGTCATTTGACTAATACAATCAAACCTTTCAATCGTTATATTTAAATATTTAATTTAAACCTGGAAATTAAAGGGTGTACCAATCGTTGATGTTATTTCATAGCATTATATTTTTAACTGTAAAATTTACACAGTATGTATATTGCTATATGCGCTGTAATAAAAAGTATAAAATTTTAAATTAAAGGGTGTCCCCATATTATTGATATTATTCGTGTAATTTATGTTTTATATCGGTATTTTAAATCGTTATAGATAGAAACTTGAAATTTAGACAAAGTTTGTATTCAATATCTTTTGAACATTAACAGTCAAACGCTTAAAATTTAGATAGTCATTACTTCTATGCTCGCTACAATAAAAGGTAGAAAGGTTTATTTATTTCGTTATTCCGTTTGAATCAAGGCACATTAATCAGGTAGCCTCACTATGGAGGAGAAATATTAAGGCGAAAATTATCAATTTTTGAAGTGAAAACTTCTTTAGGCACGTTGAGCAACTTTTGGTTGAAGAAAAATTATTGATTTCAAAAACCGTCGTCACGAATATTAATTATTACACTGATTTCGGGACTCAACTCTGATAATTGTTTATGAAAGTAGCCCCAAAAAGAACTTCTGCATCATTCGTATGGTCATCAAATAAAATTTTAAAAATTAATTTGAAGTGGGTAAGTATCGTATAGGGGAATTTGTCACGTTCTAGGCTCTTTTGTTTGTCATAACTCGACAACCACTAGTCCGAATAAGCTCAAACAAATTTAAAAAAATTAAGAATTACAATTCCTTTAATCTGTTCATACAACGTTTCGCTACATAAGCAACAGTTTCGCAGTTATAAGTAAATGTATGAAGAAAAAAAACTATTTTTTTCCTAAAAATTTAAATTTTTTATTTTTAATTCATAAAAAATAAATGTATGAGGATTTTTATATGTTATCTATGCATGGAAACAAAATTTAGAACATTTTTAATTATTGTCACTATCCATCCTCGTTGAAGTTGACGCTTGTGGTTCTGATGACCTTATTTTCTTAGAAGGTTGTTCATGTTTATCTTCGGTGCTTTTATCTTCAAACTGCACAATTTTATAACTCAACCAACAAACCTCCGCAAGCAATGCATCCAATTTTTTTTTTGCCTTTGAATCGCTTTGCCATTGGCATGGTCACCTGGTGGAAATGCAGGAAATATAATTTTAAAGTCATGGTGCATTGATTTTTTCAAAATAATACAGCAAGTTGTCCACTCGTGTCTGTATGTCATCTCGCTGTACACGATTCTTTCCTAAAACGCCTTCGATGACTTGTTTCAATGCGTCCCATGCACATAGGTGGTTATAATGGTTCGGAAGCATATTTGTGAAAGATTCTCATTTAATTAATTTTCGTATATCCGGTCCATTGAGAATACCTGTTTGAAATATAAAAAAAAAACATTTAATGCGAATATATTGTAGTAAACAAATTTAGATATGATAATATTAAAATACGGACAACGATACGTACCTTTTCTAATTTGAGCTTCACTCAGTTTTGGAAAGATGGATTTCAAACTGTCATGGGCATATTCAATATCTTTGACTACCACTTCGACGAATTTCCCAGCTATTCCTAATTTCATTGGTAAATGATTTTTTTGTTTTTATATTTCAAACAGGTATTCTCAATGGACCGGACCCTTGCTCTCAAATTATAATACTACGGTTAACATAAGGAAACTTAACAGCAACATTATAACTCCTTATACTAACATTCCATCATATCAATGTTGGCTTGATCAAAATATTAACTTGAATAAACGATTAAAAACTGTAGTGAACGAGATGATGCAATAGAACGCTTTATAAATCTTATTCACCTAGCTGCCAACTTAGCAACACCTACTGCAAGAGTTCATGGAAATAATATTCAAATCTCAACAGAAATAAGACAGTTTATAGCAGACAGTTTAAAGAGAAGAATCCGTAGCTATTGAATGCTAAGTAGAAATCCTTTGGACAAGAGATTATTCAACAAAGTATGTAAAGACCTAAGGAAATTACTATATATGAACATAAAAACAAATCAACTGCAGAATTTTTGGAAAAAATCAACAACTCTTCATATAATGAGCACCTTTTGTGGAAATCTACTGAATTGAAAAGGCCAACCAAACGTAATATAACAATACAAAATACAAAGCATATCCGAAGCGTTTGCTCTACACCTATTTAATACTTTTCAATCCTATAAGCTTAATAGTAGCAACATATGCAGATGATACAGCTTCGAGCCAATCTCCGATAGAAGCTTCACGAATTGTTCAGAACCAAATAAAAAGTAAATTCAAATAAGTCCAAACATATAACTTTCGCATTAAGGAGGGCAGACTGTTCAAGCGTTACTATATAAAACGAACAAATATCAAAAGTAAATTGGCCTGGAAGCCACATGTTAAAGCTAAACAAACACAGCTAAAGATAAAAAGTCGTAAATTATGTTGACTGTTAGAACAACATCGGAATAAAATTCAAACTATCAACAAAGGGTGCTGTAGCTTAAGTGGTTAGCACGTTGACTACTAAGCAATGGTCACGAGTTCAATACTCAGCCAAGGCAACATCAATTTTTCTGATATGCATTAATTTTTCTTTATAACAATGCATATCACAGCACCCTCCTTCGCCGGTATTACCACATAGCACTAAATCGCCGGCGAAGAAAAATAATTATAAATTGGATATGCTAGCTTCAAACTAATTCGCCTAAATAACACCAGAGGCGCTGCAATACTGTTCTAAAAATAATCATAACGTGCAATTGCAGTGTTCCCAGAATCGAAGCTTTACTATCACACTAACCATCTGTCTTATCTACTACTATCCCTTTCCAAAGGAAGTACCACAGTTAATATATGTAGGCATTAACTGCCTGAGTGGTACTTCTCTTAAAAAAAAAAAAAAAACAAAGCTATCCTGAAACCTGTTTGGACATACAAAATTATGTTATGGGGAACAGTAGGCAAATCAAATATTGATATTTTAGAAAGATATCAGCCCAAAACTTTAAGACTAATCACTGCAGCACCATGTTTTGTCTCCAACAAATGCATTCGTAGAGATCTTAATATGCCCTCAGTAAGAGAAGAAATTCAAGGACTTAAACTATGAGTTCAAAGAATAAAATTTTATAAAAAAATAACTAAAAATTTTAGTTAATTTAACTTATTTTTTATCATATTTACACCCTATTAAATAATTGAAGAAATTTCTTCAATATAAGGAATAAAAAAAGTAATTGTTTACGAAAATCGTCTGTAGATTTGACTAAAAAGTTTGATAGCTGTATAATAATCTACTTTTCTTCAATTCTACACCTCTTTTATAAAATCTCTGACCAGGCGCGCTTAATGCCATCAATTAATTCCGTTTCGGTGCAATATTGTCGTCCTGATTCATATATTTTACGCGTGAGCCATCCCCATAGATTTTCTATTATGTTATGTTCAGGTATGTAAGTAAGGCGGCCACTGCATGAAGCTAACATTTCGGTCCTCAATCCATGATTTAATTACTCGGCCAGTATGAAAATGCCGTGCTAAATTACCAAACAATTTTTTAAAATGGGGAAAAGCATTTTCAAGTGTTGGCATTCGCATTTGATGACCCCCCATACCCGACTATAAAGGTGGTGCAACTGGTATTCTTCCTTGCGAAGGTCGTGAAAGTAGTAGTTGTAACCGTTTTATCCTTCCAACTTAAATTTCTTTTCACTCGAAAAGACAACTTAGCACCATGAGAGTGTTTGAAAGAACTTTATTATTACCTCCTTTATTGATTTTACCATATTCCGACTTATTGCGCAAGAATTCCGTTACAACTTTACGACTTCTGCCGATTTTCTTCGATTATTGACTTATTGAAAGCCTTAAGTTCTCGTATGCTTCAATTTTCGCTTTCTCTTCCATAGAAAGTGATTTTCCTTTTCCCATATTAATGATAATAGACCAATTTAGCAGCAAAATAAAATTGGCGACACGCTGTTAAATTTAAAAAATAAACATTTCTTTGCCTGTGCTAACCTGCTGACGCAAAAAATAGTTTTTTTTCACTGAAAATAAAACAAAGTAGGACAAACATACAACGGGAAATGTCGTTGCATGATTTCTTTACCAGCACAAGTGCATACACTGACGAGCATAATGGAACGAAAAACGTAGATATACATTAGGGTGTCCCTTATTTTTGGACGTCATTTTTTTTGCGCATACCCGCTAAAAAGTTTCTAAATAATCTAAGAAGCCACCAGAAAAAATTTTACATTGATACAAGAATGGTAAACCGTGGCGACTTGCGATCGTTTACATTGCTTTCAAAAAAATAAGCTTTCATATATATTTGTTTATCTAAAAAGGTGATTCTCCTTTTTGCTCAACTGTCAAATTAATGTATTGTTTGCGGTGGCAATTTTCAATTTCAATAGTGTGTTTTATAAAGTTCGGTGCCTTAACTAAAAAAATGTCCGTCGAATTACGAAGTGGAAAACAAAAAATTTTTCTCATCGGAATGCCTTGTCATCAAATTAATGGTGATAAACTACCATCTAATAGACAAGTTCTCGCTGTGCTTTTTTACAATATGCGCGAAGTCAAGCTCGATCTTAGAGAAAGTGCAAATCTAGTAATTAGAGAATGTGTAATTTTTTGGGAGAAGGCAAGAATTCCTACAAAGGCAATTCCGAACTGTGTCAAGAAGCTTTTAGATAAATATACACTTTGGAAAAAGTTGCAAAAAAATTGTAAGAAAAGTCTCGATATTTATAGGACCCGTGAAAGTAATTTTGAAAGTGATCTTGATAACCTATTTGATATTGCTCATGCTGCTGCCCTTCAAATTATCAAAATAGAAGAGGATAAAGCATTTTTGAAGCTACAGAGAGAGCCGGGTAGACCGGGTTGCTTTGCTGGCATAGATAAAAACTTGGCAGACAAAGAGGAAAGATCTAGAAAAAGGTTATTACTCGAAGAAACAAGAAAATTAAGGCAACAAGAATTTTCGGAAGTTGCATCGACTTCTACATCATATGCTGAATGCAGACAAGTTTTAGACTTGGAAGAAATATTAAATTCTGATACCGAAGATTCACAATATTCCCACGACGACGAAATCCAGCCAGAGGCAAGCACAAGTTTGCAGAGCAACAGTTCAAAAAGAGGAAGAAAAAATCTGATAACACCAAAGGTAGTCGCAGTTTTAGACAGGTGCCAGCTAAGTATAAGAGATTCTGTCTATATTATTCAGGCTATCCTAGAGGCATTGGATCTGAAATGCGACGATTTTGCAATAAATAAATCTTCCATTCAGCGAATTCGTTCACAAATGAGAAAATCACGTGCAGAAACTATAAAAAGTGACTTTAAGAACAACGTACCTGATATCATAACCGTCCATTGGGATGGCAAACTTTTACCCGGCTTAGACGTGAGAAGCTCCAAAGAGGAGAGGTTGCCAATTATAATTTCTTATAGCGACAAGGAACAACTTCTTGCAGTACCAAAATTGGAGAGTTCGTCTGGTAAACACCAAGAAACAGCTATTAGAACAGCTCTATATGACTGGAATCTCATTGACAAGGTGCAAATAATCTGTTGTGATACAACATCAACGAACATTGGCCGTTTTAATGGCGCTTGTGCTCTTTTGGAGAAAAGTTTGGGCAGAGACCTGGTGCTTTTCGCTTGTCGTCATCATATTTATGAGTTAGTGCTTAAAAGTGTATTTGAAGCCAAAATTAAGCAAAATGTTCGATCTCCAGAAATACCACTTTTTAAAAAAACTAGAGACAATTGGAAAAATATAGATTCGAATAAGATTGAACCATGCATCGATTTCGTTAGAAAGCACATTCCTGATGAACAAATTTTATCCATCTTAAGGTATTACAAAGCGGCATTGGAAAAAACTTTTGTAAGAGAAGATTATCGTGAATTAGTAGAACTCTGCGTTGTGTTTTTGAATGGCGATCCAGAAAAGAAAATAAAAATCAAGCCCCCCGGAGCCTTACACCAAGCACGATGGATGGCCAGAGCCATTTATTCATTAAAAATATGTTTGCTCCAGTCCCAGATCAACATAGATGCAAATGATAAAAGTGCTCTGCAGGACATTTGCTTATTTGTTGCGATAATTTACGTAAAGCCATGGCTCGAGTGTACAGAAGCTGTAAAAGCACCTAATCAGGATTTGGGTTTTTTGAAAGCTGTCAAAGGCTATAATGAAATAGACGAAACAATTTCGAATGCTGCTCTAAGTAAGTTTTGTAAGCACTTATGGTATTTAAGGGAAGAGGCAGTCATTTTATCACTTTTTGATGACGAAGTGGATGACAAAACAAAAACAAATATGGTTGTTAACTTAAACAGGGAGGAAATATCGGATTTTAACAAACGATATATTCCAAACAGCGATGAAATGTCAGGATCGTTGTTTGGTGAGTCAAATTTATTTTTTTTTAATGTTATCTTTGTGTTAAATCATATTTTTTGAAAAATTAGTACTGAATGCTTTTATAACAACTTTTATTACAACCTTTCTTTATTTCAGCTAAAACACTTGATTGCTTTGTATCAGGTAAAAGCAAAGTATTTCTTGCAAGATTACAGATCGATGATAGTTTTCTTCGCACAAATGTGGCGTCTTGGATAAACAACGCTGCATTTCTGGAAGCCAAACGAAAAGTAAGTCTTTTACGAGTGGTAAACGATGCTGCTGAAAGAGCAGTCAAACTTGTGGAAGATTTTCACGGACTTATTACTGCTGATGAAGAGCAAAAACAGTTTTTGTTGCGCTGTGTTGAGGAACACAGAAACCTGTATCCAGACTGCAGAAAAAACACTTTAAAAAGAAGTTATCCCATATAATTTGGAATATTAAAATATTCTTAATAAAATATTCTTAATGCATCTTTTCATTTTTTCATTGTTCTCATTTACTGTATTATGTAAAACTTCTTGCCTTAGTCGCCACGGGTTACAATCATGATAGAAGAGTAAAATTTCATATTTAGGTATAATTTTCTATATATAAAAAAATTATAGGGTATGCGTTTCGAAATTCGAAAAAAAAAATTTTTTTGTCTTATAAGGGACACCCTAATATACATACATACATGAACAATAGCAACATTAAGAGCAAACTAAATAAGCTCGTATCGGGTGTGCTAAGCTGATGACGCGCAATGTATATCATATTGATCGCATTTGTAAAATTCAATAATAGGAAACAACTGAATAAACAAGAAAACTTACGTTTATACGAGTATTTAAATACATAAAATAAATAGTTATTAATTAATATTTATTCTTAAATATTCAATATGAAATATTAAAAATAAATATTAAAAAATAATATTTTGTTTAGATGCGCTGGTATATAAATAAGGAAGATTAAATTTATTTTGTTTAAAAATTTTTGAACATGAAGTTATTCATTGCAATTTCTGTTTTATTGGCTCTCCTAGCCTTCTCCCAAGCTCAAGTAAGAACAATTTATTATCCATTTTTTACTTTAGTCAACAGAGGCTTAATCTTAAAAAAAACTTTTATGTAGGATGATTCTAATCAACCTGAACCTTCTGATCCAGAAACGGCACCATCTGATACCGAAGTAGAATCCTCAGATTTGGAAGCACCTTCTTCTGACAGACAAAGACCGACAAGACCCGATGGCTGGGGAAGACCTCATAGACTAGGAAGGCCCGATAGACGTCCTCTAGGTCATCGTATTTCTAGACCACGTCCAAACGAAGATCAACTATCTGATAATGAAAATCCAGAAAGCAACCGCCCTCAAGGACTCCCACCACGGCGACCTGTATTCTTTGATATTAAATTTGATTTAGGAAAGGAAAACAAAATTGGTGATCATCCAGATACTGTCAGTGCCTAATACTAAAAATATTTTCAAAGTAAAATAAAAAAATCGATATTGTGCATCTACTGTGCAGTTTTTAATGTATTATACGAATATTCAGAAGCCCGTAGGACTCTCCGAAAATTTGTTAAATAATAATTTTTAATTTCACTTTAATGACAAACAGTTGAAAATCCTAAAACATGAATAATTCTAGTTCAATTTAGTTTAGTCTAGTAAGAATCTATAAACATGTTAGCTACTACACTACATAATAATTAAATGCTCGAACAAGACGGAGTTAGATCAACAACTGGATATTTTTCAGATGCGGCATAATGTGAAATTCCTTCATAAAATTTGTACTTTTGATAAAAGCATACTGGAAACATCTTAAATGACACTAAAAAAAAAATCATTGATCAGCAGTAGTGCAATTCACTAACTTTTAAAAATCTAACACTTGTTAAGTATATCAACATGTTTTTTGCTTGCACTAACGCATTTGCGATTCACTAACCTATGGTTAACTAATGAAAAATACAGACAAAAATAAATGGCAATGCTGCTAAACCAAATGGCAAAATAGCGAAAAGAACAAAGAGGAATGAAAAATAATAAACAAAATATACAAAACTTACAACAAAAGTGCTTCATTTTTGTTCTTTTTTTAATTTTATTTCTAAAAAATTGTTTAAATTCATTTTTATAAGGTACATAGGTAAAATACATACATATGTAATTGTTTTAATTATAAATATTAATTATTTACCCCCATATTTATAAAAAATAAAACTTATTTGAAATGTATTTTAAAATAACTTTTGTATGAAAAATTAGTTCTAAAATAGATTTCAAATAATATTTTACATTTTACATTACACATCTAATGGCCGATTTTATCTTTTGATATTTTGATAAGGTAAACGACACAAAAATAGTTGCAGTTAAATAAACAATACTCGACTTGTTAAGAAAAACAGCTGATTTATAACAACATCAAATGTTATTAAAAAGCATTTCTGAATAGCAAAGTCTTTTGTTTTGTTGTTAAAGTCAAGAATCGTTAAAATTGAATAGTGAATCGCACTACTGGTCTAGTTCTTTTCAAAAATATTAGTTTTTTCTCTTAATTAGCTAGAAAAATTTAAAATATTGTGAAGAAATTTCAAGGTTATATAAGGTAAAGTATAGTAATCTTGAAAAAAATCGAGGTCGGCATTTCGACGGATTTATATGTACATACGTTTAGAGGTCCCCTGAATCCATTTTGGCTATTTTCCCTATGATGTGTGTGGGTGGGTGGGTGTGTATGCTACTATTTTTGTGGAGTTTGTAGAGGTCATACCGTTTGACATATCAAAATAAAATTTAGTATGTGCTTTTGGTATGTGGAGATGAAGAGCTGTATAGTTTTTGGGCATAATCGGGATGGGGCAAGGGGTAGTTTCCTTACCCCCAAATTTTGTGAACGCTCTACAGGTCATACCGTATGACATATCAAAATGAAATTTAGTATGTACCTTTGGTTTCTTAAGAGCTGTATAAATTTTTTCCATAATCGGGAAGGGGCAAGGGGTAGTTTACATAACAGCCCAAACCGAAAATAATTAATTTTTGATTCGAATATACTTTAAACTTTTACTTTTATTTAATATATCTATCAGTTTTATTTTAATAGAAAACAATTTCTTAAGGAATATATAAAAATTTTATATTTATAACTTTCTGTGCTTACGTTTAAACCAAATTTCGTGTTAAATTGATCTTCCGTGTAAAAGATGGATATTTTACATCGAAATTTTCACTTTCACTTATAGGTTTTAAAATCCCAAAGCTGGGATCGGAAAAAGAAGACTGATGCACTAAACCTACATATAAACCCAATTATTTTATAAGCCCTAGTCCATATGGGGAATTTATGGGTAAAATACTAAAAATTCCTATTTTGTAATTTTTGCCCTTTATTTTGGAAATTGTGGGACTTCCTTTACATTAATGTTTCAGATCTTTTGCGATTTGATTTGCGTTCTAATCACACATCCACAGAAAATTTCATTTACAAATTTCATTATACAAATTTTGTTGGATATTTAATATTTTTACAAATGATTGAGTTATTTCCAAAATATTTTGATTTTGCCCCATTGTGCGGAGTTTGAATGTTTTTACATCGCCTCAACCAGTTTTCGGCAGTATTTGGCTGATATATTTTTTCATTCTTTCTAGTGGGAAATCTGGTAATTAGACGACTCTTTTATTATTCTTAACAACACCTTGAAATACTTCATTATAGTTCGCATCTTTCACGTTATTCTTGCACTTTGATTGCATCATCTTTGTTTTAAACTTTTTATATCATAATTTAATAAATGAATTAAAATATTAATAAGACGTGTTTTCATTTACATTCCACCGGCAACAACAAATTGGCCACGAGTGAGAAAGCCAGCGGTTATAAAAGTGCAAAAAGGCTATTGAAATTACAAAATTCAATAGATTACATACATACAAAATGAATGCTCAACATTTTGAGAAAATTCTAGAAATGCAAAGGCAGATGCTCGAGCACATAAGGCTAACGACAAATGCTGCACCTATACATGCGCAAGGCAGCGCCGCAGATACGATGCTAGTGCCAAAATTTTGATTCGTTTGACTCCACTAAGGAGCCGTATAAAAATTACATAGAGCGGTTTGGAAATTATATTGAAATGAAGGGCATCAGTGCTAATAAGGAGTATTGCCTCAAACTGTTACTGAATTCAATCGGCGTAAACACATATAAAACAATTACAGCTTTAACCGCACCGAAATCTCCCGTAGAGATAAATTACGACGAACTGCTCAAATTGCTGAAAGATTACTTCTTTCCAACCAAAAACATTCTCGTGGCTCAATATCGTTTTTTGTCTAAGTACCAGGCCGAACAACAAACAATTTCAGAATTTGTTGATGTGAAGGAGCTTGCAGACAAAACTGGTTCATCCGCAAATGTTACATAAAGCAAAGTTGAAGTGCTCCAAATGCAATAAAACTGGACATGTTAGTAAAGTGTGCATTACTTCCCTAAAAACAAATCCTGGAAATCGATCACCTAACATCAATACGGTTCAAAATATTGAAGGTATCGATTACGGTGTGTACAAAATTATAGATGTTTATCAAAACAATCACAAAAATTCTAATTCTGAACGCTATGATGCATTCGTAAACGTGGAAGGGAGGCCTGTAAAATTCGAAGTTGACTCTGGATCTGGTTTTACGTTTCTACCAAGAACAGTTTGTGGAACTAAATCTACATAATCAAGTATGTCCTACAAACGTGATTTTTCCATCTTATAAGTTATATATATGTATATTTATATATACATACGTATATTCCTGCATCTTATTTATTTAAATAGATTTATTCCCACAAGAGTTTAAAACAATATTATTTATACTTTATAATAAGAAACTTTGTTTGTTAAAATATGTAATATAAAATATACCTTTGCTTTTTAATTTAAAATATTTTGTGAAAAATAGAAAATAAGTTTAGTTTTTGAATTGGTTTTGGTTTGTGAACGTTTATTTAAATAAAATCGTTTTTTATAAAAATAAAATAAAATTAGTTTAAAAAAAAATTAAAACTAAAACTGGCGCAGTCGGTAGGATACCCGAGTATCCTTTTGAAATAGTATAAGCGGAAATTATACTAAAAAAAAAAAAAAAAAAAAAAAAGGATATCAGACATTTTAATGTCTTAAAGGGTATTCGAAAGTAAAAAAAAAAACGAAATAAACATTATAGTAATTCAAATAATTTATCCTGCGAATCCTACGGGACCCTCCAGGATATAACTGAAAAAAAAACTAAATAAAAGAGTGAACTTGTGAACTGTGACCAATCAAAAATCAAAACTCAAAAATAAATTAAACCAAGACATTTAAACAAAACATTTAAAAAAAATTAAATAAAATTAAATAAAATTTTGACATATAAAATTTTTGAAAAAATTGAAATAAGAGAAAAAATTAAATAAAATTTTAATATACAAAATTTTCAAAAAAAAAAATTGAAATAAAAAAATTTAAAAGGAAAGACTTATTTTGCAATGAATGAAAAATATTTTGAAAACTGAATTTAGAACATTGATGTTGTTGAAAAAAATTTAACACAGAAGAAGTGAAAAAAAATTAAATTTTTATATTAAAAATTAAATAAAGTTAAATAAAAAATAAACAGTGAGTGAAAAATATTTTGAAATCAATGAATGAAAAATATTTTGAAAACTGAATTTAAAACATTGTCGTTGCTGAAAAAAATTTAACACAGAAGAAGTGAGGTGAGATGCTTTTAATCTTGACATTCAAATTGTAAGCTAACCCAATGGATTTATGAAAGTGAATAATTTAATTTAAAAATTGGCAAGATAGAAAATAAAATATAAACATAAAAATAAAAAGACAAGTTAAAATAAAATTTTAAGAAAAATTAACTTAAAAAATTTTAATAAAAACTGTAATAATAATAAAAGTGGTTAAATTAAAGACGATAAAAGAAAAATTAAAATTGGTATGTGCATGTGTATGTGAAAAAATAAGTAAATTAAATTAAAAAGGATTAAATTTAATTAAAGCAATTAGAATAATCCTGCGATTCCTACGGGACCCTCCAGGATACATTTATAAAAAATTACAAAAATCCAAAAAACTCAAATTAATTAAAAAAAAGAAAATTTTTGTGAGTCCTTTTACTTTTAATGAAAAAGGCTTAAAAATATAAAAACGATGTAAAAAAGATATAAAAAACAATATAAAAATATAAAAAAAACAATATAAATAAAATTTTAAAGGATAATATAAAAATATATAATTTGAAAAAGAGAAACATTACAAAAGGAAAGGATATTAAGAAGAAGATTTTTTTTTAAGGTTTAAAGAAAATTTTACAAAAAAACTTAAATAAATAAAATCAACTTCAAGTAGCCAAAGAGAAGAAATTGGATAACGAATGAATTGCCTAGAGAATTTATTGGGTTTAAGGAGTTAAAGGAGATTGGATAACGAATGAATTGCCTAGAGAATTTATTGAGTTTAAGGAGTTAAAGGAGCAGCTACGAGTACAAACTTACTTTAAGTATTATTATTTTTATTATCTTTTAAATAAATTAATGTTAGCAATTAATCTTATTAATTAAATTTTTATTATCTTTTAATTAAATTATTTAATTAAATAAAATAATTAATAATTTATTAAATTACAATATTTGATAATTATATACTTTATATTTTGTGTTAAATTTGTGCTAAAAAAAATAATTCTTAAAATATGATGTTATTAAATAATTTTTATTTATAAACAAATAATTGTATAAATACACAAATTTGTGCCTTTTTTGACTTCGTTAAAGAATTATTTTTGCGTTTGAAGAATATTACATCCTTTTAAAAAATGGCTCAAGAAGGTATTGCATTAAATATTTTATCTTTAAGTCCGATTGAATTAATTGGGAAATTACCTGAATTTTCTGGCGACAAAAAAGATTTGTATACCTTTATCTCATTAGTTGATAGAATAAACCCACTTTTCGTTCAATATGATGAACAATCGCAACTTTTCTTTATAGATTTGATTAAAAATAAATGTAAGGGCAAAGCCAAAGAGGCTATTGAAATTAATTTTCATGTACAAACGTGGAATGATATCAAGAATATCTTATGCAATTATTTTGGGGAATATCAGAGCGTGGAGAAGCTTTTTGATAATCTTCGTTCTGTAAGTTTTAGAACAAATGTCATTGACTTTTACAATGAAATAAAGGATAAACTTCGTAGTTTAAGTAATAAAACAGTCTTGGAGTGAGGAATAAATTCAGATAGTGAGCAGATTGGTAGAAACAATATGAAAACTGCTCTTGATATTTTTAAAGCAAAAATTCCTGAACCTATGAAAACGGTATTAGCGTGTAGGAATCCAGTAAGCCTAGAGGATGCAATGAACATTCTTTTTACATCTGGGTATGGAAATTATGGAGATAATGGCAGGAATAATAGTTATAATAAAAATTTGAATCGATCTACAGTAGATAGAAATTTGAATAAATTTGGGAATATTAATAATAATGGAAATTTTAACGGGTATAAAGGTAAATATAACACTTACCGGAATAGTAATTACGTTCCGAATAATAATTACAATCAGAATTACAAACACGCATCTTCAAATATAAATCAAACTTCTTTTTCTAATCAATCTATTCCAGAACCAATGGATATTAATATGATACGGAAAAATAATTTTAATAATTTTTCAAATACTTCAGTTGTAAAAAATGGGAGGAATTTCAATTCGTGTTACCAAAATCCTCCTCGTAAATTATCAAGACCACAGCCTAGGAGAAATGTTAAGTCCGAAAATAATTTGTATAACGTCGGAAAAAGTTCGTGTGAATCAAGTATTGGTGACGTTCAAAACCGATTTCAAGATTCACATCATTTAAACGTTTCGGCTGATAATAATTTATTACAAAATTTTCGTTTTCAAGCCTCTCCCGACAATTACCTCATATAGTATTAAAAAAACGTCTTAAATTTATAATTGATACAGGGGCCACCCACTCAATAGTAAATCCAGGCTTATGCAATCCAAAATGGAGAATTAATTCTACAAATTTAATGTTAAAAACTCTCCAAAATGAAGTTTTGGCAAATACTGTTTATAAAGTGCCAATGTTTTCTGAATTGGGTGATGAAAATGAGAGTATTTATTTAATAGAATGTAAATTCCATGACAATTACGATGGAATCATTGGAAACGATATACTGCGAAAATATAAAGCCGTTGTAGATTATGAAAGAAATGAACTCAATGTAAATGGTAAAATTTTACCGTTGTTGTTTTTAGGGTTTCGAAAGATATTGTTGATCACTAATGTTGAGTGTGGACTTGTTCATATAGCGGAACAGCGAGATGATATTGGCGAGTCTATTGTTACAGAAGGTATTTACAATGCAAAAAATTTTAAAGTTGAAGTAGAAACTTCAGCTAAATGTCCTAACATTATTTATCTAACTGAGTATAATTCGTGGCCAGTTACGCGCGATAATTATCATTTAGTTGATACTAATTTGTTAAAGGAAAATTTTTGTGAGGCAGCTTTATTGGAAAAAGTGAGAATTAATCATTTAAATGCAGAGGAAAAACTCAACTTAAAAACCATTTTAAATGATTATGAAGAACTTTTTCACGTAACAAATTCAAACTTAAGTTTTACAAATGCAATAAAGCATAGAATAATTACCAGAGATGAAATACCCGTATTTTCAAAAAATTATAGATATCCTTACGTTCATAGGGATGAAGTTAAAAAACAAATCCAGGAAATGTTGACTAGTAAGATAATACGACCGTCGAATTCCCCTTATTCCGCTCCTATATGGATAGTTCCAAAGAAAGATGATGCTAGTGGAATTAAGAAATGGCGGCTTGTTGTGGATTATAGGAAACTTAATGAGAAGACAATAGATGATCGATTTCCTATACCAAATATTGATGAGATTCTCGATAAGCTGGGAAGAAGTATGTATTTTACTACATTAGACTTGGCTAAAGGATTCCACCAAGTGGAAATTGACGAGAAAGATATTCATAAGACGGCATTCTCTGTCGAAGGAGGCCATTATGAGTTTACTAGAATGCCTTTTGGGCTTAAAACGGCCCCAGCCACATTTCAAAGGCTAATGAATAGTGTTCTTGGAGATTTAGTTAATAAAGTTTGCTTAGTATATATGGATGATATAATTGTTTATTCAACTTCTCTTCAAGAGCATATAAACTCACTGCGTCTTGTATTTAACAAATTAAAAGCTGCAAATTTGAAGATCCAAGTCGACAAGTGCGAATTTTTGAAGAGAGAGACGGAATTCTTGGGCCATGTTGTAACGGAAAAAGGTATAAAACCCAATGCAAAGAAAGTGGAGTGTGTAACAAATTATCCTTTGCCAAAAACTCAAAAAGAAATAAAGCAATTCTTGGGTCTTAGTGGCTATTATCGTAAATTTATAAAAGACTATTCAAGAATAGCAAAACCCATGACCAAATATTTAAAAAAGAATGTTAAGATAGATACGAGTGACTTTGAATATTTGGAGAGTTTTAAAACGTTGAAATTGCTTTTAACTAATGATCCAGTTTTGGCTTATCCTAATTTTAACAAGAAATTCGTTTTAAACACTGATGCAAGTAATTTTGCTCTAGGGCGGTACTTTCGCAAGACAACCACCCTATTTGTTATGCAAGTAGAACATTGAATCAGCATGAAGTTAATTATAGTACAGTTGAGAAAGAGCTGTTGGCAGTAGTGTGGGCTGTAACATATTTTCGTCCATACCTGTTTGGAAGAAAGTTTATAATACAGACAGATCACCAGCCATTGCAATGGCTTGTCTCTATTAAAGAACCAAATTCGAAGTTGGTAAGATGGAGATTAAAACTAGAGGAATATGATTATGAAATTATGTACAAACGAGGTGCAGATAATAAAAATGCGGATGCATTATCCAGAATACAACCACAGATTAATATTTTACAAAAATCAAATTTAATTTCTACTAGCAGTTCTCCCCTCAATATTTACAAAAATCAGTTCGTTTTTAAAAAATCAAATTCTGTTTCGCTTAAAATAGAAAATAAAGTAATTTTTAAAAATAATAGGAAAATTATAAGTATAAATAATTTCAATGAAAATATAATGATAAAACTCATTAAAGATCATTTTCATCCTAAAAGAGTAAATGCAATTTTTATTGAGGATGGTTTAACCTATGAACTTTTCAAAGAAACTGTTTGCAAGTATTTTAAACAAAATTCTGTTTTAAAAATAGCAAAATGCTGCATTTGTCTTAATGATGTTTCAGATGAAAATGTCCTAAGTGAAGTTATTAAGCAAGAGCATGAAAGAAATAATCATCGTGGCATTAATGAAAATTTTGAACAACTTAAAGGAAGAATATATCATCCAAAACTCAAGGTGAGAATACAACAATTTATAAACAGTTGTCATATCTGTAATTTGGAAAAATATGATCGCAATCCAGTAAAACAAAAATTCAAAATTACTGAAACTCCTGACAAGCCTGGTCAGGTTGTTCACGTAGATGTTTTTTATTGTTTAGATAAAACTTTATTTCTAACAGTTATTGATAAGTTCTCGAAATTCGCTCAAGCAATAAAGATACAGAATAGGACTTGGGTGGAATTCAAGAGGGCATTAATTCGGTATAAGAGTATTGTAGGCACCATTGGGAAAATCGTAACTGACAATGAGTTAGGTTTCAAAGCGTTGCCATTGAATGAATTCTTAAAGGAAAATAATATTGAAATTCATTTTATTTCGAATAATAATCACACATCTAATTCAGATGTGGAACGCCTTCATAATACTATGAATGAACACATTCGTTTACTTAGACATGACCCGAATAGAGATAGTGATAGTGTTGAAGAAAAAATTTACAAAGTAATTACCTTTTACAATAACACGATTCATTCAACCACAGGTTGCAGACCTATTGATTTTCAAAACGGTTCCATAGGGGCACAAGAATATCCAAGAATAAAACAAAAAATTATAGCATTAAAGGAAAAATCGATTTCAAAGCTAAATCGCTTCCGTGAAGAAAGTGAAATTCAAACTGGTCAAATTTATATAAAGAGTGATAGAGGGGGAAAAAATCATGCAAAATTTAGGAAGATTTCTGTAGACCGTTTTGATAATGATCATGTAATAAGTCGAACAGGGCACAAATATTATAAATCTCATATAAAAAGAAAAAAGAAATATATTTCTTGTGTGGAATAAGTTTGGAAGATAATGTTTTATGTTTAACAAAATAATAACATTTTGAATATAAAGTTCCTCGGAGCGTCAATTTAATAATGGGGGAGTTATATATATGTATATTTATATATACATACGTATATTCCTGCATCTTATTTATTTAAATAGATTTATTCCCACAAGAGTTTAAAACAATATTATTTATACTTTATAATAAGAAACTTTGTTTGTTAAAATATGTAATATAAAATATACCTTTGCTTTTTAATTTAAAATATTTTGTGAAAAATAGAAAATAAGTTTAGTTTTTGAATTGGTTTTGGTTTGTGAACGTTTATTTAAATAAAATCGTTTTTTATAAAAATAAAATAAAATTAGTTTAAAAAAAAATTAAAACTAAAACTCTTATACTCAAAATACCTTTGTACCAGATGGCAAAGTACGTGTCAACATTGAATTTAACGGAGTGTCAACAGCAGATGAACTATACTATTCCTGAAGGCTGTGCAGCGTTGTTGGGTAGAGCTTTAATTCGACGTTTCAAAATCAACTTGATTGAACTCAGTTCTGTTTTTGGCATTAACAAAAAACAAAACATACATTGTGTGAATAATTTCAAACAAAAACAAAAAAAAAAAAAACAAACCAGTTTTAATACAACAACAAAGTTGTCTGTAATTTTTTTCTTTCTTTCTTTCTTTTTATTTTTTTTTACAACGGCATATTGAATTGCTACTTTAAAAATAAAACAAAAACAATAAGGGCTAATGAGCCTCTTTAATTTAAGAAACAAAAATGTTGACAATGTTGAATTAAATAAAAACAAAAAAACAGAAAATAATTTGTGTGTAAATTCTACGCCAGTTATACGTGCCCAATCTTGTTCGTCGCTTTTGCTAAGCGATGACAATAATATAACTACAAACAAGTCGCCTTCTGAACACAGTGTTACCAACAGTAATATGGATAGTGTAGAAAAACCTAAGACGCAAGTGGGAATGGACAGATATATAACTGTATTGAAAAGAAGTCGAAGCCCTAAATCTTCGCAGATTGCACCAATGTCCAAAGTACTTAAAGATAAGGAGGCTAACGGAATAAGTTCCCAAAATCGTTTTGCTATTTTAGATACCGAAACAAGTGAACAAAACACGGCACCGAAGTCGTTTAAACCACCACCAATTTTTTTAAGGGAAAAAAATTCGAATGAATTAATAAATAAGTTAATTTCAGTTATCGGGGAAAATTCATTCTATGTAATTCCAATCAAGCGTGGTAACATTGATGAAACTAAAATTCATTTTATAGACGAAAGTAGTTATCGTAAAGCAGTAAAGGAGTTTGAAAGCTGCAATAAGAACTTTTATACTTATCAGCTGAAGAGTAGCAAAGGCCTACAGGTAGTCATCAAAGGTGTTGACTCATATGTTAATCCAGTGGAAATAAAAGCTGGCATCCATAAAGCAGGATTTAAGGTTAAAAGCGTTGACAATCTCAGAAATCGAGAGCGTGTCCCTCAACCTCTATTTCGCGTTGAACTGGAACCTGGGGATATTAGATTAAAGAAGAACGAAACGCATCCCATTTATAATCTAAAATATCTGTTACACCGCAGGATAAGTGTATAGGAACCACATAAGCGGTCAGGACCCGTTCAGTGTTTAAATTGCCAAGAATACGGCCATACAAGGGCTTACTGCAAGTTGCCTCCGGTTTGCGTTGTGTGTGGAGAGCTTCATTGTTCCGCCCAATGCGACAAACCAAAGGATGACTCAAAGGTTAAAAAATTTAGCAATTGCGGTGGAAATCACACTGCTAACTACAGAGGCTGTCCAGTTTTTTCTGAGGTAAGGAAGTCAACTCAGAAATTAAATACTCCTGCTAGGCAGCCACAATACCAAGCAAATGCTCATTACCCTCAGTTATCTCAACCCACAACCAAACATGTTTCATACGCGGATATGTTAAAATCCAATCATGTTTTAGCACACAAAGCGACACCTACAACCAATTCTACCCCAAATATGCATCCAGACAATCGTCTCGAAGCAAGTATCGAGACATTAGTGCATTCCTTAAACAGTTTTATGAGCTCTATGAGCAGCATGATGCAAGAAATGGTTCGCATGCAATCTATGATGTTGCAGGCGGTACCATATTTTTAAACAGTTTATGTGAACTGTTTTCTGGAACGCAAACGGCTTACGTCAACACAAAAATGAACTCGAGTACTTCTTGAAGAACCAACAAATTGATGTCATGATGATTTCAGAGACTCATTTAACAACAAATAGCTTTTTTAAAATCAATCGCTGTATATTATATGACACTAAAGACCCCCGTGGCAGAGCATGTGGTGGTTCAGCAATACTAATAAGGGCTCGAATTAAACATCATTTACTGTGTGATTTTTGTGAGGACTACCTTCAAGCAACAAACATCTGTATTGAAGAATATCATCAAAACTTTGTTATTTCTTCGATTTATTCACCTCCTAGATTTCAAATATCAGAGAGTCAATATATCGACTTTTACAAATCACTAGGTCCCTGTTTCATAGCATCAGGCGACTACAACGCTAAACATATGTTTTGGGGATCACGCCTAATAACTCCAAAAGGTCGTGATTTGTTTGATACAATTTCAAAAATGCGTCTGAATGTGATATCAAGTGGACAACCCACCTATTGGACTACTGATCGACAAAAAATACCGGATGTTATTGATTTTGGCGTGATTAAGGGTATTCCAAGAGAAACGATTAAAGCTGAAGCGTCACTTGAATTATCCTCAGATCATTCACCCACTATCGTCTATATATGGGACAAACAAAACATCATATCACCAATGACTACAACAAGCATTAATTGGTTGAAATATAGAAAGTATCTCAGTACTCATTGTTCGGAAAACATACCGCTAAGAACACCAGAAGATGTCGACCAGAGTCTAATTTATTTTGATCAAAACCTTAAATCAGCTGCCCAACATGCGACAGAAACCAGACAACCAGCTAGATACAATCAAATTTATTTTGTAGATGTCGAGCGGCTCTTGGCTGAAAAAAGGAAAATTAGAAGAGAGTGGCAAGCACACAGATCTCCTCAACTCAAATCTAGACTTAAAGATTGCACGAAACGGCTAAGACAACTGCTAGAATCTCGAAGAGTAGCATCTCTGAAAAATTACTTGGAAGACCTCGACGCAACTGCACAATAAGATTATTCATTATGGCGTGTATGTAGAAACCTTAAAAGGCCTGTCGTACGTAAGCCTCCCTTGCGAACTTCTTGTGGAAACTGGGCAAGGAATGATACCGAAAAAGGCAATTTGTTTGTTGGACATTTGAAGAAGGTTTTCACCCCAAATGTATGTACTGATATAGCTGAGTTGCCATCAGTAGAGTCTAGTGCCGTAGTACCCCTAAGATTTGAATTTAGCGATATTGAAAGGGCAATAGCAGATTTAAACACCAAAAAAGCCCCTGGCGTTGATAAAACAAGTAACAAGATGTTAGTTGAGTTGCCCCGTATAGGTCGCAATATTATTCTGTTTGTTTTTAATGCCATCTTACGTCTTGAGTACTTTCCCACAGAGTGGAAGGTCTCTTTGATAACTATGATTCCTAAACCAGGAAAAGACCACACAAAAGTAGAATCATACAGACCTATAAGCCTTTTATCTAACGTGTCAAAGTTATTTGAGAGAATATTAATAACTAAGGATGTATTCCGAACCATCAATTCGGCTTCAGAAAACAACATAGTACGATCCAACAAACACACAGATTAGTAAATGTAATTAAAACGACCTTTGAAGAAAAAAAATACTGTTTTGCGCTCTTTATCGACGTTTCTCAAGCATTCGATAAGGTTTGGCACGAAGGCCTAATATTTAAGCTAAAGCTGAACTTGCCCGAAAACTTGTATAAGCTTTTAAAAGATTATTTAACGAATCGCAAGTTTTTACTAAAAGGAGGTGACTTTTTAAGCTCGCCACAGCTCATTGAAGACGGAGTTCACCAAGGTAGTATTTTGGGACCAATTTTATATTTACTGTACACATCGGATATGCCAATTAGCACCCTAGTCCACACATCAACTTTTGCAGATGACACAGCTTTTTGAAGTATTCATGAAAGTGCCCAAGAAGCATCACAACTTTTACAAGACCACATACTCAATTTGGAAAAATGGAGAATAAAAGTGAATGAACAAAAATGCACTCACATAACTTTCACACTGCGTAGGGACTCATGCCCTCCTATTCGCATAAATAACCAAATGATACCACAGCTTTCAGACGTTAAATACCTGGGTATACATCTTGACCGTCGCCTTACTTGGAAAAGCCACATAGAATCCAAGTTAACACAAATGAAACTAAAAGCAGTACAACAATTGGCTTATTGGCAGAAACTCCACTCTGAGCTTAGATTGTAAACTTCTACTGTACAAGTCGGTCGTCAAACCAATTTGGGGCTATGGGATTCAGTTATGGGGCACTGCCTCAGCTAGCAATGTAGAAAAAATTTAAATGCGCCAAAATAAGATTTTACGTATTATTACATCTGCTCCCTGGTATATAAAAAATTCAAACATCCACAAAGACCTAAACATGCCATCAGTTAAAGCAGAAATAACGAAACATGCAGTCACATATCTAAAGAGGCTTGAATCTCATCCAAACCCTTTGGCGCTTAACATGCTGAATGAACCTGGTTACATTCGACTAAAAAGAAGAGATACTGCTTTTCTTGGCCGTACATTAGAGGGATGACCCGCAAATGATTTCAAAATCCGTGAAACAAACATTATTTTTGTCTAGCACTGGCTGGACTTAAAAAAAATATTTTATTTTAGACTTAAGATACGAGTAATTATTGTTAGTTCAAAAATATTGAAGATACAATAAATAAAAAAACAATACAATAAATAAAAAAGAAAACAAAAAAAAAAAACTTGATTGAACTGGATTATTTGGATTCAGGTAAGACCACACCAAATATTTTCCATAATCATAATGTCATTGAAGACTTTATGAACGAATTTTCTGATGTTTCTGAAGAAAACATTGGATGCATACCCAATTATCAAATATTCTTAAAATTAAGAAACGATTGTACACCCGTTTATACAAAAGAGCGTCACATACCATATGCCTTAACAGAACGTGTTAATAAAGAATTAGATAGCCTGGAGAGTACGGGTATAATTTCAAAAATTTCAAATAGTGATTGGGGTTCACCTTTGGTGGTGATTCCAAAAGCGGATGGAGGAGTTCGGTTATGCGTAGATTACAAAGTGGGAGTAAACCAATGTTTGGTAAACGCACATTACCCAATTCGCAAAATCGATCATATTTTCAACAATCTGCGGACGCAAAATTTTTCTGTCGCCTTGATTTATATAAGGCTTATCTCCATCTTGCAGTAAATGAACCATCGATTATTATTCAAATCATTTCCACGCATAGAGTAACTTACCGCATGAACCGATTGTCCTTTGGTATAAAAACAGCTCCCGCTGAATTTAATCGTATAATAGACCAAATCTTAAGAGATGTCCCCAATACAGAATTTTATTTTGACGACATCATTATTCATGGAAAGTCCATGGATGATCAAATTTAAAACGTTGTTTACTGCAACTAAAAAAATACGACTTACATTTGAATCGATCAAAATGTTTATTTTTCCAAAATAAAATCGAGATCTTAGGGCATACGATCGAACACAACAAAATTAAAAAATCGTCTTCAAAAATTAATGCAATTTTACAAATGCCAGAACCTGTAATAGCTGTTGACGTCAGACGGTTTTTGGGTATGGTTTCATACTACGGTCGATTTATTTCAAACGTGTCTACAAAACAGCCCCTTTACGAAAGCTGTTACACAAAAACGCTAAGTTTAATTGGTCTAATGAGTGCAAAGATGCAAATAACAAATTAAAACTAGAAATTGCAAGAGATCGTGTATTAATACCCTACAACCCAGAACTGCCACTTCAACTAGCTTGCGACGCAAGCCCTACTGGAATTGCGGGTGTGTTATCACACGTTGTTGAAGGAGTTGAGAGGCCGATTGCATTCGCTTCTCGATCTCTTACTAGTGTAGAACAAAATTATTCTCAGTTGGATAGAGAAGCCTTGGCCATTTTTTACGCTGTTCAGTATTTTCACGAATACCTTTTTGGTCGACAGATTAAACTCGTAACGGATAACCAGCCATTAATGAGAATATTTCATCAGAATAATAAGTTTCCCCAGATGACGTCAGCTCGTTTACAAAGATACGCCGCGTTTTTAAACGGTTATAACTATGAAATTGTTCATAAGAATAGTACAGAAAACGTTAGTGCAGTTCAAGAGCACCATTAAGGAGCAATGAGAATTCCGTAAACTCAATTGACTATGAAGTACACCAATTATGTAATGTTTCTATCAAATTCTTCGAAAAAACTAAATTTTAAAATAATTCAAGAAGAAACACAAAAGGACGAAACTCTTTCAGAAATGTTACATGAACTACGTCATGCAACCACTGATTTCGAATTCACCATAGAGGGGAATGCTTTATTCAAAGGTCAACGGATAGTGATCCTTACAAAATGCTGTCCTACAGGAACTTCATCATACAGGTACGACAAAAATGAAAAAATTAGCTATACGTTACGTTTATTGGATGGGAATCGATAAAGATATCGAAAAATTTGTACGTGCGTGCACAGCATGCGCTTCCAATATGAATAGTACAGCTAAAGCGCCTCTTCATCCCTGGGAAGATCCAGACAACAACTGGCAGCGCATTCATATTGACTACGCTAGCCCCTATCAGGGTCATTATTTCTTAATGGTTGTGGATGCTAAGTCTAAATGGATTGAGATAGGAATATGTACATCAGCGCCAACGGCAACAACAATTGAAGTATTACTCAATATTTTTTCAAGATACGGATATCCCGACGAACTCGTATCCGACAACGCAAAAATTTTCAAAAGCGAACAATTTTCTAAATTTTGTCAGGATTGCGGTATATTCCAAAAATTTCGGTCTAGCCGAAAGGAATATTCAAACCCTCAAAAAGAAATTAGCAGCTATAAGTAACGAGTCATCATCAATACAAAATAAAATAAGAGACATTCTGCTCAGGAACCGGACCACACCATTGATAAATAATAAAACTCCTGCCGAGATGTTTTAGGCTGGCAAATTCGAAGTCTACTAGACATTTTAAAACCTCCCAGAGCACAAGGTAATCAACGTGAAAATATCTGATCCAGACAATTAAGCGTGGGAGAAAGGGTCGAGGCCCGTTACTACACCACAAACAAATCCTTAAGGAAACTGGGTACCATCATGGGTACCTTCACTGGGTCGCCTTCATTACATGGTAAAGTTAGATGATGGAGGCACATTAATCAATTGCTTTCAAACAATGTACCTTTTGGTTCAACAAATATACAACCATCGATTGAAGACAATTCCCAACAAGCACCCAATGTTGAAAATACTGCTCCAACCTATCCCCCAACACCAGAAGAAATTATCTTCCAGCAAGCAACAATCGTAATCCTAGATATGTCAACAGTCAACCTATACACCAACCAACTATAAGTCAACCATCTACAGTTCAAAAACCCACAACTCAACCGCCAGATCAATCCAGCCAAACTCCGTCAGAGTGCGGGGAACTGGAACCGAGTGCAACACCAAGTTCAATTCGAACTTCATCAAGACAAAGCCGTATGCCAAGGTATTTGGAAGAGTACGTTGTGAACTAGATCCGTCAACACCTGAGGGACATCTTCAAGCGTGGGAGAACTGTTAATTATAACATAAATACTTTTTATGTAGAACCTTTGTTAGAATTGTTAACTTCACGAAGTTACCAACACCTTGAAATACTTCATTATAGTTTGCATATATATATATATATATATATATATATATATATATATATATATATATGCGTGTGTTCATTTACATTCCACCGGCTACAACAAATTTTATCATTTGATCAAATACAGAATACAGCAAAGATACACAAACCTATGAACAAGACTAAAAAAGTTACGATTTTCTTTCCAAAAAATTAATTTTCTTTTTATAAATAGTTACATTTTGTCGGTAGTCTGACCTGTAAACTACAGACAACTGAGTATAAATATATATGTACATCTCAAATAATGGTATAAACCTACTAATTTTATTATAGTTTTTTTTTTTCGAAATTCATAAAAATAATGCTTCAAATATAAATCAATATTTGTATGTTTCACTTTGTGATTAATTTTAAATACATTTTATTGATTTTTCTCTTTTTAACCGACTTCAAAAAAAGGAGGAGGTTATCAATTCGTCTGTGTGTTGCTTTTTTTTTTGTATGTTTGTGCCTTCAGAACTCAGTCATTTCTGAACCGATTTAAAAAATTTTGCGCTATTAAATAGGTTATGGCTACAGATTGGTCCCATTTTAAAAGAATTTCAAAATTTTAAAAATTAAAGGGTGTCCCCATACAATATACATGTTTTTTACGTGTATTATGAACTTTATAGGTCATCAATTTAAAATTAAAAAAGTGCGTATCACTATAGCTCCTAATAACAAAAAGTAATTAAAAAATAAAATTAAAAATTAAAGGGTGATCCTATAGGTGACGTAATTTTACCTTTATTCTCCTATCAAACACTTGAAAGTTGCACAGAATGTTCGTTACTATGTCTGTTATAATAAATATAAATATTTAAAATTAGAAATTAAAGGGTGTCCCATTAGTTGGTTTATTTTTATATATATATGGCCAAACTTTTTAACCGTTATAGACAGACAGTTGAAACTTATAAAGAACTTGTATTGCTAAGTCCGCTAAAATAACAAGTGTAAATTATGAATTTGGAAATTAAAGGGTGTCCGAATAGTTAATATAAAAGTAATATATATGGCCAAACTGTTAAACTGTTATAGATAGACAGTTGAAATTTACAAAGAACCTATATTGCTTACTCCGCTATTACAACAAGTATAAAATTTGGATCTATAAATTAAAGGGTGTCCCCATTATTAATGTAATTTGACCATTATGCCCTCATCTTTGGAACCGTTATAGACAACCACTTGAAAAATAGACAGAATGTTCACTACTATGTCTGGTATAACAACAAGTATAAATATTTAAAATTGGAAATTAAAGGATGTCCCAATAGTTGATGTAATTTGATGTATATGGACAGAAAGTTAAAATTTAAAAAGAATCTGTATGACAAAGTCCTCTTTAAAAACTTTTTTAATTAAATTTTTAATTAAAGGGTGTCCCAATAGGTGACGTCATTTGATGTATATGACCCTATCTTTTAAACAGTTATTGATAAACACTTAACAATTAGACAGAATGTCCATTACTATATCTGTTATAATAAGTATAAATATTTAAAATTGTAAGTTACAGGGTGTCGCAATAGTTTATGTAATTTGATGTATATGACAAAACTTTTAAACCGTTACAGACAGACGGTTGAAATTTACAATGAACCTGTATTGCTACGACTGCTATAACTAGTATAAAATTTGAATTCGGAAATTACAGGGTGTCGCAATAGTTACCGTCTTAAAGAAACATGATTTTAAGTTTGTCTGTTTTGAAGTCGGTTTTTTTTTTGCAAGAATTATTTTAGTTTTTACTTCTTCAATTCTTTCTCTTTTAAAACTATTGTTTATACACAGTAAAAAGTTTTAGATTAATCCTAAAACCAAACGGTGTTCTGCATAAACTATTTTGGAATTAACTTTCAAATTAATTCCGATATGGTTTATATGTAAAACCATCTGATTATTACTTAAACACTTTAGTGATCGTTTTTAACACCGTAAATTTAAATTTTTACGATTTTTTAATAATAACTCAGATTTAAAATAACACCTAAACTTAATTTTAACATTTCAATCACAAAGAACAATTCCTGTTAGTATATGTATGTACATATACACCAAACCAGGTATCAACAAAAAATTTGTTTTTTTAGTTTATTACTTTCAGTTTTACTATAATATCTAAGAAGAATTAAAATTCTCTCTTACAATAATTTAATTCCTTTAAGTTCAAAAACAACACTTAAAACGGTATTGAATTCATCTGTTTGTAGAAGAGCTCAACAAAAAACAACAGTTTAGTTGTGTTGCTCTCAATAAACTCCTTATTTTGGTTTAAAAACAACACCTGAAAAATAATAAAAACTCTCTTATCTCACTGTCGCTTGAAATTAATACAAATAAAAGTGTTAAAGTTATACCTTTTTAAACCACGTGCTTCAAAAACTAGAAAAATGCTTATTCATACAAAAAAGTGAGTACAAAAGGTTACAATGTATGTTAAAGTAAAAAGTGGTAAACAAAATTTTATAGTTAAAATTTCTGGTCCAGACAGTGAGGATTTTACTCCGGATAAAATTATAATTTCAAGTATTTACTAGACGTGAGCGCAAGATGTTAACAAGTGTACAGTATTGCATGTTTTTAAAGCGCAAATATTGATTGTATGTGTAGTGGAATATTACTAAACAGTAAATACAGAGAACAAGAGAGCAAACAGTGCAAAAATCAGTGCACCTCAATTGAGCGGATAGTTTTATCAAGTGTACAATAAATATGCTGAGCATTTCATATTTTTCACTAGTTCATTTTACTTAAATTTTCTTGAGAGTAAAATCTCTGATTTTTGAGAGAAAAAATTAAATTAGATTTTTTTATTCATCAATAAATAAATTAATATACATAAAATAACTAATATACATAAAATAACTAAAATACAAAGCACAAACCCTTGCTTTTAACATCATACATTTACATACATGTTGTCTGCTATAACAGTATTTCATATCAAGAGACACTATTGAAACAAAATATTCACTACTGAAATTTTATTTCAAACAACAACAAATATTGCATTGGTTGGAAGAAGAGCAAATGCTATTGTATGTTTTATTGTATTTTATTTGAGAGCACAGCAATATTTGTATACACGTGAAATCAAGTGCAAGAAAAAAGGGACCAATTCATTATTGAACATTATGAAGTTAGTCTAACAAGACATGTTATGCTCACGTTTAGTATTTACTTCCTTAGAAATGTATTACTTTTTTAAAATAGTTGATCTAACCTAAATCAAATACTTTATTTTTTGAATTAAAGTTGTAAACAAGTTGAGGCTTGACACAGAAGGTGCCCAAAATTATATTCATGAGCTGCCGGGGATTATATCACAGTATAAAAGCAGCAGCTATTTTTTTTTTGTAGATTTTTACTTAGACGGAACACCTCCATCAACTAATAGTACATATATTAAAAAGGTCAGTAAAAAGCTTTTCATTTTAAATTTATTTTGTTATATAGCAAATATTGCAGGAATTAGAGAGTTATCTTAAAAGCGGGGATTTTTCTTTCATCTTTAATGAATATTCTGCCAAACAAACTTTAAGTGATAGTTCTCGACGTTGTTTGGTACGTGATAGACTTGTGCATTTTAGTTCATTTTAGAGATCGCTCATTTTAGTTCAAAGTAAAAAAGTAAACTAGTTCAATCTTAGTTCACTCGCTCTTTTTTCTTTTGAACTATGATTTGTGTTCTGAACTACTTAGTAATTCAATCTGTTAGTTCAAACGCTCTTTTTTCTTTTGACTATGATTTGTGCTCTGAACTACTTTTTATTAATCTTATTATAATTTTATTACTAATAATTATCAAAAATAATAATTTTATAAAATGGTTATTAAATTGTATGGCAGTTCTTCATTGTTGTCAAAAAAAGGAAACAATTGTTTAATAGTTCAAATACAAAGCCATAGTTCAAAAATTAAACTGGGTAGACATAAAAATTTGAACTAGTTCATTTAGTTCAATTGATAGAATAGTTCAATTGAACTAGTTCGTTCGTGAAGACAGCAATTGTGGTGGCATTGTAAGAAATACATTGTATTTATGTAAAGTGTGAATTTAATTTCTGATCCTGATGTTCTAGCAAAATACAACTAATTTAAGAATAAATGGAAAATAAAATTTATAAAATTGAAATTTAATTTGTTTTATTTATTATTAAAAAGGGCGATATTTTTAGCCACACCTACAAAAAGTAACACCCGTTTAGCATACAATCTATGCAGTTAGGTTTTAAAACTTACACCTACCCAAGAATACAATGTATTCCGGATGTTATTATTCCAATTCTTAAATATATTTAAAGTAACACTTGCTTCGGTGTAAAGCTTATTCAAGAGCTTATTACATTAAAACCTAATTTTAAAAAAAGTATACTTGATATTTATTAAATGTTAATAATTTGGTTTTATTGTAACACCAAAAAACCATTTAAACGTAATAAATATTGGTGTTATATTATGCTCTTGAAGTTGAAATTTACTTTTCTCTCTCTCACTTTCTCTTTTTCTCTCTGATTTAATCTCTTTATGTTTATGCTATAATGGAATATATTTAATTCTTTTTTGGATTTGTTATATATACACACCGGATCGGTGTTAAAATGAATCTAAAATTTTTTACTGTGTACCTATTAGAGAATTTAATAACGAATACACCATAATAAAATGATATGTTAATTTAAGAAAACGTGGCTATCAGTAGTGCGATTTACTATTCAGTTTTAACGATTCGGGACTCGTTAAAAAAATTTAACAACAAAACGGAAGACTTTGCTATTCAGTAATGCTTTTTAATAACATTTGATGTTGTTATAGCTGTTGTTATCAGATGTTTTTCTTAGCAATTCGAGTATTGTTAATTTAACTACAACTACTTTTGCGTCGATTACTTTATCAAAATATTCTAAATAATTATTAATATTCATAATTAAAACACATACATACATACATACATACATACATACATACATACATACATACATACATACATACATACATACATACATACATACATACATACATACATATGTATTTTACTTACCTTATAAAAATGAATTTAAATAATTTTTAGAAATAAAATAAAAAAAAAACAAAAAATGAAGCATTTAGGTGGAAAGTTTTGTATATTTTGTTTATTATTTTTCATTCCTCTTTGTTCTTTTCGCTATTTTGACATTTTGTTTAGCAGCATTGCCATTTATTTTTGTTTGTATTTTTTATTTGTTAACCATAGGTTAGTGAATCGCAAATGCGTTAGTGCAAGCAAAAAAACATGTTGATATACATATTTAACAAGTGTTAGATCGTTAATAGTTAGTGAATTGCACTACAGGGCTAGTTCTTGTCTTTATTTATTTATTAAATGTTTCAATACAATTACAGATTATATTCTAACTTAAATTATAGATTATCATAGCTATAATAGTAGTTAAACACCCAGAGACTTTGTTGGGAATCAAACCCTGAATTTACAGTCTGATAGACTAGTACACTATCACTATTTCACATATATTGCATTATTTTATCTCAGCTACCGAGAGTTAGAAAAATTTTACTAAATATAACTTTTAACTTTTAAAAGTTACGAAAAATGTCTAAAATGTAACTAAACGGCACCACCGCCATATATGCAAATGAGTTATTTTTTCGCTCCCGCGCTTTTCTGTTATGTTGATAATAAAATATAGCTGTACAAAAGATGTGTGCATTAATTTATCAATAACTCTTAGGCTCTTAGTTTTTAGGTATTAAAAGTAAACTAAAAACAACCTTTCACTATAACGAACTTTAAGGACAAGTTTTTTAGCAATGAGCATTATCCTCGTTATTATAACGAGGAACTACTTATCGCTCCATCAAAATCCTAACCTTAGCTATTGGCAAGTTATAATAATGGGGCTCAAACTAAGGTTTGTTTTCGTTACAATGTCTGTCCGTCCGTCCGTCTGTCACAGCATTTTATCTCTGGAATCGTAATAGGTAGACCCTTGAAATTTTCACAAAAGGTGTATAACCGTAGCCGCTATATCAACAAACACTAAAACTTATAGGTTGTTCCGAAAGTCATGTGTTATTTTCGTTTATGTCTTTATTTCTTGAGCTTTAGAAGGCAACCACTTAAAATTTGCAGACAGTAATTAAAACTATGTTCGATTTATAAACAAGTATACAAAATTAAAATTAAATTAATTTTTCAACCATTAGTGATAGACTCTTGAAATTTTCGCAGATGATATATTACTATATATGTATGTATGCTATAATAAATAGCAAAATTAAAACTTAAGTAGACTTTTGAAATATACACAGAAGGTGTGTTAGTATGGCCTTTATAACAAAAGGTAAAAATTAAAGGGTATTCCTACAGTGTCGTTAATTGCACGCATATAGCCTTATTTTTTGAAACGTATATTGCCACGGCCGCTATGATACTTACTGAAAATAAAAGGGTGTTTCGACAGTAACATGTTTTTCACGTATATTGTATTATTTTTTGAATCGTAATAGGTAGACTCCTAACATATTTATAGAAAGAGAATTGCCATGGCCGCTATAACAAATAATAAAATTATATGGTGTTGCGTCAGTGACATGATTTGGACGTATATGGTCTTATTGTTTGACCCGTAATAGGTAGATTCTTGATATTTTTACAGTAGATGTGTTGCCGCTCTAACAATTAAAGGTTGTTCCGCAATAGCATGTTTTTATATTTGAACAGTTATAGGCTGACACTTAAAATTTATACAGATTATATTTTACAATATCTATTGTAACAACAAGAAATGAAAATAAATTTAATTAATTATTTTTGCAAAATTATGCGTCTTTAATTTTATTTCTTTTTTCAACTGAGTTGATGGTAGATTTAAGATGTTGCAAATGTAAATCTTTTTGTCATATTTTCAACATCTTCCATACGTTTCAGTAGTGTCGTATTAGGTATTCAAAGCTAAATCAGAAAGTAACTTACAGTAAAATTAAAATTGGTGTGTTTGATTGCAATTAAAAGACCGAACGTAAAGTAAAAACGTAACAACATTTTTGAAAAACCAAATTATTTTTCTTTCAATGTCTAAATGGATTACAATTATGTGATTTATTAGCTTTAATGAGGTATGTCCTATCCCGTAATCTATTTTAGTTTGTCTACAACTTAAAAAATCCCGCATAGAAACAGAATTTTTATGTGAGAACTATGTGTGCCCGCCACTTCGTGAGCGTTCTTACAATATTTTGTTCAATTTTGTTTTGAAATTTTAAATCTCTTACTTTTTTGAATTTTGAATTTACTTTATATAAAGGTCACCATCGCTGAGTAATTACTCAGATACATAGGCTTTTTATAAAGTTTTAAAATTGATATAAAGTTCTAAAATTCTTGTAGAGTTCTGTAGTGTTTAATATATCCCGCTTTCAAAAATAAGATACTGTCAAGTTTGCATTACCTTTAAACCGGTAAAATTGTGTAGTTTCATTACTTTTCCTCTATTTTCGCGGGAAAAAGTATCCTATATTTGAACCGAGATACTAAGGTAACTTTTAACAAAATTTTGTTTAAATTCATCCATTAGTTTGTACTTGATGCAATAACAGACAGACGGACAAACAAAAATTCTAAAAATTTTCAAAAATTATTTTATGTACAGAAACGGTCCAGTTTTATTATATGTATAGATGTATAGATATTTCAATATTTTTTTTAAAGTTCTAAAGAGTTATTTATAAAATGTCGAATTAGCTTCGATTAACTACCTTTAAAATGAGATATTCAGCATCCTGAAATTTGTCGTATATCCGGAACCTCCAACTAAAATATTTTTAAGGTGTATATATGTATTCTGTTTCATTATATACGAGTGTTTCAAATCTACAAATATGTCACAATTACGAAAAGATATTTACAGATTTGTCTCGAATACGATAACATATTTGGTAAATCTGTCACAAATACTAAAAACGTATTTAAAAATATGTAAATACGTAAGTCGTTACTTCAAAACATAATAATAATAATTTATCTTAGTTTTAATTTTAAATTTACTTAAAGCATAATAAGTAAAATATTTATTTTTATTTCTTTTATTTAATGTTACAATACAATTACAAATTATATTCTAACTTAATTAACCGAGCATAGTAACGCAGACCTTCACTCGTTGTAGCGAAACACCCAAAGTATTTGGTGGGAATCGAAACCACAACCCCCAGACTGATAGACTAGCATACTACCCACTAGCCTACCGGAGCACCCATAAATAATTTAAATGAGAGCTTTTATTGAAAAAATAATTTTAACTTTGCTATTTTAACTAAACAAAATTTGAAAATAATGTAACAAACTACAACCAAATTACCAATTCTTGCATAGAGAGGAAAAAACTACCAATTTTGGTTCAAATGGACCAAAGCAGCAACGTTGTTTCCGAATCCTTTGTGTTCTTGTTTTTAGTCAGTATGTTGAGTCTGAAATTTGTTTTACAGCTGTTATACTTACATTTTTTCTATTTAACCTACGTGGGGTAACAAGGGTAGTTTTCTATATAATTAATAAAGTGAGGCTACAACAAAAATAGCAAGAACACAAATTTAAAGAAAAGTATTTTTAATAGATGCAGCTGAATAAACAGTAGAATTTGCGTTCAATTAAAGTTACATATAAATAAAATAAATATTTACAAAAATAAAATACAAAATAATTAATAATTAAATACGCTAAATATAGAAATTAGATGACAGAAACCTCTATGCCTTATTTTTATCGTAATCAGTCGAGGTGGTATATATAGGCGATGGAATTGAGTAAAAATCTTTAAACATGAAGTTATTCTTTGCAATTGCTGTTCTATTGGCCGTCTTAGCCTTCGTCCAAGCTCAAGTAAGAATAATTTATTATTTTTTTGTACTTAAATATTTATAAGCAATAACCTCACAATTTTTTCTCTTTGGAGGATGATTCTAATCAACCGGAGCCATCTGACCCAGTAGCACCACCATCTGATTCAGAAGTGGAAACATCTACTCCAGACGTAGCAACATCAGATCCCGAAGCACCCCCTTCTGATAGGCCCAAACCACCAAGGCCTGAGGGATCGGGAAGACCTCTAAAACCAGCAAGGCATGGAAGACATCGCATACATCATCGCAGACCTAGACCACATCCAAATGAAGAGCAACCAGCTGATAGTGAGAATCCAGAAATCAACCGTTCTCAAGGACTACCACCACGACGACCTGTATTTTATGATATAAGTTTTGATTTTGGAAAGCAAAATATAATTCGTGGTAATCGAGAAACTACCACTGCCGCCGCCGCCGCTGGATAATTTCGTATAATTTAACCATACAGAGATGAATATCAGTTCTGAAAATTGTAGAAATTATTTCTAAAATAAAATAACAAAAGAGCAAAACAAATTTTATTTTATTACTTTGGTTAAATATGGGAACTCGATTAATAATTTTGTTTTGAATCATAATTTGTATAATTAAATAGTTTGCCATATATGTAAATATTAAATAGAAGTATAAGGCGTAAAAAACAGGGTAAGCCTTAACAAAGATAATATTTTTTACTAACAGCTTTTTTATATGCTTTAAGCTGTACTCTTTTGAACGTTATAAAAATATGTCAGGGTTCTGGGACCGAATTCGTAGTCGAATAAAAATTATTGTAATTTTTAGATTTAGGATTACGACATTCGATATCGAAAAAGTACAATCGAACATTGAGATTATAGCAAACAAGAAGTTGCTTTTAAAATGTAATTCATTTTTTAAACTTAAATAAAAATGAAGCTTAAAAGATTAATTTTAACAACATAAATGCGAAGCAAATAAATGTGATGTCTAAGTATATGGGTGACCATCTTAAATGAATTATTCCATATCTGGAAAATATTTATCACGCAAGAATTGTATCAGCTTTCTTTAATTTCTTCTAATACAGGACATCTTGATCATTTACAAAATAAAATTAGGCAATAATTTTCTAATTTAACTCGTAAAAGTGAAGTAAATATTTTAAAATTGGACAAAAAAATTTTTTTGTTAAAAAAAAATGTTAAAAAAATGTATTTTTTTAAATTTCTAAAAAAAATTGACCTAAAGAATGAACATAAAAAAGTTTTTGAAAATAATTTTTTTTTGCTCAATTATAAATATCTGTTGTTGTAAAAATTTAAATATGGATTTAAAAAAAATGTACACTCAACTTTACCATACCCAATAAAAACAGATATTTCTATGGATATATTACATTAAGAATAAAAGTTCAAAGTACATGCATTCGACAAAATTAATGATTTTCGGTTTGGGGTGTTAAGTAAACTAACCCTTGCCCCTTCCCGATTATGCCCAAAATTTATACTGCTCTTCATCTCTATAAACCAAAGGCACATACTAAATTCCGTTTTAATATGTCATACTGTATGACCTATAGACCGTTTACAAAATTTAGGGGTGGGAAAAGTACCCCTTGCCCTCTCCCGATTATGCCCAAGAACTATATAGCTCTTCATCTCCATATGCCAAGGGAATATACAAAATTTCATTTTGATATGTCAAACGGTACAAACTCCCCAAAAATAGTGGCATACACACCCACCCACAGACATCATCGCGAAAATAGTAAAAATGAATTCAGGAGATCTCAAAACATATAAATCCGTCGAAATCCCGACCTCGATTTTTTGCATGATTACTATACTTTACTTTATACTACGTTTGGTATAGTAAAAAGTAATTGAAAATTTTGTTTTTAGCAAAATGTGGGACTTTGAAGTACATATGTTGAATATGACCTAAATACTAAACGTGAGCATAAAACGTCTTGTTAGACTAACTTCATAATGTTCAATAATGAATTGGTCTCTTTTTTCTTGCACTTGATTTCACGTGTATACAAATATTGTTGTGCTCTTAAATAAAAACATACAATAGCATTTGCTCTTCTTCCAATCAATGCAATATTTGTTGTTGTTTGAAATAAAATTTCAGTAGTGAATATTTTGTTTCAATACTGTCTCTTGATATGAAATACTGTTGTAGCAGACAACATGTATGTAAATGTATGATGTTAAAAGCAAGGGTTTGTACTTTGTATATTAATTTGAGCGTTGAGTGGTTGAAAATAGAAAACTGTAGTAGATTGAATTTTTTTTTAACTTTTATTGATGAATAAAAAAATCTAATTTAATTTTTTTCTCTCAAAAATCAGAGATTTTACTCTCAAGAAAATTTAAGTAAAATGAACTAGTGAACAATATGAAATGCTCAACATATTTATTGTACACTTGATAAAACTATCCGCTCAAATGAGGTGCACTGATTTTTGCACTGTTTGCTCTCTTGTTCTCTGTATTTACTGTTTAGTAATATTCCACTACACATACAATCAATATTTGCGTTTCAAAAACATGCAATACTGTACACTTTTTAACATCTTGCGCTCACGTTTACTAAATACACATGAATTGGAATGTATGTTAGTGTGGAATAAGTGTTAGGAAGTACATGTTTACGCTAATGTCATCTTTACTTTTTTAAGAAGCACCTAATTGTATTTATTTAATGTTACAATACAATACCAAATTAATATACTCAGCATAGTAACGCAAGTGAGAGAGAAATAAACTTTTCAGGGGATTGAACTCATCCCCCAAGGACTGATCGACTAACACACATCCACCTAAATGTATATCTGTAACGTGGAATTGTTTTGTTTATTTAATGCAATTTACTGCAACTTCTACAGGTTTTAAAGTTTGTAACTTTATTTATTAGTTGTAAATCTGATATATTCCGGGTCTGACTGAGAACAAAAACATCCGAAACACTTTTAAAGACAAAAGCATAAATTTTGCATATAAACCAAATATCAAATTAAACACAATATCTTCTAAAGTTATAACAATAATTTACCAAACATTTTTTTCAATATATTTTATAAAACTTTTATTGATTTATTTTTAAGTAGGACCTTCCTGCAATTTATATTTTAGACAAATTTTCGATAAAATTTTTGCAAAAAAATTCGAATAATTTTTAATAAAATTTTTACAAAAAAAAAAATAATTTTTTGTATAAATTTTTAAAAAATTTAAGCTAAATACCAGAAAATGTAAAATCCATTAAAAAAAATAGTTTAGAAAAACAGTAAACAAGAGTATGCCAGATACTGATTGAAAATATTGTTTTCTATTACTCGATATTGTGGAACAAGATTAACGTGAGTACCTGCCTAGTCGGCCTAATCTCACGGTGGTCTTACCACCGATTGAAACTTAGGCGTAGACTAGCGCCCCCATTGTGTAGTATAACACACTTTACGATTGCCACCAATCGCTTTTTGTGTGTGATACAGTCACAATGAGTAGCAATTTATATTATATGGCGAGCCTTTCCAAGGCAAGCTTAGATCCACATTATAACCTCTTGCTTAGGGGTTTGGAGACTTTCCAAACTCCGTCTGTTGAGAGTGCAACAGCGCACTTGATCGACCTTGCACCTTACCTACATAAATCGATCTTAAACCACAACCACCACGTGTACCCCCGAAGGGGACCTCACCAATAACCGGTCACAGAGAGGATAGGCCCTCTGTGGGGCCACCGATTCCCGTGGTACCAGTCCTTTGGGCACTGGTCGGGCCTCGAAGAGGACCCGTATGTTTTATTTTAATACACAGACCTTTTCTTCCAGTTTTAGGCTCTAGGAACCCTACGTCTGATGCCCCTATTTTCCCCGAGTGAACCGAGTCAAAGCATTTGCCATTCCTGCAGTGACAATTGGAACCCCCGGGGGTACACTATTACTCTAGATCTATTACTCGATATATAAATTTGCTTCAAAACACCAATTTGAGATTTTTAATTTTTTGGTATCGTTTAACCCTATGTGCGTTGGTCAATAAATAAATTAGCCAAGTGTAAGTCGAGTTCAAACAAAAAGGGTTTCATATTTAACTTTACTTTAAAGGTACAACAAATAAGGTGCTTAAATTGTTTATTATTCCTATTTTCGTGCTGACATACAATTAAAAAGCATTAATTTGGAAAATAAAAATTTTAAGTTAGCAATCTGTAAACATAAATTAAAGAAAAGTTAGATGGCAAAATCCGTCCTTAATTATTATGCACTTGATAGTGCAGCGAATAGCAATACAAGCTTTGTATAAATTTTAAGCGTCTGTTTATAACGTTTTAAAATGAAAACTATATACGCCAAAAACACATCTACCCTGGACATAACTTTTCATTTTCAATTTAATTTTGTAATATTTGTTATCATAGCGGACAAATTCAAAGAAACTTTGTGTAGATCTCATATGTACGTTAGAATCACCTCTTATGTATGTGGGGTACCCTTTGATTTTATACCTTTACTACTTTTTGTTGTAATAAGCATACAAGTACAAACTTTGTGCATATTTCCAACGTCTGCCTATTACGGTACAAAAGATAAAGTTACATCGTTAAGGACTTTTAAGGGGACACAAAAGCGCTGCTTTCGATTATATTGTTTGTGATTCTTATACTATATAAGCTAGACGATCTAGGAACAGCATGATTTTTTTCCCAGTTTTAAGGGTACTCCTATAAATTTAGACCTACTGTCAGACTAATGGAAGTTTGACCAAATTACACACTTCTCTAAATGAGTGATATACAATTTTAAAAGGGGAGAAAAAAATTATCAAATTTTTAATGTAAAATTTTAAAAAACTATCAAATTTTTTCCCTGCTCTACGGTGGTAAACTAAGCCACACATCGAGTCAAACTGGGCAAAACAAATTGGAGTAGTTTACAACGTTATAAGTTACGAATTTTAAATTAGCATTGAGAATTTTAAATTAGCATTGAATACAAAAAAACTTCAGCTTCCTCCGAGATGTGTAAGGTTACTAGACGTGTTAAAGTAAAGAATAGAACAAAAATAATCTGTATTTATCTGCTCATCCGATTACAACACCGCAACGAAGGGAAAGGATTCGAGTGCGCTTTTGATAACAGATAACAGCAAGGAATTTTAAAACTGTTTAAATCCAGATGAGGTAGTCTGCTTTCAAACAAAAAAACATTGAGCTCAATATCTTTCTTCCATATTTATCACACTTCTATCATTTGATGTTACTGATTTATGTTATGCTACTGTTATGTTAACAGTAGAGTTTTGAAATTGACTCAGAAAAGATATAACCTTGAAATTTTGCCGTAATATTTAAAATTTTGCTAACAAAGAGAAAAAATAAAAAAAAAATTTCTCAAAATTGTACTCCTTATTTAAAAAAAAAACTGAACCAGAGTATCGAAAATCAAAAATAAAAAATTTGAATTTTATGTTGCTTATAACTTGCTCATTTTAAAACATAAATTACAGATTAATATATCACTTTGTAGGTATTAAGTAGACCTTAAAGACCATGTATAATACAAAGAATCACCCCTGGCAAAAACATAAGCTGAGCTACTCCTCTGCTATACCCATGTCAAATTTTGAATCTATCTGCCTGGCCCTTTACAATGGCTGAATTATTTCCGAAATAAGTTGATTCTGCCCCACTGTCCTAACAATAATATTTTGTTCGATTTTTAAGACTCTTACTTTTATAGTGCTGCAGATATGGTTTATATATCAGATATGGTTTATATAATGGTTTATACAATTACCCGTCTCTGGGTAATTGCTCAGTATTGCAATATAGGTTTCAGTCCCTGCCCAGACGTGCAAGTTTTATTTCAGCGATGTTCTTAAATTCTCTTTTGAAAAAGAAATGTTTGTTTCTGAATGCTTTATATACTCTTATGCAGCATTCAGAAACAAATTTTTCATCCGTCATCACAAGAAACTCAGCAAAGTCGCAGGTACATGAAACATTGTACCCATTGGCATTCCTCTTTCCTTTCTCCCCTAAAAGTTCAAGAGTTGCAAAACAAAAGTTTCAATGTCTGTATGTAACATGTAAATAGTTACATAGTGGCTAAAATTTTTCGTTTACAAAACAAAAATAAACGGTGCTGCCAAGTTTTCAGTAACATTCTTATTCCTATCACATTTTTATTATAAATATGTATAGGTTTGTTGTTTTAGCGTAACTCTCGGTTCAAAGAGAGTTACGTTTTAACCCTTTTGCTAAAGAGCCTTCAAAAGGAATTTTAATTTAATAAAAGTCAGGTTAAAAAAGTCTAGAAGAAAAAGATGCTACTAAATACTCAAAAAAGTACGTATTGAATGATCATATGACTTTTCACCAAGTGTTTTAATTGGAAGAAGGAATGTTTTCCGCTACGACATCATCACAGCCGTAAGAATTGTGTGAGCAGGGTGAAAATGGGTGTGTTGTGCAAAGTCGACATAATTTTGCCTTAAGAGAAAAATAGATAATTGAGTAATGAAATATTTGATGCTTTGAACGGCAATTTAAGAAACAAGCAAATATATGACACTGTGAACAAAGCAAACATCAGTTGTTAATGTCCAGTTTCTGGAAAAGTTAACTGAACGCATTTCCTGATGGAAAACGAAAACACCTGTTGTTTAGTATAAACTAATTAAAATGCACAAAGGTAGTCTTACAATACGTTATTTATAAAAACAACAGTGAGTAATTTATCTCATATTTGTTAAATAGTGAATTAAAAGATGCAATTGAATAAACAACGAAGAAATACTTGATATTATCCTACGATTAATTAGTTAAATAAATAGTTACAATATTAGTATTCCGTAATTTCGAGTAATATTGAAATTAGATATAACAGACACATCTTTACCATTTTTGTAAAATCTTAAGTTGCTCTGGTATATAAAGACCGTGTAATTAATTGTATCTTAAAATCCATAAACATGAAGGTTTTCATTGCAATTGCTGTTGTGCTTGCTGTTCTAGCCCTCACTCAAGCTCAAGTAAGAATAACATAAGATTTTTTCCAGTCAATGAACATACGATTTAACCTTGAAAATTTGCATAGAATGATTCCAATCAACCTGAAGTATCTGAGCCAGAAGCCCCCTTATCTGAGTCAGAGATGGCACCATCTGATTCTTCTATTGGAGAAATACCCCAAAGGCCAGAAGGATCTGGAAGACCTTTAAGACCAGGTAGACGTCCTTTAGGTCGTCGTGTTCCTCGACCACATCTTCGCGAAGATCAACCATCTGCAAATGAAGATCGAGAAAGTAACTTATCTCAAGGGCGCCCACCAAGACGACCAGTATTCTTTGATATTAACTTTGATTTTGGAAAGCAAAATAAAATTGGTGCTCATCCAGAAACTACTACTATGACATACTATATGACATAGTAGTAGTGAAAATTACAGTTTAAAATTGTTTTGGAAATAAAATAAAACAATAGAATGGCTTAAAATTATATTTTATGGTTTTTCGAATAGTTGAAAAAAAAAAAAAATAAATCGCTTACATTTAATTTGAGATGGGATTTAAGTGAGTTTTTACACACGATAACGTTCAAGAGAAAAAGTTTTACTTATTTTATTAAACATTTCTTAAAAATAAATTGCAGACAATTCAACGTTTTTGCTGGCTGAATATTTTTTTAGCATTTACGAATTAAAAAATTGTTATTCGGAAAGTAGTTATAGAAGCCTAATTTTAAACATTAATAAATTTCAAAATTTTTTATTAATCTATATTTTTAACCGACTTCAAAAAAGGAGAAGGTTATTAGTTTGTCTGTATATTTTTTAAGGAAACTGATTCACATCTGAACCGATTTTGAATTTTTTTTATTTGAAAAATTATGCCAATATGTGGTCCCAGTTAAATAAATGTTAATAATTTTAATATTTAAAGGGTGCCCCATACAACACACATGATTTATACTTGTCTTTTAAGCGTAACGGACACCCATTTTTAATTTCAGTACAGTAAGTATAACTATAGCTACCAAAAACAGAAAGTAATAAAAAAACTTAAATATTAAAGGTGACGTAATTTGATTTATTTGGCTCTATTTTTTGGACTTGAAAATCAAACAGAATGTATACCACTATATAATAAATAGAAATTAAAGGGTAATGCTAAGTCCGCTATAACAAAAAGTATAAAATTTAAAATTGAAAATTTTTTAAATTAAAATTTTTTAAAATTTCATAAGACTGAGATTGTAATTGTTGTATGAGTATTAAAAAATTTATTAACACTTGTTCTAATAAGAAATCATAAAATAATTTTGCATTGCAAAAAAATTCATTAAATTATTACACCAAAATTTAAGTATTAAGAAATTTTAGACGCCTATTTTGGCATTTATATGAGTCCGTACTTGTTTCGCGAAAAAGCCACCAACAGTTCTTTAACAACATACATATGACGTATTTGTTTTCATATATACCTACATTCCTCATCCATATTATATTTCTTGGTGAAAGTGTTCTCCATGACTAAAGCTTTCTAAGTTCGATGGAAAAAAAGCCAGATGGTTGTGGACGAAGTAGTATATTTTAAGTGAACATCTTAAATGTTGCTTCAACATCTTAAACGAATGTTCGTACAAAGATTTGGATCAAACCAATTTTTATGTGTAAATCAGATAATATTACACCATTATGTTTAACCAACAGTGCTCAAATAATTGTAACTTTACAGAAGAAGGTAAAAACATAATAGAAAATGTAAAATTCACAATGTAATTTTAAAATTTTAGTTTCTACACTATTGCAATAATTAATTAATTTTTGTGGCGAGGTGTATATGCGTGAAATGTATTGGAATCATTGAAAACTTTAATTTCATAAAAAATACGAGAAGTAGAAAGGCCTACTTGAGACCATCGATATGGTCTATACTGAATTTACCTATCAGAATATTTAAACGCGACTCCCATTCGAAATCTATATATGTATTGAAAATCTTGCTACCCTCCATAATGAAATATTCATTAAATGGATTCGTCCTCGCAAGTTTACGAGCAGTTGTAATTTTATAATTTTTTGATATTAAATTCCATTTGTTTTAAACGGGAACCATATTTTTCGAAATGCGAATATATGGTGTCTCGTATCAAATCATTGAAGTCGGTTTATGTCATGAAGTTTGGGATTGATGAGACAAGTTCACTAGCTGAAGATAAGAATTCCGATGGATATAGTTCTCTGATCGATTGCAATCAATGTGTAGAATTTTCCTCAAATAACATTGGAACTTTATTGTGGTTTAATAACGGACTACGTGTTACATGTGTTTTGTACATATTATGTACTACATAACACATAAGAGCATAAATGGTACGGGTTGTATGAGTGATTTTTAACAAAAGACACTGTGAAATAGGCAGTTGATCTTAAAAACTGGGAGATTCGTAGTTTATTTATCGACATAGATTCAATATACAAATCTTTTTAATGTGTGCAAAATTGTGAAGAACGGTAAAATAGGTAAAAGTTTCTCTTTATATGTTTCGGCGTGTTTGTATTTTATGTTAAAAATTAAGGTCTGTTATAAAACATGTTCTTTTTTCCCCTGGCCGGTAGCTTAGATTTTTTATAAAGCTACTGTAATGAAAGACAAAAGTGAAACACAAAATTGAAAGACTATCGCAGTTTAAACATTCCGTATAATTTTTTTTTATTCGAACATGTTGATGATTTTCGAATTAATTGGTGTAATTCTTAGTTATAGAATATAAATTTTGATTTTGTTAAAGTCTTTGCCAACAAGCCTCTATAATGCCAATCTGACAATGAGGTGAAAAACTGTAATGTTATATTTTATAGTAAAAATTTATTGAAAAAATTCAAGATTTTATATTTACAATATAAGTCAAAAAAGTTTGATACCAATAAATATTTATGTTTATGTATAATTTAGGATGATGCTGTTTAAGGTGTAGTTTCAGAATCGGATTTAAAGACTGTCGCTGATGCTGACCGGCAACAATCTGATGAAAATTACCTTCCGAATCAAAATATTTTGGAAATAACTCAGCAATTTTTAAAGGGCTAGGCCGTATGAGCAAAAATTTGTAATGAGCTTAGCTTAAACTAAGCTATAAGTATATAAACTTAACATTTAATGCTGGACATCATCCACTTGCCAGGGGTGGTACTATGTGGTCTCAAAGTTCGGTACTTCGCATCTGCAACTTATTTTAGAACTTGGCATTTCTTTAACTTTTGAAGGTCTTAAAGGTATTCATCGGTAAATTATGTTTTAAATTAAGCAAGTTAGAAGCAATTTAAAATTATTGATTTTTTGGTACTCTGGTCTAGTTTTTTCAAAATATTGAGTACAATTTTCAGCTAATTTTTAAATTTTTCTTTACCATACGTAGTATAAGATAAAGTATAGTAATCATGAAAAAATTCCAGGTCAGGATTTTGACGGATTTATACGTTTTGAGGTCTCCTGAATCCATTTTGACTATTTTCGCGATGATGTCTGTTGGGTGTGTATGCCACTATTTTTGTGGAGTTTGTGCAGGTCATACCGTTTGACTTATCAAAATGAAATGTATATGCCTTTGGTATATGGAGATGAAGAGCTGTATAGTTTTTGGGCATACTCGGGAGAGGGCAAGTTTTCTAACCCCCAAATTTTGTGAACGCCCTACTGGTCATACCGTATGATATATTAAAACGAAATTAAATATGTGCCTTTGGTATATGAAGATGAAGAGTTGTGTAAATTTTGGGCATAATCGGGAAGGGGAAAGGGGTAGTTTACCTACTCCCAAATTTTGTAAACGCTCTATAGGTCATACCGTATGACATATCAAAATGAAATTCAGTATGTGCCTTTGGTTTATGGAGATGAAGAGCAGTATAAATTTTGGGCATAATCGGGAAGGGGCAAGGGGTAATTTACTTAACACCCCAAACCAAAAATAATCAATTTTTCGATTCGAATATACTTTGAACTTTTATTATTTATGTAATATATCCATAAAAATATCTGTTTCCATTGGGTATGGTAAAGTTGAGTGTAGGCCACTCCAGTTTTTTTTTATTTAGTTAGCTTTACTCGCTTTCAAATATTGTGGAAAAATTTAAAAATCATATCTTTTCTAGACGATTTTCAATTTATAAATTCCAAAATTATTGCAGTTTTGTGTATTTTAGCTTCAAAAGACCCACCAATCTTTTTTTTTATAAAAAAAAAAATACTTAAGGAATATATAAAAATTTTATATTTTTGTGTAAGGCAACTATATGTGCGTAAGTTTAGGAAATGCCGCTGATGAACTAGTTGAACACTAGCGGAAGAGCTTTATGAATATGCTTCCCCCATAATAAACCATTCCGATTATCTTTTTTGGAAATAACCATTTTGTGTTTCTTTCATAATATAGTTTTTTTTAATAAATTAAAAAAAGGAATTAGGCATAGTTAGATATAAATAATATTATATTAGATTCCAAATATAAATTTTAAATATAATAATTTATTCTTTCCAAATTGAAAGAATATTTTTTACAAATTATTTCAATAATAAATAAAATTATAAAAATAAAAATTAATAAAACTTAAATATTCAGTATAACAAATATGTTTATATATTTTTCTTATTTCCTAATCACAAAAAAAAAAATCAAATCAAATGGAAACTGAAGTAACTTAACGTTACGCCAGATACTAAGGCTAATAAAAAACAAAACAAACAAAGATTTTTAAATTTTATAACTTGGGAAATAAATTTATATTATTCCATCAGCTACTAAAAAAGGTTTTATTCAAAAAGTCTTCAATTCGAAGAGTTTTGCAATTTGGTAATCCAAGTCAAAACCCTCTTAAGTTATTTGTAACATCACACCAGCACATGTTTTTACTTTTTTTCAAATTGATTGTTTTAATTTTTTTACTAAATATCACTATATTTACTTAACTTGGCTATTTCATTATTTTTGTTTTTACTTTTTGTTGTACAAATGTCACGTTACGCCACATTGGGAATGAATAAAGCTTCGCAGAAGTAGTATTGTCTTAAAAAAATAATCGTAATTTTGTGAAAGATTTGGATAAAAAACATAGATATGAAAATATGGTACTAATATTAATATGAGTATCAATTTATTATTTGGTCCAATAACTAAAATTGTATTGTCAAGGATCATTTCAAAAAAGATATATTTCCTGTTTGAATTTCAAAGTTGGTTTAAAAAAATTTCAAACACAATTTTCGAAAAGAAAGAGCTTAGATAGATCTAAATAAGTTGTTAAGGATAAAAAAATGTTTTTTTCTAACATATGTACATACATTAGTATAGGAATAGGATATTTAATAGCAAATGTATAACATTGTAAATACATACAAAAGGGTTAAAAAAATAGTCGTCTAAGAAAATGTTAAGAAAAAAAAAGAAAAAAATATTATCGACTGCGTAAGAAACTATATTAAGTATATTCTTGAAAGTAAAATATAATTGTGTAACCTGGAAACCATAATAGGTGCTCATAAATGATCTCCTTCTTAATGTCATTTACAGAACATGAAAATGACTTCTCATACAAAGTAAATAAAATTACCAGCATGTAACTGAGAACTATAATAGGTAGAGTTATGAAAAATTATACTAGTAACCAATTTGAAATGGCGATTTCTCGCCAAACGTGGCGATTTTTAATCTTATTTGGCGATTCAATTTTAGATTTGGCGACAGCGCTTCTTTTTGGTGATTTTGATAATAGTGGGATGCATTGTTGGCGATTTTTTATTGACTTTTGGCCAATATTAAAAACTGAATTAAGGAATATCAATATGGATAACAAAGAAATTGAATATTAAAACTTCGATTCCTTTGTTTTTCTTTCTATTTTGATATTTAAAAATATTTCTCATATCTTAAGATGAATTTATTCTAGAAACTGGAAACATTAGTTAAAGTTTAAAAAACATCTTTCGATTTTATAATGTTGCAATTCCTTATCACAAATTTTTCAAAAATTTTTACAAACCCTAGCATACGTTTGGATACTTATCACCCATAATAGAAAATATTAACTTTTGTTTTAGAAAGATTATAAAAAATATGATATTCTATCTAATTATGTACAGTTTCATACTTGGTGTACTAGTAATTCCAATGAATTTTTTATACATATTTTTTTACATACTAAGGAAGTTTTGAAGTAAGGATTAAGTTCGTTGTATTCTCTCTAAGTTGAAAGAATATTTTTTAGAAATCAGGTGATTTAAAATTGGATTTTTTTAAATTTACATTAATGAATTCCACCAAAACTCGACTGCGAAACACATGCTATAAATTTTATAAACTGAAATAGGGCACGGGGCACACATCTGTGGATCTATAGTAATGTTGAATAAATTTAATTCCAAAAAATTCAGTGACAAATGCCTTAAGGATGGGTATGTTCAGGTCTCCATTTATTATAATAACCACTATTTTTCACTGTTTTAAGTGAAAATTTTAACTTTCTCGTGTTCACTAATCATTTTAAATAAAAAACAAAATATTTAATTATTTTGGCGAATTTTAGCTATTTTGATTAATTTTATTTTTAGTGATTTGTTAAAAATATTTTTAAAATTAAAAATATTGTATACATTAGAGGCAAATTTTAACAAAAAACTGTTTTTGGCGATTTTTCACATCGATTTTGACGAAATAGGTGAAAATAAATCTCACAACCCTGGTTGCAGGTAGCATTTTTGCTGGGAAACAAATTTTTTTTAATTTATTTTGAAATACAAAGTTTTTAAACATTTTTCTTAAACATTAGTTTTATGGTTATCCCTCATGTATTTCATTTCCCTGTCCAAAGTCAAACTTTATATCAAAGAAAACCTTTCGTCGTGGTGGATGCTCCTGAGTTGGATTATCTTCAGGATTTTCATTATCTGCTGGTTGTTCTTCACCAAGTTGAAACTGAGGAAAATGAAGTACAAGAGGACGTCTACCGGGTCTTTGTGGCCTTGATGGTCTTTTAGATTTTTCAGGTCTTGGAGGTTTAGACTCGTCAGATGGTGGTAATGGAGGCGAATCTGGCTCAGATTGTTCTACTTGGTTTGAGTCACCGGAGAGTGATGATGGCGGGGAGTCTGGATGAGTCTCGTCAATTTGATTGGACTCATCCTGCTTTATTAAACAAAATTAAAAAATAAATAAATTTAAAATGTAATAAATGCCTTACTTGAGCTTGGGTCAGAATGAAGAGAGCGAACACAACTGCAATAGATATTAATAATTTCATCGCTGCTAAGTTTTGAATTTGAAAGAAATTTGAGGCCGTTTTTATACAAGTTTAACTTATGTAAGTAGAGGTACGTTATTAATTAAATAATTAATTATTGTATTTAATAAGTAAATAAACAGTGCTTCTCAAAATAATAATTATTTAAAAAGTATTTAATCAAGTGTTGCAATGCAAGTACATATTGGAATTTATAAAAATAAATTTTAACTTGTCGTAACCTCAAATTTAAACATGTACGAGTATTATTATGTGCTGTAATTATAATTGTATAATAAATTGAACAAACAATAGGTATTCATTCATAAAATTATACAAACAATTTATTTGCATGGTTCCTGTTATCGCTTTTAATTCATCTCTTTGGTGTTCGACCGATAGATGAAGTATCCTTCCTTCTAAGTCGAATGTAACCACGATTATATAGTAAGTTACGGACATAATTTTTAGTCTACCAGGGAGCAGATTTGAATATTTGAGTAATCTGATTTGAGGCATTTGGTTTTTCTTCAAGTTTATCCCATAACTGTATACCATAACACTATAATGGGTTTAAGACTGAATTAAGAGTAGAAGTTTTTAGTTTATTTGTAATGTTTTTAAGTTCATTTATACCGGAGTATTTGGCCTCCGAGAGAAAATTTATTTTTTGTTTAGTTATTCAAATAGGAGGACAGCCGGGGCGATGTCCCCGGGCGCCACGGTGAAGGGGGCGCAAACTTGTGTAAGGGAGAAAGAAATATTGCCGTCGGCGTTATTGATAGGAGCACGAATATTGAATATTTGACGAAAATTTCAAATATAATCAATGACTATTAAAACAAACAACAATGACTATTAAAACAAACAACAATAAGTCGTATGTATGCTCCACTCGTGGCTCAATGGTTGTCGGGTGTAAACACCGTTTTTCAAATGTACGATGAACCGTGACATTGACGACGGCGGTTGTGAGAATTAAAAACGGGTAACTATTGAAAAGTTAGTATTGGTTCTTTCATTGCCAACAAAAAGTAATAAAAAAGTAATACAAGCAAGCAATAACATTATATTTGAAATTACCAATTACCATACCAAAACATTCAGTAGGATTATAACGAACTGAATAACTTTTTACCATCATGTCTAAAAAACTCTCTGGAGCACAAAGACTTAATTAGTAAAAGAAGAGGATGCAACGACTGAAGTGCTTCTTAAGAAAGTCCCACAGCTCACTTCCTATTTTGCTCCTTCTAGTTCTTCGAATACCAGATTCAGATTCTAATGAAGAAGATATTAATGAGAATGAAGCTGACAAAACGATATTAATTTCTTCTCCTAAAACTGTTGGCTTGATAAATTCGGATCTATCCTCTTGTCCAGTATTCAAAAATAAAAACGAAAAGGAGTTAATTTTTAAAGGGCTCTTGCCATTAAAGGCTGATAATTATTATCCAAAAATTACCCAAAACAGATATTTTTGTAATCAACATCAGCTTCGTTGTGCAGAAAATGGGGAAAAATAAAACGGTAATGTTTACCATTCCAGATTTCATTGAAACTTTTTTCATTTATATTCTTTGACTCCCTGAATCGAAATTTAAAAAAATTCTATCACCTATAGTATTTTATATTAACTACATAATACCCTTTTGTAAATATAAGTATAAAATAAAAAAAAAATTTTATGAGAAATATAAATTTTTAATTGTGTAGGGAGCCAGGATCACAATCTCGCCCCGGGCGCCTACTAACCTCGGGGCGGCCCTGCTGAAATGTATATCAATTATTTTCCAATTTATATATTTGTTTCCGACTCGTTTCTTTTTTGATTTTATGCTTCTATAAATTCATTTGTTATTCAAAAGGAGCCAAGTTAATTGCCATCTTAGCTGTATACGAGCCACGCGTCGTCAGAGCGCTGTATTTTTAGATTTAGTTAATGGGTCAAAATGTGAGATTGTATTTGTATATCAAATATAGAGGGTTATATTTTCTTATAGCATTTTCGAATAGTTTGTTAGTGAATAATAAAATCTTTGAAAAAAAACGGGTTTCTGCCATTTAAACTGAACAGATCGTTAGCATATTAATGGTAGAAAAATAGAACGTAAAGGATGTTTTTTTATATTTTTATAGAAAATAATATAATGGCGTCAAATCACATGAATCAGGTGATCAGTTAGAAGGTAATTACTTGAAATTATTCGTTTGCTAAATAAGTATCTCAGTAAAATGCATATATCGCGCTCTGTGTATTATGTAGCACCCGCAGAAACCATATGTATGCAATACTTATGCCTTCCAATTGAGGCAAGGAAAAAATAATAAGCATATCTCTAAAACGGTCACCGTTGACTTTAACATTCAGAGCATCTTTATTTGTGAAGACTTATAGACTAATAATTCTACCTTCTTATAAATCGCACCAAACAGTGAATTTTCTGGATGTAATTATGTTTCGACTATCGCCGAAATACGTTAACGTATTGCGAAAACGATTCGTATTTTCACACGTAATGCGATGAGTTTGTCGATTTGAAATAACTATGATTTTCAAAATGTATTTGAGCAATTGGCGTGAGTATAGTCCTAATAAATTGCCATACCAAACTAACCTCAAAACAATCCATAACTGTTAAATCAGCTGTCGCAGAAAACAGTGTTCTAAAAAAACACGCGATATAATATTTTTCGTAATACTAAAAATATATTTATTAATACTGACTGTTGTTTACGCAATTAGTATGCAATCCAAATTCAGCTGTTACATTTTTCACAATGTCTATTGTTATGAAAAAATATATAAATACATGTTTAATCTATTGAAATTTAAAATAAAGCAATAATGAAGACCTTAACCGTTGCTGTTGCTGTAGCTGTCTTAACACTTTTAACGTTTTGTCATTCGTATCCCCATCGAAAAAGAGAAGTGAATAATTCTCAAATAAATAATAGGGATTCTAATGATGCTGCTAACGAACTAAGTTTTCCTTTCGAAAATGCACCTGCAATTGTGACCAAAAACATCGGGAAATTAATCAGACAAGTTGATTCTAAGGATATTAAAGGGACAGAAATACATAAAGTGGTAGAGGATATTATTAAAAATATTGGAAAAATTAATGTTGCATTGGTTATAAAAATTAATGGAGAAGATAAGGATGTTGACGATGTAGGCAGTGAAGATGATTATGATGACGAAGATGATAACGATAAATATGCTGACGATGAAGATTATGCTGATGAAGACGATGACGATGATGACTATAATATAGACGATTCCGGCGATGAAAATGATGAAGATGATGTCGATGAATATGATGACGATAATGAAGATGATGCCGCTGAAGATGATGACGATGATGAAGATCATGAAGATGATGCCGATGAAGATGTTGACGATGATGAAGATGATTCCGACGGTGATAATGATGAAGATGATGACGATGAAGATGATGTCTATGATGGTGATGTTGACGAAGACGATGAAGATGGTGAAGATGGTGAAGATGATTAAGTACCCGAAGCTGATGACGATAATAGAGACGATAATGCTGACGACGACAGTAAAAATGATAAAGACAATGAAGAAAAAGATGCCGAAGATGATGATAATGATGATGACGATTCTTAGGATAATCGAGACGATGATGACAATAAAGTTTAGAAAGAATTTTATGACACATACATACATATGTACAACTTATTTTGAATTTTTTGTTTGAAAAAAAAAAAAATAAAGGTAGGGAGGGATAAATTTCGTATAATATTAATAAAAATATGTGAGTTAATCCGAAATAAATCAGTTAAGTGCGAGTCAGACTTACAGACGTAGGGTCCCGTCCTTTGTTCCATACAAATTTAAACGTACAAAATTTTGATTTTTTCGTGTATTTTATGGGGCCCTTTTATTTTTAATTTTATGTTATTATTACTTGATTTTATAAATTGTAAATGTCTTCTTGTTTTTGAAAATCGCGCCACTATCGAAACACCCTTTAATTTGTAGAAATTATTATTATATCGGCAATAGCGATAAAATGAAAGTGAAAATTAAATAAACTTCAGGTGTGGAACAATTGGTCCTTCGAACCGGATATGAACGAGTCACCTATGGTTTGTAGGACCAGCCAAGGATGAAGCATAAGCAAAGTTTACATTGTCTTTTTATTTTTTTGTCTCTAGAAAAGTAATAACGACACCCAAAGAAGATGTACATAAAGTTTGATGATTAAGTTATCGTTAAGCATGAACCAGTTTGTCGCGTTACTAAGCCGATATTGAAAAAAAAATCTGCAATTTATGTACATATTTTATTATTTATTATATAAAAATATTATTTTTGCTTAATTTAGGTATCAAGATATTTCTTACATCAAATTATTATAGTAATAATAATATTATAATTAATATTTATATTATAATTGTGTTTTTTATTATAAAATATGTTCATTCGTACAGAATCATACTATGGTCCCGTATGTATATTACATGGTTAATTTAAATATCGAAATTAAAAAAATAATGTGCACTTGACGTACACTTTATAGCAAATTCTGTTTGAATATTTGTCATAAAGTACTTGAAGTAAATTTTTTTAGTAAAACTGTTGGTTTTCATACAAAAAGTATTTTGTATAAAAAATATTTTCAAATATGTACATGTACATATAAATAATATCCTAGTGGTTAAAAGGAGTATGAAGGCCTTCTAGAAGGCCTCAAGTCCTTCTATTCGCTTTCCATACTAATATATTTTTTACACAGCAGAGCAGGCCTTCAATCGACCCCACGTCACCAAACTGACAGACTAGTACACTACCAAACAGTCTATCAAAGCATTTAAATGGCAAGCAGCATTCAATGAAATATATGTAGGTCAATTAAATGAATTTATGGTTTTTATAAATGTAAAATCTAAGAGTAGAAAATGATGTTTTTGCCATACAAATTGAGAGATATAAAAATAGAACATCTCTCTTCCTTTCTAAGGGGATTGAAGCGGGAATATGTAGTAGGTCTTTTAGAAGGGAGATCCAAGGTCTTCTTCGGAAGGCATAGAAAAATGAGTTTCGTAGAGAGAAAAGGTCTAAGCATGCCTTATAGAAAGCCTTCATACTTCTTCTTTTTACAATTTGGAATTCTCATTCGAGTGCGTTACTGTGTGCGAAAGAAAGCTGTGAAAACAGATATACCCAAGTTGATTCGAATTAGTTTAATTTTTTTAACGAAATCGTAGGCTATTAGATTTTTTAAAGGTTTTTGACAGTTCTTGTGGGTGGCTGGTATACATCATGGTAGCAGTACTTAACTGTATGATATATTAATGTGCTAGTAATCAATGTACGGTAAATAATTAACTTATTATATATTTTATAAATTAACTTACTCCATATATTTTTTATAAATTATTTATTTATTTATTTACATCTCTGGTTAATTAGATTTTTTTTAAATTTAAAAACTTTGCATTTACATAATTAAGAAAAGAGCTGTAGAATTATGATTAGTACAGTTAAAAAAATTTGAAAATAATTTATTGTTTGTTTTATAATTTTACTTAAAACATTTAGATAAATACTTATAAAATATATCTTTTTTAATATTTACAATATTCTTATTTAACAGACTAGTGCTAACGAGTTTAATACACCTAAATCTACGCATTATACATACGGTGACCATTCGTTTTGTATTAAGACATTTTTTGTGTTAATTATTCTTGAGTAAAAAAAAATATATTTGGCCATGTCACAGAGCTAGATTCCGTTCGGAAGTGAAATCGATTCCGTACTTTCCTTCTCTAGAAAACGTAAAACGAAAAAAAATATTTTACCAATATACTGCTGTAATTAAAGATATTTCGGGCATTTTTGTTAGATTTTTTCTGACTTAATAACACAAATATGTTTATTGCCTTTCAAAAAGTTATCATTTCGATCGGCATGGTTTTAACTTCTATAGATTCCGTTCGGTATCAGTAAATCGAAAAAATACTAAACCACTTTTTATGTATTACATATTGAAACATAAGAAAGAATGTAAAAAAAAATAAATGCTTTGAAAAATAATAAAAATTCAATAAATACACCTTTCACCAGTTTGTAATTCGAACTCTCCCCTACATTCCTATACCCCATTATATATGCGCCGGGTTGTAACTGTGGGCACTAGAACAATCTTTATGACTCAAGGTCCGATATTTTCTGGATAAATATTTATCTGCTAAATAAAAATACTTTTAAATGTTAGCTATTTTTTTACCCGAAATGCCCACAGATCTGTCAGGACATTTTAACAATATATAGAGAAAATCCATTTTGGACCACCCTGTTCGATGTGATAATGTTTAAATAGATCAGTAATATTTTGGGTACCGAGGTAGTCTGGTATTTAATATCTAATGAGTAATATAACTTTGAAATCAGTAACCATAAAAAATAGTTTTTGGCCCCATTTTCAAAATATGTACCACAGTGCGGGGGCAAAAGTTTGGCATTTTCTGACAAAATTTAAGTTAAAAATTGTTTACTAAGTATTAGTTATAAGTGTAACTGAATATTTAAGACATAAAAATCCCTTTTTAGCACGGTTTATCACTTCACTTTCATTATAAAATGCAAATAAAAATTAAAATGTATTTTAAACCCTCTATTACATTTTTTCTTATCGGTCGATTACTATATTTTATAGCAAAAATTAAAGACCAAGTAAAAATCCAATAAAAAATTATGAATAGTTTAATTGGCTATAAATTTCTTCAAATATCAATTTCAAATTGAAAGAGGTTTTATTCCGAAAAATTTTTTCGTTTAATGTTTTCTACAAAAGCAAAAAACGAAATCAAAGCCACTTCCGAACGAAATATAGCTCTGGAACATGGGTGATTCGTTCTTATGTTGCCGCATTAAAAGTGGTTTTGTATTTTTTTTTGGATTTAATGAAGTAGAACGGCATCTATATCATCTAAAACCATTCCGATCGAAATGGTAACTACGAAATCATTTCAATTCCGAACGGAATTTGTGACATTTCATAATTTTCTTATTTAAAACCTAACTCAAGTTTTGTTTACTTCAAATAATTTCTTTTCTATTCTCAACAATTTTCTATAAGAAATAAAACGAAGAAAAATATTCAGAAGTGGAATACAGAACAGCCACCGTGTAGTTATGCAAGCATAAGTATTTACTAAACGTGAGCATAAAACGTCTTGTTAGACTAACTTCATAATGTTCAATAATGAATTGGTCTCTTTTTTTTTCTTGCACTTGATTTCACTTGTATACAAATATTGTTGTGCTCTTAAATAAAAACATACAATAGCATTTGCTCTTCTTCCAACCAATGCAATATTTGTTGTTGTTTGAAATAAATTTTCAGTAGTGAATATTTTGTTTCAATACTGTCTCTTGATATGAAATACTGTTATAGCAGACAACATGTATGTAAATGTATGATGTTAAAAGCAAGGGTTTGTACTTTGTATTTTAGTTATTTTATATTAATTTGCGCGTTGAGTGGTTGAAAATAGAAAACTGTAGTAGATTGAATTTTTTTAAACTTTTATTGATGAATAAAAAAATCTAATTTAATTTTTTTCTCTCAAAAATCAGAGATTTTACTCTCAAGAAAATTTAAGTAAAATGAACTAGTGAACAATATGAAATGCTCAACATATTTATTGTACACTTGATAAAACTATCCGCTCAAATGAGGTGCACTGATTTTTGCACTGTTTGCTCTCTTGTTCTCTGTATTTACTGTTTAGTAATATTCCACTACACATACAATCAATATTTGCGCTTCAAAAACATGCAATACTGTACACTTGTCAACATCTTGCGCTCACGTTTAGTATTTACTTAAATATTTTTTTTTTGTTAAGTTAAATTTTTCAAGTTTTTTCGTTTGTGATAAATATTAACTTAAAATATATGTATCTACAAATTACAAATTTTCTCGTTATATTATCGTTGCAAAAATATGGAAGTACGGTTTAATAGAGGTTGACTTTATTGAGAAAATTGTGATTTATTTCATATAATAACTGCTAGGCGCTCGTCCCGATGTATACGTACTCATAGGTATACCTTGCGGACCCGGTATATGATTGTTGCCCATGTGCGAGTGTGTTGTTGATTGATTTTGTGAGCCATAGAGACGATCTACGCTAGAACTGCCAATGCCATTGGCTGAAGGTTCATAATCAACGTCATAATAAATACCAGATTGGTTCTGAAAAATATTTTTTTTTTGCTTGGAAAAGTGTTTAAAACTGTTGATATTTAGGCATTTACCGTTATGCTACCATTACTGCGACTTTTTGGCCGTGGTACTTGGAAATTTCTACCTAATAAATCAGCGCGATCTTCCTCTTCACTGGAACTGGAATTCTCTAAAGTTCTCATGCCCGCTGACCGTGAGCTTAGACCCAACCTGCAAGTTTTAAAGAATTTTGAGAAATATTTTTTTTTATGATTTTTATCAAAAACAAACAATACGCACGCATACCGTGGCAAAGGAACTGGCGGTGCCATACTATTAGTATGATGCATTTGCTGCATTTGCTGCATGGTACTTTGCATAGACATGCCTCCAATTGTACCCATACCCATGGCACCCAGTGTCTGTAAATTCGGATAAGCAAACATGGCCGATGAAGGTCTAGTGGGTCCACCAATAGGTTCAGCCTTTAAAAGGAAAAAATAAGGAAAATCAAAATTGAAATATTTAAGAAAATTATATATCACCCCATAGTGATTGGTTTGGGACATAACATCCGCAATTTGAGCCCAACGCATGCGATCTTCTAAAGTAACTTGATAACCTGGCTGTGGCAAAACAGCTGATTTTAAAGGTGTCGTATTCATATAACCAAATACCGGCGAGCCTATGGCGTTCTTTTGTTCTCTCTGCCATCTGCGCGACCACATTATTAAGCAGATCAACGTTAATACTATAATAATAACAGCTGCAACTGAAGCACCAATGGCTACTCCTAGAACTTCACCATCTATTTCACATTGTCCCCCATAGTGACTGGAATCACACGAACAAACTTGATTGCCTTCTTCGTTGTAACTGCAAACTCCACGATTATTACAAAAGGCCTCGGGACATGTTTGACACTCTCTGCCTGCGCGATTAGGCTGATCATACCAAGGATCTTTTGTGCCCTCGGGGCAAGTGCAACGAAAACTGCCCCAATAATTAACACACGTAGCAGTGGGATAACAATCGTTTAAATCTTTCAATTGACATTCATCCAAGTCCCTTAAAGCAGATATGGCACCCTCCGGAGAGCTAACATACAAAACGGAATTTCCAATATTATTATTGCGTCTGTGTAGCACACCTAACAAATGTTTCTGAACATCACTGCGCAAATTGGGGCGTAGGGTTTCAACGCTTTCATCCAGCTGCAATAGAATGGAGAAGTATTACACGGAATATTTAAAATATGAGAACGTTCTCCAATAAATAAACTTACTTTAATTGTTAAATTAACATAAACCCCACTACCTCCCAGGTTGGGGTCACCGCGATAAATGTTGTTTACTTTGGCATTCATAAATTCATCAGAATATGGAGTCATTGACATGGCTGAATCAATCTGTTTTATAGATGAAATAAATAAATTTTCGTTTTCGCCTTGATTCAATTACACAAATGAAATGAAAAACATTATTTAAATAGTCACAGCTACTGCACGTTATCAGTGCCATAGTCAGCCGTGCCAAATCTGATATACCCTACATCATAGCTATATTATGTATTGCTATGATATGTTTACATTTTTGGTTATATTTATTTTTAAGTTATTTTTGGGTAAAAATATGATTTTCTGTGAAAATTTTGGCCGTTGAAAGTACTAAGATCAAAATCAGAATCTAGCTGCTGTTTGCTACAATTCTAGTGACTATAATTTTATTGTACTAAGCAAGGACTTGGTTCTAGTTTTGATCGCAGCATTTTTACGTTAATATTGCTTGAGCATTTTAAATCTTTTCAAAACAAAAAAAAAAAAAAAATGGGGAGAGTCAAAAGAAAAATGTTTTTCGATAGATAAAATAAGGATCGGTGCATAATTAAACTTACAGCTCTAACGGACTCAAACCCTAATTGATTAAACGGCTCGCTAGTGCGGTCTGCCAGCTTATTGTCCCACACGATGCGATGTTCATAGATTCGATCTACACGCATTCCAATATAGAAAGCTATAACTCGTCGACAGGGTTCACGATGTTTGCGGCGGGAATAACCTAAAATAATAAATAAATAAACCTTCATTTTGAACGATAAAAAAATAAATCAAATACTAGCCTGGTCTACAATGGCAACTTGAAACCCCATTCTCTGTTTTACAGTGTTCGTGTTGGGCCTGATCACAGGTAGAGTCGTCTCCAACAATGCAAGTATCGATACGAACTGGCGGTTGGGTGGTGCGTGGCCTGTAATGTGTTCTAGTCGGTACAGCGTTAGTAGTTGCAGGCGACTGTTGTTGTGGTTTAACATGATGGGGTATGTTTGTATGAATATCAACGATCTCCGTTTCCGCTACACCATATCCCAAACCGGGTGCATTTTGTTGAGTTACCGGGGCCACCGGAGGATTGCCACTACTACTACTACTCATCGTACTACCTGTATTGCTAACTGGCTTTGATGTTGAAGATTTACTACCAGCTGGTAGGTGGGGAGCGGCTGTGGCTGGTGTTGAGGACAATTGAACGCCAGTTGGAGGATCTGTGGGATCACCAAAAAGATTGATGTAAGTACGTTTACCATCTATGGAAACAAAACCATCTTCACCTGAAGCGGAAATAATAATATCTGCACCAGGCTGAGCACCAGTCTTACTACCATAAGAGCCAAATGGTTTAATATTTATTGTTTGCTGTGAGCCGCCCTTTGAACCTGGTCCTTGTATGGCCGACAGAGTCACATCGAATATTTCCCCATAACCAGGTGGTAAATGCTGGCGTGTTGGTTGTATGTTAACAGGCGGTCCTGGATTACGGGGTACTTGTGATTGCGATGGACGTTGTGGGCGAGGACGTTTGCCGGGCTGAAACTCGGGATCGTCTAATACAATGCCAGGTCTCGGTTGGTATTGGGTAGGCGGTTTTGTTTGCAGTGACGCTGGTGTAGAAGTTAGCGTTGTTGGATCTGGATGTTGGTTATTAGAGGTAGGTTCGGTTTCAGTTGTGGTAGTGGTAGTGGTGGTTGTAGTAGTGGTTTTGGTGGTATTATATGAGTTAGTAATTGTGGTAGGTAGGGAAACTGAGGTAATTTTTGTGGGAACAAGACTATTCTTCAAATCAGTATTAAGTTTTGAACCGCTTAAACTTGTGCCTTGGTATTCCTCTAAATTCAAGGGTTTAGTAGATATGGTAGATGAAGGTTTAGTTTTTATAGGAGTTGATGAGGTTGCAAAGGTCGACGTTCTAGAGGTATCCAGTTCGGAGTTTGTGGATTTCTTGACTATAATTTCTAACTCTGGTGTTTTACTGGCGGTCATAAAAATTACCTCTTCTGTCGAAAGATCAATCTCAGCTGAGTCTTCAGTTGTATCCATGGGAATTGGTACGTATGTGGAAGACATATGCATGACAGTATGCGCCTCCGAACTTGTCGCTGTTGTGGTGGTGTGAAAATCTGACGAATTCCTTTTTTTATCGCTAGACTTGTTTTTATTATTCTTCTTTTTGATAAGGTGTTCTTCTTTCCTTGGTGGCATAGGTGGAGGTTGAAGTTCATCCGTTAGTCTGTCAGCTAAAGTTTGAATACCTGAATCATTGTCCGAGACCTCAATGTATTGTGTATTTAAATCTTCATTGGAAAATTCTGAATCTAACGAAGTGTCTGTGGGCACTGAACTATCGTTGGTGTCATATTGATCATCTTCAACAGCTGAAGGTATTTCAACGGGTCCTGTAGGATGCGTACTGGGTATATTAGGTATCTGTTGCTCGACTTCCTGTGGCGGTTGCATTTGTGAAGATGGTAGAGGTTTATATTGGGGTATCGGTCTGCGGCTGCCAATTGCAGTTGTGATTGGGGGTCTGGGTTTATTACGGTGCCAAGGTGGACGATTACTTACAAAACCAGGACGCACAGGAACAATTTGTTCAGGTATAGGAACTCCTGTAATAAATGGCCTTTCCGGTCGATCAAATGAATATGGCGGTGGGCGAATAGATGAAGGTCCTGCTGTTTTTTGGCCATCATAGTCAATGGGCAAATTTTGTACTTCCGATATCCTAGGGGGCCCACGATTATTGATGCGGCTTGCTGATGGTCGTCTTACACCTTGAGTATTAGCATGAACATTGACATTTCCATTGAGTAATTTCACAATGCCCGTTATAATGTCTTGTATATCAGGATTGGGATTTTGACGTGGATTTTGAGGAGCCAACGTGGCAGTAGCTGCTGTCGAGGTCGCAGAACTGCTCGTAGTCGGTTTCACGATTGGGGACCCCGACGTATGCTGTCGAAGGTCCCCATTTACTAAAAAAGGACCGGTCATTGTAGCAGCTGTTGTTGCCGAATTCAGAGTTTTGCCCTCCCTAAGCCTTTGTGTTGTTTCCACGTTTTCTGATAACTGATCATATGTGCTGGTTGGTTTTATATTGTATTGAAAATAACGGCCAGCTGCTGCTTCTTTTTCACTTTCTCCTGGAAATTGCACATTATTTGGTCCAATTTTAGGGAAATTTTCATTTAGTATGGGCAATGCTGATCTTTCAACACGAGCATGTTCACGGGTCTCATTTTCCCCACTGACCTGTGAGGATTTTGTCAACTTTTTGTTACTTACTACTGTATCGCTCATTGTTGTTTCCAGTAATAGCTTTGATGTTGTCAAAAACGGATTTAAATCTATACTTTCCACATGGCTATTGGACTTAGGTGAAATCTGTGAAACGTCTTGCCCGCATTCTAATGATAATAATAACAGAAAGAAAGAAAAGAAGGAAAGTCATATTAAAAACTAAATTAAAAGTAAAATATATTTAGCCAAGTCACTATGTCTGCTAAATTCCTAAATCCTAAAGTACTTTTTAGGGTCAAATAGCACTACTGTGAACGACCTGTCGTATGTCAGCTATTGTGTATTTCAATAAACGTCATACGACTACACAGAAATTTCATAAACAACAGAAAACATATAATAAAATCAATCATGCCATCACTCAATTCAATAGCACGATGAGAAAACATAGGTTTCAAAGTACTATTGTCATATAATATTTTTTAATGAGAAATACCAACAACATTTTTATGACAGTCATAAATATTTATGACAATAGGACAATAGAACACAATAGCAGACATAGTGAATTGGCTAATTGTTTAATAAAATGTCGTTTGTTTTGAATATGAGCTTGAATAATTAACTACAAAATTTGGTTATAGGAAGAAAGATATAGAGAATAGTCTTTATGGACATTTGTCTTAAATTTTCGTAAATTCAAATTGCCAAGAAAGACCTATGCCAAAAAATTAATTCTAAAAAATTAATTCTCCTTGTAATGAGAAACGGGATTCAACGTCCAATTGATCACAAATAGGCTACTATTGAAAACCTGAGAGTATAAAGAACAAGTTCCCTTATTTCATACCGCAGTGACACAGTAGAAATACATCATGAGTTTAATATCATACTGTCACCGTTTACCTTCTACTGCATGTGGTCATGGTACATGGAAGTTGTATTCCATTTTAGACTAGATGTAGGTGATATAAAAAAACAGATCTCAGATGAAGTGAAATATCATTTACATCGATTAAAATGATCGATGCACTTAAAAGCTTAGTTTAAGACTTGAAATGTTATTTACCTTTAAAACTGTAAAGTTCTCGATAAAGTGTAGAATTTCAATTGAACTAACTTTTGAACGGACTGTTGTAAACTAACATATTCTATATTTTAATACCTGAATTCCAAAAAACGGGAAATATTTGTTCCAATAAAATTAGTTTTTTTAAGTGGTTGAGTCTTTTTTTAAAGCCTTATTTGATAAAGGCAGGGCAATCCTTTTTGGGGTATGTAGCCAAAAGATGACGCTTAAAAAATCGACTTACTTTTTTCCAATCCGTGCTCTGCAATCGGAGGAATTTTACAACAATTCCTTAATTTTGTTTCAAAATTAGATATGTTTGGATAATGGTTGCGAAGAGGACGTTTCTAATTTATGACCCAATACTTTCTTTAAAATAGTTTTAAAAAACTTATTAGCGAAGTAAATTTATTATTAGAAGTAAGTTTAAAATAGATACAACTTTTTGGAAAAAACCCTGAATCTGCATTTTTTACATTTTTCTATTTCGGACCTATTCTAAATTTACCAAAAGTGAAGCTGATATTAAAATAACAATCAGATCATAAACAAGTTTACCACGTAAAAGATATTAAGGTAAGGTAGGCCAATAATAGAACTAAAAAATCTGAATCAAATTGCAAATAATCTATATATATATAATAACATGGTAACTCATATCCGTCAGTCTGCTTTTAGTTTGTGTTCGCATCACGTAAAAATTACTGGATGGATTTTAACAAAATTGTGTGAGGAGGTACCTTAGTACCCTGGTCCCAATATTGGATACTTTTTTCTGCAAAAACAAGAGAACTAATTTTTTGAAGATTGTTCATATCGTTAAAACATCATCAAAATTTCGGACGCAGTTGTTCTTCACAATACGTACGTCGATTACGTCAAAGTAAAATGCAGCGAATCTTATGAGGAACGTATACTAACGCTTCCAAGTTGGAATTAAAGCTTCCGTGCTTTGGAATAACTATGATTAGAATCAAAATAAGTGCAATGTGCCCACTTTTAAGTCGTTGAAAATCCTAGAAAAGATTGTGATACCAGAAGTCAGACGCCTAACATGCCAAAATTTAATACTGCAACAGGTCAACGAAGTAATATACATGACACATTTAATTAACGATTATTTGAGAAGGGATTAAATAAAAGATTTAAAGTGGCCCCCACAACAATTTTTCAACAATTTGTTTGCTTTTTAACTTTATGTGGGTACGAAAATAAGTGTTGTTAACTACCTAAAATCAACAAAAATGTTATTATTCAAAGTAGAACTTTTTATTTGTCATGGAGCAATTAAGAGTAAAATTCTGATAATTTTTAATTAATTATTTGAATTGTTGTAAACTTAAACGATAATTTAAAAAACTAAAAAAATAACTTAAATGATAGTTGACACAATTATCTATTTTAACTCGTTTTCAACCAGCAAATTTTCCAATTAATTGTAAAAACTGTTTTCACTTTCATTTGAAAAATAGAATAAGGTAAATTGGCTACGACGACATAAATCATTGAAGTTGGTTTATTTTTTCATAATGTGATAATTTGTGTTAAACAATTTCTTTAAATGAAAATAAATAAAAATAATAATATTAAATATTTTGATTTAAACAATAAATATTGTGTATTGAAAGTAAAAGTCGTTTAACCAGTAACGACATTTTTAAATGAAACAACAAAAACAAATAAAGAAACAAAGTCAATTGAATGAACGATGTTACAACATCAACCATAGAAAAGTTTCATGGCTTACGATAAAGTTAAAAAATTGTGGCAATGGATCATAAATAAATCAATAAAAAAAATTAAAATCAATTTGTAACAAAAAATTGACAAAGAAATAAATCATAAATTAAGCAGAAAGTTGACAAAATTGTGAGATTTAATGCTGTTGTAAAGCTTTACAAATAATGCTCTATTCGGCTATGACGAATCTCGTCTATTTATATATAGATTTAACCCCTGACTTGTATTGTGCAGCAGTGATAAAAATAGTGCTAAAACACAAAACATTCGTGTTGGCGGTGCTGGCATGCTCGCGTTTTGCTCCGGCTGAAACTAGGCGTCTTGGGGTGGATCCTGCTAACCTATCGGCCAACATGTTTGCACTACAAAAAAAAAAAAATCATGCCAATCTTGACAAAAAATTGCAAAGAAAAATAGAAAAATACTTGAGCCCGAAAGTGATTGTTTCCATCTGCATATTGGAGATCTGGGACGCTTGGAAACGCTAGGATCTTAGATCGATTACCTTCCCGAATCAAGTTAAAAACAAAAAAACACTAACAGGAAGCAACAACTCGTATTAAGGGATGTTTTATAAATGGTTTAGAGTAAAATATCCAATTTTATAAAATAAACACCAAAAATTTTACATTTTTTTAAAGTTCAATCATGACGGAAATCGCTAAAAATTGGTGTTCTGTTGCCCAAAAATATTTAAATTAGCTGAATTCCCCTTAAGAGACAAAAATTTTCAAAAGTAGACGGAAACGCTAAAAACTAAATTTTAATCCTAAAACCCAATACACATTTATCAGGCGGCCTCACTACGGAGGGGAAATATTAAAGCGAAAATGTTTATATTCTTTTTAGATGGGGTTTGACAGTTGAACTTTCTTTTAAAGGGAAAAATTATAAGTTTAATTGTCAAAATGATGTATGTGCCTTGGTTCTGTGGGCTGTATTGTTCAAGAAGAAAACAAAGCTTCTTTTTGGTAGTTGTTTTTTATGCAGTTGTTCATTTATTCCTTTGTTGTCAATCCTTCCTAATTTTTTCGTAAAAAGTAGATTTTATCCTTTCATCATTGATGCAAACTACAGTTTTATTCCAAGTAAATAAATTTAACAAAAAACACAATAGACATGCAAATGTACAGTTAGTTAACAAAAACGAATGCATGAGAAACAGTAACGGGCCTGATGGTCCTTAAAGAAGTTGCATAATTTCTACATCTGGAGGATGAGAAAACCCGATTCTGCTATAAATAGCGGCAGTTTGGTGTAAATTTTGATTAATCTTTGGTTTCAGCAGAATGGCGCACCATCCCACACAGCTCATACAAAATTGATCTTTTGCGGACTGTTCGATAATCCTGTTATCAGCTGTCTTGGAAATACCAATTGGCCTTCTCTGAGCTGCGATTTGACTTTTACTTATGCAGTGCCGTTAAATGCTGATGCTATACGAATAATCCAGAAATGATCCACTCCCTTAAGGCTCATAACGTCTAAGCTATACGTGAGATGGAAATTGTTAACAAATTTTGAAAATTTGACTGTCGGAATAAGCTCCTGCGAAGCCAGCAGGGAATATTCATGTACTAGTCTGTACATGAAGTATTTATTGAAAATGTTGTTGCTGGAACAGATAAAAATCGTTATAGATGTATGTCTGTGTTCGCATAACATAAAAATTACTGGATAAATAAAAAAATGTTCTGCAGGTACCTTACTATATCTGCTCAAATATAGGGTTATTTTTCGACTGCAAAAATAACATTTCGAAGAGAAAGAAGAGAAGAGTATATAGACAACTTTACCAATATAAATAATTTGGCGGCAATTTTTATTTTTGTAAAAAAAGAAAAATTGACCACGCCCACTTTTACGCTAACTTTTTAAGTAACTAGGGATATATTTGAAATATTTTTTGAAATTTTGCACTAGTAACCCCCTTACTATTTAATATTATGTATGTATATGTTTAGCGAGAATAGACTGGAAATGTAGGCGTGTGTCCTTCCATACAAAGTGAACAATCATTGTCATCTACCTGTAGATCTGCAAACAGTAGAGTCTTAAAATTTTGCACAAGTAACCATTAGACTAATGTGCATAGTCTAGCAAAATATAGACAGGACTGAGATAGTATGCGTGGTACCTCCCATACAAAGTTAAAAATATAATCGTGTACATAGAGAACTACAAGAGGTAGTGGGCATATAGAAAGTATAAAATTATTAACGTGCATTTAGAGAACTACAACAGGTAGAATCTTGAAGCTTTGCGTAGCCTAGCAAAATATAAACTAGATTGGTAAAGTAGGCGTGGTGCATCCCATAGAAAGTGAGAAATTATTACCGTATACCTACGGAACTACAATATGTAGAGTCTTGAAATTTTGCACAAGTAACCCTCATATTAATGTGCATAATAAAGCAAAATATAGACTGGATATAGACTAGATTAGGATAGTGGTACCTCCCATAAAAAGTAAAATATTATAATCGTGTTATTACGCATAGTCTAGCAAAAAACAGATTGAATGGGAACAGTGGACATAACTTGCGTCTAAACTAAAACAGTTTTTGTAGTGATAATAGCGTGTGTTTTCGAGTTCAAGGTTAGCCATACATTTCTTCCAAGTGTTTTTTGTATTTTTGGTTGGTGGGTGGGTGTACCGAAGTGCATCGAGGTTCACCAAAAAATTTAGTTTATTTATTTAACCTTTAACTTGTACTTATATCACCCGTTGTTTCTGGATTAGTATTTTGTTCATCACCTAAGAAATACGTTTTTCTTTATGTTAATAAAGACATATTTTAGTAACTGTTTGTGCTGCAGTTTAAGGTGCCAACATACATATGTTACTGCCTAGCTGGTAGACTAACCAATGTGGGCACAATTTTACAGGACTTAGAAAAGTGATTTTTGGAATCCAACTATCAACCTGCAAGCAGCCAATAAAAATGTCTTAACGATCCAACGACTAAAATAACCAAACTTATATGGTGTAGAATAGATTAAACGCGCTCATCTATTTTTTATGATACTATTTGAAGTCAAATTGTCTTTTTGACAACCCCAAGACACCTGTGTATTGACGGAAGATTCAGGCATTTTAAGGCAAAGATGGTTTTGCATAAAGCGGGGAAGCTTATGTTATCAAAGCCGTGCAAAACAAAGCCATCCTGTGTATTTTATGATTTAATTAAAAAAAAAATAAAAATCTAGAGAAAAAACTGTTAAGTTCTTTTTTTCAAACCTTGTTAAATTTTGGGAAACCCTTTTCTAATCTTTTAAATTTAACTAACTATTTGAGTAATTTAATTAAATAGTAAGCAAAGCAATGTACATGGTTCCTATATTTTTTATCTAAAACAAAAAAAAAAAATTTCCTAAATACTCGTTAGTTCCACTACACAGTTGCCTAGAAACCATTAAACAAGCCCACGCAACACAATTTTGATGATGAAAAAAACAATGTTTTAAGAAAAATAAACATCGAGGAGAAACCTAAGAAACATGAAACATTTTTACAACGCGTGACAAAACCACAAATAAATAAATAATAAAAACAATTTGTATGGCTTTGTGACTTTCTATTTCATTTAAAACAAAAACAAAATTGTTTAAGCAAACAAAAAAGGTGTTTTTATTTAAAGAAGGCTTAACATATTTAATATTTTTTAATAATTAACGGTCAAATTTCTAACAGGTTCGAGAAATTTGGAACTGTGAATATTGAAAGGAAGTTAACATTAGATAATATTTATATCTCGGCAGTGGATTGATTGTAGATTATTTTATTAGACTACCAAATAGGGACGAAAAGATACCACAAGAGTATCGATTTATACGATACCGTATCGGTCGAAAAGTATCAATACCTACTCAATATCGAATAGAAAATTTCGATACTTGCTCCGCCGATTTATCGTACGATTAAAGCAAAAAAAAAACAGAACAAATTGTTCAAAGTTTAGGATCTCTTAATTTTCTGTAAGCCACAACACATTATAATTAAATATGACATATGGTGTAGGGCCATTTGTTTTAGCATAAAATTACCAGCATTAAAAGGCTTTGGACCACGGGCAGACACATATTATATGGAGATGCTGTGAAGATCTTAGCCTTAAGCATATGTTAGCAATTACAATAGACTCTTTGATGACAAAAAATGTCGACATGTATCAGTCGCCAGTCTGAAATCACTGCAGTCGAGAGTAAAAGGCTGTTGACAGCACGAGACTCAATGAAAGTAAGGTATTCGTAAATTTCCAGTCGGATACCAGAAATTATTGAGGAACGAAGGGGTCGAAAAGGGACTCATGATGTCAGTTGTATGTTTCGGTATTCCCCCAACAAAATAATAATAACCAAAACTTGTTTATCGTGACCAAACTAATTTTAAAATTAACTAAAATTTGTTCATCGCAAACATATATTGTTACAGTGAACATAATGTGGTTCTCTTGACTATACCACAACCATGATTTCTCTGTGTGTGTATAAAGGCACTTTGCAATAGGTATATTAAATCGAAGGACGTCACTAATTGTCTTCAGAATTCAGCTGACACAATGTTTACTCTTATACAGACGCAATTCTTCCTTGGGGAGAAACGTACCAGGGAAACGATTAAGCCATAATTTATGAGTAAAAGTCTGAATTGATAATATATGTAGATATTATTATAGGACACAATCATCCTTGATAATATTGGACTTTGAGACATTTGACATTTGGAGTTCGTTTGGGGAAAATACCTGTTTGTCCATATTTTTTAAAAACAATTAAAAACTTAAAAATTACTTTGTATATAGTAGAGAAAATATAATGAATTTAATAGGGGGTCTATTATTGTAAAATTTAAATTTATTTTTCGTACTTAAATTAATTTTTTAAACACCATTGATCTCTTCTAGGCTTGGAAAATTACAATAAAATTGTTATATTGCAACATGTAATATTCTTCACTTGTAAAATAAAGATTACCTACTGTTTTTTTCTCGCAGCGATATTTTATTAATTTTTCAAATTTAATTTCGGTCCACAATTTTGAAAATTCGCACGAAACAATACCTTCCATTCTATTTGCCAATGTCCAGCTGTATTAAATGCTTTAGTTCTTTCAGAATATAGAGGACTTAAAATGTATAAAAATATTTATATAAGGGGTGTTCCATTTCGAGGTTCCCTACTTCTTTAAAGAAAAAACACAGAAAATTCAAATTAAGTGGAGAATGTTTATTATCATTCATCAGAACAATCTTTGGCTTTTATTTTTTGAAGATTATATCTATCAAATGTTGGCCGTTACTACGTCGCAGATGGTCCATCTGTTGAATCAAATTTTCGATGACTCGTTCGAGCATTTCGACTGGTAACTGGCGAATGATACGCGTAATGTTTTCCCCCACGAAGCGGGTTTGTTCGCATAAACTGTAGACTTTACATATCCCCACAGGAAAAAGTCTAACGGTGTGATATCAAACGATCTTGGTGGCCAATCGACCGGCCCAAAACGTGAAATTATGTGCTCACCGAAATGTTCTCTCAATGAATCCATTGATTGATGCGATGTGTGGGAAGTGGCGCCGTCTTGCTGAAACCAAACGTCGCCGAGATTACGAGCTTCAATTTCAGGCATTAAATAGTCGGTTATCATGGCACGATAATTGTCGCCTCGTCGCTAAACAAAATTTGCCTCGAAAACGTCGGATCTTCTTGGAACTTTTCAAGAGCCCATAGAGCGAAGCGATTCAGGCGTAAGTCTTTCAATTATAAAATCCCAAACAATACTACACAAAAATAACATGACAGCATGACACGACTACCACGAGATCTGTCAAAAAAAGGCTATTGAAAAAAGTGCCTTGAAATGGATCACCCTTTAATATAAATTGTACAGGAAAGTAGATTTTTTATTGAAATGTATCTACAAATCAATCGTATTAATAGTGCATTATTAGACACTATTCGCTGACACAGACGACTATATAATAATAGCTTTTTGTTTTGCAATTTAAATACTGGTAAATTTATATGAAGAAAAAAATAAAAGTTTATTTTAAATATAAAATTTTAAATTTTAACTTAAAGATTAATAAATAAATTTGTAAATTGCGTAATGCAATAAGTGATTGATTGATTACAATCACAACGATAATTATACTTAAACTAAAATAAAAATATACAAAATGATTTTCCATCGTTTACTCATATGAAATATTTTTTCAAAACTATGTTCGTTTGTAGACAATTAACATACACATACATATACATACGCAAGTCATTGACTGAATCATCAGCAATAAAAACTTATTAATATTCCTAGCGACAATAATTACCTAAATTAGTTTTTACTTACACGCCTCACACACTATACCATCACAACAAACGAACAGGCACGCACGTTAATGGGATGGGTTGCACAAAGTACGAGTTACGAAATCGAAATAAATAAATTACCACATCGAAACTTAAATGAATGTTTAAATTTTAATTAAATTCAAGTGGCAATTATTTCATAATTTTGTGGTGCCAAATACCATTGGTAAACGTAAAAAAATAAATAAATTATTATGCAACCTTATTCAAATGGTGGTAAAATTTATTTTAAAAAAATTAAATTTATTTTTCCAAGTTCTGAAAATACTTTCAATTACAGATGTTATGCGCAGAAAGTATTTTTTCATATTATTTATTGCATCTTTAATTACAAAAAACGGACAAAAATATTTTCGCATTGTTGATTTTTGAAATCATTTAGATTTTAGCAGATTCCTTGTTTAATTTCGCCTCTGCTAGTAGGCTGTCGACCAGAGAGTAGTAATAAACATTTGTCGACTTCCAGATTTAATTGAGACTTATCTGCGCGTATGGAGTTATGTTTGGATGAACGCATTGTCTCCATTACTAGTGGGAATTTTATGAATTCTAATTTCGATAAAATCAAACAGGACCATGAGAACCCAACAAGGGTAGATAAAAATGTCTCGTAAGAGTTAACAGTTAACATTTAATCCCTAAATGTACTCCTGAGCTAAAACTACGGTCTTGAAATGGATAACTGTGATGGTGAGACTGTAGTGCAGCACTGGCTAGAATTAGGTTAAGTATCACAAGTTGTGGTTCTATATGAAATCTTAGGTTTAGCAAAATGTTAACAATAGTTCATTTTAATGCCAAATAGTTCATTTAGTGATCCGGAATGAACTAGGTCGTTCTTCTAATTCAATCACCCTTTTTGCTATTCAATTAAATTTTTGTTCTAAGCTGCTTTTTTAAGCACAAAGCTTAAATGAACTAGTTCGTTTATAAACTAACCCAAACTAGTTTGCAACTACAAGAGATTCTGTAATGAGGAAGATGGCGAAAATTACCAGTCGACACTATGAAATCACTAGTCGAGAGTAAAGGCAAGTGACAGCACGAGACTCAATAAGAGTAAGGTGGTCGTAAATTAGCAATCGGGTACAAGAAATCATTGAGAACACGCAAAGAAAAAACATAGTTGAGGTAACCAAAATTAGAGTATCCACTCGATTAATCCTAAAATTTTAAGTCTATTAATTGTTCAAGTAAGAAAAATTGCAAATTTCGATTAAAAAAATATGGTTTTAGCGGTTAATCGAAAAATTAACTAAAATTTATTTCCATTAAGATCTTGAATGTTCTACTATTTTTTCCTTCTTATTTGTTTTTTTAAGAATAATTTGGAGCTAGACGTGTTTAGGAAACATACAGAGAAAAAGTAATACATATAACCCATGCATTTTTTCATAAATCGAATATAACTTTTTTTTCCCCAAATCTTTTTCCATTCAGTTTATAAACATCGTAATAAAAATATGAATATACTGAACGTGTGTTTTTAAAATGTTTATCTTCTTAGTAGCGTATAATAGATAAACTGTAAACTGCCCTGAGAAATTTTATATCAGTTAAAGAATAGTTCAGAATTCCTGTCAGTACGAGGATTTTTTACATGTCCTGTTAGATACTTGGACATGTAACACATACATATGTAAGTGTGTTTGAAGTACAAAATAATCAATTAATATTTGCATCCTTTTCCGCATAACGAAAATAACCTTTACAAGTTGCAGTGAAACACTTTTTGGGAATCTAACCCCCAGACTCATAGACTACTAGCCTACTGGGCACCTAATTCATATTTTATATCTTCGAAAAGCTATGAAATCAGTTCATATTATTTATGACGAAATAAAAATATTAAATGAAAATAATTTTCTAAGTGAAATAAACAACCCAATAAAATATTTTTAAATATCATCTACAAGTTGTCATTAATAAAATATATTATTAATCAAATTTGTATGGTTGTCTTTTCTCATTGGATACAAATAAATAAAATATGCGCGATTAATTCGAGTTATTCGAATAATTTAAAAATCTAAATCGATTAGTCGAATAAAAATTTAAATTGAAAAGTCGATTAATTATTTGCTCGCATAAAATCAAAGCCCGACTAAGGGCTTTGATTTTATTAACACCCCAACCATAATCTAATCTAAGAGCAACATATTATGATTAAATAACATAATTGTAGTTAATCCATATTATTATTAATGTAAACATTATATGGTTAAATTAAATAATTATTTTATGATTAAAAACTATGAAATTTCATATAAAATATGAAAGTTATTTTTTTACTTTTTTAATAAAAAATGTAAAATTATTTATTTATTTTTTATTAAGGATTTCATATAAAATACATAACTATTTCATTAATACTTAATACAATGATTATTCCTTTATATTATAAATTAACATTAAATATGTGTGTACACACATATGTATGTATAAAAATGCCTGAAACAATTGTTTAAAAATTTTTTATTAATTTTTTTAAGCACAAAACAGTAAAGTCTGATGACTTAAACAAATATATTTTTGTATATTTTGAAACAAATAACATTTGGTGTTTAAAAAGGGACTCATAAATTACATAGTCTACTTCGATAAATTTTTATTATGCCAGAGAGTGGCCCAATCATTCTTCCAATATTAAATATCTGCTTGCTTCCTAGGAACATTCACGATTTTAGGACTAGTTGACTTCCAGTTGGCATATGCTATTTACTGATGGTATTTTTTTTTCAAAACAAAATACAACATAAAATTTTTTTTTTGATTCAAATGTATTTGTGCGAATGAAGGATCGCTTGCGACATTTTGGGACTGGCAGTAAATCTATATATGTGACCCGGCCTATGAAAAGGTGGCTTATAACTTAAAAAAAAATTTTTCCACTTTTTTTTTTGGTTTCGATAGTTTTTGAGACGCTCTTTCACGTGGTGAAAACTAGAAAGTCCTAACTTGCTTAGAAGTGTTGAAACTTTTGAAGTTGCTCGTTTTTTCGAATCTCCTTCTGGAGATGAGGCCTTACGTTTTCTTGATTTTTTTATTGCAGTTGAAGTCGCAGGTTTCTTCAGTTCTTTCTTTTTTGGATCTTGATTTAAAGATGAAGCTACAGACTTCTTCGGTTTAGGTTTTGACGATAAAGCCTTTGGTTCCTTCGATAATGCAAAAGAAAAACTACTAAGAAACTGACGAAATGCATTGTTTATCTTTAACAGCTAATTTTTGTTTTTGAGTCATAAGCCACCTTTTCATAGAGCGGGTCACATATATATATATATATATATATATATATATATATATATATATATATATGTTTGTTTGTATGTTTGTTTATATGTTTGTTTGTTTGCCTGTCGGAAAGCTATAGCTGCCTACAGCACTGAACCGATCTTTCTGAAATTTTCACAGTTTGCTATTAGCATTTTAAAGCTTTTAAAAAAACATAAACAATAAAAATCATTATTATTGAAATTTAAATGACTTCATCAAGCAGCTACACATATTTAAAGAAAAACTTAACATAAAATACAAATTAAACCAATTAATTCTTCAATGTAATTAATATTCAAAACCCGTGTTGTTGCCATAAAAAAAATGTAAAAATTAGAGAAATACTGTAAACAAAGCAGTATATTTAAATATGCATATGGACCGTATGAAGGGAGTTTTCAATTGAGAAAAGCGTTTCAAGAAATGAATTTCTTTAAACTACTCAAAACATATTTAATCAACACCAAAACAAAAGACTTAAGCAACAAACCTATTTTTTTTCATTTTCTTTTGCATATCAGGCGCGAATTCATAAAACTTTAGCAACCAACATACCCGATAAAATGGCTTTATATCAACTAGGAAAACTAGATGTACGTCCAACTATTAAGAACAGACTCTTGTTAAAGTAAAATATGTTCACGCTTCAATTCTGCATGAAAAGCTTACAAGCACCCAAACAAAAAAACAAACAAATGTTAACATATACATATGTGTAAGTGTATGAAAGTATATGGAAGAATGACTGCCTGCCTCACTAGCAAATATATTTAATTTACAAAGACGTTCGTTTGAAGTGGTTTTACAAAAACTTAAGAAAATAGATTTTGCTTTAAACTTGCAATTTACACAATAACGACAGAAATGTTCGTGTGTCTGTGCACTTAACTTGAACATGATGAAGAAGACTGTTGTTGTTAATAGACGTAGACAAACAAAGAGGAAGGAAAACAACAAACCATTCAAAAGGAAATTTATTGTATGTATCATGCAGTAAATATCCATGTTGCATGCAATTTCGTAGCGTAACCCAAAAGAAACAACAAGTAGGAGAAGTATACTATTCACATACATAGTATATGGCGATATTTATAAATTGTTTGAAATAAACAAAAAATAATAATAAAAGAGAAAAATAAAGTAAGTACATCGAAAATACCATGGTATCATGTTCTTTCACATTTCATTGTCCCAACAGTCATGTATGTGGCAGCTTCTTAGTGCTGTGGAGGATTTTTCTTTTCGAACTTTTTTGTTGCACCATTAAAACGCTGTTAAACACAGCAGAAGTAGAAGTGTTAGATCAGACCTTGATTAAGGTCATTAACTTTATGTTGCAACAATGATGAGGTAAGATTGCCAAGGATACTCGTACTTAAGGTACGAACTTTCGTGCACCCGAATAACAATTTCTTAACAACAACCACAACATAGTTTTTAGAAATAGAATGTGTTTTTTATCTGGTTTTTAAAATGTACAAGACGGTAATGTGAATTTCAATATAAGTCTTTATCTGTTTTTTTTTGTTGGTTTTTTTTTAATTCAAATTTAAATTTTTTATAATTTACTGTAATGACATAATTTTACTTTAACTTAAACGACCATCTCAACAAATTATTTAATTTAATGCTTGGGGTTGTACCTGGGCGCAAAATACTGAGCCATGCCAATTTCCGGCCTACGCTACCAGGTACAGTCTGATAGTATCATCTTCTTCGATTTTCATCTTGATTAGTTGATACTTGAAGTTTCCATGACCTGTCACTAAAGCATTTGTCCAGTATAAGGTTATTCTATTACATCTAAGCACCTTACTGTCCTTCCTGAAAAGGGGCTCTTTGAGCATCATTCAAGCCTGTCTATATGTAGTAGCTTTCATCCACCTTTTCAGGTTTAGTGAGTTCAGCCAATGTTGAACCTTCGCTCACATTAGGTCATTACCCAGTGCTACTTTGGGTTCTGGTCCACATAAATTCACAGCAGATCCCCTTTCTGCTCAACTTACTCATCAATATTATAGGTAACTTCCACTATAACTAGAGAGCTATATCTTGGTATGTCTCGGTAAGTACGTAATTAGAAAAATCGAAAGGAGTCCTTAAAGACTCAAAATAACATTTATAAAAAAGGAATCTGATTCGAATAAAAACATAAATGTGAAAATAAGGTCAAGTTTCTTTCTGAAAATTTCAGCCGTTAAAAGTACTGCGTTAACTAAGAACCAAGTTTTTGCTTGGTACAATACTTATCACTATAATTTTATTGTACGAAGCATGAACTTCGTTCATCAAGATCGCTACTTATCACTTCTTTATTCAAGCCGGGCGGTTACGGGGAGTAGCTGAAACAACGACAGTTTATCGCGATTTTCACTGAATCTTCATTTTATGTTTAAATCTAATGTTTATTAAAATTTGTATCTTTCTCAAAAAGAAAAATCAAATTATGTTTATCAGCAATCTTTAAATAATATTTCTCTACCGTATGTCTCGATTACTTTCACAAAAAGGACTTCTGGGGGGAGTTTTCAGATACTTAGTTTTGGAATAAAAATTAATTGTTCCTATAATACATTGTGCGATTCACTGACTAACCGATCACAAATTAATAGGGTGCTAACGAGAAGGGCATTGTATTAAAAAACGTGCGGGTATTGGGAACAAGATCCCTCATCTCATTAGAGCATATTCGGTTGTAGTAACGATTAAAAAACGAAACGCATCACGCGTTACGTCAACGTTCTAACGAGACAAAAGAGTTGGATTCCCCTTCTGTCACCGATAAGCCTTTTCTACTTCATCCAAATATACCTTGTATAATAGCTGAAAAAAAACATTGGTGCTAACTACAAGGAAGTTAACTATAGAGCAACTAAGTTATGACCGTTTTTGGAAAAGTACCGTTTGGAAAGTTTCCTAAATTTGCTTTATTCAAGACGGTCGCAGTTATGTTATTTATATAGTCAACTCACTTGGTTTCTGTTCGAAACAATATTCGCACTTATATTTTGTAGTTTTTGCACTACTAGCAACTTCCTATTGAAAAGCTGGCTTCAAAATTCGGAATTGTTAGAAGCCAACAATTATTTTGAAAATTTTTAGGTAGGTCTTGGAACGTCTTTAATGAGATAAATAATAAAGTTGAATAAATAGGCCAATTGCGGTTCGAACTCAAACGATAAGTTCCGTACCACCCTACAATATTTACCTTTACATTTAAGGTACCATTAGTAGGGTGAAATGCATATTGGAGAATAAGACACAAAAAAGTCTGCATACTGCATTTACACAGTGATGGTGCAACTCATAATCATTAATGCATCTGTGGTTTGGTGGCGAAAGGTCTCTTAGAGTACATCTGAGCCTAAGTTGGATTGGGTTCAAAGGATCGCTTGTATAATTATATGTGGTGTAATGTCCATGTCTTCAACTCAGGCAATGTTGGGATTTCTGCCGTTGGACTTATTCATTAGGACAACGAATCAATGTCAATTTGCGTGCGAAGAGCGATTACATTTGGTATAGCTTTGGGCCAGCAGAGTATTCTGGATGTGGCTAGTAAGGAGGTTAGGGAAGTTCAAATGGAAGAGTAGTAGAAAAATAGTAGAAAGAATGCATCACACACTCATTGCGGAAGGCGTTATACACAATGTGTGTATGGAGAACCACATCTTTACTGATAGTATTTTTACTGAGCTGAACCTGGCAGAAAAGTCGGTTGCATCGAAGAAATATTTTAATGGCACTTGACAACCAGTCGGTTATAAAACGCATGAGCCTGTACTCTAATCTAGTGGAATGTGTTTTAAAACTTAACAGGTGTGCCTCGGTTAATGAGGTAACGATGATGTGAGCTAATGGACCATAGGCACAGCTGAAAATGAATCAGCAGACCAACTAGCAAAAAGGGGATCTGATATAAATTTCTGTGAACCAGAATACGGAAATGGCCTTATGCGAGCGGAGGTTGAACTCACTAAACCTGAAAGAGTAGACAAGCTTGAATCGTGCTCAAAGAGCCCCTAGGCAGGAAGGACAGTAATGTGCTCATATATATTAGTAATATATAATTTTATATGCATTTTTATTTGAACTATTTTTAAATGATTAAATTAATTATTTAGGCTTAAGTTTTTAATTATAAAGATAAAGAAAAAAATAGACACCAGCAGAGTGGAATGCATTTTCTTGACAGCTACGTCCGTCATCAGCCTAAATAATTAATTTATTCAGTAATATATAATAGTAGTAATAACTGCGCTAGTGACAGGTCATGGAAACTTCAAGTATTATCTCGCCAAGATGAAAATCGAAGTGGATGATACTTGTAGACTGTGAAAGGCTAAAATGGTAGCGCAGATTGTGTGTGAATGTCCAGGCAAAAACTTGTTAAATGTGGATATCATGGGGGAACTAAGCCTCAGGTAAATGCTAGCAATTACAATACACCTTCTGTGAAAATTACAAGTGTCTTAATTTTAAATGCATACAAACTGAATATAGATGGATGGGAGAATGTGTGAATTTAATAAAATTTAGTTAAATAGATAATCTTTAGAACTTAATATTACCGAAAGTGCTAGAGTTTAAAATAAAAACTTTTGCCATTTCCAGATAGAATAATCATAATTAGGTAGTCTTAAGTTCTATCTTACCTAATGATGCCTTGCTTCTTTTGTCTACAATAATTTATAAAATAATTTTGAAGAGAAAAATTGCTTCAACAAATATTTCGTGACCTTTAAACAAAGTTGTCTGCAACCATTGTTCCATTTGTACAATTTTGATTGGCGTAATAGATTCAATATTAATACGAGTATACTTGAGCACATAATCATGAACTAGTTTCCTAAGAGTCAAGGTAAGTAAGTATGTTACTCGTAGTACGGAATTGTGTGAATGACGGTATTCCCAATTACTTCTTACTGACGCTAATGATGTCAACTAAACACGTTTTAATATGGTCAACAACATTTATCATTGATTAAAAAGATTCACACCAATTATAAAATTAATTTATCTTTCTTTCATTTATTCTTCTTTTATTAATAGAACAAAAAACAAAACCACAAGAACACAAGAAAAAGAAACAGACAGATTGAAAGAACCAACAACCGTGAAGAATAAATACAGAAGTGATGTATTTGTTATATTTGTTAAGTATATAGCCATATGTATGTGTGTATGTGTGTATGTATGTATGTATGAATGCATTTAAAATAAAAACTAATGATATAAAATCTGTGCTAACACTGTAGATATTCATGCATATACCCGTAGAGGTATAATCAAGTATGAAAAAATGAAATATTGGTCATTTCTTTTTGCAAGAAAGTAAGATGTCTTCAACCTAAATTAGTCTTTAATATGTTACATAAGAGCAACAATAAAACAAATAAATTTTTTTAACTACAAAATAAATTAATTAAACATGATGATCCATTGTTTCTTTTTTATTTGGACAATCACTCAGAGGACGACCCTTCTCTCAATGATGGTATTGCATGAGTAGAGACTCATGCGACTTAAGGCTGCTTATAAATAACAGTAAGATTTCCTCGCTTTTCAAAAATATACATTGCAAAATTTAATTAAAGAAGAATAAACAAACAATAAGAATGCAATACATCCATAATTTTTAGGGTTCCGTACCGAAAAGGTAAAAACGTGCCTCTATTGTTTTCTATCAGCGCCTTTTATATCTGGAACCGTGAAAGGGAGACTCTTGAAATTTTCACAGAAGTTGTAATACTTCGGCCGCTATAATAATAAATATCGCTTATTTGGATATGCGCTCGAGGACTAAATATATTCTTATTCCAATTCTATAAGCCCTAGGAAGTTGAGTAATAGCTCAGTTTAAAGCGGATTTAATACGCTTTAATTTGCAATCAATCATGAAAGAGACATATTTTTAACAAATTTTTTTCTTATATTTAAACAAAAGTTTTTTAAAAACCTTTGAGACAGTGTCTTTAATTTTTTTTAGTCAAAGAGTCAAAGATTATAAATAACAAAAGTTTCAATAAAATCGGGAGTGGTAAATTTGAAAACAATTTTTTTTGGTTGCTTTGACATGGAATTACCATTTAGAGAGTTCTGAAAGTGATGAATTATTCGTATGTCTTTATTTCTTGAACCATAAGAGGCAGAAATTGAAATTTGCATACAGTAATTAAACCTACGTTCGCTATATAAACAGGTGTAAAAATTAAACCCAAAAATTAAAGGGTGTTCCGATAACAGGTAGACTCTTGAAATTTTTACGAAAGATGTTTTACTACGTTATATGCTTTCACTCAAAATTAACACAGATAAATAAAAATGAAAGGGTGTCCCCTAGATGTTGCGAATTTAAGCAATTTGGCATTCTCTTCTAAACGTTATGAAAGACACTTGATATTTACACAGGCTATTTTGTAATATTTTATAGTTTGAAAAAAAAAAAAATTAAAATGTGCCACATAAGACGTAAAACTTACTTTTAAAATTACATATTAAAGGTAATACGGAACCCTACATGTGTGAGTGTCACTCGCACTTGACTGATTTATTTTTTTTTTTTATTCCAATATAAATGGAGTAAATTAAATATTTCCAAAACTGTCATGTTATAAAACGACTTACGTTATTTTGTTTTACAGTATATTTTTAAACCAGTTGACATTAGTTTGTTGTTGTTTTTTCAATTTCTATTAGTTGCTTCTTTCTCCTATTTACCCCTTTTATTGTTTTTAGGTTGATTCTAAAAAAAGTTGTTTGCACGCTTGAATTCAGGTAGCATTTGGTGTTTAGAAACTTCGTCTTTTCTGAACTACACACCCATTAATATATTTTTAAACAAACATACTAAAACCAGTACCTAAATGCATTGCGAGGAATAGTTTTCGAATAATAGAAATAGAATAGAAAACAGAACTATCCAGAAAAACTTTACAAGTCGATTTATTAAATTGTGAATAAAAGTCGAAAAGAGAGTTTCGCATCAAGATCAGTTATTCTTGCTATTTGATGATAACAAATAAATTTAAAAGGGCGTTATGCAAAGATGTCGTTTGTTAGTTTCAGTTTCAGTTCCTATTGACAGTGTAGTATTTTTTTAATCATCAAGCAGTGTTTGTAATTTCTTGTATTTTTCATCTGCAAGTATGAAAAGTAAAATGTTGTTCGATGTTTTTTCTATTAATTGTGGTCGTACATTAAAAAACGGTTGGAAAATGCTCATCAATATCAAAATTTGTTTAATTAGTATTTATTATTTTTTTATCGAAAGTGACAGTCATTCATTATTAAAATAAAAAATACAGTCTACAAATTATTAAGTTTTGAAAAACGTGGTTTTCTAAATGCTTCGTGTTCTTTAAATACTTCGTATCTTTAATTTTTAATTGTATTTATTTTTTATACTTGTCATTAAAGCGGAGATAGTAATATCGGGTGTTTTTGCTGCATAAGAGCTTTCGATATCGATAAATATGATTTGACAGCTGTCAAACTGTGTTGTTTTCCCCCAACAAATAAATTGCATTTATTTTATTTGCTTTATATGAAAGTATCCATCTCTGGATAAAATCCTTAAATTCTAACAATTATTTTATAGCTCTGTAAAAGATATTTTAAATATCCCGCCTTAAAATATACATATCGGTAAAATTGCGTACTTTCACTGATATTTTCTGCACTTTCTCTTGGAAAGTATCCTATATTTGAAGCAGGACACTAAGGCACCTCCTCATGAAATTTTGTTAAAATCCATCCAGAGGTTTTTACGTGATGTGAACGCAGTCAAAGAGAAAGACAGACAAACAAGAGAGGCATTTTTAGTTTTTTGTGGAGTATTAAGTTTAAGATTTTAATTGATATTTTTAGTGATATTTTTATTTATTATTTAATCTTCGATCGATTGATATTTTTTATTTTTTAATTTTTTAATTTTTTTCTGAATTTTCTATTTTAAAAGCAGCATAAAAGTAACAACATCATACAAAAAATGTGACCGTCTTTTAAGGCCTATGATTCACTATCATACTCTGTCGAACGATCTGTCAAAAATGCATGTGTGCTCAAAAAATATGATAGTGTGGCTTAGAAATGTATGTGAGTGACACACTTTTTGACAAGTCGTACGATTTGATAATATTTTGAAAAAATTCATAAAATATTCTTTTTCCATGCGATCAGAGTTGCAAAAACTTGTTTTGTATGATAGTGTGGCATCTACAACGCCATTTTTAAACGATTTTTAAAGTAGGACAGAATTCTGTCAGATTTTTGGTTGATTAAATCGTACGATTGTGTAGGATAGTGAAGCCTGGCCATTACCCTTATCACCGCCAATAATATACGTTTGTTTTGATTTTTAAGCAAATTTTCACAATTTATCTTCTTCCAAACATTCCACAATTTATACGGTGTCCAAGGACAAACAGAATTCAAAATATGTGGATACGTATCGCACAATAAATCATAAACAGACACAACTCAAATTTTGTTTTGTAATATTACTATCAAACTATCCGTGGCCGCCACGTTGTCAGCGTCCTAATAATTTTTTTTGTTCGATTTAGCTTTGAAAGTAAACAACTTTATACAGAGGTATCCAACCCTGGGTAAATGATTACTCAGGGTGTTGCAACATATGATATGTATAAAGTTCTAAAACAATTCTAGAGTTCTGAAATAGTGTCTAAAATATCTCGCTTACAAAAATAAAAGGTGCTGCAAAGTTTTCAGTAGCATTAAATGAGTAAAATTGCGTAGTTTTACCTGAATTTTCTCTTTAAAATGAGATATTTTTGCAGAACTGTGATACTAAGGTGTCATTTCACCAAATTTTATTAAAATTTATCCAGTAGTTTTAACGTGATAGACAGAGATACAAAAATTGGTGTTTTGTATTCCATATCGATTCCAATATAAACCAGCAAACAATTTTACAGTTTTATTATATGTATAGATATGTATATATGGAGTCCCACAGTAAAGGGGTTGTTCCAGTTTAAAGGGACGCTGATGAAAAACAAATTCGTGAAAAAAACCGATTTTGATTTTGACACGTTTATCATGCAGAATTAAGTTGTATCTTATTGCATGTAAACAAAAATGAACTGAGTTCCCAAATTTTTATATTGAGTAAAGCAACAACGAATTGGGGAATTATTTCACAATGAAAAAACTCCCTAATTTCAAGAAATTAAAAGAGTTCCTAAATTTATTTTTGGGATTAAGTTAATTTTCATTATTTATTTTTAATCACGCATGATTCCTTTGCAAATTTATTAAATAAATATTTTATGAGTATAAAATATTTATTTCCAAAAAATATAATAATCGAAATTGTTTTGTTTAGAAATTTAGATTTGGCTTTCTTTATATACTGATTGAACTTCTCATTTAGTCTATTAAGTTTTAAGCATAAGAATCTGAGTTTTTATTCAGAAAAATTAGGAAAAATCCACTGATGAGTTAGTTGAGCACTAGCGAAATAGCTATCTGGATAGGCTTTCCCCATAGTAATCAATTTCGATTATTATATTTTTTGGAAATAAATATTTTATACTCATAAAATATATATTTAATAAATTTGCAAAGGAATCATGCGTGATTAAAAATAAATAATGTATATAACACGATTCCAAATATAATTTTTTGTATAAGTTAATTTTCTTTAAAAAAATTAAAATGAAAATTTAAAACCGTTTGTTAAAATTACTGATAAAAATATTTATTGTCCACTTTTTAAACTTTTTTTAAGAAGATATGCAAATAATTGCAAATACTTAAACAAGCTATATAGTTGTTATTTTATTTTATTTTATTTTGATCTAATGAAGCTTTTTTACCTGAACTTAAAAAAAATGTACAAACACTAAAATGTTTAATTAGCAAAATTCTTTCGCATTAAAAATATTCAATAACTGGAAGTATATCAAATAACTGGTTTAAAAATAAAAGCAGTTTTATAGATCTTTTCGGCTGTTGGTTGTGAATTTTATTGGAGTGAAAATTCACTACAAAAAATTTCTCAACCTACACCCGAAAAGATCTATAAAACTGCTTCTATATTTAAATTATATATTGAATACAATTACAATATTTTTATGCACATATGTATGTAGTTAATTTCATTTTTTTAAATATATATATGTACCAAAAAAATTTTATATATTTAGCTTCATTATCTAAAAATTTATATTTATTTTGTTTTGGTGTTTTTAAAGGCATTATTGATATACAATTGTCAAAAAAATAGTATCTGTGTACCTGTACCATGGTACCCGAGGAAAGAATTTCTAAAAAAAAAATATTTAGACAAAATTTCAATAGATGAGCTTGACGAACCGCTACCATGTAGTAAACAAAACAAGTGTTTAATTTGATTGGAAACGTTTCTAGATTTTTTTCGTTAAAAAAATAAATACATTATTAAATAGTAGATATTTAGTTTTTGTCTTGAAGAATTGGTTTAATAATATTTTGGGGATTTATTTCATTTTTAAAATTGGGGAGCTAATTGTTAACAAATAGGTCCCGAAATTTGGGGACCTAGTTCATTTTTGTTTTTTGGATTTAGTTCATTGGGGACTTAGTTCGTAGCGCCATTTTTTTTTTTGTTAAAACAGCTAGCACACACACAAACATTTTATTCTCCTTTTAAAAATATTTTTTTTTTTTTGAAAGTGTGTTAGATCGACTTAAGGTCTCTTGATAATAAAAATAATATTTCATCTTTTATTATTTTAATTTTTGAATATTTCGGTTAACATCGTTAACCATTTTCAAGAAAATTGTACAAGATTTTTTGTAATCACAACTAACCGAAAACAATATCCAAGTACTTTAAAAGGTCGCAAATGAATATTCTAGAAATTACAAACAGAATGACAAACTTTTATTTACACACGTATGCAACTACTTGTGTTAAAGGTTATTCAAATTATAGTGGTAATTGATTGTACAGCATTCTTTTGTTGCATAGTGAAATTTGTAGTGGAAGAGGTGTCACACTGTGCGATCTGTTTAAACAGGTTGGCTTACATTTTTACGTTTCATTAATAACAAAAAAAGCAAAAGGGCCGAAAGCAACAACGATTTCCATGTGTTACATTCCGTTAAATTTACGCTCGGCTAACTCCGCCCTTATGATTTTTATAGACTTGTCGAATTTATAAATATTTGTAAAATCCAATTATTCAACGAAAACTTACGAAGACTTTTACATGTCAGCGATCCGAATAACATTTGCATATTAAATTATTGTTTTCTTTTTATTTTTGAGTTAAACAGGTTTGGTTTTATTTCTTTTTATATTCTCTTGTTGAACTTAATAGTTTTTGTTATACTTTTTTGCCTCTATTTTTTAAAATATAAAAAGTAATTTCTTCTTAAATATTTTTCATTTTCATATTTGATACTTTGTGGCAAAAACTCATTAATATTCATAACAGAATCACATATGAATTTATATTTTTACCAGTGACCATGCGCTCTGCATCTGTAAGATGCATTCCATTTCAAATATCAGAAGTTTTTTTATTTTGGCGGTAAATATTTTGATTTAAAACCAGACAGAGCTTCTTTTTACGATCAAGTTTTTATTTTTATTTTCGTAAATAAAATACGTACGAAAGTGAATTAAAAAGAGCAAAAGAAACGAAAATATGCATTTAAAAGTTGTTGTGCAGAAAATGTGTTGAATGAATTTTTTTAACTTTCGTTTTATATATACATACATATACATATATGTATGTACATATACATATACATATACACATACATATACATATATTTTTTTAATTTGATATCTTTTTTCGGTCTGTCAGTTCAATGTTAATCCTTTTGGATATTCGCGTTTATTGTTAAAGACTGAGTGTGATATTTTGCATTTCGTCTTAAAACTGTATAAAAAGGGAAAGTTACGGTATGAAAAAGCAATATTTTGGAAATGTCAGATGATAGTTGAAATAAGATGATTGCAAAGAATTTTTAAGAAACAAGAATTTTTATTTTGGCATAAATCATATAAAATTGTGGAAGCACCATATGAGCAACAAAAAATTGTATTAAAAATTGCACTGACGTTTAGAAAAAAATTTTGGTTCTTAATTAAGTTGATCACGTTACATAGATGTGTGAAAAATCCTCCTTTATAATTATAAGATCTAAGTCTGTTGTCTAGAACTTTAGATAACGAATAAATATCCAAGTTTTATAAAAAACAAAATATATACATTTTAATTTTTACTTTACCATACGAAGTATAAGGTAAAGTATAGTAATCATGAAAAAAATCGAGGTCGGGAATTTGACGGATTTATACGTTTAGAGGTCTCCTGAATCCATTTTGACTATTTTCGCGATGACGTCTGTGGGCGGGTGTGTATGCCACTATTTTTGTGGAGTTTGTACAGGTCATACCGTTTAACATATCAAAATGAAATTTAGTATGTGCCTTTGGTATGCGGAGATGAAGAGCTGTATAGTTTTTGGGCATAATCGGGAGGGGGCAAGGGGTAGTTTCCTTACCCCCAAATTTTGTGAACGCTCTACAGGTCATACCGTATGACATATTAAAACGAAATTTAGTATGTAGCTTTAGTTTATGGAAGTGAAGAGCTGTATAAATTTTGGGCATAATCGGGAAGGGGAAAGGGGTAGTTTACTTACTCAAAAATTTTGTAAACGCTCTACAGGTCATACCGTATGACATATCAAAATGAAATTCAGTATGTGCCTTTGGTTTATGGAGATGAAGAGCTGTAAAAATGTTGGCCATAATCGGGAAAGGGTCTTGCCTTCTCCCGATTATGCCTAACAACTATATAGCTTTTCACCTCCGTATACCAAAGACACATACTAGATTTTGTTTTAATATGTCATACGTTATGACCTGTACAAACTCTACAAAATTAGTGGCTAAAACACCCACCCACCTACCCATCATTGCGAAAATAGCCAAAATAGATTCATAGGAACTCAAAACGTATAAGTCATGATTTTTTCATGATTACCATACTTTACCTTATACTACGTACGGTAAAGTAAAAAATTCACCAGTATATACAAATTTTTCAACAAAGGCTCACCCCATTCACAAAAAAATATTAAACTGGGCTCGTTCATAAAACTTAACTGTTGTCAACAGTTGGGTATTTTTACCATAACACACAGTTTGAGATATATGGGAAAGCTGTAGCTGATGGCGGCACAGCGTCCGATATACAACGTAGGATATCCAAAGCTACAGTAACGTTTGCTGGTCTATCACGAATGTGGTAAAGCAAATCGATTAAAGGAGAAACGAAAATAACAATATTTAATGCTTTCGTAAAGTCGGTTTTAACTTACGGCGCACAGTGGTCAATTTCGCGAGATAGCGGTCAAAACTCTATAACTTTTGACCGGATTGGTATTTTTTTACGCAATTTGTTTTGTTCAATAGAAGGGACTTTAAGCTTCAATTTGCGTGTTCAAACGTAAAAATCGACTGATAGGAACGTAAGTAATGTGGAGCTAAAAATGCATTTTAATTTTTTGTTGAGTTTCCATGTAAAAGTTGAATATTTTGACATTTTAAATAGGTATTTTTTTATAATTTCTTATTTTCTTCAATCGTATTTTACAACCAATACTTATTTATTATTCCTAAACTTAATTTTGGTCAGAAAATGCCAACATTTGGCCCCTGACATTTATTTAGTCTCAATATTCACAGGGGCCAAAGGTTGGTTTTTTGGAAGAAAGCTAATTCTTGTGAGGATTAAACTGAAAAATAACACTGAAATTCCCAACAATATCAATACCATTTGGATATATTATATACAGAACACAACATCGATAAAATTTTAAGTAAACTTTTACTATTGATTTAAAGTGCACATATATTTTATTTAAATGTATTAATAAAAATTTATGCTAAAATTAGGCCTAACGGGCCAAATTCCAAATCGTATCCCAATTTAAGAAAATGCTCCATAAAACGAATTCTAGCATGAAGAGGTGACATTCCAAATTCATATGCTTCATTAAAACTATCGTCTTGTGTTGGTGGTAGGCTCAATTGACTTGATGTTTTTTAGCATATGGTGCAGCTTGACGAAGACTTTGTTTCGGTTAAAGCTTGTGCAACTTTTCCATCGATCATTGTAAGTGACATTTTAAAGTTAACTTCGATGCATTGGTCATTAAATTCAAATATCACTGGTTGAAGTTCTTTAATTTTATCTCTTATTTTGCCAACTTCTTCAGTTATGACATCTTTAGTTTCTTTTTTGTAAGCAAACTTTATTGGTCTACAAATTTTTTTTGACGAGGGAATTTCATTCTTCCTATCTATCTCTGCAGCTCTACTAGTTGACGGCTTTGAACCAATATAAGTTTTTGTTAAACGTAATGGAACGAAAGAAATCATGAATAAATTGGCATCTGTAATCGCATTACATTGTTTGTATTGTTTCTGGCCATTTAGAAATTAAAGTCATGCTGCAATTTTTAAACTTCTTTAAATAGTCAGCAACAAATGTCTTTAATAATCGTACTGCAGTGTGTTCAAGAAGATCCTGCAATTTTATTTCTGCTGAACTTGAAGTTACACTAATAGCAGTTGGTGAAGGTAAGCAATCTTTTTTGGAAGAAACTATATCTCGATATGATGGAAAAATTCCACAATTTTTTTCATTGGTTCGCTTCCGCAATTCTGTATATTGGTTTTTAGTCATTTTCAAATCCAAAAATAGTGCAAATGCTTCTTCTGGAGTAAATTTATTTTCTTCAGTTGGTGTCGGCATACTTTCTAAAATCCTTTTTGTGCGTCTGGGGCTTGCTTCCACTATTTTTATAATGATAGCAATTTTACTCTTTTTAGTTTTCAATGGTTGAATTTGATGTAGAAATGAATCCTTTATGATGCTACAAGAAACTTCTTCATTGATATGTTTAAGCTTGCGTCTTCGTAATCTTTCACTACAATTATCAATTGGCTTTGCTGGTCGACCACCTTTTCCAGTTTCCGTGGTAGTTACTGATGGCTTTTTAAAAATAAGTTTATTTCTTAGCCATTCTAGGTTGCGTGAGTACAACAATTTCTTGTTTCTGGAACATTGATTGTACCGTTTTCTTAAAGTATTTAAAAAGTTTTTTATTTTTAAGTTATGAATTTTAATTTCTTGTTTGTCGCATATTTTGAAGAATGGATTATTCATTATATGTAAAATAATGTCGTTTTCATCTTTCCGTTCAAAATATATATCAGATAGAACACTACAACTGAATTTAGCCATTGTTTAAACAATAATGAAGAAAAAAAATGAATGCATGGATTAATATACTATTGCTCGAAGTTTCAACATGATCTTTTTTACCTCTTTGAAACATAATATAACAGGTACTTGGTTTTACCAGTTATTTCCATTGGTTTTAAATTTATTTGCAATTTTCAGGTATTTAAGTTGTGTAATATTAGATGGCAATAAAATCATTTTTTACCTTTTCCAAATGAATTGCCAGATACCACATAATTTGAAGGTTCTATTGTCATTTTTATCAAAATTTTGATACACCCTTCTATGTGAACTAGGTCCAAATATGGGCCAACTTCTCCTAATTTCAACAGAATTATTTTTTGGGTCATTTTTTTGTACAGAAAAATTGCTGTAGCTCAAAAAGTGCAGTCCTGATGCATGGACATGTATATATAGGAATGTAGGGGAGAGTTAGGACTACAAAATAGTAAATTTGTGTTTTGACTCAGCTTGACTTACAGGAGTTGTGCTCTATGAAGTAGGAAATTTCCGAGAAATTTTACCTTTTTTAAAAAAAATATTTAAATTGTTCTGAAAACAGTAGAGCTTCAATTTTTTTACCAGTAATAGGAAATAAGTTAAGTTATAACACAAAATTTATTTCGTCCAAAAATCTTGAAAAACAAAAAAATTTATGATCATTTAAACTTTAAAAATTAACTAAAAATATCATAAATTTACTAAATTCTGAAAAAGCCCATTTTGGACCACCCTGTTCTCAGTGAACTAGTTTAAATAGAGTTCTAATTTTTTGGCTCCCGAGGTTTACTACTGTCTACTTTCATAGGAGTCTAATAACTTTAAAATCGGAGAACAAAAACCAAAAGGAGTTTTGGCCGCTATCTCAAAATATTGACCACAGTGCGGCGGTGAAACGTGGCACTTAAAACAAGAATCGACTAAAAACTACAAAGTCGACATCACCTGACAAACCAGATACCAATAGAAAAAAAGATCATGCGCAAAAATACAAATGGATTGGACACACTCTTCGTAAAAACCCTGACGAAATATTGTACTCAGCTTTGCATTGGGATCCCCAAGGAACAATAAGAAGAGGCAGACCTAAAATGACTTGGAGAAGATGTATTAATAATGAGACCGAGAAATCTATTAACAAACGGAAATACATTGCTGACAGTCGTGTTTTATGGAAATCTTTTGTAGATCGACTAAGTTCTGAGTTACTTCACCTGATTGTAATATTTGAACATATCAATAATAATAATAATAATAATAAAAATAAATAAAAGAGAGCTATGCTGCTTCTTGTCCATACTTATTAGCTAAAGTAATAAATTTAGTTACTTTAAATTATTTCTTATTCTTTTGTCCCTCTTTTATAGTTTTCCAATCGCTTAAATTTGTCAGCTCTTTATTTTGCAGTATATTTATTAAGCCGTTTCTAAGACAGTTACGTCTTATGAACGTGTCCATTAAAAAACAAAATAAATATCTATTTAAAAATTTTTATTCACATACATTTTAAATTTAGCCTAAAATTAAAATTTCACAAAAATAAGTTTTCGTATATAACAGATGATATTCGCACATCCACTTCTGGTAAACGAGGTTTTTGTTTTGTTTTGCTAGTTTTTATTTTATTTTATTTTAACCATTTTGTAATGATAACCGGCCTGTTTAAAAATGCAATTTTTCGGTTAAACCGAAAGCCGGTTTATTGGAACTTCCGTTTTTTTAATACGCGTACCATTGGAGCAATATTAATACAGCATCATTTTTAGTTTTATGGCACAAAACCCTAAAAAGGATCTTAAGGGAATATAAAATTGTATTTTCTTCAACAAAAAAACACAGGTTTAAATTTTAGCAAAAAAAGTGTATTTGAGGCTGCAATATGGAAAAATATTTTTTGTAAAATTTTTCTATAAATATGTATGTATGTATGTATGTATGTATGTATGTATGTATGTATGTATGTATGTATGTATGTATGTATGTATGTATGTATGTATGTATGTATGTATGTATGTATGTATGTATGTATGTATGTATGTATGTATGTATGTATGTATGTATGTATGTATGTATGTATGTATGTATGTATGTATGTATGTATATTAAATTGTTTTGTTTATTATTCAACTCCGTATACCAAAGGCACATAATACATTACGTTTTAATATGTTATACGGTATGACCTGTAGAGCGTTCACAAAATTTGGGGGTAAGGAAACTAACCCTTGCCGCCTCCCGATTATGCCCAAATACTACTCAGATCTTCACCTCCATGGCACATACTAAATTTAATTTTGATATGTCGAAATCCCGACCTCGATTTCTTTCATGATTAATATAATTTGCCTTATACTACGTATGGTAAAGTAAAAATATTTTGTAAGTATGTAGTAGTATAAATAAACAAATAATAAAAATAAATTTAATATACAGTATGTCAATTAATTCTTTTTACATAATGAAAAATGCTTTGTTTTTGGCTTTTATCATAAAGGCATACATACTATTTATTTAAGATGTGGTGATCTTAATTTAAATTCATTGGCATTCATACCATAGATTACATAGATAGCCAAATCTCCCAATGTCAAAAAGTGGCTATAAATGTCTTCACACTTACGGGTATGGTGTGAATTCAACACACATAGGGGAGTAAAATTTCTAATTACATTAAGACACTATAACGCGATATATTGTTACACTTTCCACTTAAAATTGCACTTAAAATTTCTTCAAATTTTATTGTATTTTCAAATTTTTAACACAAAATCAATTAATAAATAATTAAAATTAGTATTCAATCCAACGTTTTTCGTACATAAATATATCATCAAAAATACAAAATTCATATTCTCATTTAAAAACTTAAGAAATATTTAATTTTAATATCTAAAATATTTTTTTTTAAAAACATTTTATACAACTGCATAAATACATTTGACATTTCAGTTGGCTATCTACATATGTGTAATCTATGGTACAAACGTGTACATACATACATATGTACGTCTATTCATTTAAAATAACTGTTGTTTTTAACAAAATTCTTTAGGTATTTTCATCCAAACAGGTGTGTACTATGTATCTCAAATACTAATAAAGTAGACATTCTTCTAATATTTTCTATTAAACACATTTTTATTTTTTTTTCTCTTTTCTGTTAAAACCACTTTTGTAAGTTTTAAACCCTCATGCCTATTTTTAAGATTTCTATTTATGTCAGATAAGATAAACCATCAATATTTATTAAGCCTGGCCAAAACAAATAAAGAAATATTTTTAGAAATCTGTGTATTTCTAAACTTCTGTAGTATGTGTGTGTGTGTGTATAGTTTTAAGTTAAAAATATCCCAACAAATTTTTGAGGGCTGAAATTAAATTTATTTTCATTCTTTTAATTATTTAAAACAAATCATGCAACAAAATTTGTTTAAAAGACTTCAATCCCAAACGTCTGTATGCAACGCACAATGTTTTAAAAAACTTTTTATTTTGAAAATAATTCAGTATCTCATAAACCACTAAAGACATTTTAAATATCAAGCATATAGTTATATTTATATTTATAATTCAAATGTTAAGATTTTGTTAAAATTAGATGATCCTTGATAATATCAAAAAAAGTGTTTCTTTTTGGTGCACAGTGGTTGCATAAAAAATATTGATCTTTCCGCTAAAGCCCATACATTTTTCTACTTTGAATTTGCTTTGATATTTTCTAATGATACTTTCAAAATAAAAATAATTTAAGTGAAAATGAAAAAATTCAAGTGCAATTGTTGATAAATACTTTTTTACAGTGTTTACTTAAAGTTTAATAAAATGGATATACAGACTGTTGGAATTTGCATCGTTTTAAATATATTTAATGTCGTTTAATTGTGTTCTTTCTGGTCTTACGTGGTTTTGCTAATTTGCGTTGAAATAATTAGGAGTTTTAAATTGCTTGCCAATCTACTACAACTGTCTATCCTGTTGTTATCATATCATTATATGAAAAAGAATTCAATACAAGATTAAAGTCGGAAATGGGGTATAATAGATAAACCAGACTCAGGGGGTTGGGGGATGTCAAATGATGGTAATCCTGGACTAGCTGCTAAGTTAACAGGAGTTGGCGAAATAGTTTATAATTACATGTGCAACATTACTGCAATTTATGTCATCTGGATATAAAAAAATTCAGATAAATTTAAAAAATACGCACTTTATACAGCTAAATAAATGATAGAAACATACCCTGGGTTCTATCTTCCTCGTTCATTACAAAAGACCCTTCTGCATGCTTCGGAAGTAATTGAACAAGTAAAACTATTTATTGGAGGCTATTTGAGGAAGCTAGAGAAGCTAAAAATAAAGGTATTCGAAATTCTAGGCTACAACACACAAAAAAGTTCCAGCGTTGCAACCAGAGTACCGAAATGCTCACTCATGTTTGAAAAAAAATAAAAAATTTTAAAATTCTCATTTATGAGAAACATCATAATGTGGAAATTTCAAGGCTCACAAATAAAAAATTCTGAACATTGACACTATGATATTCATGTACATAAAGTGAGCCTAAACGAAAGTGAACACTCACTATTTGTGAAATTAATTTTTATATCCAGTCATCTTGAAGCAAGCATTGGGACATTGCATTCGTTAAACAGTTTTATGAGCTCTATTAGTAGCATGATGCAAGAAATGGTACGCGTGCAATCCATGATGTTGCAGGCGGTACTTAACAAACCATGAACTGTTTAAATATATGTTTCTGGAACCAAACTGCTGATTTAGAAACTCATTTGACAACAAACAGTTTTTTTCAATCCATGGTTATATATTTTATGATACTAAGTTGCGGTTCGGCTATTTTGATAAAAGTTCGATACAAAAACTATTTATTGCATGATTTCTGTAAGGATTAATGCAAAGATTTTAATCAGAATGTGGTTATGTCTTCATTTTATTCCTCTTCTAGATGTGCGACTACGGAAAGTTAGTAGCGAGATTTCTACAAACTAATAGGACTCCGATTCATAGCAGCTGATGACTACAATGCAAAACACACCTTCTGAGGGTCGCGACTTTTTACACCGGAAGTTCGGATTTTGTTTGATGCAATCTTAGAGTGGACAACCAACGTATTCGTCTACTGATCAACAGAAAATAATTAAAGTCTTACCCCGGTATATAAAAAACTCGATCAGTCATAAAGATCTAAACATTCCATTAATTACTGATGAAATAGCGAAGTATGCAGCAATGTATTTAAAAAAATTAGAAACACATCCAAGTCCCCTGGCTTCCAACATACTTAATGATCGTGGTTTCTTAGCCGAACATTCGAAGAATAGCCCTAGAATCTATATATCTGCAACCGTGAAACATACAATTTTATTGTCTCTCACTGGCTGGACTTTACAGGTATTTTTTAATCTTAATTTTTCTTTAGATTGAAGATATGAGTATGAGATATGAGTAGTTCTAACACTTGAAGATATAATAAATAAATTTAAAAATATAATTCAGGGTTCTCTCTTGTTTTTAGGGTACCATACCTAAAGGGTAAAAACATAACCGTATTGCATACGATACTATGTCTGTCTGTTTGTCTATCGAAGCCGTGCATCGCTGGAACCGGAAAATGTACACTCTTGAAATTTTCACAAAAACTTGTAATACAATGGCCGCTATAAGAACAAAAACTAAAAACAGTAGGGTGTTCCGATAGTAATGTGGTTTTCACATATATCATATGCAGACGTTTAAATTTACACAAAGTTATTAAAACTATGTCCGTTATATTAACAAGTATACAAAAAACTAAAGGGTGTTGCATTATTGACGTGAATATATGTTTACATATATTGCCATTTTTTGAACTGAATTAAGCTGATAATTTAAACTTACACACAGCAAATATAAGAAACAAAAATTAAAAAAAAAATTGTGTGAACCGTAATAGGGAGAGACCTTAAACTTACACAGATTGTGTTTTACAACGTCTACTATTATATTAAGTTTGAAAAATAAAACTAATAAAAATGAAAGGGTTATCTAGTAAACTTTATGCAGGGTATATAGTGTTAAGGCGCCCATACACGTCGTTCTTTTTTATCAGTTTTAACCGTACGGTTAAAACTAACGGGTAAAACTGTCGGATTGTGGCCAAAAACCGTCCTTCTTGCACGTATAAAAAATATCTGTTGCTTCTTGATTTTAATCGTCGGTTTTGAAATGTGTTCGTTCAAAACTGCTCGTGTGTGTGATTACGCAGTTAAAAAGGACGGTTTTGTGAGTTTTACTGTCAAATTTGTATTTTTTTTTTTTTTGTTTTATTTATGGAAACAAATTTAAATAGTTTACCATTTCAGTTGCACCTTTGTTGTTATTGTTATTGCCGTCATTATGCCACCAAGTAAAATAAATACGTCTTGAACTGTAGTGTGTGGATATGGTCGCTGTTCGTGTTTGCCCGTACAGTTTTAACCGTGGAGTTAAAACTGACAAAAAAAGAAGGACGTGTATGGGCGCCTTTATGCTCACTATAATAACAACTGGTCGTGACTTATATATATGTACTTATCTTTTGAGCCGTAACCAGCAGTTACTTAAAACTTTTAAACGCGAGTAAAAACATTAAGTTAAAGGGTACCCCACAAAAAATGTAAACAAATTAAAATCTTGCACTTTTAATGTTATTTGAGTATATTGAATGTAGTGCAGAACGCTGCATGTGTGTGTGAATCTGACTCACACTTGACTGATTTATTTATTTTATTATGCCACATTTTCTTTTTTTAATTTCTTTATTATTTCTAAAATACCAAAGATGTTAGAAAAGGTAGATGGTTCCCTTTATACATATGTACATATATTTATCTTTTTACTTATTTGTTATGGCAATTAGAAACTGAAATATTTTATAACTTTCAAAAATGCTTACATATGCTTCATATGTAATTTTTCCAATTAAATTCCTTTTATTAAAAAAAATTGCAAATATTCTTCGTTATTTGCCTAAATAATTATTTTGTGGCATTCCACACATAATAACGATGACCTAATAAGCCACTTTGTTCGCCATACGGGAACTTGTTTTCAAGTGGGTCAAACTGTTGTTTTATGTTCAAATAGAAAACCAAAGACATTTGGCCACAAAGTAAAAAAAATCACAGTTTTTCAACAATTGCCAATGTAAACAAACTTTGACGAAAGCAGAACATCGCGACGTATAAACAGAACGAGTTTTGAAGTTGACAAACTTACATATTTACTATATTTTCTTATTTCTAATACCATATCATGCCATAGTGTTTATTGAAAACATATGTTTTTTCCCAAAGTAAATTTAGTATTCCTACTTAACATGTAGTTTAAAATCTAAATAAAAATAAATCATGAAAAGAAAAATATCTTTTATATTCTGAGGATTAAATGAAACTTGAACACAAATTTTTTAATTAATTTTTAAATAATTTTTATAAGACAAATTGACAAAGAAAATTTAATGCAGCTGACGTTAGTTCATGTTCAAAGGATTATGTTAGTGTTCCTTTTTTTCCTTTTATTGACGTTGCATAACTCTTTTTCAGATCAATTTTTTAGTTTAAATTTAAAAAATAATTGTTATTTTCGGTCCCTGGTAAAGTATCGTTGTATCGACAATAAAAAATGCCGATACCGTTAAATTAGTAAACCGGAAGTATCACTGATATATTAATACTAGTATTGGTATCGAATTCATTCCTAATTTAAATTTGAGTGCCCACATAAACTGATTGGTAGTGCGCTAGTCAATCAGTCTGGATGTTACGGGTTCGATTTTCTGCTAAAGATTCTGGATGTTTTCTGCAGGCAAGCCTGATGTTTCGCAGTAAGTGCTGTCTTAAAAGAAAAAAAATCATAGACGTAGATAAGTCTTTATTCCTCCTGAATCCATTTTGGCTATTTTCGCGATGATGTCTGTAGGCGGATGTGTATGCCACTATTTTTGTGGAGTTTGAACAGGTCATACCGTTTGACATATATGGAAATTGGTATATGGAAATTAAGAGCTGTACAGTTTTTGGGCATAATCGGGAGAGGACAAGGGGTAGTTTTCTTACCCTCAAATTTTCTCTAATTTTTTTTATTAAACCTTACATAAACCTACAATACATTTTATGAATATGGCCCTTATTCTTTATGTAAAATATCATTAAAATATCTGTTTCCATTGGGTATGGTTAAGTTGAGTGTAGGCCACAGCAGTGTTATTTTTTAAATCAATGAGATAAACATTGATAACTTGCGGTTTCAACAGAATAGTGCTACCTGCCATATATACGAAACCATCGAAATATTAAAAAATCATTTTGGTGATGTTGTTATTTCACATAATGAACCTGTTTATTGGCATCCAAGATTGTGCTATTTGACACCTCTCGGTTGTTTAAAATTTTTAGGACGTACGAGTATGTGTTATACTGACAATCCAAAAACTCTTGAACAATTGCAACTTAATATAACTCATTCCAATAACAGAATTCGTTGAAACGGAGTTTAAAAATTGAACTGAAAGGATGCGCTATGTGAGTGGTAGTCGTAGTGATCCAGTGCCATTTTTAAAACATTAGTGCCATGGAATTTCTATCAAAAAACAACATAAAAATTGAACTCATGTTTTTTTTTCTCGGACCAGCACTTGGGAGATAATCTATGAGCTTCTTCGCCCTCTCCGACATACGGTCTCCTGCGGGAGTAGCTTCAAAAACGACTCTCACGATTATTTTGTTTCAGATTAAAGTTTAACGCTCCTATAATAACATCCTTTACATATTATTGTTGCTACAAATCTTTTCTTATGTTTTTTTTTTGTAATTAATAAGGGGTGATTTTTTAAGAGCTTTCGAATTTGATTTAAAAAAACACATAAAATTTATAGAAATGTGTGAAATCTTTATTTGAGTCGATATAATGATCTATATTATTCAATGTTTATTTTTATTTTATATAAATGTTGACCGCGGCTACACCAAATTGTTCATATGCAGGGTCAAGTTTTGGCATACTTTCTCCAACATATCGGCCAGTACCTCACGAATAAATTTTTCATATCGGCTTCCAGTGTGTCAACCGTTGCAGGCTTGTCCCAATAGACATGAGCCTCAACATGGCGCCACAAAAATAGTCTAAAGGCGTGAAACAAACCGTTCATCGAACTCGCTTCTCAATTGGGCCATTGTTTGACATGCTGTGTGGCATGTGGCACCGTCTTGTTGAAACCACATGTCAGCCAAGTCCAGCTTTCCTATTTTGGGTAAAAAATTGTAATCATCGTACGGTAGCGTTCGCCATTCACAGTAACATTCCTGCCTTTGTAGTCTTTGAAAAAGTACGGTCCAATGATGCCACCGGCCCATAATCCACGCCAAACAGTGCATTTTCCGAGATATATTATCAGTTCTTGCAATGCTTCTGGCTACTTCTCACAGTAAAAAGGGCAATTTTGCTTTTTCACGTATCCATTTAACCAGAAATGAGCTTCATCGCTAAACACAATTTTCCGATAAAATTTTTTTTTTAACCTAGCATGCATTTTTATAATAAAATTCAATAATCTGCAAGCCTTGTTCGGGTATAAACATGATTAAATTAACAAGTTACACAAAAACTGCTGAGCTGCCTAAAAACAGTGTTGCCAAAATGAAAGATGCTATAAAATCACCCTTTAGTTTGGGAAGATTTGTTATAAAAACGATGAAAATAAAATATACGAGTGTTACACAATCATAATAAAATGGTAAAAATGGCAAAAACATTGAGTAAAAAAGAAAAATTCAAATAAAAAGATGTGTTGCAAAAGAAAATAAACAGACACCATTTAATTGGTAATAAAATAAAACAAAGCAAAACAGAATTTCTTTAAACACGTACAACTTCTTATTAAATGAACGTCGAACAATCATTTTATGTAGATTTATGAAAGAAACACCATTTTAAATAAAAAAAACTAGGTTAGGTTAAAATCCGTATAAAAGTAAGATGTATTGTAGTCATATTGAATTTGAATTTCTATGTTTCTGAACACAACAAAATCTACTTAAAGGTAAGACATTAGAAAGATAAAAAGAATTGTAAAAATACTCGCATGTTTATAAATATATATTTTTCTTTTAACACTTGTAAAACTTAAACCATTATGTATGCTAGAAACAACACAACACAACATAACACAAACAGTCATTTACACACTTATTTATTGTTTAAACAATTGCTTTTGTATTTATTATAATATTTTAACAAATTCAACTGAAATAAACAATATGTAGGTCAGTTGCTCAGCTGCTGAGTTGCTCAGTTGCTCAGTTGGTAAACCCGTAAATATGCAGGCACATACATATACTCGTACATATTTTTAAACTCAGACACACCTAGACGCACCACATTTTATCATCAATTACTTAAAGCAATTTACATTTAAACTGATAGGGCTTAATAACAAACAATTTACTCACCTGCAAAATTTGCTAATACCGCTATGAGGGCTGTTAAAATAATTAACATTTCTCGATTCGCCCAACTTGCAGAGAATTTTAACACTTTGTGATGATGCTGGTGTTTCATTATTAAACTGCATACATTGGGATTTTGTATTAAATTTAAATTTCGTTGAGGCCTTCGACGCATTTTTCCAGTTTTTCTCGTCTTTCTTATTTTTTCTATTGTTAGAATTTCCTTTTAATTTAATTTTTTGTAATTTTTTTTTTTATTTCATATGAGTTCTACTTTTACGTAATATTTGCAACATATTTATTAATGTCAATTAAAACGTTAACGTATACCAAGCTGAAATTAGATAAAGAACAAAAACAAAAAAGAAAAGAGAGATGAAATTTCATTTCAAATTAAAATGTCTGTTTTGAAAATAAAAAATAACAGGTTTGTTGTTTAAATCTTTCGAGGATAAAATCTTTTACAAATAAAGAAGAACAAGGTTTGTTTCTTCAGTCTTTTGATAATTTCTAAGAATTGTATACTAACTTGAATAGCTATAATTTGTCAATTTCTGCATGACCTACATAGGCCACTTCTATTAACTAACTTAAGAATAATTTTTAAATAATTAACATACACATGTTTTTTATATTTAAATAAATGAATTGAAACCGCGCGGAGCGAAAAAGTAGGTTTTCAACAACTAAAAATTGTTTGTCAAATCTATATAAGCTTTATCAAATTCGTTACATTCAAGAAATTTCTTCAGTGGGCTGTTATCTTTCCGTTACTTAATAAGTTGTAAATATGATAAAAATTTAATTAAAGTATAAAAGACAAAAAGTTAAGTTTTGGGTTAATTTTTTTTTTACTTAAAAAAACAAAATAATACATAATATGAAAACAAAAATGCAATAAAATATTGTCTAAAGACGAATAAACTGAGTAAGGCTTTCGAGAGCGTTTGGTTAAATGTTTTTCGGAAATTCTTCTCAAACACATTCCTGTTTCTAATAGTTAATAGTTTAGGTTAAAAAAAATTGTTCGTTTAGTTTATTATATTTATTATATGTATGTATGTACTAAATAATAACTATTGTCACAAACGCTTTTAATTAAAAACAAAAATTTGAAAAAAATTTACGCTTTACATGGCAACTCAAATAATTTTACTGAAGTTGAATTGAACAAAATGTCTTCTATTTTACAGCTTTTTTCCCCAATTTTATATTCTTTTATTCAGTTTGAAGAACTTTATTCAATTTTTCTTAAATACAATAGAAATATTACGCGAATTTTCGTCAATTCCACACGCCTTTAATAAAATAAAAAACTTAGTAAATTAAACGGAAGTTTTACCCATCCACGGCTTAATTATTGACATTAACATAATTTAGGGATGTTAATTTAATTAATTTTAAGTACTGTTTTTCTTACGATGTCCAACTACTGTTTTAATTAAAATTTTGTTAATTTTACAGAAGTTTACTTAATTAAAATTAATATTTTTTTAACAAAATATATTTTTAACAAATGTTGATTTTAATAAAATTAGTTTATTTTATTCAGTTTATAATCGTGTTAACTAAAAAACATATTACAAGTTTATTGAAATACAACAATAATGTAATCAATTTACTTTTGAAAATTTTAATTATTATTAGTCGAACTGTTTTATGTATTACATACAATGAAATTTATAATCAAGCTTAAGTTCGTTTTTATTCTCTCTAAGAAAGCATTAATTAAATTACAAATTAGGTGATAATATTAAATAAAAATTGGGAAAATTTAATTTTTAGACACCAGCACGAGTGGAATGCACATTTTCTAGACAGCCACGTCCGTCATCAGCACAACTTGTATCTAATCTACTTAGGGTAGTGTTTTAGTTGTAAGCATCATCTATTTAATTAATTCTTTCTTAGAGAGAATAAAAACGAACTTAAGCTTGATTATAAATTTCATTGTAATCAATTTACGATATTTGTAAAGCGGACCATCACACGTTTTAATAATTCTAAAATTCTAAAAATATCCTCGAGTTGGACATTCAAAAACAGCAAAAATGATTCTAAAGGAAAAGGCCAGAATTCAACGTAATCTATGACAAAGTGTAATTTAATTAGTGAATAATCTCTATTCGTAGCATGGGTATGTGGAAAAGACTATGACTGCAGCGCTAGGAAATACAAAAACTGCAATATTTAAATCCTGCCCAGAAGGAAGTTTGCCTAAAAAGAGCTAAGCTGTTAGAACACAACATTTCTTCATAAATATTTCTATCCATAACCAAGATTTCAAAAAAAATAGGAAAAAACCCGTCATGCCACATTTCTGCATCCTGGGAGCCCTTCCCAGACAGAACCGATGCCCTAGTACTTGCTTAAGGTGACTATAGCAAACATTAATACTAAAGTTTTTAAATAAAAACAAAACACCCTCTTCTATTAATAAATTAAAGAAAAAATAAATCAAAAAACAAGGGCCCTTAAAATTTTCTTAAAAATTATTTTTCACTTCCCCTCGTACTCTACTCAAATTCTTACCAAAATTAACATAATTTAAATGATATTTTTAAACGGTAGATAAGAATATCGAAAGCTGTAACACACATTTAAATTTGGATCTTTAACCCCCAGCATCAGCTTTAGTAGTACATATAGGGTAGAGAAGAATGCAGAGACTCAAAAAAAAAAAAAAATATCAAAAAAAAACAACTCTACGATTATATTTTCCCTCTATTTTATACTTTTATTTTTATTTCATCATCATATTAACTTTATTTAAGCTTTTTTAAAGTTTTCATATTTTTAACATTTTTTTTGTGTGTGTTTTTTTCATAAATTATTATAAAACTTCTCATTTACATATAAATTACTTTTTTAAATAAATAATTTTGCTTGAGTTAAATATTAATTGATAAAACTGTTTTATTTTGTTTGAAACACGCTGGGTGTTTCTTTTTTATCTGATCAACAAAAAAAATATTTTTTCTTTTTTATCTGATCAACAAAAAAAAATATTTTTTTTTAAGATTTATCGGCGAAAGTTAAGTTTATTTGTTTAACGAATTAACTGTTAACTGTAATAAAATAATGTATGATGAAGTAAATAAAAACAACACTTTGTTACATTTTTAGTATTTGAGTCTGATATAAAAATAATCATTGACAAGTCGCGAGTAAAAGCTGTGTGAGTATTCAAAATGAAATAATTTTATCTTTTTTTTTTTTAATTAAAAATAAATTATCTTCCCATCTGTGGCTGCATATCCTGTATAGGATGCAAACGAATCACATTATAAAACGTACTAGATGAAATGGGAAAACTACTCTCCATCCGATGCCAATCGGATTAGTTTAACAATCGTTTCTATACGCATTTTTTACGACTTTTGTTTACGGCCAGTACCACGATCATAAACATTACGAAAATAAAAAAAGGAAATTTTATGCCCTGATTAAACATTATATTTTACGTAAGAAGAAAGAGCAAAATCAAAGAAACCTTTGATAAATGACATGAGCACTCTGCAACATTAATTTCAATGGTTTAAAAGTGGATTGCTGAGTTCAGTTGTGGTCGTATGACTGTTCAGGTCGCTTAAAATCGGTCTTCACCCCAGAAGTAGTTAATAAATTCCACGGAATGATATTAGAAGACCGGAGTATGAAAGTGCGTGAGGTGGCCGCGGATGTATACATTCTAACCAAGAAGGTAACCGAGGAGGCATGAATATTTAGATATGAAAAAGCACACTCGATTATAAGCACCACAGTGTGTCTGTGATCACTTTAAAAAAGTGTTTGTGATGTGCAGTTGCAATCTAAATAAGTATTTAAGCTGTTTTGTAACTATGAACGAAACATGCGTCCATAAGTGGATTTATATAAATTAACGTGCACTAAAAAAGGCTAAGGTGGCGCTGTCGTAAAACAAGGTAAATTCCACAGTTTTGGGATGCACGCGGTGTAATTTACTTCGATCGAGGTTTTAGATAGATACAATATTAATTTGAATAAAAAACCAGTTAGGCCAGACAAGAATGATGTGCTTTTCCATTAAAACAATTCACGCTTAATCCCTTGGCACTATTTTCTCTTACTAAATTTTAAGAAATGGCCGGGTTGTAGGACATTTGGGTCAAACAAAGAGGCCATCTTTAAAAAACAAATGCCTTTTTGAGAAATTTTATTATTTTTTTATGGAAATAAGAAAAATAAAGATGCTGTAATATCTGTATCGAATTTCGAGAGAAAATTGAATTGAATTGAATTTCTTTTCTGCATATTTTTTTATTTATTGTATCTTCAATATATTTGAACTATCAATACGTACTCATATCTCGAAAAAAATTAATAAACTTGTAAAATCCAGCCAGTGTTAGACAAAAAAATGTGTTTAACGGTTACTGTTATTTCCCTCTGATATAGGTACAGATGAGAGAAGCAGTTTCCCTCCTTCTTAGTTGAAAAGTTCTATCAAGTGACACCGATTCAAGCATGGTAATTTCACTTTATTAACTCTTTCTCTAAACATTTAGTTATTTTAATTAAATAAAACCAATATTCTTGGGTCCTCTATGCATGAACTAATTCATACATAAAAGATTCAAATATATTCAATTTTAAGACTAAAATCTTTTCACTTTCAATCAAACAAAATTAAATTTTGTGATTAAAACAAAATAAAATTATACCCTTGAAGTGTTAAAAAAGATATTAAGTCGTTGAATAATAAAAATTTCACTTTTCCATGTCATTCAAAAAAAAAAAAAAAATATCTTAAAAAAAGCTAAGATAATTAAATTGATATCCGTATAAAGAATTTAGTTTGTTTTTGTTTCCCACACATATATATGTACATAGAAAACTAAAACAACAATAAAATGGTGATGTGTACCATATTACCAACATCGAATTTAATAAAAAAAAAAATAAAATACTTTTTGAGGAAAAAAAAAATCAAAAATAACCTCATGATTAATCAGCTCAGACAATAGCCGCTTAAACTTAACAGTTCCAAAATATTATTACAAAATCGATGAAAGCAAAAACAAACTGCACATAAAATTAAAGCACTTCTAAATGAAATGAAATTATATAATAAAATAAAATAAAAAAAAACTCACACCATGATGTTAGGAGCAACGAAAATCGAAAAGAAAACACACTCGTAAAGTCTATATGCGGATTTCAACAACAGGCCATTTAAAATCATTCGTCATGACGTTGATTCATTCGTAATTCACCCAAACAAAAGGTTCAAATTTATTTTTCTTGACAAACACACAAACAACACCATTTATTTACCTTTACTAAAGTACATACATATATGTACATACTCGTATGTCTTTCTGCCTTGAAGCAAATAAAAATCACTAACAAAATAGTTGTCTTGAAAACGAAAACGAAATGACAAGGACACAAGTTTTATAGTCGAAAGAACCGCCTACGTTCGCTTTTTCAAAAAAAAAAAATTTTGGTTTTACGAATAAAATTTACCAAGTGGGAGAGAGCATCTTGCAAAAATAATTCCTTTTGTACTAGCAGTGCCGGCGTCGCACACTGTGGCCGTGTAGTGTATTTAATGGTCTTAAATCAAGGAGGTTGCGGAGCTTCATGAAATTTTGCACACATTTATTTTAAATTTTTTAAGAATTTTAGTTTTTTTTTTACAAAAATACGCCCACTTTTACGCCCACCTCCCATACAACTTAAATAGAAAATGTGGCATAACTTCCATGATTTTAAATATATTAACTAAATTTTCATAAAACGTTAATATTATAATAGTAGAATGACCTCCTGAAAATATGAATTTAATCCGCCCACTTTTACCCCCACCTCCCATACAAACAATATTTCAAAAATGCAATATGTTTATTTTTGGCAAAAATGCATATACAATGTATTAAATGCTGTTTTGAAAATATGAAGAAAATCCGCCCACTGTAACACCCACCCCTCATACAATCCCAATATAAAAATTTTGTAAGTTTCACTCCATTTCATTTATTAACAACTTTTCCACATCTTCGTGATAATCTAATTGTTTAAGCTTCAATTTCGTTCTAAATGAATTGATGTATGGGTCGGAGGATATCAACAAATGATGCATTACGTCTTCGTTAGGAGAATAGCGCCCAGTCTTGCGGGAGTGCTATAGCCTATAACGTCTATAATCTTTGTTCCTGGTTTCATCTAATAAATTTAAAATGTATGAAACAATTTGTATATTTAACCTACCTATAGGTAGAATGGCCTCAGATACAATTTTGCTACCATGTATCAAAACTTTATGCACTGTGATGGGCATGTAGTACCATCCATACAAATCAATGTACAATTTTTCCTTGTCTATACAATATATTTGGAATTTCTCAGCGTCTATTGCCTGACTGCAACTAATTATTTACTCCGGCTATGTCAGCTGTAATTTCAGGGTTTTCAAAAAATCGTCGAGATATATTCCCATTGTTTCTGGAAGCCATTCTTTGTTTAACCAAATCAACATTTATTATATTTATTATATAAAGTTTACATTTAGATTTTTTTGTTGTTTAGTCTACGTAAACAATGTACCGATATTACTTTGATAAATACTTTTGTGTACATTTGTTTTTCTAATCGGGACTCAAATTTAAGTTTTTTTTTATATAGTACACATGCAATGAAATTTTCGTATTTCTCGATCCCAAATTGGCACCGGCTTCGTGTACGAGTAGCAATGAAAGAAAGAATGCACAGTTGTTTTTGCACGCGTAAAATATCACATAACGCATATTTTTTACTGTAATTTTTTGGTTTTTCATTGTTTTTTCGGCGGCGGGCAAATTGGGGCAGGTTTTTTTTTTTAGTCTGTTAGCTGAGACTCTCAGCTATAATTTGGTATAGTACTCCATGTGTCGCACTGCTTCGCACACAACTAAAAGTCTAACGGAAAATCATAAATGTTTTTATTTTTGGTTTAATATACATTGTCAAAAGAAATTTTTTTTTCAATTTTTAAAATTTTTTTTTTAATTTACATATAATGCTTAATGTCCATTTTAATTGAAAAAATACTTATAAGGTACATTCGGTGTATAGTTTATAAGTAACAGGCTTTTGAATATGACATAGAAAACTATCACATTTGAGACTTGTTCACATACTTCAACTTTGCGCTGCTCGGGACAGAAAACCAATGGAGATATTTGCATGAAATTTTTCACACATGACCTCTAGATTGTTGTTAACCATCTGTGCAAAAATCATCAAAATCGGAGAGCAGGTCCAAATTGATTTATTGCCGCAGTGGCCACAGTGTGCGTCGCACAGTGTTGTGAGTGTGGCCATAAATAGAAAAATCCAATTATGGAAATTAAAAAAATGGCTAATGACATTTAATAAAAGACACTTTTACTAATAAGCGTCAAAAAAATTAGATTAAAATAATATTTTTTTCTAAAGATATGGCTCTTCAAAATTGTGGTTTGAAATAACTATAATTTTGTATAAAAAAGGAATAAAAATGAGCATGTACTTCGTAGGGTTAAATAATTGAATTTAGTTGGCAAATAAACCAAATTTGCACTAGATTAGTTGTTGTATTATGTTTTCAGTATATAAACGGTATAATAATTACATTTTTAATTACAAGTCGATAACAGTGTATGCATCATTATAAGAATGATATTAATAAAACAAAAAAAAACTTGTTGTAATAAGCAAACATATAATAGTGACAAAATAAATTTTTTTAAGTATTACCGGCATATTTTTTCTTTCATTTTATAACAAAAAGTATGTTAATTTATAAAAATAAAAATTTAGCTGCGCTTAAGTGCGCCAATTTAAAAAATTGCTATTTTTTTAAAGTCGCACAGTAAACTTTCTAGTGGAAAAAAATAAAAAAAAAACTTTCAAATTTATCAATAAAACACATATGAAAGCTGAGACTCCCACGATTCCAGAGGTGGTTTGGTTTTTCATGTGCGTTACACCTATAAAAAGTTACACGGCTTTAAAGTCGAATTATTTTGATAATTTTTTCACAATTTTTAAGTAACAAAAAAATGGATTTGGAAAAATAAATATCAAGAAAATGTGGAGGATGATAATATAGAAGATATATCTTTTGAAACTGTATTACTGCATAGTGAAGATATGTATAGTTTAAGCGAATCGTAGCATTTTTTCTATATCTTATGACACGTATAAATTCCAGGATATACGGGAAGGACACGAATCTTTGCTCCGAATTTTTTTTAATTTTGTTACGTTTCGCCAACCTAAATATATGTGCCAAATTTGAGTTCTTTACAATAACTTTTTCTATTTATGGCGACTCGTTATATGAAGTCACGACACAGTGCGTCGTCGTGTGCGCCCTTACAATATTTTGTTCGATTTCGCTTTGATTGTAATCCACAACAAATTTTAAGACCCTTACATTTATAGTGCTTCAGTTATGGTTTGTATATTTTCTTTATGTAGTGCTACCTATCCCTCGGTAAAATTCTAAAATTTATAAAAAAAAAACTCCAAAATTTTTGTAGAATTCTGTAAATAGTGTCGATTTCAAAAATGAAACGTGTTGTCAAGTTTAAAGTACCTTTGAATCAGTGAAATTTCGTACTTTCACTACTTTTTCTCTATTTTCTCTTGGAAATGAGATATTTTTTGTGCGTAAAAAGGTATCCTATATTTGAACTGAGATACTATGGTACCACTTCACAAAATTTTATATAAATTCATCCTGTACTTCTTACGCGTTGGGAAATAGGCAGACAAAATTTCTAAATATTGGTGTTTTGTATGTCATTTCGATTACTATCAGCACCAGCAACGAAATTTTCAAAAAATATTTCATGTACTGAAATTATCCTCTTACAGTTTTATTATATGAATAAATATGACAGCAAACTGTCAAAGTTGTTGTTTTGTTGAATTTGTTGCCAAAGTGCTCTTACCTGGTTTTGCTTACTATTCTTGTCTGAAAACGCGTGAATGATTAAAAAGAATAAAAAATTGTAATTGAATAATATTTTTTTAAGTATTTAGAATCATGTACAAAATACTGAACTTTTTCTTACTGCAAGTCCGAGGCCGAGCGGTAAACTTCCAAAAATGAAAACATATGAAATCCTATTAGTAGTGTGTGCAAAATGGTAGCTAAGTAGAATCGAAACAAAAATGCAGCAATATACCTTGTCAAATATCTATAAGATTTAAGCCACTGCTGGCTGGATCTTTGATACGGCCTGATTCTATCTCAGTAGACTTAGACTGCAAGTGAAGAAGCCAACGCCTAACACTGATGCTTGTGAAACGCGTGCCGAGACTTCATATATTTCAGTTCCTTCATCCGTATCATACAGCAATTTCCTACTTGACACATTGATTGCATGTAATGCAGATACAGTTCCAGTTTGCGGAGTTAAATGCATTTCGCACATCTAGGGTGACAACAGTACAATTCTCGAAGTACTGATTTCCACAACCATTATTACAGCGTCTACCTTGTTGCGAGATTTTCTAAAGTCTTTCCTTCTTTCTTCTCCCTCATTTCTGTACTTTTCTTGTATCGAAAAAATATATAATTTTTAAAGTAGGTGATTAAAAGCAATAAATTTACAAAGATGTATTGCAAGACATTAGGACTTGACGCGTACAGTAACATCAATACATAGGCTATGTGCTCTAAGAGCCATAAGTGATTTCAAGACTGTGGAGTGATTCCATTTGATTTTCTAGCATGAGAAAAATATCAAAGAAGATGAACCTTGGAAGAGAAGAAAGACAAAAACAATTGAAGGCAAGGCCTTTTATGAATCAGTAGAAGAACCGGCAACCTTAACTCAACCAGGCCACGGAGTTTTTAAGGGATAAATTCGCTCAGTGGAAGATGCTTGCTAAAGTGAAAATGCAAATCCTCCTAAAAATCTTATCGGGCTCCCTAAATGTGGAATATCATCAACAGTGCTTGTTGTTGTCTAATCAGCGGATCAAAAAAAAACGAAAATTGATGATGAGGAATTGGTTTCTATGATAGATTCCACTTCTCCAATTCGAGACACAAAAACACCATGTCAAATAGAGCTTTAATCTAGATCTTCTTTTAATCTTATATTAGTCTGAAATAGTGTTGTAATACCAGTATGTCATTCTTATTTCTCAGACACACGCTTTACCAAAGAGCCTTGGCAGGGCTGAATTGGCCTTATTGGTACTTTAGTGAATAAATATGTTCCAGGATATTTGCTGAAGAATGATTTCATTTAATGTTACGTTGGTCAGTTTACGAATTATGTGTCTTATTAATGCTATCGTCTCATATTCAAACATCAATGTTTTTTTAAGATAAAAGTGGAATCTCCCAACATTGTACACTTTTGAGTCCAGAACCGAATTAAGCCAATATGTTATACTTTCTCCAAAAGCAAAGTCTATTCCAGCTATAACAATCTGCATAAAACGAATCAAATAGTAGTCAGATGATGTTATGGCTGTTATATATGATGGGTAAAGTAAAACTTCTGATTCACTATTTTGCAACCAGTTTTTAACTGGTATCATTTAGTCGTTTTTCGTGACTATTCCATAAAAGTTATGTTTTTATTTTTAAATTATTTGATTTATTTACATACATATATTTACATATGTATGTACATATACATATATGTATACGTTTTTTGTTTTCTTTTACCAAAACATTGAATTTTAACCAGAAAATCAGTTTTTAGACAAATTTCACCAAAAAAGGAATATTTTATTTTGAGCCGAGTTCTAACCCTGATTCTAAAGAAGGTTTAAAAAATATTTTTAGAGTTGATTAGTTTTTGAATAATTTGTATAAAATAATGTTTGCAAAAAAAAAACCGAGATAGAAGGGCACAAGTTATAAACTAAAAATGTAAGAAGTAATCTGTAAGAATAAGGTTTAAACCAAATAATAGATGCGCCAAAAAGTAAAGACTATGTGACGCGGAAAAAAGTAAAGACTATGTGAATGTCACTCCTCTCCCTATTCAAAAGTTCAAAAGTTAAGCTATTTTTACCAGCATCCGTATTTTATGGGGACACCATTCACGCCTCTGTCTATAACGGTTTCAAAGATAGGGTCACATAGATCAAATAACATCACCTATTGGGACACCCTTTAATTTACAATTTTAAATTAAAGACTTGTTGTTATAGAGGACTTGGCCACAAAGATTCTGTTTAAATTTCAACTATCTGTCTATAACGGTTAAAAAGTTTAACCATATATATCAAATTACATGGACTATTGGGATACCCTTTACATTATAATTCCAAATATTTATACTTGTTATCATACCAGAGAAAGTAGTGGAAATTCTGCCTAATTTTTAAGTGTTTTTGTTTAACGGTTCAAAAGATAGGGCCATATAGATCAAATTACACAATTTATGGGGACACCCTTTAGTTTCTAAACTCAAATTGTATACTTGCTATAGTGGCCTTTGCAATACAGGTTCCTTGTAAATTTCAGCTGTCTGTCTATAACAGTTCAAAAGTTTGGCCACATACATAGAATTACATTAACTATTGGAACACCCTTTTATTTCCAAATTCAAATTTTATACTTTTTGTTATAGCGGACTTAGCAATACAGGTTCTTTGTAAATTTCAGCGGTCTGTGTACAACTATTCAAAAGTATGGCCATATACATCAAATTAAATGAACTATTGGAGCACCCTTCAATATAAAATTTTGAATATTTATACATTTTATTATAACGGTCAGAGTAATCGACATTCAGTAAAATTTTCAAGGTTTTGCCTATAACGGTTCAAGAGATAGGCTCAAATAGGTCAAATTACGTCGCCTATGGGGACACCCTTTATTTTTATTTTATTATTTTATTTATTTTTTTATTAATTTCTGCTGTTGGGAGCTATAGCGACACGCAATTTAAATTTTAATTTGGTTCCCTTTACGGTTCTTAATACACGTAAAAAACATGTATGTTGTATGGGGACACCCTTTAATTTTCAATATAATGAACTGTTTTTAAACTGGGACCAACCTGAAAGCATAACCTTTCAAATAAAGAAAAAAAATTTAAAATCGGCTCAGAAATGGCTGAGTTCTGCGGTTACATACATAAAAAAAACAACATTCAGGCGAATTGATAACCTCCTTCTTTTTTGAAGTCGGTTAAAACCGACAATTTTTAATTTTGTTGAGAAATTTGTTGAACATACATACATACCGAATTTATCTCCTTCAACCTTTTCAATTAATAAACAGAAAAATAACCGAAGAGCAAAAACTTTAAGTCAAACTCCAGTTAATTATTTTCCAGTGGTCATTAATAATTTAAAACATTTTTGGAGATGACTTTTTTAGGCAAATTATTACTGAATTTGTGTTTGTGTTTGTATGCGACGGTTTTGTTTTATTAAAAACTTATTTTAATTTATAACAAAAACAACGACAACAACAAGCTAATTATGGGGCTTTTGTTTTTACTCAAAAAGAAAAATTCATTCAATGGAACACAAAGAAAAGAAAAAGATAAAATTATGAAAATAGAAAATAGAAAATAAAAGTAATGGAAAACACTGATACAAATCTTTTACTTTCTTTTTCGTTTAGCAGTTAGTCGCCAAGTACTAGAGCAAAATATTTATTCACAATGAAAATTGTAAGTAAAACTCAGTTCAGACTAGACAAATATTTGATGAAATAGTAACCACTAAATAATTTAAGAATTTTTTTGTTATTAGCATATATTTATATTTTCAAGTTCATGAACTATATAAAAGTTCGTGCACTGTATTATAAATCGTAATTTGTTATTAAACTTGTCATACGAGTATAAGATTGAAAAAAATATTTGCCAAAAATAGTTACGGTTATTTCTTCAAATATTTGCCTAATACGAATTAAACTTAAAGGAAAAACAAACTTTAATGATTTTTTTCATATTTTTTGTTTCCTAGCTATTTTAACCTTTCCAGTTTTACTGTTAAATTTAAGGTTTTAGTCTGCCGACTGTGGATGATGAATAGACGTTTAAAGTTTGAATTTAAATTAAATATTTTCACTTCGCAACATTTAAATTATTTGCAGCGTATCTTTGTTTTTTTTTTCTCTTTAATGTACAATATACATATGTATGTATGTTAGTTATAGAGTAAAAATTGTCTGGATCTTCGGAAAAACTAACGTAACATTACATTTCCTTTTCACACTCTCACATTTCAAATAAATGAAAAAATATGAGTGAAAAATAAAAAGCCCTTCAGCAATTAACTGCCTGTCGCAAGAAATCGTTCGTTCGCACAATTACATTTTAAAAAGAAACAAATACAAAAATGTTGTACACCTAATTCTGTTTTTACACGATAGATTGGTTTCAGAAAAAACCGTGTAAAAAAAGACATTGATCGTATGGAAAAATAGGGCATGGGTTCCTTATATCTAAAACCTATAAAAATTAGAGAAAAATAAGGATTTTTGTAAAAACAAGAATTCATGTTTTTTTTTTATTAAATGACATATACATACATATCTACATATAATGTGTATTTGCACCTTTTGTTTGCATCTCTAGTGTATGATGAAGACAGAAACCACCGATTGCCTAATTGAAATTTAATTTTTTATAGTTCTTATTTTGGCTTCGTTTAAGCCGAACATTTTGCTAAGAAATGTTGAGCCTTCTCCATTTCGAAGGCGATCTAAAATTTAAACTTCTGTTTCTAAAGAAATTACTTTACGTTTTCTTTTAGGCATGCATTGATAGTTCATAAAATATAAAAACATTTTAATTGCCAAGTAAATTTGCTTGTATGAATAAAAAGGGAATTCCCCTAAATTTTAAATATGAATATAAAATTACATTTGCAAAAAATCTAAGCCCAACAGATTTTTTAATCATGCTAAATGGAATAAAAACGTGTAAAAAATTAAACTTTTACTTTTAAACCGTGTAAAAACAGAATTAGGTGTATTTGTTTTAAATGTAATTGTACAAAAGAAGGAATACTAGCGACATCGTGGGACAGGCAGTAAATATATATATATATATATATATATATATATATATATATATATATATATATATATATATACATATTTCTGTTTTCCAACAATGTTGTTTGAATGCTTACAGCAAAGCAGAAATTAATAGTACGATTGAGCACCAGATGGCGCTGTTTGAAAATAAAACTGCCAAACTAAAATAGAACCACAACGTCTTATTATATGTATAGATTAAACAAAAAAATTTAAAAACTTTTTAGTAAAAAAACGGGACATAAAAGTATGATTACATAAACAGACCATACTTTTTATCTCCCTAATAGTATTTTGCAGGGACCGTAAATAAGAGTTATCGATATCAAAAAATTATTTTATAACAGTTCTTTTTCAACGTAAAAATAAAAGCTCGAATGAAAGCTTTTCATTTTTCCATAATAAAATAAAACTTTTTAAGAAAAAAAATAAAACTTATTTAGGGCCGGTTTTTATAAAACAAAACCTTCTCACATGTAGGTTTCGCTTTTAAACGATAAAGATTTATATTTGGTATTTATGAAACATTTGAAAATTATAGGTTTTTTTATTCTGTAGTATAGAAAGCTTTTTATACACTCAAAAAATGATGTGCATTAAATCAACTGAAAAAATAAAATATTTGAAAATTTAAACAATTATTGTAATTTTTGACGTTTTTAATAGTTTTATAATTATGTTTTTTAAGCATATATTTTTTATTTTTGCATTCGATAATTCGCTACACCATAGGGTGGCATCGTCAGGAAATAAAATATTATAAAACTTGAATTGAAAATTTAGTTAAACCAGAATAATTTTTATTTTTTTTTAATGTTAAAAAATCAACCGAATAAAATCCGTACAACAAATGTTTTTTCTTTATCTCAAAATTTGCAAAAAATAAACTGCACATTCCGTTGGAATTACTGATTTTGTATTTGTTTTTTAAATGTCAGTCCAATAAAGTGACAACAAATTCGATTAAAATCAAGGAAATTTCCGTCGTTTTTGCTATTAACTAAAATAAAAATAACAATTACGTGAATATAAGAGTTAAACACAACATAAAATCAGTTTTCACATGTAGTTTGTTTTAAAAATAAACGTTAAAATCAGTTTAATATTTTTTTCTCTTCATTTTTACTGTTTATTATTTAGCAAGACATATTAAACAAGGTGATAGCGTAAGGGAGAGGAAATTTCAGCAAAAAATTTTTTGAATTTTTTTTATATGGATTTTGACAGTAATATCTATTTTATTCTCCCTTAAAATACCTGATTAATGTCAAACTCCATATAAAAAATTTTAAAAATTTATCTTTAATTTTACAGGATCCTTAATAAACTACAATCAGTTATTGTAAAAATCTTTTGAGTGTAGAAACCAAAAATAAGTTAAAAAGTTTAAAGCTCTTTTTTATCACATGAAAAATACTAAAACGTAAATGTGTTTTCTTTCGTTTTTTTTTAACGAAAGAACATAATATTTCATTTTATAAAAACAGGCCCTTAATGTAAGTTGATAACCGATACAATCCCCTTGCATTTCAATTGCATAAATCGTCATGAAAATAATTAGTTTGTTATTGTTTGATTAACGATTCCCACCGGATGTTTTCCCATCTGTGCCGGTTTTTTGCGATACATCTCATTCTCATATATCGCCTTAAGGGCAGAACAAGAAAACGAACAAAATGGTAATAAGGATGAAAAAAAGTTTTCTTTGAAAATGATAATTTTTCTCCAAGGCGCTTATCGATTGATAATCTCTGTGTTCTGGGAGGAAAAAAACACATTATCCATACTTATATAGTTTGGGAAAAAAAGACAACAGTTTTTTCCTGCAACCCGGGGAAGCGTGTAGAGAGCATTACATGCCCTTAAATTGGTATAGGGCAGCCTTCGTTTAAATCTGTCTACAAAAAAAAAATATTTATGTTCGTAATATTAAACAAATAACACATACACACATTATATCAGATATACCCAATAAAGAAGAGACTGTAAAAAAGAAGAAAATAAAAGGAGTTTTATATTCGGATGGGAAAAATAAAACTGATCAAAAAAATTTTATCTTATGACGGAAAAATAAAACTCACTTCAAGAGTTTTATTCTCATTTTTATTTTTTCGTTGAAAAATAACTCTTAACTATGGAGATGAGCTCGAGTTTTTTAGATCACCATTGGTTCTTAAAGAGATCGACAATACAAATCTATTAATATTATAGATCGTCGTTGACTCTAAAATAAAGAGTTTTTGAATTTAATTTTTTTGAAAATTGTTATTTACGTTCCCTGGTATTTTGGTGATATCTTTCAGTTTTATTCTAAGTTATTATCTGGAGTTATTTTAAGTTTTTCATATAATTTTCATTACTTTTTCGGGGTAACACGTTAGGCGTATTGCTGTTTCTGCTGGTACAGTGTAGTTTGTTATCTGTTATTGGAATTTTAATTAAAAATAAATAGGCAAAAAATAAAAGCAGAAAATTAAGATCACACATGCAACCTAAAACTAAAAAAAATATTTTTTCGTTAAACTAAAATTAATAATCCATCAAAACTAATCTCTCAATCATTTTTAGGTTAATTGTTTTTCAATCTGGGCTTAGAAACACTTTACAAACTCTAATGGCTACCGGCCAGTTTCTCTACAGCACAAATAGTTAATTATTATTTGTTAACCTTTCTTTCAAGACAAGCAACAACAACTAAATACCACTCACATCAAATTGTTTATTAAGAAAATTAAAAAAGCTTTCACTTTCATTTTGCCACAAAACGAACGAACTCTCAACAAAAGTGATCTCATAAATGTATTTTATTTTTTGGCAATTTTTGCTTCATACTAAAACTTGCTTTTTTAATAGAGTTGAGGTGAATGTATTTTCTCGTATAATGCCAGACCAGTCCAGACCACGTACTCGTACTTAAGTTTGCATGGAAGTTGTAGCTCTAACACAATTTTGAAGCCATTGCACATATGAATAGCTTCTTCCTCTTTTTGAACTTTTTTTTGAAAATGAACACAAAAAAAACATCAGTGCAATACTTTTATTTTAGAGATCAAAGAGTTTTTCAAAGAAATAAACTATTTCGCGCAAAATGAAGTCATAAAATTGAAAATTGTATCTAGACAATAATGAAGTGGTTGGTACCTTTTCTATAGAAGTGTTTTTTCTCTTTGAATTTTTTTCTTATTAGTATTTTAAAGCTATACTTGGGTATTGAGTAATTGGCCGGTGTTAATGGTTTTTTCTTTTTATTTTCTGCATAACGAAAACAATTGTTATTAAATTTTCCTAGTCAATTCGAAAGGTCTACCAAAGGTTATTGGACTTTAATTTGCAATTGCAATTTAAATTAAATCATTTCAAGTGCAAGGCTGATATGAACTTTTTGCAAATATACACTGCGTTTCGTTCGAATAAGGCAACTTCTGTTTCATATATTTTTAAATATTTTGTTTGTTGGTTTTTTGTTGAAGCTTTAATATTGTGTCTTTGGATTCTTTTTTAGTTATAGACTATTTCTGACTTCTCTAAAATTAAAAAGAAGATTTCCTCTAGATCTGGCCTAAGCAGCCAGTGAAATACGTATAGGAACTAGCTCTTTTCCACCAACAAATAAATTGCACTTTTATTATAAAATGTTATAGCATAATATTAAATAATTAATATTAATATTTAAATTTAAAAAAAAAAAAATAAATAAAAACCTGCTTTTATTTTCCGAAGTGTTCTTTAAGTGCTTTTGAATTTAGTAGACCATGCTCTCTAACACAACAACAATTAAAAATAAATAAACAACAGACTATTTTAAGAAAAGAGACACAAATATTCGTTAAAAATCCTGCCCTTATTATAGCGAAAGCAGTGTATTTTAAAAGTGCAAAGTGTAATAAATATACAGAATTTAAACTATTTTTATATTATTCTGCAAAATAAAACTTAAATTTTTCTTCATTATCGATAGCAAAATTATATTATTTATTGCAGTTTAGTAAGGTAAGGAGCACAGGTTATCGGCTTGTGTATTAGGTTGGGTCGCTTATATATGACAAAATAAAATTATATACAAAATAAAATCTATACATATAATAAAACTGTAACAACACCATTTTTGTACATGAAATATTTTTTAAAAAAATTTGTTGCTGGTGCAGTTAGTAATCGGAATGGAATACAAAACAGCAACTTTTATAATCTTTATCTGTCTGTCTGTCCGTCCGTCTGTCTGTCTGTCCGTCTGTTAAAACAACTGGACGAATGTTAATTAAATTTTGTAAGGAGGTACTTCAGTAGCTTGGTTCAATTATAAGATACTCTCACATTCCCAAAATAAAATAGAGAAAAAGTAGTGAAAGCTTGCAAATTTACCGATTTAAAGATTTAAAGCACCTTTTTTTGTCAGGGGGATGTTTTAAACACTTTACAGAACTATATAATAGTTTAAGAATAATCTATAAATTTTAGAATTTCATTCAGGGGTGGGTACCTCTATATAAAGAAAATAGACAAACGACAACTGAAGCACTATAAAAGTAAGAGTCTTACAATTTTTTTTGTGGATTACTTTCAAAGCAAAATGGAACAGGGCACCTACAACCTGTGGGGCACAGTAAGTATAAATAGATGACAAATTTTGTTAGCAATCCGCATTTATCTGCTGCCTCCGGTTTCACGTTGAATTTATCAACAATATGGTTAAAAAACTCTTAAAGTTTTATATAAACAGTTAAGTTAGTTATTTATTAATAAACGTTTTTACTTTACCATACGTAGTATAAGGTAAAGTAAAGTAAAGTAATCATGAAAAAATTCGAGGTCCGGATTTTGACGGATTTATATGTTTTGAGGTCTCCTGAATCCATTTTGACTATTTTCGCGATGATGTCTGTTGGGTATGTATGCCACTATTTTTGTGGAGTTTGTACAGGTCATACCGTTTGACATATCAAAATGAAATTTAGTATGTGCCTTTGGTATATGGAGATGAAAAGTTGTATAAATTTTGGGCATAATCGGGAAGGGTAAAGGGGTAGTTAACTTATTCCCAAATTTTGTAAACGCTCTATAGTTCATACCATATGACACATCAAAATGAAATTTAGTTTATGGACATGAAGAGCTGTATAAATTTTGGGCATAAGCGGGAAGGAGCAAGGGGTAGTTTACTTAACACCCCAAACCGAAAATAATAAATTTTTTGATTCGAATATATTTCAACTTTTATTCTTTATGTACTATATTCATAAAAATATCTGTTTCCACTGGGTATGGTAAAGTTGAGTGTAGGCCACTCCAGTTTTATTTTGTTTATCATACAAATTAATTTTTTGAAGTCAGGCTTTAAATTTTAAATTTTAAAGTCTATTTAAGTTTTACACATAACCATATGTTTTTATCAGCTTTATTTTGTCCATGCATGAAAAAATGTGTTGCCATTGACAGTATTTTTATTATTTTACATAAGTTAATTATAATATATTGATTCCTTTCTATAAAAATATTAATATTAGATGTATTTCAACAATTTTGGTGTTTTAAGTACATTTTAAGTATTTTTTTATGTTGTTTGTATTTTTAGTCTTCAAAAACAATGAACTTTTTTTGTTAAACGGCTTTCTGCAAAATTATCTGCATTGTTTTTGACATTTTGTGGTGCTACCATATTTTTAGCACAATTAAGTAAGAACATTTAAATAAGACTGAAAAACTGAAACTGTATTTAAATACAACTTAAAATTAAATGAAAATTAACTAAATTCGCATTTAAATACGAAGTCAAAAACTGGCCCTAAGTTTAGTTACAGCCGTAGCTACTCATTCCACTGGAGGTGTGTGACACCACCAGTGGAATTAACAACTTAATTACTTCTTTTCTTTATTGCCCAATAAACAGTCGATGGGTTTTTAGCTAATAGATTTTAATATAGTACAGCGGTTTAAAAACTTTTTATTTTGGATATAATTCGGTACCTCGGGAAGTACTAAATATATCTTAATATACTGTAAAAGATCAGCGAATGAAGAGTTGTGGGTAAACCAGAGATTGTAATGATTATGAGTTTTATTTTAAAAATTGGGTTTTAATGATTATTTCTTGATTTTTATTTTCTACTCAAAGAATAAAAATTATTCTCTGAGCTTTATTTAATGCTTAGAACATAACGATTATGTATTAAGTTTTATTTTCTGCTCAGAGAATAAAAATTATTGTCTGAGTTTTATTCTTTGCTCGCCATTTAATTATTGATGTTTAATGTGCGGTTTCTGTATTACAGGCGAGCAGCTCGTCTAAAAAATTTGTATAGGAATCACTCAAAAAATTGAGTTCTTTTCATACAAATTTTCTAGACCAGCCGCTCGCCTGTAATACAAAAACTGCACATAAGTCTTATTTTCTGATTGAAGAATAAAAAATACTCTCTTAGTTTTATTTTCTGATTGAAGAATAAAAATTACTTTCTGAGTTTTATATTTCACTTAGAAAATAAGGATTATTTTCCAAGTTTTATATTTCGCTTAGAAAATAAAAATTATTTCTTGAGTTTTATTTTTTACTTAAAAATAAAAATTATTTCTTTCTTTTCTTAATTTGGATATATGAAGTATATAAATAGTACTTTTTGGAACTTTTTTACTGAAACACATATCTCACTGAAACCCTATCTCAAATAACGATACTATTATTATTTCTATGTGTTTCAGTAAAAAAGTTCCAAAAAAGTACCAAAGTACACGTTTTATCCCCAAATATTAAAATGAAGAAAAAGTACCAAACACTAGTTTGATACTTTTACTATATCAAAAGAATGCCAACTAAACTAATTTCTATGTTTTTTAGTTAAAAAGTTTCAAAAAGTACTATTTATATACTTACATATGTCCAAATTAACAAAAGAAATAATTTTTATTTTAAGTAAAAAATAAAACTCAAAAAATAATTTTTATTTTCTAAGTGAAATATAAAACTCAGAAAGTAATTTTTATTCTTCAATCAGAAAATAAAACTTAAACATCAATCATTAAATGGCGAGCAAAGAATAAAACTTAGACAATAATTTTTATTTTCTGCGCAGAAAATAAAACTCGGAGAATAATTTTTATTTTCCAAGCGAAAAATAAAACTCAACAAGTAATCATTTGTGTCTGAGGAAAAAATAGAACTCGAAAAATAATTTTTATTTTTGATTTTTTTCAATAAAACTTAAAAAATAAAAATCATTGCCGGAACAGACAGTCCCCTTAAAGATGATTGCAATGGTGTACTCCTTGTACATAAAGCATATCCCTAACATAATGATTTTTTTCTTTTAAAATGTGATGGATAATCATTATTTGCGATCCCTGGGGTAAACATCCAAATTTAGGTAGCTCGATCATAATTTTTTTTAAATGGCACCAAAATTTTATTTTGATTTCAAATGTTTAACATATGTAACCCGGCCTATGAAAAGGTGGCTTATGATCAAAAAACAAAAATTTTTCCACTTTTTTTTGGTTTCGATAGTTTTTGAGACGCTCTTTCACGTGGTGAAATCTAGAAAGTCTTAACTTGCTTAGAAGTTTACTAAAAATGTAGAGAAAGATGAGCACAAATGAAAGAAAAACAGAATTGGGGATAAAATCCCCAAAAACCTGACAACGCTGGGTCAGAAACTTGTTTATGCTTTGCATTGAAAAAAACATCGCTCTTTACATACACACACGAACTTATCTCATTTTTGTTCTTTTGCATTTTTTGGTTGCCTTTTGGGCTAACTGTTCATAATGCAAAAGAAAAACTACTAAGAAACTGACCAAATGCATTGTTTATCTTTAACAGCTAATTTTTCGAAATTTTGTTTTTGAGTCATATGCCACCTTTTCATAGACGGGGTCACATATAAAGTTATTTGAATTTTTTGGCGACCTAAACTTATTATTCTTGACAAGGTGGACTTATTTATAGTCAGATTACTATTTTAATATATCAACTGCACTTTAAAATTGTGTTTATGTACATTTTTAAATAGAAAATTACAAAAAATAATCTTTGGAAATCTCACGATAACTGATAAATAAACTATAGAAATAAAGTATAGAATTTGAATAGACAGAAAATCGCAACAGCTTAAGATATCTAGATATAGATAAGATAAATAATTTTTTCAACACCTGAATTCCTAAAATAGGAAAAATATATTCCAAAAAATTTATGTTTTTATAAAAGTGGCTAGTCTGCCTTTGTTAACCACGAGGATGTCAAATCGTTTTTGGAGTATGCAACCAAGGAGTGAATCTATATATGAGTATGTATATTTTTTTAATCAGTGCGCCCAATTTTGTTTTCAATCAAGCTAATAATTCAAAAAATTTCCAAATGTGTTATACTACATTAAGTAAGAGATTTAGGTCCTTTGCTTAAATAAAACATTAAAAATTTTTGAAAAACACAAAAGCTTTATATTTTTAGCACTAATAGCCTATAAGTTACGTAATTATACAAAATTTATTCTGTATATATAATATAATAAAAAAAAATATTTAAAAAAAAATTATAGTCGTTTAAAGATTAAAATTTTCTAAGAATTTAATTAATTTTGGCAAAATACCGAGAGAGTACATTTTGGATCCCCCTAAACACAGTGATATAGTTGAAATAGAGTAGTATTTTTTTGGCTTCTAAGGTACAATGGTATTTACTTTCAAATGATATACAACTTTAAAATATGAAACATCAAATAATTAATTTTTGTCCGCCTTCTTAAAATATGTGCCACAGTGGCACGCTTTGGTAGTAGGAATGTAACAAAATCTCATAGTCTTTGATTTGGTTGGACATCCGTTGTATTTTATGACCCAGTTTTTCTCTTATCGAGGTGCACAACTTTGAAGGTTTGCACACAACCCCACCTTCACTTCAGAGAACCGATCGTTTGCATATCCACTTAGAAACACCGCTACCTCTATAAAATATCAGTAAAATATCTTAAGTGGTTCACGAGCTGCCGAAATGGACCCCTAAATAAATTTCCATAGAACAATTTTTGTTTCTGAGAGCAGAGCTAAGTATTCTCTGTAACTATATATGGTTGTGATAAACCAATTATTGTTATTTTACAGATTACTATTGTCACTGTAAGCAAGTGTTTGTTAATATTTGTTCATTAAATGGTTTCAACTTTATATTTTCAAATTTCAAACCACAACCAAAGTATTTCCAGTATTCTAATACAATATAGTATTTATAACCATAAAACGTTCCTAATAAACAAAATAAAATAAGTTTGTTCTAAATATAACTTAAAACACACATGTATTTGGTTTTGCTCAAACATATTTTAAGTTTCGTGTTTAGTATTTTTTACATTATTAGCAACTGCTAATAAAGGGTTGTTATTATAAATACCTTATAGTATATTTCAAACCAGTTTTTATATGGAATCGCTAAAAAATAAAATAAAAAATATCTGTGTCTTTTATTATAAAGTATGTTTATACAAACCATAACTATATGTTTATATTTGATCATCTATATAACAAGATAATTATATTTTGGTCATATTGTGGTTATTTTTAAACATAATTATGTTTATATTATAAAATTTTATTATTAATTTAGGCAATAATATGGCTCTAGCATAACGACATTATTACAACATATTTTATTTAAACATAACTATAGTTACATACATTTTATAACATACTAACCAAGAAAATAATATGGTTCTAACATAATAATATTATGTTTAATAATAATATGGTTTGAATACATTCATAGTACATGCAGTTCAATCATAGTATATGCAGTTCTTAGATTATAGTTACCTCAACCAATCTTTTTCTTTGCGTGAATAACAATCATCGCATAATTATATCATAATCAATCGTGAATTATATCAATAAAAATTTCTAGAAGTCGTATCAGTTAATTTGTGTATTTGTTATTCTGTATCAATTTTACATTTCTTGATTTCGTTAATAAAAGAGACGTTGTTAAACATTTTTTATTTTTTTTATTTTTGAACTTCACACAACTTAAACATTTTTAATTTTTAGCTTTTTGCCAAGTGAAAAGGAAAATAAATAAAAAACACATTAATTCAATCTGACACGAAAATAATATTTTAAGCAACTTTCTCAAAATATAAAAAAAATAAAAATATGCTTTTTGTTGCTGCAATTTGTGATTTTTTATTTAATATACATACAGTGGATCACAGCTTATTTTATGCAGTAGTTTTTTTTTTTTCTTTTCAATGCTTTGTAAAAACAAAACTAGCAGGAATCTAAAAAATTATTAGGCATCATTCAATAAAAAATATCATTTATTGCAAAAATCTTTGTTTAATAACTTTAAAACTAAAAAAAACAAAAAATACTACAAATTTTTATGTCACAGCTTATTTTATGCAGGCACTTATGATTTTGCATATATTAAGTTTAGGAACGGTAATTAAATTATTTAATATTTCGTGTGGTACCCTTTATTGTCTATGACAGATTTGAGGCGGTTTGGCATAGACGCAACCAGTTTTTGTGTAACACTGGGCAAAATATTCTACCACTCCGTCTTCAGCGCTTCCTTCAAAACATTTTTGTTTGAAAATTTGTGTTTCGTTATGTTACTTTTCCGTGTGGAGTTGTCGATCTCCCATCGGACGCGTCCCCAGGTGGCGGATAGGGGGGCGAGTCGTGTTATATCTCCTGCGATACACCACCATATTGGTCGCATGATGTATGACGGGGCTCTGTGGATTCAGCTCTACAGTTGCACAGGGTCTGGGCACTACAAGGTTGGGCTAATCAGCCCGTTTTTTCTGAGATCTCTTGGGCACGGAAACCATCCACCCATAATGGTGGCATGTGTGGGAGATCTCAGAATGCTAGTCATCCCCCTGGATACATTGAACAAATGGCTCAGGGGAGTGACCTGCATCTTTAAACGGTCAGCTGATTAGTTCAACCCGCGGACCAAAATTGACCCACTTGTAAGATTAAGGTGAAGGTAGCAGTGCCGAGAATCTGAGTGGCTAGTTAGTGGTAAAAGAGGTCTAGTCTTTAACAGCTCTCCTCGACGCCAAGGCACGGGTCGGGTGTAAAAACTTAGTTGCCTAGTCCATGTACGCCGTCCCTGCATGGATTGTCTAACCCCTTACGCGCTTACTCGTGGGAACAAAAATGAAGAACTCAAATAAAAACAAAAAGAACAATACAGAAAACGAAAAGAACAATAATAATAACAAAAACAATAATAACAAACAACAACAAAAAGTCGCTGAAGGTGGTTAGGGGAAACCCTTGCCTGCTGAATGCAGTGGTGTCCCAACAAACCAACATAAACCGGCTGTTGCGGACAACTCAAATGCAGGAGACCAGCAGGGGAAACCTGAGCTGGCCAAAGGCAATGAACACCCAGCTACAACTTTAGCTGTGGTTAACTCTAACGAGGTACCTCTCGACTTTTCAGTCGGTACCTCGAAGGTCTATGCTGGTAATAAACCAGCAGAAATCCCTTCTTCGGGTGCCACGGTAAAACCCGTGTGCAACCCTGCGGTAACTCTGCCAGCTGAACCTTCTGCCCAGGCAGCAAGTTCAGTCCAGGCACTCACTTGCGCCCAAACGGTAGTCGATGTAGCCCCCAAAGATCGCAAAAATATGTCCAGAAAGGCCTTTATTGAAGGGCGTGCCGCCCAAAGACTGGTAAATAAAGTTTGCCCTCCGAAAAACTTTCAAAGGAAGAAAAATCTTCCCTTGCCTGGGCAAAAGCCCATTTAGCTGCTGCGGACAACCCCAATTTCGATTTCGATGTAGAAAGACCATCTACATTGACAGCGCCGAAGAGGCAACGGTCGGGAGAGGAGAAATCCCAGCAGTAAAATATCCAACCGGACACCAAACGTCCAAAAACTACAGGCAGTATTACTCAATCCAGAGTCGTCAATAGGCCTTACAGTGAGGTTGCTAAAGACCCACTGATAAGGGCTATTATCGACAAAAGCGTTTGTGACGGTGTTATCTCTCGCGAAAAGTGGGAGATGATCCGGATCAAGTTGCTGGAACAATATGCCAAATTTCTTGCCGATGAATCAAGTCAGGTACCCCAAAATGTGGATGCTGGCTGGTTCCAAGGCCATATCAAGCTGCTCTCATGCTCAAGTGAGGGTTCAGCTATTCAACTTAAGCAGGATGTTACGTCCCTAGGGGAAGTGTGGCCAGGTGCGAGATTGGACGTGGTTCCGGTAGGTGAAATCCCTCGCAGACCGAGATCCGTAGCAATTATACCTAGGGAACCTCACGACCCTGCGACAATTCTGGCGATCATCCGGAGAGGAAATCGTGACCTACCGGCCAGCGACTGGAAGGTGGTGAAAGTCTCCGAACCGGTGGGTCTGACCAGAAAGGCGGTTCTCGTCCTTAATAAGGACTCTTTATCACCACTTCGAAAGAAGCAAGGCAAAATATTTTATGGATACGACAGTATCAAACTGAGCATCTATCGAGGTGATGACAAAACCAACCCCGAAACCTCCAGCGACAAACTGGTAGGGTCGCAAGGTAAAGGCGTGACTGAATGTATCAGCCGACAAACTATGGCCATAAACGAGGAGGTGAATGACCCCGCGAACTCAGAGACTGCAGAGAGTTCTCAATCAGAATCATGTCTGGTTGGGGAGCTCTTTGAGCGTCTGGGTGTTGCGGAGGACGAAGATGCGCTTCTGGAATCTGATCCAGAAGACATAGACGTCACTGTCATTTACGATCCCGATAACGATGGCGAAGGCGATTCAAGTTAACCTTCACCATTCCAAGGCAGCTTCTGCTGCATTAATTCTTCGCCTTATGGAACGAGGAGAAGATATAGCGTTAATCCAAGAGCCGTGGATCAATAGCGGCAAAATATGTGGACTTAACGCACGAGGCTACAAATTGATGTATGCAACAACAGCAGGTAACAATAACAAAAATATTAGAGCCTGTATTTTAGCAAAAGAACACCTCAATATCTTCATTTTATCTGATTACAGTGATGAAGATACGGTGACTGCAGTATGGGAGGATGCAAAATCAGCAGTGTGGATATCATCCACGTATATGCGACACGACCAAGCAGAATCCCCACCCAGCAGCCTGGTTAGCAAAATGGCCAGAGCAGCAAAGGCGAAAGGCGTTCCTTTAATAATGGGCACTGACGCAAATGCGCATCACCAAATCTGGGGTAGCTCCGACACAAACTACAGAGGTGAGAGTATCTTTGATTTTATACTTAAAAACAATCTAGAAATTGCGAATAGGGGGTCCGAACCTACCTTTGTTGTATCAAACAGACAGGAGGTTTTGGACATCACGCTAGTTAGCACACATCATGCACTTTTAATCGAGAATTGGAAAGTCTCAGATGACTGCTCCTTCTCCGACCACCGTTACCTGGTCTTCTCTATTAGTAGGAAGAAGGTTTCGACCACAGTCTATAAAAATAGACGCAGAACGAATTGGGAGGAACAAAGCGTGTTTCTCACGAACGTAATTACGCATCCTTACGAAATTAGGGACACTAAGCATATTCAAAATGCTGTGAGAACAATCACAAATGCCTTTAAAGACGCAACTGATAGGTCATGTCAACCATCGGTCCAGCGCGTTAATCGAAAACAACCATGGTGGTCTAAAGAAATAGCCGAATCTCGCAAGATTTGCCGCAGGCTTTTCAACGAAGCAAAGAGGACAGGAAACTGGTCACTCTACAAATCTTCGATAAGTTCAAAAATCAGGTCAGAAACGCTAAACGTAAGTCATGGAAAGATTTTTCAGCGGCATTGAAAATTTTTCTGAGACTAACAGACTGCGTAAAATACTGGCCAAACAAGCGCCTATTCCTGGATATATCCAAAAAGCAGACGGCACATGGGCAACCAGTGCACAAGAATCACTGGAAGTCCTTATGGAAACCCATTTTCCAGGATGTTAATCCATTACGGAACGGCAACACGATTCCGTCCAACCTTGTACCTCATACCGCAATCATTGATGCGGATAGGTTGCATTGGACTATTAAAAGTTTCCATCCCTATAAGGCTCCAGGGCCGGATGGCATAATTCCCGCTGATCTTCAGAATAATCTGGATCTGGTAACATCATGGCTTTTAGCTATATATAAAGCCTGTCTATCTGGAATGTCTTACATTCCAGACCAATAGACAAAGTGTAATGTGATATTTATTCCCAAGGGAGGAAAAGTATCACATGCGAGAGCAAACGATTTCAGACCAATAAGTCTAACATCCTTTCTTCTCAAAACACTAGAAAGACTTATCGAAATCCACATAAGAATGACAATCGATAAGAATCTCCTCTCCCCGTCCCAACATGCTTACACAAAGGGCAAATCTGTTGAGACGGCGCTGCACTCGCTCGTGGGCTACATAGAGAAGTCCTTGGAGCATAAAAAATACACTATGGTGGCCTTCATGGATATTGAAGGAGCATTTAATAATATTAATCCGCTGGCAATAACTCAATCTCTCACGGAGGTTGGGGTTGACCATTCAATCATCAGGTTTATAACAAATCTGTTAGGTTATAGGGAAATATCATCCTCATTTGGTTTAGCTAAAATCACCAAGATAGCAATAAGAGGCACCCCTCAAGGAGGGGTACTGTCTTCGTTGCTTTGGAATATAGCAATTAATAAGCTATTAATAAAATTGGATTCCATGTACTTCAAGACAATTGCATATGCAGATGATGTGCCGGTTGCAATTGCTGGAGCTCATGTTGATACAATGACACAAAGATTGGAAAAAGCATTCAGAGCAATCTGTTCCTGGGGGGATCAGAACGGGCTGGGTGTGAATCCATCTAAAACGGAGCTTGTACTATTCTCAAGGAAATACAAGGTTTCAACGTTCAGACTACCTATATTAAATGGGGTAACACTAAATCTATCTGATAGCGCGAAATATCTAGGCATAATATTAGATAGTAAACTTTCCTGGAAAATGAATGTTCAGGCTAGAGCGTCCAAAGCTATGACGGCAATATATGTATGTAAGAAAGCCATTGGCACGACCTGGGGGATGAGCCCAAGGAATGTAAATTGGCTGCTTGAAGCAGTAATCAAACCAATATTATTTTATGGTGCAACTGTCTGGTGGAGAGCACTAGATTTTAGGACAAACGTCTCTATTATAGAAAGGGTGTTGCGCACTATGGCGATCCTTATAACTGGAGCCATCAAGTCAACACCAACGAAGGCGCTTTGGGTCGTTATCCTGGTAATATCTAAAATTTGACTTTATACCCAATTTCTCTGCACTCTCCAATAAATTATCCTTTAGGATCTCAAGGTACCTACATTTGTCCATTGTTGTTTTAATAAATGTGAAATTTCCATTACCAGCTGTCGACATACAGGCCCAAACCATAACACTGCCACCACCATGTTTCACTGTAGCTTTTAGGTTTTCTTTTTTGAGCTCCGTATTTGGTTTCCGCCATACATAAGACATGCCATCTGATCCGAATATGTTAAATTTTGATTCGTCGGCAAAGATAACCGAATTCCAAAATTCTGAATCCTTAGTAGAATGTTCTTTGGCGAAATTTAATCTGCAAAGTCTGTTTTTCGGGTTAATAAAAGGTTTCTTACGTGCGACTCGGCAATGAAAATCAAGTTGGCGCAATACACGGTGACAGTTTCGACGCAACATTGCTTTCCCAGGCCAGCTTCAACTTCGGCAGTCAGTTTTGGAGCTGAAACCTTTGGATTCGTCTTTATTTTTCTTATAATATTTCGCTCGTCGTGTTCGGTGAAAATTTTATTTGGTGCATTTCTGCCTTTGTTATGGACCCTATTTTCATGAATAAAGAGCTCGATGATTTTTTGCACTGTGGAAGTATTTATGTTAACTATTTCTGCTATTTTTCGCTGTGAGTGACCGTTTTTAAAAAGGTTTAAGACCAATTCCCGTTGTTTTATCGTTGTGCGCGGACCCATTTGAATTTTTTAAAACTGACACTTCAAGTAAAAAATTTAGACTGAATATTCAACGCCAGACATTGCCAAAAATAGAATACAGAAAAATTCAAAAATAATAACCCTCCATTGGGGTACCGTTACAGTCACAAATGACTGCATAATTTAAGCTTTGAGATGGAAAAATGGGATGTTTTTTGTTTTAGTAACTTTTAAGTATTTAAATGCAGATTTTTGAAGTGAATGATTTTTGATTGTTTATCCTGAATATTTTCTATTTTAAATTGTGCAATTTTTTTTAATGTATTGCTAGTTTCGTTTTTATAGAGATTTTAAATGAAAAAATTCACTACATAAAAAAGTGTGAGCCACTGTATATATGCAACACCTTTAATATGCAGCATCCGTGGAAAACAACATCTAAATTTGTATATGTGTATCTGTATCTGTACAAATAATTTTTAATACAAACGAAGAGTGCAATAAATACAAATTGTTAATTCGCCAATGCAACAAGTGAAGAATATTTTAAGTTAACGGCAACAACAACAACAACAGATTAGTTGGGTTTTTAAGTTTGTTCAATATTGTTGTAGCAGTGCAAGTTTTATGCTTTTATGTACAACTTTACGTTGTATCCAGTAGTTTGTAGTCGTATTTTAAAGATAAGAAGTGATAAAGATTTTTGTTCCTCGTGCAGTTGCTGTTGTTTTTTGTTATTTTAAATTAAACTGTTGGTAATGCATGCAATACACACTAAAATCGTGTGAGAACGCTTTTAAGTTTCGTTTTTGTTTTTCTTGCAAAACCCACAAAAATATTGAACAAAACCTAAAACGTCAAAAATTACTTTTTTTATGCTTTGCCTTCTTTGCGATATTGATTGATGTGCTCCATAAAGTTTTAAGTGGATTAAATAAAATTTATATTTTTTTTTACTTTTAATTTTTTAATAATTTTCTCTCAATAAAGCCGATTTTACTTGTCTCGATTTATATCGAGCCTTCTCAGGGATCGCACTATACGAATTGTTATAGATGGGATTTTATCAAATGAGTTCAAGATTAATTCAGGGGGGTCACAAGGCTCTGTTATTTCACCTACCCTGTTTCCTATTTTTTTAAATGACCTTCTTTGTCAAACACTCTACTACCTATCTACTCTTTTGCAGATGACAGCAGCATTTGCTATTCGCATTCATTCTGCAAACGGCCGAGCCTATTAGAGATTGGGGCCAAAACCCCCCATATTGTTGGGGCCAACAATATCTTATTGGGGCCAGGCCAATAGTGTCGATGTTAATGCTCGTAAGACTCAATGTTGTAAGCTAACGCACAGACGTTCGATCGAAAATGGTGCTACATCTGTAATTATGGGTAGCATAAGTATTAATTAATCGGAAGCTCTTGATTTTCTTGGCATGAAAATCAAGTGTGCCTATCGATGGACTAAACACATTTTTCAAGTCTCAAAAGAAGCTTTCAAGTGTCTCGGTTTTCTGAAACGGTGGAAAACATATATGTATCACTCCATCTGATCTACTTACTCCAGCTTGGCCGAATCTTAGTGGTATAATTGTTTTTGTGTAGCTATAGTTGCTGGCAATTGTTTTATTAATTTTTCAAATCTTATTTATTATGGTATGCAAGTGGATAATTGTTATGTTATTTAATGGAAACGATATGTTAACGAAAACGGCTAAATTAAGTTGTTATTGTCTCAATCAATTTAAACAAGTACTATTTTACAAATCTTACTCTATTTTGTAGTATATACCAAAAGTTAAGAAAATTTAGTCAAATATAACAAAATTACACAAAAATAACGAAAAATACTACAAATGTAAATGCTAAAATGTTAGAAGACTCTTTAGCATCTTTCATTTCTTAAAAAAAAAATAAAAGGCCCAACTATAATATGCATAAGCTAGCTTAAGCCAACTTAAGCAACTGTGCAATTACATATAAATCATATGTGGCAAACTATAATGTACTTAACAACACTTTTCGTTGAGCTTCGTCAAATGCAAAGCGAATTCATACCAGGTGGAGTTGATAGCCCAGCTGATTGTTTTTTGCTCTCGTTTTTTGCTAATGTCTTGTCAAAAATATTTTGTTTCATATCTGCTAATTTAATGTTAAAGTTGTTGTTTTGTTGTAGTTGTTGCTCTACTGCTCACACCTGGTATGGATTCGCCTTGGTCAGATGTCATTTGGTTAAGCAAAGTCCGAAACCGATCGCAAATTCCGTACGGAAACAGCTGTTTATGCTATATGTTTTACATAACTATGAATGTACATTGATAAAAAATTCCAATGGAGAACGAAAGTGAACAAATTGTATCTAAATTTAATATAAAATTAAAAAAAAAGAAGTTTCTATAAGAAGAAACGGGAGGCATTGTATAACAATCGTAATTAAAAAAAGAGCATTTTATTGTTTAGGAGTTGAGTGATGCACACCGCTGTATTTTTTTAGTACTTTTGGCCAAAATTACACATACAACAAAAAATGTTAAATTTTTCTTTCGAAATTTTCTTAAAACTATTAAAAAATAATTATTAATTTGTATACGTAAAATTGTATATATAATACAATATTTGTATATATAAAATATGTTTTTTAACACCTTTTTGTTAACAAATTTAATTTATTCAGAAAAAAATTATTATTTTTCAAAAGTACGAATAAAACAAATATGCTACTGTGTCATAATAGTTTTTAGATTCATATATGTAAGTACATTGTAGCCACCTAAAAGTCTTCAATAATTTGCTTAAGAATTTGACAGACTTTTCGTTCATTTTTTGACATTAGCTTAATCCAGCTTATGCATATTATAGTTGGGGCTAAAGATAAAAACCATGCAATTTAACGCTTTAATAAAAACTGAAAACTTGGCAGCACCTTTTATTTTTGTAAACAAGACACTATTTACAGAACAATCTACAATCACAGAATTTTATACAACACCTAGGTTGCAACATCCTGAGAATTACCCAGAGATGGGTTCTTCTAAATATTTAAACCATATCTCCAGCTCTGTAAAAGGCGAATTGGAACAAAACATTGTCAGGGCACTTACTAAACAAAACTTTTAAAACTACATCTGTGAATTCCAAGCTTGTTATGAAAATGTTTTTGTATCCTCAATTTTAACCTTAAGTTTTAATTCTTCTAAATCTCTGCTGCAACTTGTTTCACTTTTTTTTGTAAATCTAGCATTTGTTTTTTTTTTTTTTTTTTTTTTTTTTGAAGAAACTAAAAATGGCACAAAGTCTTAGTGGACTAGAAATTTGAATGCCACATTGTGTTTTAGTTACAGCCTGTGGCACTCCATGTTGTTTTTAATACTGATGGCAAGTTTTGAAATTATTTCTTTGCAGTTATTTGATGACCGTTTTTATTTTTTGTTGTTTCCTCAAGTGCGTCCGTTAAGATTTGCAACAAAAAATAAATTAAACACACATTTAATAGGTACAACAAAAATGACATTACTATAAGAAAAAGTTGATGAACAGGTTTATTATGAGCATTGTGCGACGACTGTCCGTCTGAGTTTTCTTTACTAACTTCAATTCAACTTAAAACAAAACGGATTTAAAATAAACCTGTGTTGTTTTATTTTTTTTTTTTAATTTTTTATTTTGTAAAATGTACGTACGTTACCTTTTGTGTAAATCCTTGACAGATCAATGTAGTTTTCATATGTATATGTACATGCATATGTCAATGTGTGGGTAAAGTTTTTGCGTTTTGCTTATCACTGCTTGTTCGAATATTTGGACGAAAGAGGTTTTATGCATTTTCAAAATTCATTTATCCGTTAATTACTAAAGTTGTTTAATTTGGAAAAAAGCGTGATTTCCCCTGACTAAAATTAGGACATGTGTTTGTTTTTGTTTTTGTTTTTAATTTTGCTTTTATTTTTCATTCAGCCTTGAGTTTTTAGGACAAATGTAAACGCATTAGTTGATTGTTTTTCAGTTTTTGTTTGAAAGGAAATATGTATATACACATACATATGTACATAATTATATTAATTATGTTATGTATTTATGTACAATGTACATACATATGTACATACGAGTATGACTGAAAACATAATACTGGACCAAAAAAAATTTTTTATCACAACTACTCTTAGAAACATCTTCAATTTTCCACTTGAAGGACAACTCTTATTTTTTAATTGTATCTTCACTTTAGAACTAGCTTATGACCTGTTTAACAAAGTCGAAAAAAGAGTTCACTCCCAAATTAGGGAGAAGAAAATTGATTTTGGCTTACACGCTGCTTTGAACGATAAGTCGAATGAAAATTTCAACACTTCGAATACAAATGTCAAAATCAGACACTTGCTTGTGTAAAAAGTTTAGCTACAAGCAAAGTTAAAGGGTGTCTCCATATTGACGTTGTATATCGTTTAAATTTTATTTTATTTTTTTTTAATTTAATTTCTACATAGTTTCAATATGCATCTGTCTGTAAAATTCGTTTTTAATACTTTTTCATTTATTCTTGACTCAATAATTGTTCCAAATATCAAATGGTTTAATTTTAAGGCTCGATGTTGAATGTCAACCACACCTAAACGTCAAGGTTTTTTCTGCATTTAATTTGACATTTCTCAATTTCATACTATCTCAATTTGAACCATGGAAAGATACACAATGGAGCAACGCGGCAAGAAATGGCAATAGTGGATGATCAATTTTCCAAGAAAAGAAGATGAGGCACATTTTCACCTCAGTGGTATCGTCAATAAGTAGAATTGATGCATTTGGGCGAATGATAATCCAAGAGTGACTGTCGAAAAACCAACGCACCCACAAAGAGTGACTGTTTTGTGCGGTTTATGGAGTACTATCTCAATTTGAACCATGGAAAGATACACAATGGAGCAACGCGGCAAGAAATGGCAATAGTGGATGATCAATTTTCCAAGAAAAGAAGATGAGGCACATTTTCACCTCAGTGGTATCGTCAATAAGTAGAATTGATGCATTTGGGCGAATGATAATCCAAGAGTGACTGTCGAAAAACCAACGCACCCACAAAGAGTGACTGTTTTGTGCGGTTTATGGAGTAGCGGCATCAACGGGCCGTATTTTTTGCAAAATAAGGCCAGTCAGGCAGTTACTGTGAATAGTGTTAGCTATCGTAAGATGATAACGAACCTTTTATGGCCCGAATTGGGAGATATGGATGTGGACGAAATGTGGTTTCAACAGGACGGTGCCACTTGCCACATAGCTAACGAAACAATGACTCTTTTGCGCGACAACTTCAATGTCCGTGTTATCTCACGTCGTGGCGATGTCAATTGGGTGCGAAGATCATGTGATTTGACACCGTTGGAGTTCTTTCTTTGGGATTATTTGCAAAAAAAGGTGTACATCGATAAGCCAGCAATAATTCAAGAGCTAAAGGATGAGAAATTTCGGCACATTAACGGTATAGAACCAGATGGAGGTGTGGCGCTGAGTTCGCGGCGGCCATTTGGCCGATATTTTGTTTCATACATAATTGAACCATACCAATATTATCAAAATAAAAAGAAATGACAATCATTTCCTAAATAATTTGTGTTTTGCTCAAAATCAACATCGGCCCTTAAAAATTTTAAAATCCTTTATTATGAGATTGATCCAAAAATGGATCTCAAAATGCATCGAAATTCATTACACCATTTCAGGACAAACTTCAACCTTTTTTATAATTTCTTCGGGCCAATTTCTTCATTATTGTTTGTATTTCATCTTCTGGTGTGATTTTAATTTAAAAAAATACTTCAGATTTGTTAAAAAATTAAAATTAAAATCTATTGAAATTCTCCAAACCCAAACACAGAAAAAACATGTTCACTAATTAAAGGTTTTCATTGGTTTCAGATTACATTGTAATTAAATAATTAATGGATTCAATTATTTGTTTACTTGGGATTTTTTGTTCTGTTTTAAACAAATATATATTTGAATCAATTAAACAATTAATTGAACTTTAATTTAAAACTAATTAAAATCTTTAATTGGTGCAAAAAAAAATTTCTCTGAGTTTCACATTAACTGAAGTTGTGAGAGCTTACTTAAAAGAAAATATTCTCATAGGCGACATTTTATTTTCCAAATTGTTTCGGCCGATTTATTTAAACGTAATCTCTGTTTTTCTCTAAAATCTTAAGAAGTTTATTTTAAATTTCTTCTGATATAGCTATAAGACCTTAGTTATTTTTTTAACCCGGAGGCCACACCTGATGAATTTATATCGTGATAAATGTCAAATTTATATCATGATGAAAATTCATCTCGTGTAGATTTCATTTATAAGCATTACATCAGCGTTATAATTATATTATGATGTAAAACGCCATTTATTATATTATGATGTAAAACGCCATTTCAATATATACAATTTACACTAGCGTTTATTTTTTTATTGCAAAAAAGGGGTCAAGCAAATATGATAATTTTGAATTCCTTTCAGTAATTTTTTAAATAAAAAACAATTAATATTGTGTGGCAAGCATAAAAATGTACGTTTTTGGTTTATTTTACTAATTTTAACACATATGTATATTTAAGGTTAATTTCATATCTTAACCTCGCGGCGAAAAATTAAAAATGAATCGTCATAATACAAATGCATCAACGTCTTCCCCTATGTATTGATATTGATAAAAATTTGGCTTTTGCTCTGCCGACGTTATATTACAAGTTATGATGAAAATTCATCACGTGTGGACGGGTAAAGGGTATTAAATTTTCGAAGATCTTAAATAGTTCCCCAAAGAAAGATCTAGTTCGAAGATAAAAAAGCCAAGTTATAATTTAGTGTGATCTATCAAGCTAACAAGCGAAGCTTCTTAAGTAATAAAAATACTAACAAATTGTTTTTGCAATCAAGGTTTTTAAAACATGCAGTCAAAAATTATCAAATATGCAATTAAAACATCGAAAATATGCATTTAATACGACAATATGCAAAAATATGCACTTGCCATAAAAATATACAAATTGATGCCAAACTGCTTAAAATTAGATGATTTGGATAGAAAATTGATTACTACATTTCACCAAGAAAACATGTATTAGAAACATTAGAAATCCGAGATACAAAATATAAATTAGTTTTTCAGATATAAAAATTGTATAGCTCCTATACTACAAACGACTTACAATTAACATGCTGTAAATTTCCAAACAAAATTTATGTAAATCGTTTTTGCTCATATCTCAAATTAATTTCGTTATTACTCGTATTACTTGCTAAACTTATTTATCTAAAAAGTCTCTTTGCGAGTGGTGACCAAGAATCATTATATCAAATTGTAATACACGCATACATATGTACATTCGTATAAAAATTGTTAAATTACTTCTTTACTTTTACGATTGCAATCATTAAATTAATGTTCCTGCATTTTCTCATTTACCTCTTTTCTATTATTTCAAGCACAAACTCAGAACCAGCACACGAAAATGTGCAGACAACACAGATTGCCAGGTGGATGATTATGATGATGATGATGATCATTACCATTATTATTATTGCACACAAATAACCTTGACAATACATTCTAAGTAGAGCGGCAACAGCAACCAGGGATGGTAAATGAAATTTTAAAATTGCACCAAGTGGATTCTTGTATTTTACTTTGTTAGGTAAAATTTTTATTCATATTGAATAAAGAAAAATCACAGATAAAATTGTTACTCTTTTTATTATTAAAGTTTTAACCAAAACAATAATAATTAAAATTTTTAAACAGAATTTTTTTAATTTTTTTTTATATATTTGCTTAAAGTTTTGTCAAAATCAGGGACCGTAAATAACAGTTATAAAAAAATACACTCAAAAACTCTTTTTGATAGAGTCTACGGAAATCTATACTGTCATATATCAACACATTTGTATTGACGAGCTCTTTCAGAATCTATGATGATCTTAAAAAATCGATCTCAACATCATAGTTAAGTTATTTTTTAACGTAAAAATAAAAACTCAAATGAAAGTTTAAAAAAAAGAATTTTATTTTGCCGTCATTAAATAAAACTTTTTTGAGGAATTTTATTTTTTCCGTCAAAAAATAAAACTCGTTTTGCTTATTTGTACAATTTTTGTTGTGGATAGATTTGAAATTAGACTGCTCAATATCAATTTAAGAGCATATAATGCTCTTTCCACGCTTCCCTGGGAACAAACTATTGTCTTTTTTTGCCAATTTACGGATATAGATAATGTATTTTTTCCTCCTAGAGAACAAATTATCAAGAAAAATCCGGTGAAAATGGGAAAACATCCTGAAGATCGTTAATTAAACAATAACAAATTAAAATCTACATTATTTTAATGACGATTTATTCAATTTAAATGCAAATGGTTATCAATTTACATAAAATGAGTTTTATTTGCTGACGAAAAAAATAAAACTCTTAAAAAAGTTTTATTTTTTGACAGAAAAATAAAATATTTTTTTAAAACTTTAATTTGAGTTTTTATTTTTACGTTGAAAAATAACTTGTATAGATGAATTTTTTTAATTTAATTCTCAAAATAACTGTTATAAAATAATTTTTTTAAAACGATAACGGTTCCTTAGCCAAAGCATATTATATCCATGCAATAAAAAAGCATTTCAGGCCTCGCAAATTCACAATACCGGTTAGTTAGGGGATACAAAATCCAAGACCGAATTAATTTTACAGAATCCAGAAATCAGAGCATAGTGGCGCAAATTCATTATAGATGCTCAGATAACTGATGAAGTATGAACGGGCCTGCTTGCGAACTTACGATGCTCTTCTGGCATAAACTAGATCAGTTCCTCACTCTTATTTTTCTAAGACTATATAGTTCATATTTATTGAAGATACAATAAATAAAATATGAAAAAAATATAGGAAACAATTGAAAGACATCTTGCCTATGATTAGGGCCCATTTAAAGTTTGATAAATGCGTCAGAAAATTAAGATTTTCAACAAACAAATACTCCAGAAGTTGCCATGTAAGAAACTTTCCCAAGGACGTTATAATTTAATTATATGCAGAGCCTGTACACAAATCAGGTTACGGCCTTCGGGAGTAAGACTTCGGAAATGCAATACACTTTGTTATTTTCTGCAGCCCGCTGTACCATATTCTATATGAGAGCAAAATAAATGCAAAAATTGTTTAATGTAATTTGTTACTAGCCGTTTATTGGTTGTTATAACGGCAGAAATGTTCCACATTATCTGTACATGATTTTCAATAGCTCTTTTCTTATTTATTTTACTTAACTTACCAAATCTATAATCTGGATCACTTGCCTATTACAGGTAACACAAAGCTACCGAAGTGCGAACCCACCTTCATACTTCCTGGCTCTCGTGAACCTAAGCCAAAAGCATAAATTATTATATGTATATAAATAATTTATTTTTATTATATATAATAAATAATTAGAACTCTAAATAAATAACTTTTATATGTTGAAAAAATCAGAATTACAACATTTAAAATCATCTGCAACACAAAACTGTAAATTTAAAAAATGTAATTTACACCAAATGAGTTATAAGTGTAACAATGTACTTTCTAGATTTCAGTTGTACCAAAAAATATAATGGCAATGTACAAACTTTACCATCCCTGACAGAAACTAATGTTAATTGTATGGATTTGTGTTTATTGTGTGTATTTTCTTTAATTTAGTAAGAAAAAATATGTCTTTTGGAAATATGCTGAGCATGACCATGATCTTGGTTACAATAAATTAAGTTTGCTTCGTTTTTACAAATGCAAAAACATGATAAAAACAGGTATGTATGAAGAACGAAGAGTATTGCAAATGATGAAATAAAACCAGATTTATTGCATTTTGGTGCAACTCACAATTTCTATTTCAGTTTTTTTTTTTTGGGTTTATTCCAGCTCATTAAATTAAACCGAAGCTACTCGTAAAATAACTAATGTTTTTTATTGGTTGTTGGATATTTTGGTCTGCAACAGAAACATGTACTTGCCACCCGGTTTCTTTCGCTCCTTTTCAGTGGAGTGAAAATTGAGGCTAAATATGTTTGTATTGTATCACAAGTGTGACTGGCATGAAAAACTATGTAAGTTTTGCGCTAAATAGAGATCATGGCCATACATATGTATGTATCCGTTTCTGTGGTTTCCATAAATTATTTAATTTTCAAACAACAGCTTTAACAATCAAAATTTAATGTTAAATGTTATATCGATTTTCTATAATAATAAACATTATCTTCTAAAAAAAAACATAACTTTGTTGAAGTATGTATAGGATCAACGGTGGTTTGGTGTTGAATTACACAACTTTTATTACTTATACAGACATTAAATCAAAACATTCATAATATTTGTAATAGTTTCTCGTTGATACGAGTATTACATTATTTTAATATTACTTTAATAAACCTTGACATTATATTATTTGAACAGGCGAATTTTATTGGTTCTTAAATTTCAGTTTAAAAGTCTAAAATAGTTTCTAAGAGTATCTTCTCTAAGAGTTATTGCGAACTTCCACTCTTATCGCAAAACTTTTGCTATAATAACAACTAACCGTAAAATAGAGCAACCTAAAATCAATTAGCGGTAAAATTTAGATTTGCTTCTAATGCTATTCTAATATAAAGTCACGCCAGACAAAAAAGCATTTATTCTCATTAATTCTACGTTGACGATAGCAAGTGTATGACAAAGGTTAATAAAGTAAACTAATTATAATAAAAAACTCGGTTATTAAACGAATATTTAATTTTAGATTATTTCAATTTTGTGTAACATCTCGCCATATTGTGGGTAATTTCCTTGAATGGTGATACGTTTATTTTAAATTTACATTTAATTATGGTTTCTGCAGATGCAATCTTCGATTGAATGATAAATTTCTTAAGCAGTACTCAGTAATCCCCCTTATAACACGATGGATTGGTTCCGAGTTATAGGACAACGCCTTATACCAGTATTCGCATACAACGCTCTTGTATGATCCCGTATAACATGTTATGTACAAATGATTCACGTTTAACTCTTTTTGTTTTCGGGATTTAAATCAAATATTAAGAAAAAACTATGTTATGAACAAAATATGTGCGTTTTATTAAAATCAAACTAAAAACATTTTAAATAATGAACATTTTTTAACTAAAACACAGTTAAAAAAATTACATAATTCCGAAAACAGTTTTATTACATATTTATTCGGCGTCTTTGCTATCTGAAATAACGTTCCACCGACATCTTTTTTAATAGAATGTTCAAGGGATTTACTATCAGAATTTTTGTTTCTTTTCTTTACTTAAGAGCATATCTTCTTGTTCGTCTGTATTAATTAAAATTATACTATTTAATGCTTCTTCGTTTTCAATTTTATATTTTTTTCTGCATTATTATAATGCAAGACGGTGTTGAATATTTATTAAAAATACAATCAAGTACGTCATTCCCACACGTACGATTCCGTACTACCTTCGATAGATAACTTTAAGATTACAAGTTATAAATTTTTTTCACATCATATGGGGCCTCCTTTAAGTTTTAATTATTTTTTAGACTAGAGGATATTACTAAATACCCTGTTTAAATACCAAGTGTGTCTGCCTATAACGTTTTAAAGGGAAGGCCAAATTCCTTAAATTCGTGAGATCTAGGGAACACCCAGCATATTACTGGTTTAATATAAGGTCATATATGTCACTATCGAAATACCCTTTAATTTTAGGTTTAATTTTTTACTTTTTATAGGGGAAAAATATATACATAATCTGTTTAGATTATTTCACAAGCTTTTATTTTTTTTTTAATTTTTTGCTATAGCGGACATAATTTTACACACTCCTTATAAATTTATGGTTAAACAATTAACTCATATTCGCAAAATCGTGCCACTATCGGAACACCCTACACGCCCGTGGCAACAGATCTTCTCTAACAATTTTAAGAATCTATACAATAAAATCAAGTCACTGTCGGAACACCCTTTAATTTTTATATTTATTTCTAATACTAGTTTATATAGTTTCTGCCTCTTACGGTTCAAGAAATATAAATCAATAACTCGTCACTTTCCGAACACGCTGTATGTTTTAGTACAACGGTTTACGGTTTAAGAGGTAGAAAGTGCTGACATACGGACAGACATTTATTTTATTTTATTTAAAATAAAATTTCTATACCATTTAGTACATACATATATGTATAAATAGATTTTTTACTATACAAAAACTGGGAACACAAATTTAATAAAATAATTTAATTTTATAACAACATAATTGACACAATTTGCAAATTACTTATCATCATAGATTTTATAGTACAGAAATATAACGTGAAAATCCCCGCGTTATATGGGGGAATACCCATGTTATACGAGGGACTTAAATCGCGTAATATGAAAATGCGTTATAAGAGTACTGTCTTACTGTTACTGTCTACTGTACATATATAAAATTAAAATCAGATTCGCATAGGCTTGAGTTAAGCCGGTTTTTTCTTTCAAAGTTTAAATTTAAGTTTTAAGCATAATATACTTTCCCAACAAAAATCCATTCATATAAATAATATTCTATAAGATTCCAAATATAATTTTTAAATATAATCCCCCATATATATAAAAAATAAAATATATTTGAAATCTATTTTAGAACTGATTTTTCATACAAAAGTTGATCTAAAATACATTTCAAATAAGTTTTATTTTTTATAAATATGGGGAAGAGATATATAAATTTTTGAAGTAAGGTTTAAGTTCGTTTTATTCTTTCTAAGTTCAAAGAATATTTTTTTTAAATTATTTTAATAATAAATATTTCGACTAATAAGATTTAAATATTTAATATAACAAACATATTTATATAATTTTCTTATATGTATTTATATTTATACACATTTATATTTTATATTTACACATATGTATATTTTTCTTTTTTTTAACCAAAAATTAATATCAAATGGAAATTTAAGTAACGTAACGACAGTAACATCACGCCAGATACTAAGGCTAAAAAACAAAACAAAGTCTTGCCCAATTGGCAGAGTTTTGTGATCCAAGTCAAAACCCTCTTACGTTATTTGTAACATCACGCCAGCACATATTTTAGCTTATATCTTCAAATTCTTAGGATCTCGATTGTTTGAATTTTTTTTTTTTTTAAATATAGTGATAATTAATTTGTAAATATAAAAAACCTTTTTACAAATTTGATTTATTCATTATTTTTTTAACTTGTGGCATGACATTTGTATGTATATGTATGGAAATGCCCTTATCGAATTTTGAATTTTTCATCTAATTTTCGACGACAAATATCGTCGTTAGCACTATATCGTGAATTAAATTGGTTTAAAAATCTTTTTCGCAGTTACATGAATATTAAAAAGAAAATGTTACGTTAAACCGATTTTTAAATCATATTTAAACATATAAAAAAATATTTTTGCAAGGCTATCAAAAAGCTTATTTCGAAAAAAAATTAAGATTATCAAAACAATCAAATATTGTTGTTATATGGACAAATAAATATGTTTTCGTGATTTTAAGTCAAAGTCTTTGTTTTGAAAACTTCGTGAAAATTTGCCGATTTGGCAAACAATTATCCATATAAAAAAATAAATAAAATCCAAACCTTCTTTATGGTTTTTTTCTTGTAAAATAAACCAATAGAAAACACTGAAATAATAGAAAATCACAGAGGCCAAAACCAAAAAATTTTTCAAACCAAACATTATTGCTTGTTTATAGTCATACATTCATTCATATTTGTAATATTTTATGATGGTTAATTTTAAATTTTATGCGTAAAAGCCATTTAATGATAAAATGTTAACAAAAGCTTGTCTATAGTGTCCAAAGTAATTTGGGGAACCACTACAAAATGTTCATCTCCGCCATACAGTTTCATAGAGAACACAATATGATTATTGTGACAACAATTTTTCTTTATATTTTTGCATTTATATTAAACAAAATATGTATTTAACGCTAAAACCGTAAAAAAAATATTATGATTTTTTTAGTTCTTGAATGAGATGAAATTAGTCCCTTTTCGACCCCCTTCTTTCCTCAATGATTTCTGTCATCCGACTGGAAAATTTACGAATACCTTACTTTCATTGAGTCTCGTTCTGTCACTTGCCTTTTACTCTCGACTGTAGTGATTTCAGACAGGCGACTGATATACATATGTCGACATTCTTCCTCATCACAGAGTCTATGGTAATTGCTATAATTTGCTTAAGGCTAGGTCTCTACAGCATCTCCATATAATAATATGTGTCTGCCCGTGGTCCAAAGCCTTTTTATGTTAGCCTTTTTCCAAGCACAACCCGCAAGTATCGTTTCATCGCGATTTTATCTTGGCCAGATAATACTTGAGAGTCCGAGACCTGCGCTAACGCAGTTAATCATTAGTAGGCACCCAGATTATATCCAATCTCCTTCTTGGTCTTCATGCCAACTTGTAGTGATAAATTACAGTCTTTGGTAGAAATCAAACCCACAACCCCGGACTGATAGACTAACACACTACCTGCTAGCCAACCGATGCACCCTAAGCAACATGGTTAAATTAAACCATATTTAAATTCTAACTACAACTAAATTTGTGTTAATAATTAAAAATAAAACTATATTTATAAGCATAATATATTATTATTATTAACCATAGTATGTTAAGTATGACTAAAAGCAAGCAAATAATGATTGGTTTTGGCCTTTTTTTAGTTCAGTAATATTTGTGTAAACTATTGGCTCATCTAAAAGCGTAAAAACATTAAATATACATTTGTTTTCAACAAATAAAATTGTTTTATTTTTTTATAAATGATAGTTTTAATATAAAAATATAAAACAATATATTAACAATAATATGTTTTGTATAATTACAACGATGTAATTCATTTTATAGTTGCTCTCAGATTATGGTTTTTTTTATTTAAATTTTTTTTCTAAAATAATGTGTCGGCTATCATTAGACAAATTTGAAATGGCTCCCTTCAGCATTTGGCTAATAATCGACCGCAAGCTATGACTTACAAAATTAGCACCAGGGTTTTGTTCTATAGATAAGGTAATTATTTTGACCGATTTGTTCTTTTTTCAAATCATTTATTGCATCTTCAAAATTTTATATTGATTTTAATGTAGTTAACAACACTTATTTATACAATTTAAAATTCGACTTCTTCTCCAAATTTGGCTTCAGCGAATTTTTTCCTATTTCCATATAAATGGCTTAGCGGAAGAAGATTTTGGTCGAATTAGGAGACATATTTGCAACAAACCCTTTTAAGAGGACAATTCGAAAGCTTACTTAGCACCTAAAAATGTTGGAAAAACTCTGACTTAAATTTATCGAGCTGAATGAAGACTATGTTGGAAAATAAAAAATAATCACCTCTAAAAAATGCGTGTTTGGCATGTTTTTGTAAAAACATTGTGAATTATTTATTATTTGGTGTAAAATTCTATTTAAAACTTAACCTAATTGCAGATTTTCGTGCTTCTAAAGATAGAAGAGCACACATTTCAAAATTATTTTATTATTATTTTTTCTCTACATTCTTGTTCTGTCGTTTGTGCATTTATTTGTATTCTTTTTGCAACAAATATTTTTTTAGCACAGAATTCTAATTGTAAGCATTCTCAATAAAATTATAATCGGATGTTGTGAAAAATAATGAATAATGGACGATTGACTTTATTTTTTTAATATTCTCTTCAAGTCGTGTGTGTTTCTACTTATTCTTAGTTGTACGATTTTTATTTTAAACTTTAAAATTATTTTTACTATGTTTTATTTTAATTTCAGCAAGGTTTAACGAGAGATTATTTATAAGTTACAAAAACAAAAAGATCTATTCACACGATTTTTTTCTTTATACACATATTTTTGTGTTAAATTTCGTTTGCAGCAAGTATGCACTGCAAAATTTTAAAAGTCGTTGAATATGTAGTTGATGTTACAGAAAGAGGAGAGAGAAATAAGAGAAGAAAAAAAAAATGAGAAAAAAAAGAAAGTTTTTTCTTTTTTACTTTAGCTACATAAATACGAAACTGGTCTTAAAATTACATTAAAAATCGTGAAGCACATCTTAGTCCTAAAAAATAATAGAATAAGGCCCAATTTTATAACTTGCCTTTAGCTAAAGTTAGGATTTTATTGGAGCGATAAGTAGTTTTTCGTTATAATAATAAGAATAATGCTCATTGCTATAACATGTCCTTATAGTACGTGATAGTTAAAAGTGGTTTTTAGCTTACTTTTAATAACGAAAAACTAAACTGATTTTCTAGCAAGTTGTTTTTTAAAGTCTAAATCTTACAGATCGGCTTGTTATTTTCCAAACAACATTGTATGTATTTTTTATTTTCTTTATGACTACTGTTATATTAATCGTACGCTTATATTTATTATAACTCTACTGGATCATCGCTGAAATTCTTCTTGAATCCAATTGTTTTTTACATATGTTGATTAAGTATTTCAGATAGATCTTCTTTTAGAAAAGGATTAAATTCAAAAAACTTTTGAGAAGTTTCTTCGTTACATTTCTTAGAATTTAAGATAACAGAAAAACATTTTATATTCCAGTTGATATTTTATTCTCTTGATGAGTTTTTATTCTCTTGTTTACGTTATTATCTGCTGATCAAATATAGCATATTATTGATGACTGAAATGCATAGGAAAATTTGTTTCATTGTCGGTTTTCAATTCTCTGTTACGATTCAAGAGATCTAGCCCTCTGCCAGATGGACAGACGGTCGCACATTGAATAAATATTAATAGCGTTATATCCTGTTCAGACAAGTTTTCTTAATTGCGACAATTTAATATTAATTGGGCAATTTAATTTGCTGTTCACACATGCTCAATTAAGCTTACTTAATTAGTATTTGACAGCTGAAAAAACATCGTTTTTATCATAATCATGATTTTTTTAATTGATAGAAATTTAAACACATAGACAACAGAGGCTACACCGCTATACGACTACAAATGCTATTGGCTACAATCTTCGCCGTGTAATCAGCAACTGAATTATGTTGAAGACGACAGCGACATACCTCATAACTATGAAAATATTGTAGAAATACATACATACATATTTGCTCAAACCTTTTGATTGTAAATGATTTTGTATTTTTAATTTTGTGACATTTTATTTTGTTGAATAAAATAAAATTGTCGCATACAAAAATAGAAATTAGGCTAAGTTGACTACAGCCACAACGGTGGTCGTGTAGCCATGTAGCTATGATGTCGTCAAAATAATCGTCTTCGTAAAAACGTGTGCATTTTAATTTTGACAGTTTGTAGTCGGTAATCCTGCTGTCATCTATGTGTTTAATGCTTTACTTGCGGACGATGTTAATTATAGCATATTGAACGCCATCTTACTTTGAAAGAGCTGGGTTGTTAAATGAAATTGTACATGAAAACTTACGCTAAATTGTATCGTTTGTGGAGCGAATATGGCTTGCTTAATTTATATCTTTTTTTTTTCTCACTGAACAGACTTCTCAGTAGACATACAACGAAGTTGCATTTCGTATTTTATTTAATTAATGAAGAAATTATGAACTAATTTCCCAATTTAGTAATTGCGTAAATTCTCTAACTAAGCAGTTAAGGCTTATGTCTGAAGAGGGAATTAGGTTTTAGTTCTTTAAGCACAGAAACAGAATAATAGTCATTGAATTTTTAAAGAAAAGACTTTGCATTGGCCTACTCTCAACTTTACCATATCTCATGGAAACAGCTATTTTTATGTATATATTATTATATTATCGAAAAAATAATTATTTTATGTTTGGGGTGTCAAGTACATTCCCTTCCCCCCTTCCCGATTATAGTCAAAAACTATACAGCTCTTCATCTCCATATACCAAAGTCACATACTGAATTTCACTTTGATATATCAAACGGTATTACCTGTGGACCATTCACAAAAATATTGCTATACACACCCACCCACAGACATACATAATCGTGAAAATAGTCAAAATGGATTCAGGAGACCTCAAAACGGAAAAATCCGTTGAAATCCCAACTTCTATTTTTTCATGATTACAATAATTTTCTTATATCAGAAGAAGATCTAGCAATGTTTTAAACCAGATTTCTTCTGGCAAAAGTAAAATTTGTTTAGCCGACGTCCAAAAGGAGAAGGTTAATAATTCGTGTCTATTTTTTCATTGTTACTTCAAAATTGGATCCATTTAAAATTAATTAAAAAATGTTTCAAACTGCAGTTTACGTGAATTTACGGAGCAACCATTATGTTTAAAACCGTATGCTTGCTTTATACCAGAAATAACTTTAACTTTTGCTCAAAAAATTAAATAAAATACAAAAACTAACATTTATGTTTGCTCAAGAAAGCAAGTAACAACTTTTTCTGGTCAAATAAAGAGAAATAAAAAAATATTTTGGCTTGAATATTCAAAAATCAAAATATAACTTGTGTTTTCTTTTCTGTAAAAAAAAAATAAAATTCAATAAACTTTTAATTTTGTCTTAAGAATAAAAATCGGGAATTACCTTTTTCGGCTCGAAGAACTATAGGCCTTATTTTCTAATACAACTTAACACAAAACTTAATGAAAAAATGTCCTTATTTCAAATATAAGCAGAACCGATGTTATAGCATTTTGTAGAATATATGCACAAATAATTATATAGACCTGTTTACTTTACTTTACATTTCTTATTGTTTCGCAAGGTCTTTTTAGTCAGCCTTCGCATCTAAGTTTCAAGAATGATATGACCATATTTTGAAATAACTTTTAAAAATATTTTTATTTCATGTTACACACACGTACAATTTAATATCGATGTTGGTAAATCCACTCCATTCATGCACTATTATTGCTTTGGCATGATATTGCGTTTATTCCAAAACTCACACACTCATCCGAATGATGCAAGAGAGAACATAAAATATTCGAGAGAGGAAAAGACAAAATATTTAAGTTGCTGTTTAAACACTTTTCACAGTGAACAAAGCCACTTTCATGCTTAACACATCCACTCAGAAACTTTTGTTGCACTTCTTTTAGTATAACATTTCAATCTGGCATACGAATATTAAATGACGTATTTATCACAAGCTACTCTTTGCATTCACTTGCTGGTGTTAACTTTTTTTATTTGTTTTTGTTTCTATCTTTTCTTTTTAAATTCTTTTCTCTTTTTGGTAGCTTAAGATTGCCAAACATTTATTTTCTTTTTTCTATGTATCTCTTTTATTTTACTGTAGGTTTTGGAAACTTTAAGCTGCGACAAAATACGTTGTTAACTCAAGCACGGTTCGTAGTAAACTGTTGGTTGCGATGTTGTTGGCCAAAATGCCAGTTGATACCGTCAATACATTCCCAGACACTAAAAGAAGTGGTTCGTTAAAGTGTTTGAAAAACAAGAAAGTGTGGTGAAATTCTTTACTTTGATTACTCGTATTTGCTAAGTTTTCTTTTATTTGTTTCGCATTATTGGCGTTTTGCCTTTATAAAAATGTTAGCTTTTTTAGATGACTTTGAATTTAAGACAAATGAGCTTTTTCGTTGGCCGTAGTGGTAGTGGCATCTGTTGATGTAATTTGCATATTTTTGGGTTTTGTGTGTTCCTTTTTGTTGTTGATTATAAATAAATGATCGGTTTTCAATGAGAAGAAGAAGAAGAAGAAACTTCATTTGTTTATTTAGTGTAGTTGGCTTAAAAGACTTAAGAAACAAACTTATGAAAAAGACTTAAGACAAAAACCTACTGTGTGTAAATGTGTTTGTGGCGATATTTTAGAAACCGAAAATCCATCTAAATGCGTAAAAAAACAAACTCACTATATGAAACTAAAAGCTGGGTTTAATCTTAAAACAAGTAGATACGAAAGATATTGAAGTGCAAACCAGTCATAAATGATAACAATAAGCTAAAGTTTCTTCAATTTAGTATCAAGCTTTGTTTTTATTGTTGTAGATTTGAAAGCAAAATACAAACAATAGCAGAAAAATTATTTAAATATTTAACAAACTTTTTTAAGTTGTGATAATTTAATTAAATTCCTGATATTGAAGAACGTTTGTTAAATCCATCCAGTAGTTTTTACGTGATGCGAACGCAAAAGAAAAGCAGACAGACGGAAATGAGTTGCTATTTTATTATATGTATAGATTGAATTTTCTTCAATAATAGAATAAAAAAACTTATTAAAATAACCGAAAATTATGTCAAATCAACGGATAAATTATTTACATTAACTCATTTTAGGGATGTAAATTTAACAAATTTTATGAGTTGTTTTTCTTAGAATGTTGTACAACATTGTTTTAAGAAAACTTTTGTTAATTTAACAGAATTTTATTAAATTTTTTAAGTTTTTATAAGGTTTTATTGTAATATGTTTTTAACAAAAAATTCTGTTAATTTGAAAAAATTAGTTTATATGAATAAATCGTATATAGATTTGAATAAAATTAAATTGGTTTAACTATTTTTGTCGTTAAGGTTTAGCTAATTTTTTTTCATTAATATTACCCACTAATTTTGGTTCAGTGTAAGGCAAATTTCATAGGTAATATTAATATTAATTTGGTTCAGTGTAAGGCAAGAGGAATAGCCAAATCCCGCAACTTTTGCCACAAGCTTTTCAACGAGGAAAAGGGGACAGGAAATGGGTCACTCTATAAATCTTCGCTGAATAAATTGAAAAATCAGGTCAGAAGCGCTAAACGTAAGTCATGGAAAGATTTTTCAGCGGCATTGAAACTTTTTCTGAGACTAACAGATTGCGTAAAATACTGGCCCAACAAGCGTCTATACCTGGGTGTTATTCAAAAGGCAGATGGCACTTGAGCGACCAGTGCACAAGAATCACTGGAAGTCCTGATGGAAACCCATTTTCCGGGACGGCAATACAATCCCATTCAAACTAATTTTGTACCTCACACCGTAATCATTGATACGGATAGGTTGCAATGAGCTATAAAAAGCTTCCATCCTAATTCCCGCAGATTTTCAAAATAATTTGGATCTGGTAACACCATGGCTTTTACCTATATATAGAGCCTGTCTATCCTGGTCATACATTCCAGACCAATGGGCAAAGTATAATGTGATATTTATTCCCAAGGGTGAAAAATGTCACATGCGATAGCGAAGGACTTTAGACCAATAAGTGTATCATCCTTTCTTCTCAAAACACTAGAAAGACTTATCGAAATCTACATAAGGATGACAATCGATAGGAATCTCCTTTCGCCGTCTCAACATGCTTACACAAAGGGCAAATCTTTTGAGACGGCGCTGCACTCGCTCGTGGGCTACATAGAGAAGTCTTTAGAGCATAAAAATTATACTATGGTAGCCTTTATGGGCATTGAAGGAGCCTAGGGAGGTAGGGGTTGACCATTCAAACATCAGGTTCATAATAAACCTGTTAGGATACAGGGAAATATCATTCTCATTCGGTTTATCTGAAGTCACCAAGATAGCAATAAGAGACACTCCTCAAGGTGGCGTCTTGTCTCCGCTGCTTTGGAATGTGGCAATTAATAAGCTACTAATAGAATTGGATTCCATGTACTTCAAGACAGTTCCCTACGCAGATGATGTGGCGGTCTGAGTGTTATTCCAACTAAAACGGAGGTTGTATTATTCACTAGGAAATACAAGGTTCCAACCTTTAGACCACCTACATTAAATGGGCTAACACTCAATCTATCTGATAGTGCGAGGTATTTAGGCATAATATTAGATAGTAAACTATCCTGGAAACTGAATATTCAGCGTAGAGCGTCTAAAGCCATGACGGCAATATATGTATTCAAGAAAGCCATTAGCACGATTTGGGGAATAAGCCCAAGGAATGTGAATTGGTTGCTCGAAGCAGTAATTAAACCAATATTATTCTATGGAGCTAGATATTAGGACAAACATCTCTACTATAGAGAGGGTTTTAAGTACTATGGCGATCCTTACAAGTGGAGCCATCAAGTCAACGTCAACGAAGGCGCTTTTTGCCATACTTAACTGGTTACCAGTAGGCCAGGTATGTGGCACTAAGGACAGCTGTTAAACTAAATTTTGTAGGAGCATGGAACCATAGATCATGGGGACATTCCAGTCTTCTAGGAACAACGGATGTTATTCCTGAACCCAGACTACTGCACCCCGGCACCCCGACACCCTTCTTTCTACAAAGCTTCCACTTCGATTTGACGGAGGGACACTCTCGAACATCTCGAACTCTCTAGATTTACACAGATGGCTCCATAAGAGGAACGAGAGTGGGGGGTGCAGTCTATGTAGAGGAATTTGGAATCATAATATGTTTCATAGTCCCAAATGACTGCAATGTCTTACAAGCAGAAATATCAGCTATCTAAAAGGCTAACTGGATAAGGTTCCACAGAATATCAGACAGAGATATCTGGATTTGTACTGATAGTAAAGCCGCTATCATGTCCCTTGTAGGTGTGTATAGCACATCAAATCTTGTCCTGGAATGCCGGGCATCCTCGAATAAGATGGCAGAAAATTCCCTGGAATGGTTGCGGGTACATGGGACAAATCGAGGCAACAAAAACGGTAATTTTAAATAAAGAAAATACTTTTTTTTATATACATACATATGTACATACATATGTATGTCTTTTGTATGGTACAAAACTTATAACTTTATTTTATCTGATTAAGGGAAAAAATCAGATAATATTTAAGAAAGTCACAAGGTTTTTTGAATCCAAGATAGTCAAATTTGGACCACTGCACCTGGTTTCTATGACCAGATATCTGAAAAGAAATAAATTTATCAGTTCATTACTACAGCGTTTTTCTATTTAAATTATTGTTGTTTAACAAAAGCTTCCATTTTTTTATAAAGAGAAGAATAAATGAAAATTTTAAAATCAAGTGACATCAATCATTTATAAAAACTCAATAATCATCGAAATAAACAATAAAGCACATGTGCACACGTATCTATAGATATTCATCCATACGATTTTGTTTGTGTGTTTAAATTGTAATATTTTAAAAGAAAACTATAAGAAATCTTATGACTATTATTTTACTTTTTATTATGTTATGCTCAATACTTTTTACATCTTTGTTATGATTGAAAAGAAATTGAAATTTGTTGAAAGTGTTTATTTCATTCATACATTCATATCGTAGGTATTCGTATCACTAATATTTAAGTGAGCCCTGCCAACATTACGGAGAGACTTCTTAGACAAACGTTACTTCTATAGATCAATAATTTAATTTTACAAAATCAAAATACATTACTTTCAAGAAATGTGTTAGTAATTGATGTTCTCTTGAATGCGTGAACTGATTTTGTTTCTGCAAAGTTTATATGAAAGTTGTCGTCAATACCAAGATTTTTATGTACAAACGGTCTCTGTATGTGTATTGGTTCATGAGTTATAGCCAAAATAGTTGGCGTGACACCGCCCATACAAAGTGAAAAATTATTATCGTGTTCCTGGCGAACTGCAACAGATAACGCCTTGAAACTTTGCCTTTATGCTAAAGCACATAGTCTTCCAAAATACAAAATGAATTGGGACAGTGGGCGTGGTACCTCCCATACAAAGTGAAAAATTATTATTGTGTATATAGAAAACAATAATAGGTATGGTTTTCAAATACCCATGCGTATACTCTAAAATAAATAAAATAAAAATAAAGGCTGAATTAGGACAGTGAGCGTGGTACCCCACATACAAAGTAAAAAAATATTATCCTGTATCTAGAGGAGCTCAGTAGGTAACGCCTTGGAATTTTGCATCAGTAACCCCCATATTAAGATACATTGTGTAGAGAAACCCAGACTAAATTTGAATAGAGGGCGTGGTACCTCCTATACAAAGTGAAAAATTATTATCGCTTACCTAGAGAACTACAGTAGGTATAGTCTTGAAACTTTGCACAAGTAACCCTAGCAAAATACAGACTGGATAAGAATACTGGGAGTGGCACATCCCATTAAAAGTTAAAAATTGTTATCGTGTTAATTCGTATAGTATAGCAAAAAACAGGTTGGATGGGAACATTTTTGTCTTCCGAATAGCGTACATTTTCGCCTTCAAGGTTGGTCATACTTTTCTTCCAAGTGTTTATTGTGTTTTTTGTGGATGGGTGTATCGAAGCGCACCGGGAATAGCTAGTATGATCTAAAAATGTATTTCTCGTCAATATCAGAAAGAAAGAGAAAGAACTTTACTATTAAACTTTGTTCTCTAAATTACTGACGTCTCTAAAGGCCACGATTCACTATCATACTCAGTCGTTCGATCTGCCAAAATTAGTATGTGTTCCAGAAAGGTATAATTAGATTAGGATTAGAAGTGTATGTGAGTGATAGACCTTTTGATAGGTCTGTACGATTTAATAGTCTTTTGAAAAAATTCATAGTATATTTGTTTCATCCGATGAGAGTTACAAAATCATCGTTTTGTATAATAGTGTGGAACCTACAATGCCATTTTAAAAATATTTTTTGTGTATGACAGAATTCTGTTAAAATTTATTGGTATTAAATCGATAGGATAGCGAATCCTGGTCTTAAATATTACAAAAACAGACTTCATTATTTATAAGTCAAAATTCCTGTATAGAAAGAGCGCTTTCAACTGTTTTATAAATTTGTCATCCCGTGTGTAACTTCTACAATATTCATTTCTGACCCCATAATGTATATATATTCTAGATCCTTATACATAAAAAAATTGATTAATTAGTAATGTCATTTTCCAAGGCACCAGACGAGATAAAGAAGATTTAAGCCCAACAATCGGCCAGGCATAGTTTCGAAAATTTTGGGATTGCGGTTTAAGCCCGTTTCTCACTATAATACTGAATATTTAAATTTTAATTGGATTTCGTAAGATAGAAATCCAATGAAAATTGTGTGATTGTCAAAAAATCTAACGTAACATTTCGCTTTTACACTATCACACTTTAAATAAAATTAAAAATATCAGCAAAGGAACAAGCCGAGACGAGACATTGAACGGCTTCGGCTGAGCAATCATATGTTGACGGCAGAGGTGCCGGATCTTAAGTTTGTTTGGCCCTTCAAGTTTTCGGTTAATAAAAAATAAAAAAACAAAAAATATAATACGTACATTCAACAATTTCTAGGCATGGCAGAAACAAAGAACGTAGGGGATAAGACTGATGGGAATTTAAGGCAGGTGCAGGACCAAGAAAAAATATCATCGGCTGCGGCGAGCTATCGGCTGCGACTCACACAGCTTGGTTCTTTGCTTTAAAAAAACACAACCCCGATAAAATGAAAAATGTTATCGTTTAGAAAATGTTCTAAAAATGGTTTGCTATAATGGGATGTCAAATTTCTTTCCGTATTATTTCACATTTTGATAACATACTGCTTTCACACTTTCTCATTGGATTTAAGTATTTGACTAGTCTTAATACTTAATATAATAGTATGACAATGGCTTTAGCAACATCAAATCATTTCTTTAGTGCTGCAGGCAAAAACCACGCCTACCTATATTTTTAACGTCTTTTTATTTTTTTCGGTTTTAGTGATTCTCTTTTCCTTTTTATTGTTAAATAAATATTAAACCGCGACAGGTAGATCGCAAGGAGTGCATATAGATCTCGGGGGATCAATAATCGCCCACGAGGAGCGATTTTATGTTTATTTTAGGTTGGTAAGGTTTTTCTGCTTTGATTTGTATTAAAAGCCTTTATAGAAAGCATACATATAGAGAGGTAGCAACAATATGAGGAAATTTTTTTAAGAATTTTTTTTCGCTTTAGTCTGACCATTCTAACGCAAAATATATTGCAGAGAATTCCTAATTTTTACAAAAAAATTTCAAGTAAATTTTACAAAAAATTTTCAAATAAATTTTTCAAAATATTTTCAAATAAATTTTCCAAAAAATATTTACAAAAAATTTTTTACAAAAAAAATCTGAAAAAAATTGCAAGAAATTTTCAAAGAAACATACTGAATATCATTACTATGGTGAAGGGTATATAAGATTCGGCATGGCCGAATATAGCACTCGTACTTGTTTTTTTATTTTTTATTTTGAAGTATAATGTTGAATGAATTCAATTTCGATAAAGTGTATTCCAAATAAGATGACGGTGACACGACTTAAAGACAAATACTGTAACTTCAGAACTCCATTTTTATATTGACTAAACTATTTTATATTGATTTAGGTGAAAAATGTTTCTTTCACTACAATTTTGGTTTAGTTATTATATTGGTTTTATATTTATGTAGACTCTCGCTAAGATTTGTATAACATTTATTTTTTGTGATTTATTAAAAATATTTTTAAAATTAATGTGCCGTTTCTGTATCTCTAGTAAACAAATCGTCAGGAACAGCACATGAAAAAAACTATTTATATTATCAGCGAAATCGTCATCAAAAACACAAATAGTGACTTCTTCGATAGAAAATGCTGACAGGGTGTCAGCCAATTTCTTTTTAGATTTCTGTGTTTCTGTAATGATTGTATGTACATACATACATATGTATGTATGCATGTATGCATTTGGATGTTCTTCTTTATCAATATAGTAGTTGTATGTTGAATGTACTTGATTTGATCGAATGACTTTGAATCAATGGTTTTGTTATTACTGTTACACTTTATTTAAACGATGGAGAAAATCCTATGGCAGTAAAAAAGTCTGTTGAAAAGTCATATTGAAATATCAATTTTCAATTCGAATGGGAAATTGAATATTCGTGGTAAATTTAACCACAATGAAATTGGTTGTACTTTAAATTGCACCCTAAAGTCATTTGTCATTATTTGTGTTTTTTCTATTTTCTTACTTTATTTCTTCATCGATAACAACTTCTGCGGCAGCCATATTATCAAACAAAAAACAAACATTTCTATTTTGTATTGTATAAATTATTTTAAACTGTTGAAAACGAATGTTAAAGAAAATCATTTTTTTCTTTTTTTTTTAATCATAAAAAATTGCAATCAAACAAAAAAATCTATTAAACCAGGGATGCTCACCTCTTCCGACCCAAAACGCGAAAAGGGCTACAAGGGGCTACTTAAAAACGATAGCTTTAAATTAAAATTAAGTCAAATTTGTAAAAAAAAAACACAAATAAAGAGCTTAAATATAAAATAATAAATTAGTGTATAAAAAGTAATTAGATATTAGGTGCGATCTCGTACTTTTTGGGAAAAGTTCGGTAAAATGAGAGTAAACAAAAATAAACTCTCTAACTGTTATTAACTCCGGTAATAACACAATTGGTGAATCTCATTTTAGACTCTACATTAATACCTGATATATTTAAAATATCGTATGTGCGCCCAGTATATAAAAACGGCATAAAATCGGACTGCAACAACTATCGACCAATATCTATACTGCCTGTAATGGAATAGATATTTGAAGAAGTAATATGCCGGAAACTAACGGACTACATAAATAAACACAAACTAATCGACAAAAACCAGTTTGGATTTCAAAAAGGAAAAAATATCAACAAACTACTGGGAAACTTTTCTGACTATATCAATGAACAATTAAGTAAAAATCTTCACTGTCTCACAATGTTCATTGATTTTAGCAAAGCGTTTGACACGCTATCTCATCAGAAATTATTAATTATGATGGAGAGAATCGGCATTAGAGGTCACTGTTTAGAACTTTTTCAGAACTATCTAACATGCAGGAAATTTGTTGTGAAAATTTCACAGAATCTCAGCGAGGAAACCGAATTGAAATATGGCGTACCACAGGGCTCTAAGTTAGGTCCCATATTGTATTTAATTTACTGTAACGAGCTGATTAAAACATTATCGATGTCCAAAACTTTTGTTTATGCAGACGACACTGCTATTGTTGTGGCTCACAGAAACCTGCACGATGCAACGGTAATTATCAAAATCAACTTGATACTGCCGTTCGCTGGTGTCATGATCATGGCTTAGTAATAAATGCATCTAAAACTAAACTAATGCACATAAAACCCAAAAAATTTCGCTATGCAGACATTAAAATAAAATTTCATAGCTTAGAATGTCTTCACAACAATAAAACGGACAACTTTAATAACGAAAATGACCAATGCAAAACCCAAATAGAGATTGTAAATACGTACAATTACCTTGGTGTATTTGTCGAACAAAATTTTAAATGGCAAATTCAAATAGAGCAGGTTCGTAAAAAGCTCAGGAAAGCTGCGTATATGCTCCACCACCTAAGTTATTGCTCAAGTAATAATGTCCTGAGACAAGCCTATTTTTCCTTGGCGGAATCCTATATTCGTCACGGTATAACTGCCTGGAGAAACTCACCCTACTGTAATAAACTACAACAAACACAAAATCAAATAATCAAAATACTAAAACCATATAACAATCAAAGAAGAACCTTAACAAACCACGACCTACATAGAAATACAAATATACAACAACATAGATATAATATTGCTGCTGATCGTCATGTTTTAAATGTTAAAAATATCTACAATACATCGATTGCAATCGAATTTTTTAACGATGTCAGATTCACAAACCAAATTGAACACAACTATCAGACTAGAAGCAACACAGAAGGAAGCAACACAGAAGGAAGATACATTGTCAAAAGATTTACCAACGAGTATGGAAGAAACACACTACCGGTGATGCTACCTAAAATACTAAACAGCATACCCATAGATGTCCTAAATAAAGCCAGGATTAATATCAATGCACGAAAAAATATTTTCAAAAATTATTTCATCAATCAACAATGAATTGTTTCAAAATTTTTATTAAATTTTTTATTAATATTTATTATTATAAATGTTTTGTTTTTTTTTTCTAAAACCTATAGCAATGAATAAGCTGATTTTTTTTATGATTATATTAAACTTCTTTTTAGTCATAATTAAATTTAAAATATTATTTGTAAATTAAAATGTTTAATATTACATTATTGATTTGATTATTGATTGATTTTTAACCTGCAGACAAGCCGAAATGGCTTCGCAAGGTCCTTCATTTATATTGTAACTTTTACTTTTTAATAAATAAAAAAAAAACTTGTGAGCATAAAAACATATAATTTTTTTATTTAGTTTGTTAATTTTCAAATATTTGATTTTTTGTATTTTGACAATCTACCCAAAAAAAGTTTGGGCTGTTTCGTGCAGGAAGAAGAAGAAAGTTATTCTCTAAAAACTACTCTCTTTTACATTATTTATTTTTAATCACGCATGATTCCTTTGTAAATTTATTAAATAAATATTTTATGAGTATAAAATATTTATTTCCAAAAAATATAATAATCGAAATTGATTACTATGGGGAAAGCCTATCCAGATAGCTATTTCTCTAGTGCTCAACTAGCTCATCAGTAGATTTTTCCAATTTTTCTGAATAAAAACTTAGATTCTTATACTTAAAACTTAATAGACTAAATGAGAAGTTCAATCAGTCTATAAAGAAAGCCAAATCTAAATTTCTAAACAAAACAAAAAAAAAACAAAAAACCATAGTAACCATTTCGATTTCAAGAAGTTTATTTTATTCTTGTTTCAATTTTCTACTCTCTTTTAACCAATCTTGCAGTATGGGAACAGTTTTCGGTGGACTTCCAATGTTGAGTACGGGATCGCACCTATTATAAACTCGGTTAACAAAATTATTACAGTAAAGTAAGTCCCGGATTACGCTATGCAACTTTTGTCGCTGCAATCTTTCTTGTTTCTTATTTAATATTGCATTTGTGTTTGGGTGTATACATTTGTTTACATTTTACACTTTAAAATTAAAACTACGAATGAGAGGACAAAAAGAATTTCAAGAGTACATGTATATCTGTACCAAGGCGAATTCATAACAGGTAAACTCGAGAGCTCAGCTGACTATTTGTTGTCACCATCTTACAGTGTCAAAATGTACTAACATATTTTATTTTGACAGCCAAAAATGATTTATACAACAACAAAATGTACGTATTTTTATTACAGAATTGTACTCTTTTTTCGCCGCGAGTCTACCTTGTTGATTGTGCCATGATCTGTACCATTTTTAATCCTCTCTCCCCTCTCGCCCACTAATGAAGAATTGCAGCGACAAAAGGTGCATAATGTAATCCGTAATCATAAGTAATGCTTTAGCACATACACATACTTATGTATGTATTTTACTTTTATGAAAATAAAATAACTTTTTCAAAAAATGGTTCCAATAAGTAGACCATCAACTGCAAAAGAACTTCAATATAATCGCCTACATAAAAATGCAAGATTTAAATGCCTTTCAGGAACTAGAGTCCTATATTATCAACACGAGAAAGCAGTCAAAATTATTTATTCGTGTATGATATTACCTAACATGATGATGAAAAGTGAAATACCAACTGAAATAGATGATGTTGAAGACAATAATGAAAACTGTACAAACTTTACATCTGAAGTAAGAACTGAATGCTATAGAGACGGCGAAAGAACAAGGGCTAATTATTTAATATTATGTTAATTACCCACAACGTTTTAAATAAAAAGGCAATTTATTTGTTGGGGAAGAAGAGCTAGTTCCTATACGTATTTCACTTTTTGCTCAGGCCAGATCATCAGGAAACCTTTTTCCTAATTTTTGAGAAGGCAAAAATACTCTTAAGTAATAAAATTCTACAAAACACAATGAGAAGTGTATATGTTAATGGATTAATATTACAGAATTTTAAAGCTTCAACAAAACACCAACAAACAAACCACGTTTTTATTTGTCCTTACTGTCCTTCTAATGGGTGATTTTTTTGAGGTTAGGATTTTCATGCATTAGTATTTGACAGATCACGTGAGATTTCAGACATGGTGCCAAAGAGAAAGATGCTCAGTATGCTTTGACATTTCATCATGAATAGACTTACTAACGAGCAACGCTTGCAAATCATTGAATTTTATTACCAAAATCAGTGTTCGGTTCGAAATGTTCAAATGTGACAAATTTTGTTCAGCGATGAGGCTCATTTCTGGTTGAATGGCTACGTAAATAAGCAAAATTGCCGCATTTGGAGTGAAGAGCAACCAGAAGCCGTTCAAGAACTGCCCATGCATCCCGAAAAATGCACTGTTTGGTGTGGTTTGTACGCTGGTGGAATCATTGGACCGTATTTTTTCAAAGATGCTGTTGGACGCAACGTTACGGTGAATGGCGATCGCTATCGTTCGATGCTAACAAACTTTTTGTTGCCAAAAATGGAACAACTGAACTTGGTTGACATGTGGTTTCAACAAGATGGCGCTACATGCCACACAGCTCGCGATTCTATGGCCATTTTGAGGGAAAACTTCGGAGAACAATTCATCTCAAGAAATGGACCGGTAAGTTGGCCACCAGGATCATGCGATTTGACGCCTTTAGACTATTTTTTGTGGGGCTACGTCAAGTCTAAAGTCTACAGAAATAAGCCAGCAACTATTCCAGCTTTGGAAGACAACATTTCCGAAGAAATTCGGACTATTCCGGCCGAAATGCTCGAAAAAGTTGCCCAAAATTGGACTTTCCGAATGGACCACCTAAGACGCAGCCGCGGTCAACATTTAAATGAAATTATCTTCAAAAAGTAAATGTCATGGACCAATCTAACGTTTCAAATAAAGAAACGATGAGATTTTGCAAATTTTATGCGTTTTTTTAAAAAAAAAAGTTCTCAAGCTCTTAAAAAATCACTCGTTACAATTCGATGTTTTTTTGCCTTCACTTAAATTGACGTAAGGTGTCATGAAAAGCATACAAGTTAATTTTATTACCGCCAGGGCTCGTTATGGTTTATCTTTTCAATATATTTTATTTCTAAAACTTTTGTTCAATGAATTAAACGAAATATCAATAAAAAGCTTTTTATAATTGTACAATTGGTATAGGGTAAGTGTGCCAGTTCGGCAGTTTACCGTTTTCACATTTTTTGAGTGGATCTGACGAGGAATCTGAAAATGCTATTGGAATGACAAATAGTAAAACAATTGAATAATGGATATTATTTTGGGCAAAAATTTATACATAAATTAAATATTTCGTAAAATACATCACATTTGTCGGCACACGTCTCTCCAATATTCGGCATGTGATGATCCTATTGTCGGCATGACTATTTTTTTTTAAGAAAAATTGATTAATACGTATTTCAAATTGTTATTTATTTAAAAATAATGCTTCTATTTTCTTAAATGCTAAAAATAAAATTTGTACTGTTATCCAGGTATGTATGTATTTGAATTCAATTCAGGAGATCTCTATAAGTAATTCATTTGATATAAAATTAAATGATTAGAAATAATTTCATCGTGAGCCATGTTTTGCAATTCCGTGCACATAAGGAGGAACCATTTAGGACAAGTGTCGCACCCTACATTTTTTAACTCGTCATCCTCAGCATCAGTGTCCAAATCTTGGTTACAGGCTTTATCAAGTTTTTCTTTTTCTTTGGCCTGTATATGCTCCCTCCATGCAAGAGCAGTCAAAAGTTTTGGAAAATAAAGGTGTTGTCAAATGTTGGTGATATTTTTCATTAAATTTCCGACTGTAAAATTTTTAAAACAGAAACATTAAATATATTTGTAGGTACATGATAAATAACTTTTTATATTACCTGCAATCGGAGAAAACCTTATTGGAGTAAACCTGGGGGGTTACTCTCTATTGCGATGTGAAAGCAATTTCGATTCGAAAGCTCAATGCGATAAGAGGGCAAATCGGTACTCTCTATGACTTTCGCAAAATTTTTGGAAAAGTGGCAACTAACAGTATAAAATATGTAAACAAAAGTTAAGCCGGTTAAATTTACATATAAATATTGATGGATTATGGTATTAAGACCTAAATTAACTTGAAACGAGTTGCAAACAGATAGGTTCGATATACTTTCCATAAATAAACGCTGGTATAATAAATCTGTTATAGAATTTTTTTTTTTTCAAATTCATATAGCTTTATTTTAACTTTTTCCATTACTGAAAGTTCTACAGGAAATCCACGCAAATAGTATCATATTTTATATAAATAATAGCATAATATATAAATTTTTTAACCAGATATATCCCTTACAGGATCTCCATGAGATTGTCTAAATATTTTGTGCCACATTTTGCTTCCGGCTTGTTAGGCTGTTTCATGGCCAAATCACTATTTACTAAAAACTGTCATTGTTTTATTTGTAACTATTTGGCTTTGATTTCCCTAAAAATAACAATTTAGATATCAATTAAAACACATTTTTAAAGTATTTACTGTTTTCTTCCTTTGCGCTTGCTCTTTTACTATCGCAAAATATTAGGGCTTATCGAAGGAATTTGACATACGCTTTCGCATTACAAAGTGTGGTGCTGCCATCTTTGCGATAATGTTATGCGAAAGAAAAATGCGCGAACGCTTTAAAGAGTACAAATCGTTCGATTTCGTACCATTTTTCTTTCGTATCGCAATAGAGAGTAACCCCCCTGTTTTGATTGGGAGCGCCATTTATAGAAGAAGTAGGAGAGGGGCAGTTCAAATTTGTTTGATAGGAGTGACTGTTGTTTGAGATAGGAGATGAGGAAGTGGAAGCAAAAACAAGTTATTTTGGCGACAATTCCTTGATGAAGTTGGTGACAGTAAACGGACTCCAACCTCTCGTTAATCTTTACTCTAGACGTTGGCGCTATTTGAGTTGAAGAAGATAAGAGCTGTCGTAGGGGTTTATGGGATTCCATTTCTAATATCCCTTCTTCATTGACTATATACGTGCCTGACTGTATCGTAATATTTCAATATTTTGGCAGTCTTTTGTTTTTTTAAGGAACTTAACTCTTCAATAACAACATCCGGATTAACACCACGTTTACACAACTTTAGAGCTATTTTGTTTTTTACTTCTACAGCAATGTCTAAATATATTTCTTATAAAGAATCTTCACATTTGGTATTATTAGCAGTTAGTTTTTCCTAATTATTTTTTACACACTTCTCAGAATCAACATTGTCGGCATTAAAAGGATATAATCCACATTTTCGAACCCCGTTTTTAATCGTCTCCGTCATATTTAAAATAGACAGAAGCATATGGAGTATGGGAGAAAAGGTTGTTTTCGAAATGGCTTTCTTTTGGTTTTCAGGCTTCAACTGACACTCCTTTATGGTTTTTTTCCATTCCAATTTAAGTGGTTTAAAAACGCTTACCTCAGCAGATTGCATGATGTGTGTTGTGTTAGGAGGCAGCGCTTATAAAATTATCCCATTGTTATCGCAAAACTGGCTTACTTCCAAGGTCATATGGGACTTATGACCATCTACAAAAAGCAGAATAGGTCGCTGAATAATGTTTTGACTGAGCCAGTTATGAACACCATTTGCCACGTAGGTATTTAAAAAATGTTTCGCTAACCATCCATCCACTTTCTGACTTTCCAAGGAACCAATTGTCTGGCGGACTGTTAACAACTTCTTTGGTTGTTCTGATGTACGGAAAAACAACCATAGGGACTCCTGTATTTAGGGCACATAGCCAAACTTGTCTTATCACCATTAAATATGCGCGATGGATCTTCTAAAATGTCAAAAGCATTTTGTTCGTCGTTTCAAAAAACTTACATATTGGCAAATGCCAAAAATATTTGTTCCTAATGTCGGCACCCAATAAATTTCAATAAATAATTATTTTTTTGTTAAATTTATCACTCCAAATCAGGACACAATTCGAAAATAAACTTATCTCAGCCTTCTTTGATCATTAGAAATAGAGATATGAGTACATTTTCATGGCATACTTGGTGTTATTTACATATGTATATAAAAACCGTTATTCTTATTTATTTAAAATTAAAACTGGTACTGGTACTGCCGACCTTAGGCGCGTTTACTCTTTGTTTTGTTTTAAATGTAATTGTGCGAAAGAACGAATTCGTGTGACTTTGTGAAATAGGCAGTTAATCTAATTTATTTTATAAAAAATCAAAAAATACAAAACCAATGTTGAATATTCATAAGATTCGAATAACACAAACCCAAAGTTGAAAGCTGATGCTGTTGACACGTTTTTAGAAAAAAGGAAGTAGCCATTAATTCTTTAAACTGTTAAAAAGAATCCTCGGTTTTTAGAAAAAAACCGAAGACAAATTCATGTGTTAACTTGGTTTTGCGTTATTCTTGAAGTTATGAAATTGAAATGAAGAAAACTTTAATTTAAAAAATTACATTTATAAAAATTTAATTTATAAAAAAAAATAAAAAATTCATATATTTTATGTGTATGTCTAACAGTTGTTTAAATTGCTTGTGCAATTTTGTCAGATATAGACTCCAAACGTCCATTTTTGGTAGTATGGTATTCAAAAGAATCGGCAGTTTTAGAAAAAGTTTTTGGCTGTAAACAAAAACTCAATATTGTCCATTCGTATTAGTTACTGTATTAGTAATGTGTTGAATTCCATAATACTTTTAGCAAAAGAATTTATTACCTTTTGGAGTTTGCAAATGGTTTTCCTTTTCCAAAACCTGTAATACACCACTATCATCAGTAAGACTATTACTGTTTGTAGAATCATCATCAGACCTATTAGTACCATCACACTTGCAACCGACTTCTGGAGTTACATACGCGGAAAGTCTTGTGCTTTGCAGAGAATTAATTTTCGAAATAAAATTGATATATATGTATGAATAATTATGTATATATGCTAGTATTTGTTTGTATATAAATATGAGTACATTCCCTATAAGCAACTCAACTAACTTTTAATGCACTTTAAGCTAACTATTTTGCAACCAGTAGTAGTTGATACTTGGATTATTTTTATTAAAATCTAGCTGTGCCCGCCACGTCGTGGGCATCCTGAAACTATTTTGCTCGATTTTGCTTTGAAAGTATTCCACACCTATTGTAAGACTTACTTATATAGAGTATCACCTATAAGAGAAAAATGCAACTAAACCAAGAAGAAACTAACAATAACAGATTTTTATAGCCACACTCAAGTAGTAGTATTCTTACCAAATTTTAAAAATTAACGCTAAATAACAAAAAATGTAATCGCATAATTACATAAGTATGTATTTCACAAAATAACCAAATTATACAACATGTACGCGAGTTAAAACAAATATAAATTTTGTTCAATTCGCTATTTGGCAGTAAGTAATTCATATATTTTTAGCGCCATCTGTGTTTAAATATCAAAAATTAAAGGTGCCGTGCTGTAGTTTAAACCACAGATAACTAACCAGATTACCCACTTGTGACGTTTAAAAAACTATATTATCATTTGTACTTGTAGCTTTCGATAAAGTGAATAAAAAGATAACAAAAAATGTTTAAAGCAATGAGTAAGAAGTACCAGCTATATGTTGCCATTACTAACATATGTTTTAAATTAAGTAAACAAAAATTGAAAACAAAATTTTAACAAAAATTATATTTTCTTAATCACATTTAAAATAAACTGGTACAATAATTTCGTTAAAAGTTATTAAAATATATTACGGTTGTTGCAAAGCGCAGTTAAAAGTTACAAAAATACAACATGATAAAGTTGGAAAAAAATGTGCAATAAAAGTTTTTTAAGTGGCATTTGTTCAAAAAGTCTCAATGTTAAAGAGAATTCAAGGAAAATTTTCACACAAATGCAGTTGGAAGCGGAGGAGCCCCGTCTAAATTATTTTAAAATAAATCTAACGTTTTAAGGGATTCGAGTGGAATTGAGGACCTAAAAAACGAAAACCTAAAACAGTATATAACTATATTTCATAAATATAAATAAGAGTGTTTGTCAGTAAACGAACTAAATCATCTACAATCAAACAAAATACTAGATTAGTAAAATAAATGTGTGTAGGGAATTTTGATGCATCTTCGTATTTAGTTGCTTTTTTAGTAAAATGGGTTCATTGAAAAGCTGTAAAATTTTACATGAGCAATGATCCCTATGGTTATTGATCTTATTAATCAACCTCGACCGCCTTAACAGCAATGAATAAACGTTTATATCTCGATAAAGAACATAAGGTAAGCAAATTAATCTGAATATACTGTTATATATACGGAAAATAAATTGCATTTTAATTTCAGGTAAATTGTGTTACTAATTCTGATAACTAGTTCACATAATGTTTTTGCGGGAGATCTAAGTCCTGAAATAGAAACCGAAAGCTTAACTTAACTGGCTCATTACACGCTATTCTCAAAATATGAAATCAAATACGCCTTCTTATCGTTTGTGAAAAAAGCAGGAGCGGAAATGCCAAGGGATTGGTTCACGTTGCATTTGTACCAACATTCGGTCAACACGAGAGCTTGCTCCACCACGTAATCATTAATTTTAAATGATGCTGCACTAAATTTACTTAAGGACTCCTGTATTTATTTAACAGTTTAATAATTTTTACCGGTAGTAGTAGAAAACACATATTTTTAGTTTAATTGAATTTAATTAGAAAATTTATTTTTAAGTGATTTTAAGTGAACATTTTAAATAAAATAATTTATGTATTTTTATTTTCTGGTCTTATTAATGTTTTTTTCTAATTTCAAGTAACGTTAACAGCAGGTGAACGTAATACATAATAATTTGCAGTTGTTGGTTATAGTTGTAGCATCTTTTTCAATTTATTAGTATAAGTACAATGAAGATTACAATCGTTTCCAGGACAAGTTTTTTTGAAGGGAATGTTACCAATAGGTAATTTGGTTAGATTTAAATACGACTGAAATTAGAAAAAACAAGTTACATACAGATATTAAAAAACTAAAAGGAAACTTGTAACATATTTATTTACCTTGAGATTTTAGTCACCATTAACAAAACAGTCCTGCCAACAACCTATCCAATGTAAGAACCTGCCTAAATAATAAATAAGACATATTTTAATCCAGCAAACAAATATGTACACTTGGTTGGATTTTTCGGGAACTGAAGAAATTTCTCCCCTTTTGGACAGCCTATTATGCATCGGCGACTCCTGAAATAGCAAAATAATTTAATTAAAAACAAATTAATTTGAATAGAAAACCTTTGTTATACTTACATTTTTTTCCTGTTGGATTCCTGTTGTTTTATTTTCTTTTGTTTGTTTCCTTTTATTTATTTGGCTGACTTCGGATGTTATTTGTTCAAATTATATTTTTGCCACAAATTATTTTAAAGCTATTTATAAAACAATTAATTTTACACATAAATCAAATTTTATTAAAATTTTCCACCAGTTTCACAAATTATTTTGTAAACAATAAAATGTCAAATTGCAGCTATAGCCAGAAAGAGATAGTAATATAAGAAAAGCATTAACTCTTTCTATCCCTTTCCAACAAAAGCTGTGATCTGGCAACACTCAAATTTTCGTGTCCTATCTGGTCTGCTTTGTGGTTTAAACGATCTATGTTTTAAAATATACAACTTTCAAAAATTACAGCACGGGAGTACTAAGTCTGCTTTTACAGAAACAGGGCACACATTTTTTGAATTCTCTTTTGCTCTGCACATTCTACTTTCGAATTTATTTACTTTAAATGTGTGTGTGTTTCAAAATCTGTGGTACATGTACTTTGTTGAGTAATTTTAAGCAAGTAGACGCCGACTTGGGAAATATAATGTGAAGCAACCCAGAAAAAAGCGAAAAGCAGAATTGAGAAACGAAAAAATGTTCAGTATGATAGTCATGAAATACACACTCTACCTCTTCAACCCCTTGCCGACAAATCTTATCTGTCTGCCCTGTTTCTGTCCTATTGTGAAAGGGGACTACGCAGCAAGAATGATAGAAAACACGATTACGCCATGCGCAAGTTTTCTCATTAGATGACGTTGTTCGGTCAATTTAAAGTTGCCAAGTCTGTAATCAACAAATTGCTTCAAATAAATACGTACAAAAAAATCTAAGTAATAGGCAAAAATTGGCAACCCTGCAAATAAACTCTCAACATTTTTATTAAAAACTCGCATAATTTACACTCTCATTCAGACCCATAATTGAATCCCATAACACCAAATTGGTTTGAGGATCGACTTGTACAGTGGAAGTTTAGAGTCTAAGAGTTTTATTTTTATAAAAACAATTTTATTTAAATTTTATTTTTATAAAAACAATTTTATTTTAACACAAACGATTTACATAGAATCCAAATACAAACTGAAAAACTATTTTATATTTACACAAAATATTTAAATTAAAATGCAAAGGTATATTTTATATTTCAACAAACAAAGTTTCTTATTATGAAAAATAAATATTATTGTTCTAAACCCTTCTGGGAATAAATCTAGTTAAATAAATAAGATGTAGGAATACATGTATAAATATAGATACATACATACATATAATTTCTAAGCTCAGGGTGGAGTTTCTGCCAATAAGCCAATTTAGTTGTACTGCTTTTAATTTCATTTGAGTTAACTTGAAATGTGAGTTTTCCAAATAAGGTCAAGATGTATACCCAGGTCTTTGACGTCTGAAAGCCGCGGTATCATTTGGTTATTTATGCGAATAGGAGGGCGTAAATTTACTCACATAACTTTCACACTGCGTAGGGACTCATGCCCTCCTATTCGCATAAATAACCAAATGATACCGCGGCTTTTTTGTTCATTCACACAATTGGTCCCAAAATACTATCTTGAGGAACTCTGGCTTCAATGATCTGTAGCGAGCTTAAAAAATCACCTTCCTTTAGTAAAAACTTGCGATTTGTTAAATACTCTTTTAAGAGCTTATAAAAGTTGTCGGGCAATATCAGCTTTAACTTAAATATTAGGCCTTCGTGCCAATCCTTATCGAATGCTTGAGAAACGTCGATAAAAAGCGCAGAACAGTATTTTTTTCTTCAAAGGTTTTTTAATTACATTTACTAATCTTTGGGTTCGTTGGATCGTACTATGTTGTTTTCTGAAGCCGAATTGATGGTTCGGAATATATCCTTTCGCGCTAAGAATTGGATTCAGCTTAGTTACAAATATTCTCTCAAACAGCTTTGACATGATTGATAAAAGGCTTATAGGTCTTTATGATTCTAGTTTTGTGTGGTCTTTTCCTGGTTTAGGTATCATAGTAATCAAAGAGACCTTCCTTTCTGTGGGAAAGACGTAAGATAGCATTAAAAACAAAAAGAATAATTCTGCGACCTATACGGGGCAACTCAAATAACATCTTGTTACTTGTTTTGTCATCGCCAGGGGCTTTTTTGGTGGTTAAATCCGTTATTGCCCCTTTAATATCGCTCAATTCAAATTTTAGAGGTACTACGGCACTAGTCTCTACTGGTGGTAACTCAGCCATATCAGTACATACATTTGGGGTGAAAACCTTCTTCAAATGTCTAACAAATAAATTACCTTTTTCGGTATCATTTCTTGCCCAGTCTCCACAAGAAGTTCGCAAGGGAGGCTTACGTACGACCGGTCTTTTAAGGTTCGTACATGTACGCCATAATCAATAATTTAATTGTGCAGTTGCGTCGAGGTCTTCCAAGTAATTTTTCAGAGATGCTACTCTTCGAGATTCTAGTAGCTGTCTTCGTGCAATCTTTAAGTCTAGATTTGATTTGCGGAAATCTGTGTGATTGCCACTCTCTTCGAATTTTTCTTTTTTCAGCCACGAGCCGCTCGACATCTACAAAATAAATTCAATTGTATCTAGCTGTTTGGCGGGTTACTGTCGCATATTGGGCAGCTGATTAAATGTTTTGATCAAAATCAATTAGACTCTGGTCCACGTCTTCTGGACGGTATGTTTTCCGAACAATGAGTACTAAGAAACTTTCTATATTTCAACCAATTAATGCTTGTGCAAATTGTTGGCGACACGATATTTTGCTGGTTCCATATATAGACAATGGTGGGTGAATGATCTGAGGATAATTCGAGTGACGCTTCAACTTTAACTATTTCTCTCGGAATACCCTTAATCAAACCAAAATCAATAACATCAGGTATTTTTTGTCGATCAGTAGGCCAATAGCTGGGTTGTCCACTCGATATCACATCACAAACACGACCTTTTGGAGTAATTAGTCTTGATCCCCAAAACGTATGTTTAGCGTTGTAGTAGAAGTCGCTATATTGACTCTCTGATATTTGAAATCTAGGAGGCGAATAGATCGAAGAAATAACGGAATTTTCATGATATTTTTCAATGCAGATGTTTGAAGGTAATCCTCAGAAAAATCACGCAGTAAATAATGTTTGATTCGGGCCTTGATAAGTATTGCCGAGCCTACACATGCTCTTCCACGGGGGTTCTTAGTATCATATAAAATGTAGCCATTGATTTTAAAAAAGCTATTTGTTGTTAAATGAGTCTTTGTAACCATCATGACATCAATCTGTTCGTTCTCCAAGAAGTACTCGAGTTCATTTTTGTGTTGGCGTAGGCCGTTTGCGTTCCAGAAATATATTTTTAAACAGTTCATGATTTATTAAGTACCGCCTGCAACATCATAGATTGCATGCGAACCATTTCTAGCATCATGCTGCTCATAAAACTGTTTAACGAATGCACTAATGTCTCGATGCTTGCTTCGAAACGATTGTAGTTACTAGATGGTGTTTGTTCTTTAGGTTCTGGGTGCAAATTTGGAGTAGAATTGGTTGTTGTTGTTGTTGTAACAGCTCTGCTGCTGTCGGAAGTTCTTACCTGAAAAGATTTAAGGTTAAGTGTCACGTGGGTGGAACTTGAAGCTGGAGAAATTACGCAACTTCAATCGGTCTTAACCATAGGTCTATGGGGCGCAGATCCGTAGGCCTGTTGGGACATTGAAATAGATGCACCGTGTCATGAGCGCTTTGAAGACAGGTTGGGCAACGATCTAAAGTTCCGCGAACTATACCCTCGCGGTAGCAGTTAAGAATACTGCACCATCCGCCCTTAATTCTGCTAAGGTAGTTCTTGTTTGCCTGGGAAGAAGCCTCTCATTGTCTGCATTCGCTGGGGGGTGTTTATTAAGGACCCTATTACATCTATAGCCATTCATCGCTCCTAAAACCGCCTGTTGATGTAATAGTTTTTGGGCGTCTGCAATGGCCACTCGGTCTATAAGAGATGGAATAATATCTCGAATGTCATATTAAAAAAGTGCAAACACATGTGTTTCTTCAGAAAAAAACATTTAAAGGTTAAATATGTTTTGGGCGTTTGGTGTTTCATGATCTTGGAATTTTACTTTATGCTAAAGTAATTTTCTTATATCATATGACTTTAATAGTTAATAAAGCACGAAGCTTGCTAGGATTCATCTAACGTTGGGCAAAAGAATTCCAGGATCCATATATAACAAAACAATTGTATACATCTCTTGTACGCCCTGTTCTGGAATATGGCTCTATAATATGGGAGCCAGCTGATAACATTCATATAAATTCTATTGAATCTGTTCAAAAACTATTTTTGTTATTCTTTCTCCGTCGACTACGTTGGAATCCAATAAATCTTCCACCTTATGAAGCAAAACTTGCCCTTATAAGCTGCCATCACTAAAAAGTCGTAGAACAATGATAAATGTAATATTTATGTTAAATTTAATAAAAGGTAATATTTGCTCTGATATTCTAATTGGTAACATTGCATTTAACTTTCCAAATCGTCCCACACGCTACTACTATCCGCTTTCTGTTAAAGTTTATAGAACTAATTATGGTAATTTTGATCCCTTTATAAGATGTTGTAGGGATTTTAATAAACTTTATTGTCATGTTGACTTTTGTGTTAATTGTAATGTTATAAAACGTAATATTTTATTGTATCTAAATAATTAAATTTTGTCATTAATTCATATTTTAAGTGTTAAATAGTCTGTAAGAATTGTAAATTCATAGACTTAATTAAATAAAATAAATAAATAAAAAGATAGAGACGAAAGTCCTGCCGGATGTGACGGGGAGACGGTTCTTAAATGACCACTTCATGGTTAGGGTGGGTGGTCAGGTGATAAGCCACCAGGTATTGCTTTGTCAGTAGCTCATTGTGCTGCCTGACCGGCAGTATCCTGGTCTCCTCATGAAGATGATCTATGTTTGTCATTCCGACACTCCGGTAGCGATACTAAGTGCATTATTTTGTGCAGTTTATAAAACTCGCTATTTAGTGTCGCTGAGGAACGAGGTCCAAATAGGGGCAGCATAACTAAAAAGAGAGCGACCTTGAAAGTTTTTATTATGGTCTCTTTAGTCATTCCACAAGAGGTGCCTGCAAGAGCTTTTAGGACTTTGTTCCGAGATTTCACTTTCTGGTTGATGTAAGTGGCGTGCGAGGCGAAGTGAAGGAGGCTGTCGAAGAGCACGCCTAAAATTGTTGGGTTTTGCACCGTAGGGTTACGTCGGCCTTCGATAGAGATATTTAATTCCATCCTTTCTTCTTTAGTCCAAGAAGTGAAAAGAGGCACCGAAGACTTTGAGGGTGATAGCTGAAGTCTACGTTCCTGTATAAATTTTGTGATGGTGGCCAAATATTGGCCAAATAAGAGTATAGGTGACAGTACTTCTCCTTGTGGCACACCCATTTTAATCTTCCGATATTTAGACTTCTGGCCTCTGAACTCAACAAATGCTTGTCTGCCACTTAAATAGTTGGCAACCCAGCCTTTGACATCATTGGGAAATGTAGACTTCGAGATGTCATTAATCAGCAAAGAGTGGTCAACCGTGTCAAAAGCCTTAGATAAGTCTAAGGCTGCCACAATTGTGCGTTCACACGGTCTCTGCTGATTGAGGCCATTTGCGATCTGGTTAGCTATCAAATTCAAAGCTGTCGTGGTACTATAGGATTCCCTGAAGCCGTGTTGGTGAGAAGCAAGCGAGAAATGCTTATTCAGGGTTGGCAATAGTAAAGCTTCTAAAACCTTTGCTACGGGTGATAAAAGGGAGATAGGGAGGTATGATTCTCCTTTTGTAGCGGGTTTATCAGGTTTTAGGAGGGGAATTATCCGAGCAACCTTCCATATATCTGGAATCACCAGCTGATGAATCGAGAGTTCTAGAAGGCGTACTAGATATTCCAGCGATACTATGCCAAGTTTCTTTAACATTAACATAGAGATGCCGTCAGGACCAAGAGCTTTAGAAGGTTTCGCTTTGGACATTATATATTTCACTTCATCGAGCGTGAAGGAAATGGGCTCAGAATCCCGTTCAAAATTCTTGTTTCTCCGAATTATAGCTCTTTTGGACCGATTCAGAATAGTTTAGCGTATTTCTTTGCACCTGTATATTGAATGTCATCGAATCCTATAGCTGCGAGATTTGTATTGCAGTTTGTGCCAGATAGACTTTTAATAGTAGACCAAAGCTTTTTCGAGCTAACTGTGCATTGGTTTAGGTGTTCTAACCACTTGTTGCGACGGTGTTCATTAACGAGTTTGTTAATTTCTGCCGTCAACAGCTCAACAACAGGGTTGCAAGCGCGCAAATAATCGCGTTCTTGAGTTAAACGCGCTGCATTGGTTGGGAAATTTGGTCTAATATTGGGTATTCTGCCTGCAGAAATAAAGCGCGGTGCTGCCCTGAGAAGAGTTTGCCTGAAAACTTTCTCACCCTTCCTGGCACAAGTGGGGTGGGGTAATTGACGAAGGGAGTCATCAATATATTTCGAGAATCCCTGCCAGTCGGCTTTATTATAATTAATAAATGTGCGCTTGTCAGGTTCAACGAAGTCATTGGGTTTCTCAACAGTGATCACAATGGGAATGTGGTCGAGTTAAATGCAATTTGGGTTTGCCAGCTGGTGTAGGCAAGTAGCGATGAGCAGACAATGGATATGTCTGGAGAGCTTACGCATCTTGTAGTTACTCTTGTTGGGAAATCTTCGTTTATTGAAGCAAAATCTGATTCGTCTATCTGTTCTGCAATGAGTCCATCGCGGGGATCTTCAGGTAATTGGGAATACGAACTCTCATGATGAGCATTGAAATCACCAAGTATTATTCTATTATCACCCTGCAAGAGATGGGATATGCTTGGGTGATAATTAGATCCTATGCTGTTGACGGGCGAGATATAAACATTGATTTCAATTCCAGTATTTTCAGTATCTACTGAGATGCTCATAACCTCTAGGAACGGGTCAGGGGCGGGTTGGGGGATCTGTCAATTTATAACTGACATTTCGTTCTATAATGAATGCAAGTCCCCCACCATGAGCTCTATCCCTATCTCTTCTGACAATATTGTAATTCCCTGAGGCCGGCTTTGTTTCTTGCATGGCGGCAATTGGTATGTTGTTATCGAGCATATATTTTGTGATCACAATTTTGTTCCTCAAACCATTACAATTTAAGTGCATGATTTGAAAAGATCTGCCATGACCAGTATTCTGCACTTGCCGCTGAGTGGGGTGTCTTGGCGGTGTATTCACCTGAGGTGGAGTTGTAGGTGTTAATACAGGTTGCTGTAACTGAGAAGTGTTGTGTACATTTGGCGTTCTGGGTGTTGATTGCGCCGTTGAGTTTAGGGTAATGCTGGCCGTGGGAGTAGCATTTGCACAGCAAGAGGCTAGGAAACTAGCACTCCAATCCCTGTGAGAGCGTAAATCTATACAGCGCCTCATATGACACCATCTTTTACAACCATTGCACTGAACTGATGTAACATTCTTCCTAATTATTGTGTTACAAATAGATCAATGTGTTATACTATGTCTCACAGGTGGGGATGAGATAGGGTTCTGCTGGGGAGCAGTGCTGGAGTTAGTTGGTTGATTGCTACAACAACTCGCCACAAAGCTTGGGGACCAATCACGGTGGCTAGTGAGACCTTTTCACCTTTTCAAGTGACACCAGTTTTCACAAATTGACCGACGTAATGTTTCGGGTTATTTTGTTGTGACACACAACAAAACCAGATCTCTGGACCTGGGTGTTGCTCAATGCCAGCTATAATTAATAGTATCTTCAGCAAAATAGCTGGCATATTTTGCTTAACTGAGGAAAAAACTTTCGGTTGGTACAGCTGTTGTTGAGTTGGGAATCTTTGGCCGAGTGATACTCGGGTCGTTCCGAAGCGAAGATCCAATTGTCGTGCGAACGAGTAGAATTGGTTGTCGGAGTCGCTTTGTGTGCTAAAATATGATTAGATTTTAACATATCCGTGTATGAAACATGTTGGGTTGTTGGTTGAGCTAACTGAGTATTTAATTTCTGAGTTGACTTCCTTACCATAGAAAAAAACTGGACAGCCTCTGTAGTTAGTAGTGTGATTTCCACCGCAATTGCTACATTTTTTAACCTTCGAGTCATCCCTTGGTTTGTCGCATTGGGCGGTACAATGTAGCTCTCCACACACAACGCAAACCGGAGCCAACTTTCAGTAAGCCATATATTGACCATATTCTTGGCAAATTAGACACTGTACGGGTCCTGATCGCTTATGCGGTTCCTCTACGCTTATTTTGCGGTGCAACAGATATCTAAAATTATAAATAGGGTGAGTTTCGTTCTTTTTCAATCTCATGTCTCCAGGTTCCAGTTCAACGCGAAATACAGGTTGAGGGACACGCTTTCGATTTCTGAGATTGTCTTTGAGATTGACTTTTAACCTTAAAACCCGCTTTTCAGAGGCCAGCTCTTATTTCTACTGGATCAACATATGAGTCTATACCTTTGATAACTACCTGTAGGCCTTTGCTACTCTTCAGCTAATACATAGGTATAAAAGTTCTTTTTGCAGCTTTCAAAGTCCTTTACTGCTTTCATCCATAAATTGAATGTTAGTTTCATCAATGTTACCACGCTTGATAAGAATTACATAGAATGAGTTTTCCCCAATAACTTAAATTAACTTATTTATTAAGTCATTCGAATTTTTCTTCCTTAAAAAAATTGGTGGTTTAAACGACTTGGGTACCGTTTTAGGTTCACTTGTTTCGCTATCTAAAATAGCAAAACGATTTTGGGAACTTATTCCGTTAGCCTCCTTATCCTTACGTAGTTTAGACATTGGTGCAAACCACAAAGTACACAGAGATGTAAATAGTGATTGATGAAAATAGCTATAATCAGACTTTCCTAAGCTTGTCAAGAAAGAGACAAATATAGTAACAAATTTATACGAACATCGGAAAAATAAACAAAACAAAAACTAAAAATTTTGAAAATATTCCTTTAAAGCGTGTTCGTTGTCTAAAACTTTGTACTTTAAAAGTTAATTTGTCCATTAAAATATTAATTAAACAACAAAGTATAACTAAAACAAACAATCAAAACTCTTTGATGTTGTGAAATAAACTTGAGGAATATATTTTATGAAAGTTACGCACATTTACACCAATAAAAAAATAATTAATAAGAAAATAGCACAAAAGAAAACCAATGTTTACGAAATAACACAAAAGAAAACTAATCAACGTGTGAAAGAGACGGGTTGAATTAGTATTTTTTGCCGTCCTGTTTATACGCCGTTTCACCTCTTGGGTTCTCTTTGGTGCAAACTGCGAAGATTTAGGGCTTCGACCTCTTTTTAACACAGTTATGTATCTGTCCATTCCCACTTGCGTCTTGGGTTTTTCTACACTATCCATATTAGTAATAATGTGTTCAGAAGGCGACTTGTTTGTAGTTATTTTATTGTCATCACTTAACAAAAGCGATGAACAGGATTGGGCACGAATAACTGGCGAAGCATTTATATACAAATTATTTTCAGCTTTTTTGTTGTCATTTATTTCAATATTGCCCACATTTTTTTACTCAAATTAAAGAGGCTCATTAGCCCCTTTTTGTTTTATTTTTAAAGTAGCAAAGCAATAATGCCGCTGTAAAAAAAGAATGAGGAAAGAGAAAAAATTACAGACAACTTTGTTGTTGCATTATAACAAGTTTGTTATTTTTTTTTTTTTTTTGCTTTCGTTTGAATTTATTCAAACTAGTTATTTTTGCTTTTTTGTTAATGGCGACCTTAAAAAATAGCGTCCGCACTTATCAACGCACAAACTAAAACTGACCAGATTTTCCACCTCTAGTGACGGATGTAGGCCTGACATCTCATAGAGAAAATATGCTGACGCCAGAAATAATCCTGAAAATCTGCCAATCACGATCAAAGTAAAATCCGGCCAGCAGAGATCTTGTATGGCGTTCATTTACTATCAGTCTGTGATTGGCGATATATTGAGACAGGCCCTTTATATTGTTATAAACAATCCAAGGTTCCTGTACCAACGCTATATCGAGCTTATCGTAGTGAAAACAACACATCAACATCGCTGAAGCTGCTTTACTGTGAAGATTAGGCTGGTATACAATTAGTTTATCGTTTGTTACATATCCTTTAAAATACTTTCAGCAAAAACGGCCTTCAGAAGGAGACTTTAAAGGAGTCTGTTTTGCACAAACTAATGAATCAGTTTTCTTGCCTAATTTGTTTATTATCAAGCGCGTTTTTGTAGAGGAGGTGTTTGTTACCAGAAAGTATAAAAAATCTTTATACTTATGAAAATACCCACCAAACCAAATATTTCGATTTTTTTTGAAGTCAGACTTGTCGTAACGAATTCGTTAAGACATTTCGGTAGTTTGCCTGAACAAATAAAAAAATATATAAAACTTTGATTTATGTATATGTAAGAAAATAAAAACCAAAATTGTATTATACAGAAAAGAATTATAGTAAATACAAAAAATTTAAGAATAAAGAATTTAAGGAAGATAGACAATTGAATTGATTACGGTAAAGTATTGCCTTAAATACTAAATCATTAACTAATCATTATATTCATTTAACTTTCAGAGAACGAGGTTCTAGCTTATACGGAGGTACCGACAAAGAACGTTACGATTTTGTACCTATATGTCGATGCGATTTCGTACTTACATTTCGTTACGATTTCGTAACTTTATATCGTAACGATTTCTTAACTACACATCGTTGCGAAGTCGTGTCAGATTTCGATATTTCGGTTCCGAAATCGGAAGATTTTTTCGAACAGTCATTACGAATTCTTTACGAAATCGGGACATTTGGTTTGGTGGGTACATTGATTTTCAAAAACAAGAATGTTGCTTTTTGGCAAAAAGACAAATTTATTTATTAAAAAAAATTTTATAAAAAGTGTTTTCAAATTGTTAAACGATGCAAAGAGAGTCTTACACAAATAAATTATTTTTTTTGTGTATACCCTTACAGATTTCCATTAATAAAATTAATTGGTAACTAAAACCTTTTATTAAAGTATAAAAAAGTGTAAAAGGATAATTTTAATATACCTTGATGAATGCAAAATAAGAAACGAAGTATTATTAGTTTGTTGCATTAGTTTTATTTCCTAAATGGTGCCAAACACACTACGTAATAAATAAAAAGAAAAACGGTAAAAATTTAAAACGTAAATTAGTTGTCAAGTATAGCAAATGTATATAAAATACCAATTATAATATAATTAATATTTGGGTAATTCTGAGTAACGTGGAGGTGTAGACCAGAAAACACTTGAGTTCCGTTTTAGGTAACGTGCATCTATGTTTGGGAAAATCATTTTTAGATCCGGAGTCATTGGTTGAACTGAGAAAAAACTATCAATGTACGCTGATGGTGTGTATTCCTGCTTTAACATAATTGGACCACGGACATGTTCTTGGTGAAAGAGAAACAATTTAAACGACATTATAAAATGCAAATAATTCGAATGTATAACAAATAATTACTTCGACTCCATGACGGTGGTGGTGGGCGTTTGTAAGATACTTTATCTTCATCATCAGTTGAATCATCTTCGTGCAACATTTCAAACGTATACTTCGACGCGGTTTTTTGAGGAGGTGGCATCAATTTTTGTTTAGCCAGCTGTTGTTGTTTCATCTGCAAAAGAATTTCTCGTTCTTTCGATGCCTTTAATTTTGCGGCTTCTTCTTGCTGTTGACGTAATTTGCGTTGAATTTCTTCCAAGTCTCGTTTCTTTTGTTCCTGTTCCTGTTGTTTTTTTAATGTTCGTTTTTCTTCACGCTCCTTTGCCAGTTTAGCCATGCGTTCGGCTCGCTCCCGTTCTTTTGCTTCGCGCTGTTGGGCAGCCAATAAATGCTTTTGTTCCCGTTGTTTCTTGCGCTCCTCTGCTAGATTGTGGAGACCTTTGCGGAAATCATCAGCAGCACTGTCATTCTGCAATGTTTTAGTTGAAATTGTTGAATTGCTGCGAATCAAACTAGAGGCACTTGTGGATTTAGACATTGGCAATGCTTTGGAAGCACTGGTTGTTCCCTTCTTGGCAATAGCACTATTGTTAGAAGTAACTATGTTTGAACATTGAGTTGGCGTAAGGAAACGTCCCAAAGCAGGTGCTGGCAATTTACCAATAACTGGAGTGGTTGCAGACTGCAATAGAACAAGATAACCAAAAGTATTTTTAACCAAATATGTTTAAAATGTTAATCAGAATTTTTTCCTAGCGTGACTTACCGTTGGTGTTACATTTTCTTTTCTGTTGCGCAATGGCCGTTTAGATTGTTCAATGGCATTTTCAAATGCTTCTACTCGCAGTTTTACTGGGCTTTGAGCCGTAGGACTAAAATATACAAAATCTTTAATAAATGCATGGTTTAAAATATTAATTCCCTTATGCAAAAATAAAACAATGTCTACTTGAAGTGTACTTTATGACAAAATTTTCATATAAAATTTGAAATAAAGTAGACTTGAAGTAGTTTTAATTATTTTGCATAAGGGAATATATTATTTACGCACTTGAATAATTCCTTTGTGCGTGTTGGCATTTTACAAACAGCCTTGGCTGAGTTAGATGTTTTTGTTACATCTTTGGCAGACATCAATTTTGACTTTGGGACTATTGGAATTTCCTGCTCATCTTCAGTCAAAAGACTGTCAGCATGAGGCATTGACAAGTCTTTGGCAGTTTCGAAGGAACGTTGATCAAGAGCATCGTCTTCTTTATCTTTAATCGATTTCGGCTCTTGGTTAATATCGAAGGTAGCATCAGCTAAAGCAGCTCCTGAATGTTTATTCAGTGTAACTGTAGCATTAGGATTTGAATCCATAACAAATGTAGTTTGACAAGGAGCCACTTGAAATGTTGTTTGAGCTGGATTAGTGCAAAATGTTGCATCGCCGGAAGCAGGCCCTAAATTCATAGTGCCATCAGCAGACGGCCCTAAATTAACAGTCTCATTAGCAACACCACCTATATGAGTTTTATTGGAATTATTAGACGGTGCTATTTCAACTGCATCTTCATATATTGAGGCTGGTCGTTTAGTTTCTTTAGTTTCGTTGTCATCAGTTTTACTTAAATTGCCGCTACGAGTGCGCGAAGAGATTGGTGAAGGTTTTTGATCCAGGTCACTAAAACGTTCAACCTTAATTGGTTTATGTACAACATCCTTTTTCTTACGGGTTTTCTTAACTGCAGCCACATTGGTGGTATTTGTAGTTGATGATAATACACTGCTGCCAAATGACTTCTCTACTACAGCAGTAGTTTCATTCTTAACCACAGACATTGGAAGTGGTAATGGCTCTGGCACTTTAAATACAGCTTTATCAGAGGGAACCTCCGATAATTTGTCTTGACTATTCAAACTAACGTTTTCCCGTTTGATTTTTATACGTATTTCACGTACTTCTTGTATTCCACTATCAGTCGAATCAACACTGTTCGCTGCAATTTCAAATGGTTAAATTTATGAGTATTTAATGTATGGAAAGGGGTTTTTTTCGATGTTTTTCAAATAAATGCTTGCTAATTTTCAAATAAAACAATTAATTATTTAAATTTAAATTACAAATTTTACTGCTAACGAAGGCCTAATCTGTCCATTAAATTTACATTTTTTATCCTTTATTTACAACCTGTACATTTATGGATAATAAGTACAATAGAAATCACATAAAATGTTGAACTGCATTGGGAACAGCATTGTACTAATAAAAAAATAATTCCTATAGTAAAAAAATAAATCATATAAAGCGTAAAACCATGTAACTACACATTTTTCGATTTTACAGGAGACGGAAAAAACTTAATAAATTATTTAAGTAAGCAACCTGAAAAATAGTTTCTCTTAAACTTGCATAAAATTAACAGACTCACCTATATTTTGACAAAATATTATATTTATAAGCTCTTTATACTATGATGTTAAGGAACACAGCTGAGCAGATAAAAATCATATAAAAAATTATATATATATTTTTAATTAATAGTGCGCTATTAACCCAAATTTATTTATTTATTCAGATGAGTTAAGATCTAGTGGCGTGAGCTTTCTTCTATCTAAAGAGGATAAGAAAAGTCTAATCGATCGGCAACCTCATGGCGACAGAATAATAGCGATAAAGCTAAAAACAAAAGCGAGGAATATTTCATGTGTACAATGCTATGCCCCGACCGAGACATCAGATAGACTGATCAAGGAAGAATTTTTTTGCAGGCTAAACTCTGTAATGAACTCTATAAATGAAGGCGACATAAAGATCTAGGGTGATTTTAATGCTCAGATATGTGGTGACAATTGTGGTAAAGAGGCTGTCATTGGCAAGCATGGCATTGGGCGTATGACTGAAAACGGTGAATTGTTTTGCGAATTATGCTTCAACCACAAGCTAGTTATCGGCGGTACATTATTCCCTCTTAAAAAAGTGCATAAGTTTACATGGGTATCAAACGACAAGGTTACAGAAAACCAAATAGATCATAACGCAATAAGTAAAATGTGGAGGCACTCACTGCTCGATTTGAGAAATAGAAGAGAAGTTGATATTGGCAGTGATCATCATCTTGTAATGGGAGTGGTACAACTAAAGTTATGCGCAAACAGATGCGATAAACCGAAAATAAGAGTAAGATTTAACCTTGAGAGGCTGTCGAATAGAGAAACACTACTCCATTTCTCAAATTCTCTCAAATTAAAAACTGAACCACATAAAGATGAATGTCAGATCTCTACACGTACTGGAAACAAGTTGGAAATACCTTTCTTCAGTCCGCCAAAAATTGTCTCGGTAATCCAACTAAAAACGTGTAGCCATGGATATCAGACCAAACCTGGAATCTTATTGAGGATAGAAGGAAGTTTAAATTAGGTATGAACAACGCCAAAACCCGGCAAGTAAAATTAGATCTGCAACAGCAATATAGTATCGCAAATCGAAAGGTCAACCGAAGTGCTAGAAATGATAAAAGGAAATGGACACAAAATCTAGCTGCAGAGGCGCAAAAGGCCAACGCATCTAACAGGTCGAAATATATGTATAGGATCACGAAACTTCTCGCTGGTCATAATCATTTCAATATGAGGCATTTGCGTAATGCGAATGGGGTCTTAGAATACACAAAAGAAGGTCAGTTGCAAGTATGGGAGTGGTCTATCGAAACATACTTAATGGCACAAATGGTGATGAAGCGGTTGACCGCTGCCATCACGCCGATCACGCCGATCACGACCAAATAAATTATGTAAACTAGCAATAACATCGCTAAAAGACCATAAAGCTGCAGGGCCTGATGACTTTCCCCCTGAACTATTTAAAGCTGATAAATCCCTTTCGGCAAGTATAATCCAACCGTTAGTAGAAAACTTTTGGCAGAATGAAAAGCTTCCGAGTACCCTTAAAGAGGTATTAATAATCAACATTCCAAAAAAGGAAACCAGATGGAGTGCAAAAACTGGAGAGGCTCACACTTTTAAATATGCTTGACAAGATTATAGCACGTATCTTATACAATCGCATATCTGTTGCGGCAGAGCCTGAATTAAGAATAGAAAAGGCAGGGCGTAGACCACATCACCGCCATATGCATAGCGATGCAGTGTAAAGGAATTCCGGATAAATTAATCAGACTCGTGGAATGTTTGTATATGGAAGCAACTTGCTCAGTGCTCCATGAAGGTTAGCGAAAAATTAACCGTTAAAAAAGGTGTAAGACAAAGTTGTGTCCTATCCCCCCTACTATTCAATATCTTGCTCGATGTTCTTATGAGTCAATCAGTGAATCCCATGCATGGGATCACAGTAAGCATGACTAGAAGACTAACAGACTATGCTGATGACATATGTTTACTCTCACACAATCAGCATGATATACAACAAATGCTAAATAAAATCACAGCTAAAGCGGCGAATGCAGGTCTGATTATAAATACCTCGAAAAAAAAAATCAATCCGTTACACCTTGAAGATGTTACAACCTTTTGCTACTTGGGCAGCATTATTGTTACTTCCGGTGGCTGTAGCGAAGATATTCAATTCCGACTGACTAAGGCTAAGCAAGCGTTTGGAATCCTGAATAAGTTCTGGATATAAGCTAACATTGCATTATCTACAAAAATAGAAGTATTCAATAGGAATGTAAAGTCTGCTTTATGCTTTATGGCTCCGAGACCTATTGAAGTCTCTTGATATGAAATACTGTTATAGCAGACAACATGTATGTAAATGTATGATGTTAAAAGCAAAGGTTTGTACTTTGTATTTTAGTTATTTTATATTAATTTGCGCGTTGAGTGGTTTAAAATAGAAAACTGTAGTAGATTGAATTTTTTTAACTTTTATTGATGAATAAAAAAATCTAATTAAATTTTTTCTCTCAAAAATCAGAGATTTTACTCTCAAGAAAATTTAAGTAAAATGAACTAGTGAGCATATTTATTGCACTTGATAAAACTGTCCGTCAAATCAGGTGCACTGATACTCTGTATTTACTGTTTAGTAATATTCCACTATACATACAATCAATATTTGCGTTTCAAAAACATGCAATACTGTACACTTTTTAACATCTTGTGCTTACGTTTAGTAGATACGAAGAATGGTAAAGACGACACTAAAAAAAATTCCATTTTTTTAAAATAATGTGAGACACATAGCAAAAAGTGTACTTAAAAAACAGATTCTTTTATCCAAAATATATTTCTTGTTTTATGTCACTCTAGATTTTTGTATCTTTATCTCAAAAATGTTCATATTATATAGTTTTTTGCTTCTCCTGTAAACTTATGAAATGTGATGTTACGTTATTTTGCATTTTAAGTGATTGATCGTTTTCCTTTTGGAAGTATGGCATTCGATATCGAACAAATTCTATCGTAGGTTGAGATGATAGCATACAATAACGTGTAACAAATCGACTTATTGTTTTAAATGTCATTCATCAGCTTTACAATGATCGAAAAGTATTTATTACGTGAAAATTTACATCTGTTAATGTCCTTTAAGACAATTAAATAAAAATAGAGCCTGTTAAAAATAATATGTATAAACTAAATAAAAATCAGGAAGATAAGTCATTTCCAATAGTATGCTAAAACCATCACTGGCTGGAAGGGGTAGAATAACAGCTACTACAAACAATTGTTATTACGACGAAAATATTGAAAGTCTTATATTTGTATTAATATGTATATTTTTTAAAAGTTTTGATACGTTTATGATCATTCCTTAAAAAAATGTGTTAATTCTACAAGCCAAAAACATATTTTACATTTATTTATAATAATTTCGATACGTGAGCAATCGAATAAAGAAGTCTACTGATTTGATATGTGATACGAAAGCTTAATCGATCGAACACGAATGCGGTAATTCGGCTCCAGCATTCGAAAATGGAACGAAATTATACATTTAAAACAATACGTTTCTGCTTTTGCTTCAATCGAAACAGTACTTAATTTGGTTGTTCTTATGTTCAAAATGATTAAAAAAAAATTATAAGTTTGTATCTTTCTTTCTTTTGTGAAAAGTTTTCTTTGTTTCCAGAATCATTTGTAAAATGCAAGTCCCAATAGACGGGTACCTGTACTCTGGGGAATTATTAGGAAGTTGCTACGTATGTAGGTTTTATGTAAAATTCTATTATTATTATTACAAAAATAAATAAAGTCATTTACGTCGGTAAACTTGTGTACAATCAGGTTTTTATCTCTATTTTCTCTTGGAAATGAGATATTTTTACAGTGAAAAATATTAAGATATAGCGCTACAATATTTTTAAAATTCCTAAAGTAGTTTGACCTAATCTAAAAATTTCCTTTTTGTATTCCATATCGATAACTATTTGCACCAGGAACAACATTTTCAAAAAATATTGTAGTTCATATTTTATTATGTATAAATTTTAATAATTCTTGCAAAAAAAAACCGACTTTAAAACTAATAGATGGGCACCAATTCCAAACTAAAAATGTAAGAAGTAATCTGTATGAATTAGTATTTAAACCAAATAAAAGATAAACAAAATGTTCCAAAATTAGCGGGGTAAAAAGTAAAGACTATTGGAATGACAAGTCTATCCCCATTACTGTTCAATAGTTAAGCTATTTTCACCAGCATCCGTCTTTTAGGGGACACAATTCAAGCCTCTGTCTATAACGGTTTCAAAGATAGGGCCACCTAGATAAAATAACATCACCTATTGGGACATCCTTCAATTTACAATTTTAAATTAAAGACCTGTTGTTATGGAGGACTTGGCCACTAAGATTCTTCATAAATTTCAACTGTCAATAACGGTTCAAGTTTGGTCATATATGTATATCAAATTACATGAAATATTGGGACACCATTTAATTTATAATTGCAAATATTCTTGTTATTATACCAGAGTCGACAAGTAGTGGACATTCTGCCTAATATTCAAGTGATTGGCTTTAACGGTTCAAAAGATAGGGCCATATAGGTCAAATTACATCATTTATGAGGACACCCTTTAATTTCAAAATTCAAATTATATACTTGCTATAGTGGACTTTGCAATACAGGTTCCTTGTAAATTTTAACTGTCTGTCTATAAGAGTTCAAAAGTTTGGCCACATACATGGATTTACATTAAGTATTTGGACACCTTTTTATTTCCAAATTCAAATTTTATACTTTTTGTTATAGCGGACTTACAGGTTCTTTGTAAATTTCAACTGTGTACAACTGTTCAAAAGTATGGCCATATACATCAAATTAAATGAACTTTTGGAGCACCCTTTAATTTATAATTTTTTTATTATAAGGGTCATCGTAATCGGTATTCTGCCAAATTTTCAAGGTTTTGTCTATAATGGTTCAAAAGATAAGACCATATAGGCCAAATTACGTCACCTATGGGGACACCCATAATTTTTAATTTTTTTTATTGCTTTCTTTTGTTGGTGCTCTTTTATGGGTCTTAAACCGTCGAATTCGTTTAAGCGCACACCAGTTAAAATCGCTTTGTTAAAATTAAAAATTTTTAACTTTTAATTTCTTTTAACTTTTAAGCCTTTTATTTTCGCTTAACTGAAAAATCGGTTAAGTGACACACAATTTGTTTACAAAGGCACACATTTAAACGAATCGAACACCTTAAAGAAAAAAATAATATTTTGCAATGATGAAGCTTCAAGTAAAATAAATGATCTAGAACATATATTGTGTTAAATACATTTAAAGCAATCCAACCAAAAATAATAAGACAATTTTCACGCAACCAATTAATAGAAAATAGAGGTTAAGTAGTGAAAGTACGCAATTTTTCCGATTTAAAGGTACTGCGAATCTGACAGCACCTTTTATTATTGAAAGCGGGATGTTTTAAACACTATTTACATAACTTTACAACAAATTAGAATTTTAGAATATATTATATAAAGAAAATATACTATTTACTAATTATACTATATAAAGAAAGTTCTGGATTACTTTAAAAGCAAAATCGAACAAAATATTGTCAGGACACCTATGATACCCTTTAATTTTTAAAATAATGAACTGTTTTTAAAACGGGACCAAACCGTAAGCAAAACGTTTCAAATAAAGACAAATTTTAAAATTGGTTCAGAGATGCCCGAGTTCTGCGATTACATACATAAAAAAGCAACATTCAGACGAATTGATAATCTCCTTCTTTTTTGAAGACGGTTAAAAGTACACTCGCGATAATATGAATACCCTATTATATGAACACCCCAAAATATGAACATTTTTTTTTTTTCTTCCATTGATTACTCTAAAATATGAACTTGGTGTGAAAGCTTTAAAATATGAATAACTTATTTTGGAATTTCTTAACAGACTTTTATCTAAACAGTGTTGTAAATAAGTTCCGGTTCAATTGCATAATAATTTTGGGAAAATTTCTTACATACACTTTTAGTTCGCGCTCACATTCAGCTGTATTAATTTTGTTATATCTGTACATTAAATATGCATAAAAAAATCATAAGTTTTTAACTTTAAAAGAAAAGATCTAAGTTTTGGAGCATTTACAAAAAGGAGCAAGTGTTACTAGTTTAACGAATAAATTTGGGGTGATAAAATCTGCAATATAAAAAAATAAAAAAAAACAGAAATTCTATTATTAAATGAGTCAATAATACCTTCTGTGGACCTGGAAAAAGAAAGACTGTGCGGCCTTCCGAGAACCCAAAAATGGAATATGCTTTATACCGATGGTTTCTGGATATGAGAGACAAAAAGTTTGCTATAAATGGACTTATGTTAAAAGAAAAGGCCAATGCCAGCGATGGATGGCTTCAAAACTTCAAAAAGAGATACGGCGTTCGCTTGCTTCAAATATCTGGAGAAAAACTTTCTTCACAACTCCACTTGATGGATCCTTTCAAAATGAAGCTAAAAAGTAAAATTGAAGAGTTGGGATTGGTCAATGACCAGCTTTATAACGCTGACGAATCCAGATTGTTTTGAAAATTTCTGCCGCATTCTAAACCATTTTTAAGAATTGGTTTCATCTTTTATTTGTTCCGGAAGTAAAATTTATAAACTCGAGCTAATTACCATCTCACAACTTATTTTGTATAATTTAGGTTAAAAAAATTAAAAAAAAAAGTTGCCGCTGAAAGCTGTTCTCCTAATAGATAACGCTTTATCTCATCCATCTGAGGATGCCACCAAATGTGACGCCATCAGGATTACAAAACTTTATTATAGAAATAGTCTGCTAGCTTCAGTTGTTGCAATATGCATAATAAATTGTTATTTTTTGGGGAAAAGGGAAAATTAAATGCCATTCGTAATTATGAACAATCTTGCAAAAATGAACTGGCTTGGTTTTAATTAGTTCATATTATCGCGAGTGCACTGTAGATCATGACAGTTAAACAATTTCATGAACTATTGAACCAAAGAGAGCTAAACACTAGGTGTTATAGCGGAAATACATATGTTGTTTGACTCCACAAAATCTGAAATATTTGCTGCTAGCCAAAACTATATACTCTATATAATATATAACTCTATACTATATATAAAAACTAACTCAATTATCAAGTGAATGTTTTCTTTAAAATGTTTTAGAATTTTAAATTCTCATCAGTTTACTCGTTGCAATTATTATACTCACATTGTTCTTTTGCAGTTTGTGTGATATCCCCAGCTACGGTTGTCAGTGGCGCGTCCTCAATATCTGAATTAATAGAGACAATAGAAGGTTGCTTCCCTGGTATAACAAAAACTGAATCATCGGATTTTTGGCTTGATAGCGAGTCCCTTATAACTTTATTATTTACAGATGTTTTTGTGTTTATTACAGCCTCATGCATCTGCGATTGGCGCTGTTCATGTTCCAATTTAATTTTAACTTCTTCGTTAGTAGGACGACGTAGTTTTGTTTTCAATGTAGGTTCTTTAAGATTTTTTTCCGACTTAACTCTTGCCGCTCTTTGTGGTCGTTTATTTAACGTTTCATCAGCAGAATCAATTATTGGAACAGGAGGAGGTGGCATTAGATTCGTCCCTCCAGAATTTCTCATAATTTCTTGTGAATTTATTTCTTTTTCACTTTTACTGGTAGTAGAATCTGCACACTTTGTTCCTGCCTCTGCTTTATGACTTTCATCTTCTTTTTTTTTATTGTCATCAATAAAATCAACCAAAGCTAATAATTCAGCGTTTGAACGTTTACTTTTTCGAGTAGGTTTAATGATATTTTTGTCGTCAGGTGCAAATGATTCCAACTTATCTGTAAATTATCACGTGCAAAAATTTAATGGAAAAAATCTAGTTTACGGACACATCAAAAAATTAAAAAAGTAGCCTATTGTGTGTAAAATTTAATTTTAAGCAAAAATTGTGAGGTGAAAAAAATTGGGTGCGATCTTTAGTTTCGGAGTTATAGACCCCCAAAGTTTCTATGTAAAGTATGGAATATCTCGACTATTTTATGGCATAATGAGGCAATATGGGTATCATCGGATTGGTAATTAAAAGTTCTAAGGAACTAAATTGAAACTAGTGAAAAATATTTTAAAAAAACATGTTGTTTTCCTGTATGGAATAAGGCTTTCAGCCGGATGCAAGGATTTTAACCTCTATTGCATAACAAATACCGGCTTCGCTAACTAAATATTTTCTGTATAGCAGGCTTTGGTCGGATGCAAGGATTTTCTCCTCTATGGAATACCAAAACCGGCTTCGCTAACAAAAGATTTTATGCATAATCAGACTTGCCCGTGCGCAAGAATTTTCTCCTCTATGGCTTCGATAACTCACCGGCTTGCATAACTAAAGATTTTCTTCCTTGCCCTTTTCTGTAGTATTAAAACACCTTCTCTTACTAAAGATTTCATACATAGCCGAGCGCAGAATAAAAATAAAAAATAAAAAATTTTTTTACTCACTTTAAATTTTTAATTTTTTTCTTAATTTCACTTTGGTTGGATAGTACTTTTAATTTCTATTCCAATGACAAATAAATTGCCTCATTCCGCTATAAAAATGTCAAGATATAGGTACCTTACTTTACATAGAAATAGAGGGTGGCGCAACTTCGAAACTAAGGGTCACCTCTAATTTTTTCTTTTACATTTTTTGTTTAAAATTAAATTTTACACACAATTTTTTGATGTGTCCCTAGACTAGATTTAAGCCAAATTGGTTATCATTCGTAATTTTATACCTTCCACTTCATTATCCTCCGTCAATGAACTCAGACGCTTGATTCTTTTTTTTGTCTGTTGTGGTGACGCTGTCGGCAAATCCTTAAACTTTTCTATATTATTAGTTGCAATTTCAGATTGTTGTCCCCATAATATTATACGCAATTTTACCAAAAATTCCTAAATTTGTTACATGTACATAAAAATTAATGAACAACTTGAAATAATTTCCCTCCTACCTCTGTCATTTGCTCCAACTGCGCGGGATAATTTTCAGACAATTGAAATAAGCTATTTAAATCTTCCATCGTTAAATTATGTTTACAATTACAGGACACAATTGTATTTAAAATAAAATATTCACAAAAAATGATTTAAATAAACAAACAAAATGCTATCAATATTAAAAACAAAGCCACACTCCTACTGGCAAAATGCAGAGAGTTGAAATCCACATAAAAGATTTTTAAATCAATTAACCGCCAAATGTGTGGATTGTGTAATATATTGCACAGGGTGGCGATAAATGTAACTATAAAGAATTACAGAGCTGCATTTTTAGCTAGCATCAAAATTAAATTTATACACCTGTGCTTCGTTTCTTTAACTATGAGGCCGTATTCACTAGTCATCGAATTGAATAAAGCATAAACATGACGCCGGCGGAGCAACGGAATTAATTTATGCATGTTGTTATAGGTGACGAATTGTCTTTATTTAATTTTCTGTTTTCAAACAATGTTTTTGAATGCTTATTGCACAGCAGATAGTCGGAGTACCGTTGAGCAACAGATGACACTGGGCGCAATTACTACTGTCAACCTAAAATACAACAACAACGTCATTGTCATGTTATAAGATTTTTTATAACAAATCTTTTAACAACCATGTTTAAATTTGGAAATAACTTTACCATTGTCATGATATTTTTTAACTACCTATAAATTCGTATTTAAGTTAATTTTAATTTAAGTTGTACAATGACGTTGTTTTTTATATTGACAGTACTATTTGCGAACAGCTCCATCTGTTGCTCAACGACACTCCTACTATCTAATGTGCAAAAAGCATTTAAACAACCTTCTTCGAAAACAGCATTATGTTTAAACAGAAAATTACATAAACACGCATTCGTCAACTTTAACAACATGTATAAATTAATTTCATTGCTCTGCCGGCGTCATGTTTATGTTTTGTTCAATTTGATGACTAGTGAAGATGGCCTTTTACCCTCGGTCTACATTACACATAAAATGATTAACATCATGTAAGTGTTAAGTGTAAACTGCCTATGTTAATGTTATTACCGGGTCTTACCTAGGGTTTACACATACAATTGCAAGTTCGGTTTCATGGTTTTTTACTAACCTGAGGTTTACACATGTAAGTACAAGTTCGAAAAACACTCTCAATACACATCAAGGCGAATTCATACCAGGTGTAAGCAGTAGAGCAACAACTACAACAAAATAACAACTTTGACATTAGACTAGCAGATATAAAACAAAGTATTTTTGACAAGACATTAGCAAACAAGCGTTAGCGAATAATATTCAGCTGGGCCATCGCCTCCACCTGGTATGAATTCGCCTTGATACACACTCACTTGCCAAGGCGAATTCATTTGCTGAACTGGAGTCAGCACGGACCGTAGAGGTACCAGCCGAAAAGTCGAGTGGTACCTCATTTGGATTGACTTCAGCAGTCGCATTAGCTTGTACTGCTGGGGCAACAATGCATTCAGCAGGCGAGGTCCCTGCCCACCTCCTGCGACATTTTGTTTTGTTTTTTATTTTCTTTTGTTTTGTGATAATTGTTCTTTTTTGATTTTTGTTCATTTTTGTTCCCACTAGTATGCACGTAAGGGGTTCGACAATCCATGCATTGAAGGCGTACATGGATTAGGCAACTGTTCTTTACACCCGACCCGTGCCTTGGCGTCGGGGGGAGCTGTTAGAGACTAGTCTTCTTTTACCACTGACTATCCATTCAGATTCTCAGCACTGCTACCTTCACCTTAATCTTACAAGTGGGTCAATTTTGGTACGCGGGTTGGACTGAATCGGCTACGTTGATTAAAATTTTACAAGCCACTCCCCTGAACCATTTGTTCAATGTATCCAGAGGGATGGCTAGCAATTCTGACATCTCTCGGGCATGGTACCATTTTGGGTGAATGGCTGCCATGCTCGAGAGATTTCCGAAACAAGGGCTGGTTCACACAACCTAGCAGAGTCCAGCCTCTGCGCAACTGCATAGCAGAATCCACAGAGACCGGGCCCTGCCCGAGCCATGTCATACCCCCCGTGACCAGTATGGTGGTGAATCACGGGAAATATGAACATTGAGCTCGTCCCCTATCCGCCAACTGGGGAAGCGTCCGATGGGAGACCGACAACTCCACACGGATTCAACATTGTGGAACTGCCAGTAAATTTTAACAATTTTTTTAGCCTCTTTGATTTTAATAGAATGTACAAATTAAAATTTTTGTTTTGTTTACATTGCTATTTTCATATAAATTGGGTACTATATAAGAGAATGTGAGTGAAAAGAAATAAATAAAAAGTTTGATTGTTAACCGACGATTGGTAGAGGTAACAACAAATATAAGGTGGCAAATAATAAAGAAAAATATCAAACAAGAAGGAAGCTTTAGGTTGTGGTATACTTCGTTCTTACCAAATGACGATAGATGATTGAATACAGTTTTTCTCGTATTCCATTATCTGTGTTTGGTTGGTTAAATAGATGATGTTTAAAATTAAACACTACCCGAAGTAGACAAAGAATGCTGAGGACTGATGTAGCTATCCAGAATATGCATTAAATTCTGCTAGTGTCTAAAATAACATTTCCCCATATTTTCTTTAAAAAACTTATCACCTAATTTGTAACGAACTTAAGCCGGACTTCAAAAATTTATTTGTATGTAAATTATTTATTTTTTTTACTTTATTATTGTTATTATTTTTATTTATTTTGTCAACACTTAAATTAAATTTTGTTATTAATTTTTTTAATTATTTCTTGAACAATAATTTAAATTAAATTGTCTTAACTAGAAGATATTTTGTTCTATTTTTATAGTTTTACTTTTATTGTATATGTTCAACTTGAAATGTCAGTTTAATGTATCATCAAACTAAATAAAAAAATTTATATGAGTCGAATTGATTTTACTACCCCTAAAATAAATTCGGCATTTACACTACATCGAAATCAAGTAGATTTCAATTAAAATCTTTTTCAAAATCTCGATCGTTAACACTTATAGTTCATTTATACTTGAGCGAAATCTAGTACTTACGAGATTTCGAGCAAAATCTAGCTGTTTTTACTAAATATCTCATACAAATCAAAATCTACTTTGTCACTAGATTTTGATGAAATTTACTAAAAATGACCAAATTTTACTAAAAGATACTACTCTTTACAACAAAATATTACATTTTAATTAAAAAACAAAATAAATAAAAATTTCTAAAATTATATAAATAAGAAAAATGGTTTTCATTTAAATAAAATTAAAAATATAAACAAATTGCGAATTAAAAAAAGATTTCAATTCAAATCTACTAGATTTCTCTGTAATGTAAATGCCTTTTAAATTTTTTTTGACGCTAGCGGGATTTCATTGTTTTACCTTTTAATTATATCTTCCACTTATTTTTTTATTTTTGTGTTGTTTTTATTTTTTTAGAAATATAAAATTTTGTTTATTTTTTAATTAAAATGTAATTTTTCTTTGCAGTGTCTTAATACATCACAAAACGTCGGCAGAGCAGCTGTCAATTTTTTGTTCATATCAATGTATTACTACGTCTTGACAATCCATTGATTTGTTTTCACATGAACAAAGCGTTGGCAGAATAAGGAACAATAATTTACAGTATTTTTCGGTTAATTGACCCTACGGTTAATTGGTTTCCACGCTTAATTGAACCACACGATCGGGCAAAAAAATATTACATACGAAAACCCATGTAAATTTCCTCGGATAATTGAACCCGGTTAATTGATTTACCCGCTTAATTGGTTCGAAATTCATGTCATCAAAAATAAATTTCCTCTTACTTTTACTCGGTTAATTGCATTATGTATTATTGAAAAATAATCTGGCATTTTTGCACATACATATTTGACATCATTTGTGAAAAACACTGGGTGGCATCTCTACTAATTGAAAACATATGTTTATTGCTAAGGAAAAACCGTAAAGTGCACATATGCGATTTCTTTTAATTCATTAGTATGTATGTATGTAGTTCCAATTTTGCGTGATTTCTGTAATTAAACAAACTGTTCAATTAAACGGGTATCGGTTAATTGGTTCCCCGGTTAATTGAACAAAAAGTTGTGCAAATTTTGATGTGCAATTAACCGAAAAATACTGTATTTACTTTTTTCTGTGTGGAGAAAACGTACGGTGTGCATGTTCCGACTAAACATAATTTTCTGTTTGTCGCCAATGTTGTTTGAATGCAAATAGGATTTGCACGCTGGATCAGCAGATGGCGTTCTTTAAAAGTCAAACTTTCCTACTAAAAACAACATTTGCTGACAGACATCGTTGTGCGAACAAATGTTTGAACAATGCTGTTTGAACAAGTACATGACATTCGCAACGACGGTCTTCACGAGAGGTTTTGATGTGTATTTATTCTGTACAAAAAACTACTTTATTTGCAACCATGAATAAGTTTACAACCTTTAAAGTCCTTTTTGTTTGAAAAAAATTTAAAACCTAATGAAAATGTACATATACATAATTAGTCGGGGAGAAGATAACAATTACATAACATAATTACACACAAATTTTGTTGTAGTGTTTTTTTAATACTAGTACTTTCTAATTAATACGAAAGTTTTGTACCTAAGTTTTTTGCAAAAAATATAATTATACAAATCGCTCATTTACTTGAAGACCGTCATAAGTCAAAAAAAGGCATTTTGTAAAAAAACGCATTTTAAGTTTTTTATTCTGCACTGTTAAGTAAAACAACATGAACATGCCTCAATTTCGAAGTCAAATAATAAAATGATATGTTATTTGTATATTATTTAGGGAAAATCTGGAATATTTTGTAACTAAAATATGTCGTTATTATTAATAAAAAAAATTGAAACAAATGAAATGAAATAACGGCATATTCTATTCCCACGCGAAAAGTACACAAGATAAAATCATGAAATTAATATACAACATGTAGCGGAATAAAAAGAACATTTCTGCATCACTAACTCAAAAATCACGTTTTTTGACTTATGACGGTCTTCAAGTAAATGAGCGAAATGTAAGTAAACAAAATCAGCAGTTTGCGAAATTAACTCAAATGTCAAACACTTAAGATTTCGTTTTTAATTTCAGATTGAAATTACTTTATTTCGTGGCAGCCTAACGGGATATAGCAAGGCGAATTCATACCAGGTGGAGTCGATAGAACAGCTGATTGTTTTTTGCTCTCGGTTTTTGCTGTCAAAAATACATTGTTTCATATCTGCTAATCTAATGTCAAAGTTGTTGTTTTGTTATAGTTGTGGTCCTACTGCTCAAACCTGGTATGAATTCGCCTTGGGCTATAGATTATAACAAGGCGAATTCATAACAGGTAAACTCGAGAGCTCAGGTGATTATTTTTGCTTTGTTTGTTTACCCTTTTTTGGATGTCAAAATTTGTTTACATTTTTTTTTCGATTACGTTTATTGAATTTGGCGCGGCATTTCTTACAAAAAATTAAGTGCATTTAAAAGGAAAATTTAAAAGTGTGTAGAAAAAGGAAAGTATTTGTTATACTATTTCACTTAACTATTGTATTTTTATTAATAACTATTTTCTTTTCTTATAGTGACAACTCTAGGCAGCTTCCTATATAACCAACCTCATGAATGAAACCTTCCACTTACATACATGTGCATATTATAGGAGCAGGTGCCGGAGTTCTTCTTATTACTTATAAGATAAGCAAATACATAGTTTTACACAACATTCATAAATAAAACACAATTTATTTATTTAATATGAAAAACTTTTATTTATTTTAATACCTATAAGAAAATGCAAATTACACTTTGCAAACAAAAAAATAACATGTATGCGTTGGTATATGAATAAAATTAATCGCATTTAAAACATACATACATAAATATGAACTACATGAACACAATAAAACTAACAACACAATAAAACTAACAACACATTATAACACCAAAAGTTTAAATATTCTTTTTTATAAACTTTCTTTTACTGAAAGCCAAACTTTTACAATTTAATAATTTTAAACTTTATTCTTCTTCTTTCTATTTTTGGTCAGATGCTTTTGACATTCAAAGAATATTTTACACAAACAAAGTGTATGCAGTGTTGTATTGATTTTCGCCGCGAGTCTACCTTGTTTATTATGCCATGGATTATAATTATTTTGACGATTTATGACTATAAATATGATAAAAAAGGTGAAAAATAATATGGCAACCATGGGCCAGCCGGAAATGAATGAGATCCTCATTGCCACCAAGAATTAATTTTATTCGCAATGTAAACACGGGTTTATCCCCAACACAGATTGCAAATAATAGTCTGTGGATCCTAGCTCTAAAAATTGTTTTATTTAGCCAAATTTTTTTTGTTAAATTTAATTTGTTTGCCTAACACAAAAAAAAACGAATAAATATAATTACAATTTGTGTTCTACGGGTATAATGTAAATAAAGATTAAAAAACGATGGAAGACTTAAATAAATTATTGGAGCTCACTGATACTTATCCCGCACAGTTGGAGCAAATGACGGAGGTATGCACATAGGATGGAAAGCTTTATAAAAGTTACTTACAAATATATACATATTTACTTTTTTTTAACTAGAACTTCTTTATGAATTTGCGCGGGATATTGTGGGGACAAGTTGATGTTACACAAAGCAAAGAAAAAATTAAGGAAGTGCCGTTAATGTCACCTCAACATACAAAAAAACGTGTCAAGCGTCTTAGTTCATTGAATGAAGATAATGAAGTGGAAGGTATAAAATATTAAATGGTAATAAAACAAAAAAATATACCAAATTTTACGTTTTATAAATTACAGATATATTGGTAATTATTTCGCCTGTAAATAAAAATTCCAAAAAATCTCCTCAAAGAAGCAATCGCTCAAATTCTGAGTTATTTGCTTTAGTTGATATTATAGATGATGATAAAGCAATAGAAAATGAATCTCCAAATGGTGTATTATTTGCTAGTAGTAACATGGAGAAAGAAGGCGATCCACCTCAAGATTTTTTAAGAAAATCTGAAGCAACAAATCTAATGCCTCCCCCTCCACTTCCATTAGTAGCTTCTGCTGATGAAACGTTAAATAAACGACCAAAAAGAGCGGCAAAAATTAAGTCCGAAAAAAATCTTAAAGAACAGCCATTGAAAACAAAACTACGTCGCCCTACTATCGAGGAAGTTAAAATTAAATTGGAACATGAACAGCGTCAATCGCAGATGCATGAGGCTACTATTAACACAAACACATCAAAGCATTCAAATAATGGAACTATTGTCCTAACTAATTGCGATACTAATGTGCCAACGAAAAAAGCAAAGGAAAAAAGTGAGTATACATATATTAATATTTCAATAACCTTATCCGGATAGTGAATTTGCCTTTTGTTTTTAAAGTAATCCATACCAAATTTTAAAACTCATACTTTTATAATGCTGTATATCGTTACATGAAATGCAAAACGCCCTAACAAAATTTCAAAAGCCCTAACTACAACACCGTTTTCATTTAAAACGCAAAAAGACCTACTAACTTTTTGCATGTTTCTTGGTTTATGCAACATTGACACGGTTCATATGTACTTATGTAGGCTTAAGTCTAGTTCCGTGAAGCAGCACCAACTAAAAAAAAATTACACAGGGTGATAGAGAATTAAAAAATAATAAGAAAATGTAAAATAAAAAAATTGGCGTACGCCCTTACTTTCCGAGTTTCATATAAAACTGGTTGTACACTACATTTTTGAACAAATTAGATCAATATGGGTATCATTTTAAAGCTTGTGGAAATATCTAACACGTGGTGCTCAAATTTTATAAAAAAATTTACCTATTAGGAACCAATGACTTTTTTTATGAAAATATGTGTATAGTACGTAGAAAATCTTTAGAAAGCGAAGCCGGTGTTGGTTATACCATAGAGGAGAAAATCCTTGCTCACGGCCGAAGTCCGGCTATGCAGGAAAACTTTAGTAAGCGAAGCCGGTGTTGGTTATACCATAGAGGAGAAAATCCTTGCGCCCGGCCGAAGACCGGCTATGCAGGATAACTTTAGAAAGCGAAGCCGGTGTTGGTCATACCAAGAGGAGAAAAATCCTCCACCCCGGCCGAAGGCCGGCTATGCTGGAAAACTTTTGTAAGCGAAGCCGGTGTTGGTGTTTAGAAAGAAACATAATATTTAAAATTGAGAAACTGATGTATTTAATAGTGTATTAATATAAAAAATCGAAAGAAAAAAAAAATAATTCAATTCTTAATGGGTTAAATTTTTTTAAATTTTAGCACCATTCGATGGATATTTCCAAAAGCTTTAAATGATACCAATATTGACCAAATATGTTCAAAAATGTAGTGCATAATCACAGTTTCATATGAAAAGTTTAGAGGCACATAACTCGGAAAATAAGGGTGACAGCCAATTTTTTATTTTACATTTTCTTATTATTTTGAAAGAATGAAATATATAACATAAAACGTTTATTTATAACATAAAACGTAATCTTGACTGCTATTTTATTTTACCAAGGAAGAAAAAAAATAATAATAATTTTCATAGAGGTCGGACGTGTTTTCTCTTGAAAAAAAAAATACTTAGAAAATTGTTTCAAAAAAATATAAATTTTTATATTTACATACAGTGTCTCACAGCTTATTTGATGCAGTCACATTTATTCGAAACAATTTTCAATATTTTGAAAAATATTGAGACTAGATTAAAAAAAAGAGCACACGTGTTTATTAATTTATATATTATAGATTTCATAAAAAAAAATAACAAAAATATACTTCATTAACTAAATTTCTTAAATTAAAACAAATTCATTGCTTTTTTAGGTCACAGCTTAAATGATGCACAAAATTTAAAGTTTGATTTAAAACTAAATTTAGCTTCTAATTTAAAATTTTTTCTATAACTAATATTTGGTGGGATATGCTTTTTGGTCTAGAACGGCTTTTAGGCGAGATCTCATTGATTCTACCAACTTTTTTGTGTAATTGGGACTAATTTTGCCCCATTCCTCAAGAAGTGCATTTTTTAGGTCAGATGCGTTGGAAATTGTATGACTTCGGATGTTTTTTTCGAGCACAGACCATAGATTCTCTATGACATTGAGATCTGGACTCTGAGCAGGCGTTTGTACAACATGCGGGCAGTTCCAGATGAGCCAACTCTTTACTATGGCTGAAGTGTGCTTGGGATCGTTATCTTGGTAGTATCTAAAGGAATCTTTAACACCAAGTTTTTCTGCGCTTTGTAATAGATTTCCCTTCAGCAGATCCAGGTACATGTTTTTATCCATGTTCCCCTCAATGAAGGCTAAATTTCCGACGTCTGAACACGACATACAGCTCCATACCATTACACTGCCTCCACCTTGTTTAACAGTGCTGAGTAAATTACGTGGGTCTAGGGCTGCATTTGGTTTTCTCCACACGTAAGTCTTCCCATCTGATCGAAATAAATTAAACTTACTCTCGTCAGCAAAAATAACTGTTTCTCAGAACGACATATCCTTGGAAATAAGCTCTTTGGAAATTTCCATTCTGCGTTTTCTATTTCTGGCATTAATCAGTGGCTTATTTCGGGCAGTACGCCCATGAAAATTGGCTTCTCTAAGGACTCTACGTATAGATTCTGCACTGGCCGACTTACCCAAGAACTTTTCCGCTTCGATTTGCAATTTTGGCGCGCTCAGATGGGGGTTTTCCTTAATCTTCCTCACAATCCAACGTTTTTCGGCGTCCGAAAAAATCTTATTTGAAGCAGATCTGTGGTTATTGTTGAAAAGAAGTTGTTTTGTCTCGTTTTTTCTGCTGTAATATAATAATGAGATAACTGTTTTAATGATCATTGCCTTTTTTACTTTTTAAATGCAACAGATTTCGGAATATTTAGTATGTTTAAAAAAATATTTATAGCCTGCATCAAATAAGCTGTGAGACACTGTATGTACATACATATATCAAAAGAAAAAATAAATTATTTTGGAAAATGAATTCTTTGCCATTATGGAAAGAGAATTTACCTCCTGATAAACCCCAAAGCCATAACTCCTAATATAAAACAGCAGATTCAAACGATCATTCTTGGAAATCCATTGCCAAGTGATAGCTCCTCAAGCAATCCTAAAAATGTTGTAATGCCTAAGGCCGGCATTAAACAAAAAATAAAGAAGAAAGTCGAGCCTAAAACCAAAAACCTCAAGTGCAAGTTCCAAAGATCAAGCTGTAATTATTAATGCTGAAGATTCTTCACACATTAACATCTCAAAAACTCATTATAATTTGTTCGATTAAGGCCCATTATTATAACTTGCCTTTAGCTAAAGTTAGGATTTTGTTGGAGCGATAAATAGTTTTTCGTTATTGAAAGTAAGCTAAAAACCACTTTTAACTATCACGTACTATAAGGGCAAGTTATAGAAATGAGCATTATTCTCATTATTATAACGAAAAACTACTTATCGCTCCAACAAAATCCTAACTTTAGCTAAAGGCAAGTTATAATAATGGGCCTAAGAAGATTATCAAACTATTGACAACGTTGGATTACGATGACCCAGTTTCTTTATTTTCATCAGAAGCTAACGATTTTCAACATGTTAATAAGCGTAAGCGTTGTAATAATGATAAGGTAGATATGTCTAGTTTATATTTCCAAAATCAAAATAGTAATGGTGAAAATTTGTCGGTTTATAACACACAATATTACCAAAACATATTTGCCATCCTAGGTGAGTTAGATATTCGTGAAGAAAGAAATAATGCCAGGAATATGAATTTTTTACAGGAAACTAGAAATACCTTAAATAAAGAAAAGTCATATTGTCCGCCAATATTTCTCTTTAATGTTAACATTGAAGATTTATTAAGTCAACTAAATTCTAAAAAAATTAATTTAAATCTATATATATATATATAAAAATGAATGTTTGTCTGTATGTCCTTTATAGAATCGTAAACTATGCATCTGATCATGTTATGATCTTAAGCAAAGTTGTTGCCCATGAGCCGGCGAAGGTTTCCAAGTTGGTTCGATTAACTTCCGACAGGTGGCGCCACGGAAAATTACTCAAAATTAATTAAATCGTAAGCTGTTCATTTGGTGATGGTATGATCTTTAGCAAAGTTGTTGCCCATGAGCCGACCGAGGTTCCTAAGTTGGTGGGGTTAATTTCCGACAGGTGGCGCCACAGAAAATTACTCAAAACGAATTAAATCGTAAACTGTGCAATTGATCATGCTATAATCTTTAGCAAAGTTGTTGCGAATGAGCCGATGAAGGATTGTAAATTGGTGCGATTAATTTCTGACAGGTGGCGCCACTGAAAATTACTCAAAATTAATTAAATCGTAAGCGGTGCATTTGATGATGGTATGATCTTTAGCAAAGTTGTTGCGCATGAGCCGACGGAGTTTCCTAAGTTGGTGGGGCTAATTTCCGACAGGTGGCGCCACAGAAAATTGCTCTTTTTTCTGAAAAAGTGCTGAAGGGAAAATTTTCGCGTTAGAGGTAGTCAAATAGAGCTAAAAATAGCGCGAAAAGAGTTAAGTTGGCATCGCTGAATACAACACTAATGTTTGCTTAGGGCCAGCAACGCGGACCGGGTCAGCTAGTTATAACTAAAAACAGACATAAAAGCAAGCTTTTTCTAAAACATGCATTAGTTCATGCCGAAATGATGCAATTACTTAGCCATAAAATATTGAATCATACTCATACACACCGCTTGAACAGAAACGTTCTAGTATGGTTATAAGAGACTTATACTATAAAACCGATACACAGATGATTCAAAATGAAATTGACTTACTTGTTCCTAATCGAGTGGATAATGTTTCAAAATTTTCTACTGCTTTTAAAAAAACCATAAAAATTTTGGGAAAAATAATTTTGTAACTGGGTTATTTTTAGTTACATTATTACCGGGCAAACCCTGTAATGAATTATCTGGTATAAAACATATTTTAAATCAGAGAATAACATGGAAATCCCGTAAGAGGAACTTAAAGGAAATACAATGCTATCGTTGCCAGCATTTGGGGTCACATGTCGCGTAATTGTAATAGACCTTTTGCTTGTGTTAAATGCGACAAAGGTCATTGACCAGGGGAATGCACATTTGTTTCGGATAAGGATCACTCACCCTTTTGCAATAATTGTAAACAATTTGGTCATCCTTCTAATTTTAGAGGGTGTTCTGCTTATAAAAAATATGTTGATATAAAGAAAAAAATTGCATCTGAAGCTAACAATGTTGCTTCTGCCTTAAGAAACTCTAACGTCATTTGCCCTAGTAAATTTTTTGCCAGTCTTTTCCAATCTTGAAATTATAATTGTCCAGTAAAATCTAGTTCTATTTCTCCTTTAATAAACGATTTTTTGAAAATTGCGAAAATACTTTGTGAACCAGAAACTTTAACTTTAGAAGATAAAATTAGCAAATTTATTGGAAATTGTAAAAAACTATCATTAAAGGAGGCAAAAGATCAATGTAGTCTTCTAGTTGAAGTAAGAAATGCTTAAAATCCGTAATGTAATCAACCTTCTTTCGTTTAATGTTAGATCGCTCATTGAAGTTAGTCGAAGAGTATATCTATTGAACACTTTAGATCCAATAATATAGATATTCCCTTTGTGCAAGAAACACATCTGAATGATAGGCATAGGGTTTCGCTTGCTAATTACAATTTTTTAGAGAAAATAGTTAGCAAGGAGTTGCAATTATTTTAACAAAATCGAACAAATATACTAACATTAATATAACGGATTTAGATTTTCCCAATATACTTTTAGCTATTGAAATTATTACTAATGGTTCGATCAAAAGGGTTTTACTAGGTTCAATTCACATTCCATGTAATTTTAACTCGAATAAATTAAAGAATGGATTATCAATCATTAGTAACATTTCCCAAAATTTTGATGGTTTTTTTATAGGAGGTGATTTTAATTCAAAACATATTTCATTGGGCGATTCATTATGTAATGCTAATGGAAATTTATTTTTTAATTTTTTGCAACAAAACACGTTATATTTTGAACTCATCTGTCATCCTGAGCCAACATACCCTAATGGATCCTCTTTTCTGGATCATTTTTTAGTTAGCCGAAATTTTATAGACTTGTTTAATATAAATTTTAAAACATCTTGTTTAGCTACGTTTTCGAATCATTATCCACATAAACTTCAGATTAAATTAATAAACTTTGAAATTATTTTAAATCCACCAGCTACATTTATATCTTATAAAAGAACAAACTGGTAACACTTCAGAAATGATATTAGGAATGGAATTTCAAACCATTATCCAATTTCCAATAGAAATCTTACAAATGCAGTGATTGATTAATACATTGACGTGTTTACATCTACTGTAAATTTGGCTAATAATAATCATTCAGATATGGTTGAATGTAAGTCTAAAAGATTTATAGTTTCTGATAAAATAAAAGATATGTTTAAAATTAAATATAGATGGCAAAAATTAAATATTAAATATAATCATCATTTAAAGACAGGTGGAGCTTGAACAATCTGCCTTATTGAGCAAAAAAATGCAGCAGATAAAGCCAGGCCCTACTGCTCACCAACAATAGGATTTAAAAAAATAAAAACTTTAAAAATATAAATGATAATGGAAATTTAGTAGAAGACCCATCGTTATTTTCCACGAACTTCAAAATTACTTTTCAGATATTTACACTGGTACCGCTTCAGGAAGAGACACTTCAGAAATGTTACATACTATTAGTAACACTCTTAACGAAGTTCCATGCCTACACGTCTTTTCTGAGCACTTTTTAATGCTCGAAACTGTGAGAATCTTACAACTTTAAATGACTTATGTAAATTAATTATAAATAAAAAATCTTGTGATTTTTATAAAATTTCTAATTTTGTTATAAAACAGCTCCCTGTAAAGGCATTAGAATACCTCTTGATTATTTTCAATAACTGTTTAAATAATTCATATTTTCCAGCTTCATGGAAAATTTCAAAAATTTTTTCCTGTGCAAAAGAAAGTAAATAATACTGATATCAGTAATACTTCCTGTAACGAGTGATTGTGTAAAAGAATCAAAACATTTAAAAATATAAAAAAACAAACCTGAAAAATTTTAAATGTAATAAACTAAAATTTTGAAATATAAAACCTTTTTAGTTTCAATGAAAAAAAAAAATAAGTAAATTGAAATGAAATGAGAGAAAAATTTTGAAAAGTAAAACTTTTTTTCAATGAATGGAAAATATTGTGCCTGTGAAGAATTAAGAAGAAAAATATTGAATCAAGATTGAAAATAAAATATGAACATAAAATCCAAAAATAAAAAAAAAAAAAACAAAGCTGAAATAAAAAATTTTAAGAAAAATTGAACTTAATTTATTAAAAAAAACGAACTTAAAAAATTTACGATAAAAACTATATGCCGTAAATAAAATATAATATTGTGCCTAAAAAAATTAATTTAAATTCAGAAGGATAATTCTAATTAAAACAATTCAAATAATCCTGCGAATCCTACGGGACCCTCCAGGATACATTTATAAAAATTACAAAAACTAAAAAACTCAAATTAATTAAAAACAAAAAACTTCTAAAAAAATATTTAAATAAATGAGAAAAGGTTTCAAATATAACAAATATTATGTTTAAACCTTATTAAAAAACAATATAAATACAAAAAAAATTTAAAAGACAACATAAAAAATATATAATTAGAAAAAGAGAAACATTAAAAAAAACATTGAAAAAAAGAATTTTTAAATAAAAAAAAAAAAACAATAAAGAAAATGTTACAAAAAACTTAAATAAATTCAAATCAACTTCAAGTCAAGTAACCAAAGAGAAGAAATTGGAAAACGAATGAATTGCCCAGAGAGTTTATTGGATTAAAAGAATAAAAGAGCAGCTACGAGTACAAACTTACTTTAAGTATTATTTTTTTATTTATTTGTAAATTCTTTTAATTAAATTAATTAATTATTTAGTAAATTAGTTATTAATTATTGACAATATTTGTTAATTATATACTTTATATTTTGTGTTAAATTTGTGTTAAAAAATAATTCTTAAAAATATGGTGTTATAAAATACATTTTATTTATAAACGAATAATTGTATAAATACACAAATTTGTGCATTTTTTGACTTCGGTAAAGAATTAATTTTTTTTTATGATTGAAAAATATTACCTTTTTTAAAATGGCTTAAGAAGGTATTGCATTGAACGTTTTATCTGTAAGTCCGATTGAACTAATTGGGAAATTACCTGGATTCTCTGGCGACAAAAAAGACTTGTATTTCTTTATCTCATTAGTTGATAGAATAAACCCATTTTTCGTTCAGTATGATGAACAATCACAACTTTTCTTTATAGATTTGATTAAAAATGAATGTAAGGGCAAAGCCAAGGAGGCTATTGAAATTAATTTTCATGTACAAACGTGGAATGATATCAAGACTATCTTATGCAATTATTTTGGGGAATATCAGTGCTTGGAGAAACTTTTTGATAATCTTCGTTCTGTAAGTTTTAGAACAAATGTCATTGACTTTTACAATGAAATAAAAGATAAACTTTGTAGTTTAAGTAATAAAACAGTCTTGAAATTAGGTAGTGAGCAGATTGGTAGCAGATTGGTAGAAACAACATGAAAACTGCTCTTCATATTTGTAAAGCAAAAATTCCTGAACCTATGAAACAGTATTAGCATTTACATCTGGATATGGAAATTATGGAGACAATCCAGGATTAATAGTTATAATAAAAATTTGAATCGATATCGAATAGATAGAAATTTGAATAAATTTGGGAACATTAATGGTAATGGAAATTTTAATAATTCTAACGGGTATCAAAATAAATATAACACTTACCGAAATAGTAATTACAATCCGAATAATAATAACTACAATCAGAATTACAAATACCCATCTTTAAATATAAATCAAAATTATTTTTCTAATCAATCTATTCTAGAGCCAATGGATATTAATATGATACGAAAAAATAATTTTAATAATTTTCCAAATACTTCACTGCAAAAAATGGGAGAAATTCCAATTCTTGTTACCAAAATCCTCCTCGTAATTTACCAAGTCCACAGCCGAGAAGAAATGTTAAGTCCGAAAATAATTTGTATAACGTGCAAAAAAATTCGTGTGTATCAAATCATGTTGACGTTCAAAACCGATTTCAAAATCCAGACCATTTGAACTTTTCGGCTGAGAATAATTTATTACAAAATTTTCATTTTCTAGCCTCTCCGGACAATTACCTCATATAGTATTAAAAAATGTCTTTAATTGATAATTGATACAGTAGCCACCCACTCAATAGTAAATCCAATAGTAAATAATGTTAAAAACTCTCTAAAATGAAGTTTTGACAAATACTGTTTATAAAGTGCCAATGTTTTCTGAATTGGGTGATGAAAATGAGAATATTTATTTAATAGAATGTAAATTCCATGACAATTACGATGGAATCATTGGAAACTATATACTGCGAAAATATGAAGCCGTTGTAGATTATGAGAGTAATGAACTCAGTATAAATGGTAATTTTACCGTTGTTGTTTTCAGGGTTTCGGAAGATAATGTTGATCGGTTATGTTGAGTATGAACTTGTTCATATAGTAGAACAGCGAGATGATATTGGTGAGTCGATTGTTACTGAAGGTATTTACAATGCAAAGAATTTTAAAGTTGAAGTAGACTCTTCAGCTAAATGTCCTAACATTATTTATCTAACCGAATATAATTCGTGGCCAGTTACGCGTGATAATTATCATTTAATTGATACTGATTTGTTTAAAGAAAATTCTTGTAAGGCAGCTTTATTGGAAAGAGTGAGAATTAATCATCTAACTCAACTTAAAAACCATTTTAAATGATTATGAAGAACTTTTTCTCGTAACAAATTCAAACTTAAGTTTTACAAATGCAACAAAGCATAGGATAATTACCAGAGATGAAATGCCCGTATTTTCAAAAAATTATAGATATGCTTACGTTCATAAGTATGAAGTTAAAAAACAAATCCAGGAAATGTTGACTAATAAGATAATACGACCGTCGAATTCCCCTTATTCCGCTCCAATGTGGATAATCCCAAAGAAGGATGATGCTAGTGGAATTAAGAAATGGCGGCTTGTTGTCGATTATAGGAAACTTAATGAGAAGACAATAGATGATCGACTTCCTATACCAAATATTGATGAAATTCTCGATAAGCTGGAAAGAAGTATGTATTTTACTACATTAAATTTGGCTAAAGGATTCCACCAAGTAGAAATTGACGAGAAGGATATTCATAAGACAGCATTCCCTGTCGAACGACGCCACTATGAGTTTACTAGAATGCCTTTTGGGCTTAATACGGCCCCGGCCACATTTCAAAATCTTATGAATAGTATTCTTGGAGATTTAATTAATAAAGTTTGCTTAGTATATACGGATGATATAATTGTTTATTCAACTTCTTTTCAAGATCACATAAACTCACTACGTCTTGTTTTTGATAAACTAAAGGCTGCAAATTTGAAGATCCAAGTAGACAAGTGCGAATTTTTGAAGAGAGAGACGGAATTCTTGGGCCATGTTGTAACAGAAAAGGGTATAAAACCCAATTCAAAAAAAGTGGAGTGTGTAACAAATTATCCATTGCCAAAAACTCAAAAAGAAATAAAGCAATTCTTGGCCTTAGTGGCTACTATCGTAAATTTATAAAAGCTATTCAAAAATAGCAAAACCATTGACCAAATATTTAAAAAAGAATGCAATGTTAAGGTAGATACGAGTGACTCTGAATATTTAGAGAGTTTTAAAACATTGAAATTGCTTTTAACTAAATTCATTTTAAATACTGATGCTAGTAATTTCGCTCTAGGGGGGTACTTTCGCAAGACAACCACCATATTTGTTATGCAAGTAGAATCAACATGAAGTTAATTATAGTACGATTGAGAAAGAGTTGTTGGCAGTAGTGTGGGCTGTAACATATTTTCGTCCATACTTGTCTCTATTAAAGAACCAAATTCGAAGTTGGTAAGGTGGATATTAAAACTAGAGGAATATGATTATGAAATTATGTACAAACGAGGTGCGGAAAATAAAAATGCAGATGCATTATCCAGAAAAGAACCACAAATTAATATTTTACAAAAATCAAATGTTATTTCTACTAGCAGTTCTCCCCTCAATATTTACAAAAATCAGTTCGTTTTTAAAAAATCAAATTCTGTTTCGCTTAAATTAGAAAATAAAGTAATTTTTAGAAATAATAGAAAAATTATAAGTACAAATAATTTCAATGAAAATATAATAATAAAACTCATTAAAAATCATTTTCATCCTAAAAGAGTAAATGCAATTTTTATTGAGGATAGTTTAATCTATAAACTTTTCAAGGAGACTGTTTGCAAATATTTTAAACAAAATTCTGTTTTAAAAATAGCAAAATGCTGCATTTGTCTTGATGATGTTTCAGATGAAAATGTCCTAAATGAAGTTATTATACAAGAGCATCAAAGAAATAATCATCGTGGCATAAATGAAAATTTTTAACAGCCTAAAAGAAGAATATATCATCCAAAACTAAAAGTGAGAATACAGCAATTTATAAACAGTTGTCATATCTGTAATTAAGAAAAATATGATCCAATAAAACAAAAATTCAAAATTACTGAAACACCTGACAAGCCTGGTCTAGTTGTACACATAGATGTTTTTTATTGTTTAGAGAAAATTTTTTATCTAACAATTATTGATATCTTTTCGAATTTCGCTGAAACAATAAAGATACAAAATAGGACTTGGGTGGAATTCAAGAGAGCATTAATTCAGTATAGAAGTATTGTAGGCACCATTGGGAAAATCGTAACTGACAAAGAGTTAGGTTTTTTTCTCTTTCGAAATATGTAGTAAAAGGTGGCTCTATTTTATGGAACACTACTGTATTTATAGCCTCGGGAGCAATGGTTAAGCAAGATGCTGTAGTAAATTTATTGTTTTTAAGATAATACGTTATAGTCTTAAGTAATCTTTGTTTTTATTACTTATTTGAAAAAAAAAAAATTTACAGTAAAAAAGGCTCAATAAATATTAACTTTAACTTTACCAAGGGAAAAGGAAAAATTATGTGTATAGTTAAATTTTCTTTAACCTAATTTTTAAACATATCAGTAACTCAATACTTAAAAGGAACAGGAAAACGCAAATTGTCGTAATTGGAAATTGTACAAGTGGAAGCAAGATTTAACTTCATGAAACAAAATTAAGTTCCTAGTTTTGTTCTGTTTAATGTAATTATTATTGGGTTGAAGAAACACACCAAAAATGTCTGCGAACTGAGCAAAGTTGAAAATTATCCAAGTGTCAAGTGGTCACTTAACACTTCAGTGCCTCGATAGAACGATTGGTAGCGCGCTAGTCTATCAGTCTGGGGGTTGGGGGTTCGATTCCTCTCAAAGACTCTGGATGTGCAGACAAGCAAAAAGCTTCGCAGATTGTGTTGTCTTTTATTAAAAAAAACTAAATAACGTTCAATATTTATAACGCCACTTGAAAAATCGCCGTAAGTCGAAAACGGAAAACTGTAAAGTATCAATATATTCAACGAAAATGAACACAACATAAATGCAAAATAATAAGATTACTAAACATCTTGGCCAATTGACAGCCACTCTGAGAAAATCGCTTCTATGAACTGGTTTACAGAATCTGTCTGTGTATCATTTTTATAAGCTCGGGCAGTAAATATTCCCCATATATTCTCAATCGAAAAATAGCAATTTTCTATGAAACATAATCCGGATGATTATTTAATTTTTAAGACGCTTTTCTTACCAGTGTGTGGTATTTCCACCGCAGTTGCTACAGTTTTTAACCTTCGAGTCTTTCTTTTCCTTACGCATTGAGTGGAACAATGTAGCTCGCCATACACAACGCAAACCAATGGCAACTTACAGTATGCCCTAGTAGGGCCATATTCTTGGCAATTTAGACACTGATCGCTTATGTAGAGGAACTGTAATTTTGCGTTGCACTTGATACTTCAGATTGTATATAGGGTGCGTTTAATTTTTTTTTAACCTCATATCTCCAGTTTCCAGTTCAACTCGAAAAATGGTTGGGGTGCACATTCTCTATTTGTGAGATTATCTACATTTTTTACCTTAAATCCCGCTTTTTGAAGGCGAGCTATTATACCTTTAATAACTACCTTTGCTGCTGTTGAGTTGATAGGTACAAAAGTTTATTAGCACTTTTCAAATTCGTTTACTGTTTTACGATATCTCATTTCGTCAATTACTTGTATTTTTGTCCCGTTTATGTTACCACGTTTAATATTCCTATTAAACGTGGTGAGTTCTCTCCAATAACTAAAATTAACTTCTTTATTATCTCGTTCGAATTATTGTTCCCTTAAATAAATTGGTGGTAATTTAGAATACTTGGGTGCCGTTTTAAGTTCACTTGTTTCACTATCTAAGATAGCAAAACTATTTTGGACATTTTTTACTTTCGAGACCCTATCTTTGTGTACTTTAGACATTGGTGCTGTAAATTTGTGCAGCATTTAAAAACATCAGTTTTTTGTTTTTATTTATTTCGCTATTTGTATGAGCATTTATCATTACATACGCATTTCTTCAGAAATATTTAAATTTAAGTTACTCATAAATGAGCCCTTGATCTGTTCTTTTAGTTTCTCTTATTACTCAACTAATAATGCCGTCGTAAAAAAAAATACAACTTTGTTGTTTTTGTTTATTTAAAATTCACTCACTATATTTTGTTTTTTTTATACGCAATGAATGCATGAATTTTTAACCATAATCGGGTATGTTCTGTAATCCGAAACCGAGTGAAATTGAAATCGAATAAATTTTTAAAGAAAAATATAACTTAGTTGAGCCTATTATTTTAAAACATTAGCAATTAAGGAAGTTATGTGAATAGTCTTTAATCAAATGTATAAATAATAATATCAAAATGTTGTAAGATTTAAAAGTTATGACAATTTAAAATTTCATTCGGATTTAATTTCACTCGGTTTCGGATTACAGAACATACCCGAATAAGTAGACTCGTGAAATTTTACAAAAGATGTGTTGCCACAGCTGTTAAACATTTATATTGACTTATTTTTTGAACCGCAATAGGTAGCCTATTTATTTTCATAAAACAGTGTATTACCATGACCGTTATTACAACAATTACTAAAGGGTTTTGCGATAGTGACGCGATTTTCGCGAATATGACTTATTTTTTAATGTAAATTTATTCAGGGTGTGTAAAATAAAAAATTTAAGTGTTTTGCGAAAGTGACACAAATTTATTTTTGAATGAGTAGACACTTTAAATCTACACGAAGTATACATAGTTATAAAAAACAAAATTAAAGTGTGTTTCGATAGTGACAGGATTTCGCTCTGATCTTATATTTGAACAGTAATAGGCTGATACTTAAAACAGATTATATTTTACAATATTTTCGAAAATAAAATTATTAAAAATAAAATGGTGTTGATGTCGCGAATTTGAGGAATTCGGCCTTCTCTTTTAATTGTTATAGCCATACACTTAATATTTACCCAGGGTATTTAGTACTATGCTCCGATATAAAAAAATAATTAGAAATTAAAGGGTGCCCCATAAGACGTGAAAAAAATTAACTTGTACTTTTCTAGTTGTACTGTACGTAGTCGGAACCCTTCGTGTGTGAGTCTGACACGCACTTTACTGATTTATTAGTTTTTAAGACAATAGGGTAATTCCACGTCAAATCAACAAGGTATTCAAAATGACTACTTCAGATTTTATTGAAACTTTTTTTATTTAGTATTAAATTGATTAGATTTGTTCCGCCAGTAAATAAAATACTGTTGTCATACCTTTCGGTGAAGACCGTCGTCACTGGCTGCTGTTTTGTTACGTTTTGCGAGCGCTTTCGATGTAAAGACATCATTTTCAAGCCGCGTTTAAACTGGTACTAGTAAATAAGTCGGAAGGACTTCGTTTAAAAAAATTTATTTGCCGCGCCAACAAGTTGGCCAATGGCGGCAGTTAGAAATAAAAAAGGATTTTCTACTTAATCAAACAATGAATTTATTTAAATGATCTTTATCTTTTAATGTCTTCTTAAGACTAAATTTACTGATGATCAGTAAAAATTCTTATCTTTTTAGCACCATAAAGATACGACCGCAAATTATCTAATGCCCACACTATTGCCAACATTTCCTTCTCGTTGGTTGCATAGTTTTCTTCGGCTTTATTTAGGGAACGAGAAATGTACGCGATTGGTTTGTCTTTTTCTGAATAATCCTGTAATAACACTCCTCCAATTGCATAGTTAGAGGTATCGGTGGTAACGTTAAATGGTTTTTCAAAGTCAGGAAATGCTAGGACATCAGCGGATGTCAGTATGGCTTTGAGATTATTAAAAGCTCTCAATTCAATTTCCTCCAATTTAACACGTACCTTCCTCGACTGGTTGGCTTTAATTTGAGCGTTTTCTCCTCTTGTAAGGTTAGTGAGTGGTTTAGCCACCTTAGCATAATTGCGGATGAATTTTCTGTAATACGATGTAAGTCCTAAAAAACTCTTTAATTCTTTTAAATTTGCTGGTGGCTAGATATTTTGTATTGCGGCCACTTTCTAACCATTAGGTTTAATACCATCAGTTGTAACGATGTATCCAAGAAACTCTAATTCCCTTTTCATAAAATTGGGTTTTTCTATATTTACCTTTAAGTTTGCTTCCAATAATTTTGAGAAAATTACATCAATATTTTTTAAATTTTCGTCCTCAGTTTCCCATATACAATAATATCATCTTTTAAGACGTCATCGATCATTCTTTGAAATATCGCTGGGGCGTTTTTGAGCCCGAAAGGCAAGCGGAGGAATTCATATTTTCCGTTCATTGTGGAAAAAGCTGTCTTTGGAATGTCGGACAACTTCATTGGGATTTGGTGGAATCCGGAGGTTAAGTCCAAGGTTGTAAAATACTTGGTTTTACTTAGACTAGCCAATGTCGCATTAATGTCAGGGATTGGGTACGTATCCGCAATAGTGACTGAGTTTAAACGCTTGAAATCAATCACCAGGCGGTACTGCTTTTCCCCATTCGGTTTAGGTTTTTTTGGGACTATTCAGACAGGTGAATTATAGGGACTCCTTGAGGGACGAATAATGCCCTCGTCCAACAATTCCTGTATTTGCCTATCAACTTCATTTCTCATGCCAGTGGGATAGGGGTAGCTTTTCGTGTAGATGGGCTCCTCGGTTGTGGTTCTTATCTCAGCTCTCACTGTTGTTCCAATTTCTCTATGGCTTAGTGGTCAAAAAAGAGGCTCATAACTTTGTATTATACGAGATAACTTTCCCTTAGTCCAATTTGGCAAATCATCATCCAGTGTATGATGTGTGATGCTTATATCTGGGTCTAAAAGTAGTAGGTTTCTCTTTCTATCTATTACCTAAAATTCCATCAAAAGAACGCAATCCAGGTAGAACATGAAATGTGACGGGGGTGTTATTATTGAAATGCCTAAAGAATCTACCCCTGACCATTTTGTAATAGGGATCTTGATATCTCCTTTGGAATGGGAGTTCCCTTTTTGACAACAGATTTATTGGAGTAGTCACCTCATTCCGTACGTTTGGGTTGTGAATGGATCGACCGCGGTAGTTTAAATTTTGAATAGCAAGACATGCCGTATATGCTTCGGGTAGGGTCTTTGGCTTTTGCACTATTAGCATCCTAGACAGTTCACCATTTAATCCCCTGATAAAAACATCAAGAGCCCTATTCCGGTAGGTTTCTATTAGGGCACTCACAGTTTCTTGTGAGTATTCCTCCGTTTTAATTTTATTTATAATTAACGAAAACTGATAATTTACTCTTGCGTAAAAGGCATCGAGTCTCATTCCTCCCTGTATCAGTTGACCAAGCTGATGTTCTAGAGTCCGCATATCTCTTTTGTCAGCATAATGTAATGAAAGACATCTTTTAATGGCGAGCCAATCATCATAAAAAATATTATAAGAAACGAGAGCAGAATCTGCAGCCCCCTTACCTTACCACGAATACTTTTTAAAATCGCACGATATATGGGCCTACTTCTGACTATAGCATAATCCTGAAGGATTCCCTCTACACTGCAATTATTTAACTGAATCCGGTAGCCTACCTATTTCCCGCAGGTGTTCCTCAGTAGATGGATCACGTAATGGTTCGTCCACCTGTTCCCTAGGCTCAGAATTATTAGGACGTTCGAGTTGCTGTAACCGGGTTTTCGCCTCCCTAATTTGCTGCATTAGCAAATTAACTGTACCGGTAAGTTCGGTTATTCTTTGTGTTAAAGAGTCCATTTTCGCAAAAAAAAATCAAAAGGCTAACTTTGAAAAGAAATTGCAGTATATTACAATTTTTGTAATTATGTTTTTTTATATTTGGATAGTTTTTTAAAATCAACTTATTGCTAATAAGATTATAATAGTATTATTTTAATATTTTAGTTATTTTTATTTTTATTATTATTTATTTCTTAATTTTTATTTATGTTAAAAATGAAAAAATAAAAATATTATTTAATACAATGAAAGTTATAATCAAGCTTAAATTCGTTTTTATTCTCTCTAAGAAAGAATTAATTAAATTACAAATTAGGTGATAATATTAAAGAAAAATTGGGAAAATTTAATTTTTAGACACCAGCAGGAGTGGAATGCACATTTTCTAGTCATCCACGTCCGTCATCAACACTCTTGTATCTAATCTACTTAGGGTAGTGTTTTAGTTGTAAGCATCATCTATTTAACCAACCAAACCCAGATAAAGGAATACGAGAAATCTTGTATTCAATTATCGATCGTCAGTTGGTGAGAACGAAGTCTACCACTACCTTAAGCTTCCCTCTTGTTGAATATTTTTACTTTTAATATTAACCACCTTTATTTTGTTGTTTCCTTCAGCCAACCTTCGGTTAGCAATGAATTCATTGTATGTAATACATAAAACAGTTCGACTAATAATAATTAAAATTTTCAAAATATTATTTAATTATTATAATTTTTAAAATTGCTTCTTAGTTTTTTCTTAACTTTTTTTTTATTTGAATTTAAATTTAATTTAATTAATTAACAGTTAATTAAAATATTTTTTTGACTTACAATATAATAATTTTCATACTGCACGAGATTTTGATTATTTAACTTCAAACAATGACGATGTAATCCTGAAATTAGAAACCAATTTAAATTTATTTGACCATGAACAAACAATTTTTTTGTTAATATGCTTTAAATTTTTATTTTTGAGTTTTGAAAACATTTTTATTGAAAATTAATAGGAAATAACACCCAACTCTTAGGGATCGATCGTGGAAGAACCACTGGAAATCCGTTTTAGTCGTTCGCTTTTATAATTGCGGGCAATCTACTAAGGCAGGGCTGGCTTCACATTGCTTCCGGAAGGTCCTCTAGTAATCTCCATCCTGTTCCCATGGTAAAGATGGATATCTGCCATTTGCACGAAAAGGGCGCTGTGTTCTCATGGGTACAGGGTCTTATCACCCAAGTAGGGAGTATCGTACATGGCATATCACACTGGAGAATCCGTGAAGATTAACGATCGATACCTGTGTTCCAACAGGATCATGATAACAGTGCAAAACAATTTTTTATGTGGAGAGGAATACATTTTATATCACATGTTTCTTGTGTGGGAGTCGAACCCCGACGCAAGCATTCACTAATTTTCACTTAACTTCCTTTAATTTTTATTTTTTATACACTTTCGTGATTTTGTTATATTAAGGATTTTTTGTAAGGTAGTCGAACCCTGATGCAAGCATCCACTAATTTTCACTTAATATCCTTTAATGTTTATTATACCCTTCACCACAGGTGGAAAGGGTATATATAAGTTTGTCATTCCGTGTGTAATTTCTACAATATTCATTTACGACCCCCATAAAGTATATATATTCTGGATCCTTATACATAGAGAAGTTGATTAAGCGATGTCCGTCTGTCCGTGTTAGTGTGGTAATGTCATTTGCCAAGGCACCAGAAGAGATTCAAAAAATTTAAGCACACCAATCTGTCAGCCATAGTTTCGAAAATTTTGGTATTGCAATTCAGCAACATCGGATCATTCCTTTGGAGGCTACGGACCAAAAACCACGCCCACCTATATTTTTTTACGTTTTTTTTAATTTTTTTCGGCTTTAATGATTCTGTTTTGCCTTTTTTTGTCAAATAAATATTAGACTGCGACAGGTAGATCGCAAGGAGTGCATACAGATCTCGGGGGATCAAGTACCCAGTGACAAATAGGAGCAGTTGAAAGGACCCCCCATGTTTTCCATGATTTCTTTTTGCTTTAGTCTGACCATTCTAACTCAATATAGATTGGAGAAAGGTCCAAAATTTAACAAACAAATTTCAATCAAATTTTTAAAAAAAAAAATTTTTTAAAAATTTTTAAAAAAAATTTTTTTTTAAAATTTTCCAAAAAATTTTCGAATAAAATTTTACAAAAAAAATTAAAAAAAAAATATTTTTACAAAAAATTTTTACACGCAATTTTCAAAAAATTAAAACAAAAATTTCAATATTTCTTTGAAAATGAAAATCATGACTGTAACATAATATATAAGAATATACATATGTATGTATGTGTGTATATAGAGTAACATATTTTTTTAAGTGCGTTTGATTCTTTTAATTGAGTTTTAAATAGATGATATCTCTGTTTTAAAACCTAGGTGCATTAAACACATAGACATCATCAGGATACCGACTACAAACTGTTAAAAATAAAACGATTATTTTGAAGTCAGCAAAGCTACATGGCTACACGGCCACCGTTGTGGCTGTCGGCAACTTAGACTAATTTCTATTTTATTCAACAGAAGAAAATGTCACAAAATTGTAAATTACAAATTCATATTCAAACAAAAAGTATTGGAGGAAATATTTATAATTTTTTGAAAAAGTTATTTTATTTTATAAAAGCAAAATAAGTATTTCTACAACAATGTCAGAGTTTACGATGTAGCTGTCGCCTTCAATATCATTAAGTAGCTGACAACACGGCGACAATTGTAGCAAACGGAATTTGTTTTCATTTGTCTTCTATTCTATCATGAATAATGATTTTTTCTCATACGAATTTATTTAAGTAAAGAGTCAACAATATGGATAATGCTGTACATGTCTGTATAAATAAAATCACCGTGGTGAAGGGTATAGAAGTTTCGGCACGGCCGAATGTAGCACTTTTACTTGTTTTTTATACACTTTTTCGTGACTTGTTATGTTAAGGATTTTTTGTAAGGGAGTCGAACCCTGATGCAAGCATCCACCAATTTACACTTGTGATATTTCCTTTTTTTGTGTGTTGAAGCTTATTTTTTATTATTTTATTTGGTCTTGTAAAAAATATAATTTGTTTCATTATCAATTATTAATTTATAGGATAGCCAGGAGGGTCCCCCAACAGGCGGGAATCGCTGAGCTATTTTAATTTGTTATAAATAGTCAGGAGGGTCCCCCCAAGATAGGAATCACATTTTTTCTTTTATTTATTTGCCCCAGACTTTTTAGACACTACAAGATTTTTTTTTACACTGTATACACTTTCACCCGCGGAACACGACGAATTAAGGTTCTTTTAAAGGACACCGCATTTTTAAAGCGGGTCCCTGCTCGGGCGTCAGTTAGAAATAAAAAAGGATTTTTTACTTAATCAAACAATGAATTTAATTAAATGATCTTTATCTTCTAATGTCTTCTTAAGACTAAATTATCAAAAAAATCTAACTTAAGGCTCAACTATAATATTCATAAGCTAGCTTAAGCCAACTTAAGCAACTGTGCAATTACATATAAATCATATGTGGCAAACTATAATGTACTTAAGGGCAGTTTAGACAGTAAGACTTTACGTACGTAAAATCTAAGAGAAAATAAAATGAAAATCAATCCGTATGAAAATATAGAGATTAAAAATCGTATGGTTTTTTTCTTACGTTTACACCGTTGGTGTTGAATAAAATGAAGTAAAATTGAAACAGCTGTTTGTAAAATAAAAAAAGTGTAAACAATTAAATAGTGCGCATACTTGTAAAAAATATGCCAAATTTTAAAAAAAGTAACAAGGAAAAGGTTCTTGGTGTTGTACTAGCCATTGCCATAATAAAAAAACTGGAAACCAACAACTAAAACAAAATTAAAAATGTTTCACGTTCCTTTTCAAGTTTTTTATTGTTTACAAACTTATTTGTGATGCCAATTGGATCTATTTTGCACTATATTCAGCGGTTTTCTGCTATTTTGACGAGTTTTGCCTTTGAAAAGTTAGCATTAATAAGAAAAACGCAACCCTGATCTAATGAAGTAGAATAGTTTTTGAAAAATTTCAAAACATAAAGAGAGCCGTAAGACTGTCAAATTTCCATCCGTATTTTCTCTCAATGTCGGACAGTTTCATTACATATTATGTTTAGACGATACTACTTGTACTCTTCTACATAAAAATTTGACATGTCGTATTACTTGTAGTATAATGTAAACCGCCCTTTAAGGGCAGTTTAGACAGTAAGACTTTACGTACGTAAAATCTAAGAGAAAATAAAATGAAAATCAATCCGTATGAAAAAATAGAGATTAAAAATCGTATGGTTTTTTTCTTACGTTTACACCATTGGTGTTAAATAAAATGAAGTAAAATTGAAACAGCTGTTGTTAAAACAATAAAAAAGTGAAAACAAATAAATAGAGTGCGTACTTGTGAAAAATATGCCAAATTTAAAAAAGTAACAAGGAAAAGGTTCTTGGTATTGTACTAGCCATTGCCATAATAAAAAAACTGAAAACCAACAACTAAAACAAAATTTAAAAATGTTCACGTTCCTTTGCCAAAAGTTTTTTATTGTTTACAAACTTATTTGTGATGCCAACTGGATCTATTTTGCACTATATTCAGCGGTTTTCTGTTATTTTGACGAGTTTTGTCTTTGAAAAGTTAGCATTAATAAGAAAAACGCAACCCTGATCTAATGAAGTAGAATAGTTTTTGAAAAATGTCAAAACATAAAGAGAGCCGTAAGACTGTCAAATTTCCATCCGTATTTTCTCTCAATGTCGGACAGTTTCATTACATATTATGTTTAGACGATACTACTTGTACTCTTCTACACAAAAATTTGACATGTCGTATTACTTGTAGTATAATGTAAACCGCCCTTTAACAACACTTTTCGTTTAGTTTCGTCAAATGTCAAATGCTTAAGCAAAGTCCGAAACCGATCGCACATTCCGTACGGAAACAGCTGTTTGTGCTTTGTGTTTTACAAATGAATGTATATTCGTAAAAAATTGCAATGGAGAATGAAAGTGAACAAATTGTTACCGCCGCCACCCTAATGTTTTAAAAAATCTTTACTGTTTCTATTTACTTATGTTTACTTAATAATTTCTTGTTTTCACTCAAAGCAAACATACACACAAATATGAATAATATATATTCGTACATATTTACATGTATGTATGCTTGCTTTGCTCCTCTTTCTCGTTGCCCAATTGCTTAATAGCGGTTTTTAAAATTCTTTTCATTTGCTTTATAAAGGAATTTCTTGCATTATTAAGGGCTTTTTTAATAAGAGAAACGGGCGAGTGAAAAACAAATTGTTTTAAAGCGTACAAATACGGATAACTGTTTAAATAAAAATTAAAAATAATAAAATTTAAATTGTGTTCTAAAATAAATAAATAAAATAAAGATTGTTCAATTTGTCGCTCTTAAAAGTTGCGTTTCATTTAACTTTGTTTCTCGAAGCCAACAATTCTTTAAAACAATTTTAAAAGTTTTCAAATAAAAGAACAACTAGTGCGCTTAAAAAATAAAATAAATTAAAATCGAGTCTATAATAAATAAAAAGAAAATGGCTCAAACAGATTTTAATTGCAACAAGTGCGAATTAAAAGACACCGATCGTATGGTGCAGTGCGACTCGTGCGACAAGTGGTTCCATTTCGAGTGTGTTGGAGTCAATAGTGATGTGGCCGACGTGAGCTGGAATTGCTCCTGCGGTAAGGATCAGCCCGTTGCGTTAAAAAATAGTGTCCCCACGCAAACTTCAACAAGAGGAACGAATACACTGCCACTTGTTAATGTTACAGAGGAGTTCAGTGCAGATTTACTGGCAGCCTCATCACCAACTAGCCATATTTTAAGATCCTTTCCAGGTGCGCACGGAGCATCGGAAGGGAAAAATACCGTGCATCCGCCTAATCAGCCCAAAGTTGTCCATAGAATAGTGCATGAATACTTCAACAAAGATGCTCTAGGTAATCCAGTAGTGGCTAAAGACAAGATACTACCAGCTGCAGGTGAACAGTGTGGACAAAATATAAATAGTCAATCTGGCCCAAGTACGTCGAGTGGTTCTTTGTCAGCTCACGCACAATTACAGTTGCAGATGCTGGAAGAGGAAAAGGAATTGCAGCGGAAGTATTTGGAGAAAAAATATAGTATCCTATCCCAAGGTGATGTGTCCCAAAATTTGAATTCCTTTTGTAATCAAAGTTCCTTTCAGCCAACTGCCTCACAAATCGCAGCCAGACAGGTAATACCTAAGGAGTTACCGAATTTCGATGGTAATCCCGAAGACTGGCCCCTATTTATTAGCAACTACAAAAATAGTACTGAGATCGCTGGTTATACTGACGGTGAGAATCTAATGCGATTGCAGTCGTGCCTAAAGGGCCGAGCGAAGGAGCTGGTGAAAAGTAAACTTCTCATCCCATCTATGGTGAATGAAATCATCCAGACTCTAGAGATGTGTTTTGGTCGCCCAGAGCACATTCTTGATAGCATGATTGAAAAGGCAACCAAGATTCCACCGCTAAAGGATAGGCTCGATAGCATCATCGAGTATGCTCTAACCATACGGAATATTTGCTCAACAATGGAGGCATGTAATTTGGTGGCCCATTTGAACAACCCGTTGTTGGTAAAAACGCTGGTCGATAAGTTGCCCAACAACCACAAGCTCAATTGGGCGATGCATGCTAAGGACGACAAGGTTCCAGTGGTGAAATCCTTCAGCGATTGGATCTATAATATAGCTGCTGCTGCTAGCCAAGTTGTGTCTCCTGTCGGCTCCAAGAGAAGTGCTCCGGTCAATACTCATTCAGAACAACCTGCTACCAGATACTTACTCTGCGTTTATTGTAAGAGTGAGGAACACAAGGTCCAAAATTGCGGTGAGTTCCGATCATTAAGTTTAGATTCAAAGTGGAATGTGGTGAAAGAAAATAAATTGTGCCGCCAGTGTTTGAATGCTCATCGGCGCAAGTGTTTTTCGAAGAAATTGTGTGATATTGCAAATTGTAACGCAAAACACCATCCTTTGTTGCACAAATATATTACGTCGGCCCATCCAAACACAGCACAAATGGCCATATCTGCTCCCAGTGGAAGCGTGAATGCTCACAACGACCGCAATAATAAACCGTATTTCAGAATACTCCCGATTCGACTACATTACAATGGTGGGTCTTTAGAAACGTTTGCCTTTCTAGACGAAGGATCATCAGTGACCTTAATGGAACAAGGTCTTTTTAACAAATTGGGGCTCTCTGGTGAGAAGGAACCCCTGGAGCTACGATGGACCGGTAATACAACACGATCCGAAAAAAATTCCGTCAAAATTAATATTGAGGTATCTGGTCCAAGCAGCGATAGTAGATTTACACTTCATAATGTTCGTACTGTAAGCAATCTTGGTCTGCCCATACAGTCAATTAATTTTGATGACATCGTGAAAGCCTATCCGTATCTCAAAGGTTTACCGGTTCAATCGTACAATAACGCTAAACCCATGGTCCTAATTGGTCTTAATAACTGGAGAGTTGCTGTTCCATTGAAAATAAGGGAAGGTGGTCGAGATCAGCCCATTGCAACAAAAACTCGATTGGGGTGGACCCTTCAGGGTAGTGGCTCCGATTCAAGCCAGGCTTCGTCCTTGAACATCCATACCTGTGAATGCGAAAAACGATATAGGGTTCTGCACGATGAAGTCAAGGAATATTTTAACCTAGATGCCCCGAAAGAGAAATCTATTTTGTCGCCCGAAAACAACAGGGCTTTGAAGATACTTGAAACCACAGCCATCAAGAAGAATCAGCAATACGAAGTTGGACTACTGTGGAAAGATGATGTCCCTATGCTGCCCGAGAGCTATCAAGTAGCAAGCCATCGCCTAAAGTGTCTCCAAAAGAAGTTTGTCAAAGACCCGCTACTACAGCAGACTATGCAAGCGGAAATAGACAAACTAGTTTCTAAAGGATACGCGAGAAAGGTGCAAGAAGCAGAAAGGTCATCATATGAGGGACATACATGGTACCTGCCAATATTTGTCGCTCTTAATCCAAATAAACCTGGCAAAGTTCGTCTGGTCTGGGACGCAGCAGCGAAGTCGCATAATAAGTCCCTGAATGACTTTATAATTTGTGGTCCTGATTTACTTACGTCACTTTTTAGCATTTTAATAGAATTTCGTGTGGGTCAAATCGCTATATGTGGCGATATTGCAGAAATGTTTCATCGTATTAACGTTAGAGACGACGATATGCATGCTCAACGATTTTTGTGGTTCGAAAATGGCGACAACAACAAGCGCTGTGAGTACGTAATGAAGGCCCTAACATTTGGTATAAGCTGCGCACCCTTTATAGCCCATTACATTCGGAATAAGAATGCAGATGAATTTCGTGACCAGTACCCACGAGCCGTTAAAGCAATTCAACAATACCACTATATGGACGATTTTATTGACAGTGTGGATACCGAGGAAGAGGCGATGGAACTAGCGGTCCAAGTACGCACAATACATGCATCTGGTGGATTCCATATGAGGAACTGGGTAACAAACTCTGAAAGCGTACGAAAACATTTAAGCGATGATGGCTCAACAACGCAAACCTCATTCAAGGCTATAGAAAAAATACTTGGTATGTATTGGGAATCAAATAATGACGTTTTCCAATATAATTCTAGATTCTCGAGGCTCCGAAGGGATGTATTTCAGCCACATGTGGTCCCTACTAAGAGGGAAGTTCTGCAAGTCCTAATGTCAATTTTCGATCCTTTGGGATTCGTAGCCCATTATACGATTGGACTCAAGATGCTCCTACAAGATATTTGGCGCTCAGGAATAAAATGGGACGACGACTTATCCGAAGAACTTTTATTGAAATGGTCCTCATGGTTATCTAATCTGACTAGGATATCATCTATATTCATCCCTCGGTGCTACTCGAGGCTCCTAAAAATAACGACCAAGGTCCAGCTGCATACGTTTGTCGATGCTGGTGAAAATGCATATGCTGCAGTAAGCTACTTCAGAATCCAGTGCAATGACGATGTCGATGTGCGAATCGTAGCTGCTAAATCGAAGGTGACTCCGCTAAAACCAATATCCATACCAAGACTAGAGCTTCAAGCTGCTTTAATTGGTTCAAGGCTAGCGTCAAAAATTCGAAGCACCACGCGTCTCAGCTGTGAAGAGAGCTTCTTTTGGTCCGATTCGAAAACCGTTCTAAAGTGGCTCTCCATGGATCCCAAAAATTTTAAGGCGTTCGTCATGTACAGAGTTGGCGAAATCTTAGAAACTACCAACGTGACGCAATGGAATTGGGTAGCGTCCAAATTAAACCCTGCAGACCGTGCAACGAAAATTCATAGTTCAGACGACGGTATATGGCTCAATGGTCCTGCATTTCTGAAAGACGAGAAACATACATGGCCCAAATGTCCAGAACTCAACGTCGTCAATAATGAAGAAATACGAAATCATCTTCTTATTATCGATAAGGCTAGTGGTTTCACAATCAATACCAAATATTTTTCGTCCTGGAAACGACTATACTTGGCTCTTTCTCACTTCGTCCTTTACATTGAAAAATTGAAGTCCAGAATTCGAGGTGAAAAGCCGCAGCTCATGTGTTTTGAGTACATACAAAGGGCTAAGAACATTTTGTTTAAATATGCCCAAGCCAGCGAATTTGACGAAGAAATATGGTGCCTTAAAAATAGTAAGAAGCTGCCTGCCGGAAGTAAACTTAAGCAGCTTAATATTTTTCTCGATGAAGACGGAGTAATACGTGCCTATGGTAGAGTCGAGTCCCTGAATTGCAACAACGCCATAATTTTGCCTCATGGTCACTACATAACCTTTTTGTTGGTCCGAAGTTACCATGAAGATTATCATCATTGTCTTCATGAAGCTACAATGTCCAAAATAAAGTCACGATTTTACATCCCAAAGCTAAGAGCACTTTATAAAAGTATGCGAAGAAAATGTCAACGCTGTAAGAACGAGTCAGCAGTTCCACATCCTCCATTAATGGCATCTCTGCCTGCAGCAAGATTGGGTTCCTTTGAGCGTCCATTTACTTATGTCGGTATCGACTTTTTTGGCCCTTTACAAGTAGCAGTAGGGAGACGTAGTGAAAAAAGATGGGGCGTTGTTTTTACATGTTTGACAGTTCGCGCTATACATATTGAAGTCGCCCACAGCCTAGATACCAGCTCGTGTATCACGTGCATTCAAAATTTTATAAGTCGACGTGGTTCCCCGAAGGAGATATACACCGACAACGGTACTAACTTCAAATCAGTCGAAAGGGTCCTACGAGAGGAAAAGCAAAACATCGACTTACATCAAGTCTTCATAAAACATCACGAAATCAAATGGAGGTTCAATCCACCTGCGGCCCCACATATGGGTGGTGCTTGGGAAAGGCTAGTACGTACAGTGAAAACAATCCTCTACGCCATGTGTCCTGCTTTCAAATTTAATGACGAGACCTTGAGAAGCACCTTGTGTGAAATCGAGTTCATGATAAATTCCCGTCCTTTAACATTTGTAGCTCTCGATTCAACTGAAGACGATGCATTAACACCAAATCATCTTCTACTTGGCTCTGCTGATGGGCACAAGCCCCTATGTGAAACCAATTATGATCTCCGTCAGCGATGGCACCAGACGCAAAAATTTGCCAATCACTTCTGGAGCAGATGGGTTCGTGAGTACGGTCCAATGTTAGTCGGCCGTAGCAAGTGGTTCGAGAAGGTGAAACCCCCATCCGTTGGTGATATAGTCGTTATTGTGGACGATACACTTCCCAGAAATTGTTGGCCCAAGGGTGTCATTATCGAGACAACTACTGCTAATGATGGCCAAGTTCGGCGGGTTAAAGTCAAAACCAGTACAAGCACATTGGATAGGCCCGTGACTAAGGTAGCTGTTCTAGACGTCGGTAATAGATAGGATTGCAAGCTCATGGCCCCATAATTCGCTTACGAAGGGGGGAATGTTACCGCCGCCACCCTAATGTTTTAAAAAATCTTTACTGTTTCTATTTACTTATGTTTACTTAATAATTTCTTGTTTTCACTCAAAGCAAACATACACACAAATATGAATAATATATATTCGTACATATTTACATGTATGTATGCTTGCTTTGCTCCTCTTTCTCGTTGCCCAATTGCTTAATAGCGGTTTTTAAAATTCTTTTCATTTGCTTTATAAAGGAATTTCTTGCATTATTAAGGGCTTTTTTAATAAGAGAAACGGGCGAGTGAAAAACAAATTGTTTTAAAGCGTACAAATACGGATAACTGTTTAAATAAAAATTAAAAATAATAAAATTTAAATTGTGTTCTAAAATAAATAAATAAAATAAAGATTGTTCAATTTGTCGCTCTTAAAAGTTGCGTTTCATTTAACTTTGTTTCTCGAAGCCAACACAAATTATATATAAATTTAATACAAAATGTTTAAAAAAAAGAAGTTTCTATAAGAAAAAAGGGAGGCGTTGAATAATAATCGTAATTAAAAAGAAAGCATTTTATTGTTTATGAGTTGAGTGATGCACACCGCTATATTTTTTAGTACTTTTGGCCAAAATTACACAAACAGCCAAAAATGTTAAATTTTTCCTTCGAAATTTTCTTAAAACTATTATAAATAATTATTAATTTGTATATGAATGGTATTAGGTATATAAAATATGTTTATTTAACACCTTTTTCTTAACAAATTTAATTCATTCAGAAAAAAGTTATATTTTTCAAAAGTACGAATAAAACAAATGTGCAACTGTGTCATGATAGTTTTTAGATTCATGTAAGTACATTGTAGCCACCTAAAAGTCTTCAATAAGTTGCTTAAGCATTTGGCAGACTTTTCGTTCATTTTTTGACATTAGCTTAAGCCAGCTTATGCATATTATAGTTGCACCTTTAACATTAAGTCTAATTATTCGACAGCCCTGCAAATAAGTCGTGTTGTATCTGCATGCAAAATTAATGTTCCCATGATGTAAATTGACTCCTTTTACTTAGTAATTTGTCTGCATTCAATTAAATGCAACGTAAGCAAGTTGTGTGAGAAACTTGTCTTAACGAGGGTTGCATGAGAAGGTTGTGTGTGTTAACTTGCCCACACACGTTGTGTGCGTCCTGACAATATTTTGTTCGATTTTGATTTGAAAGTAATCCACACCAAATTTTAAGACTTACGTATTTACCTTACATAAAGGTACCCATCCCTAGATAAAATTCTAAAATTTATGTAAAATTCTAAAAATTATTGTAAAGCTCTGTAAAAGACAGATATTAAATGAGTTACTTATTATTTTAAAGCAGTGCCATCTGCTGCGCAACATTGCTTCAAATATACTGCTTTCAAAAATAAAAGATCCGCTAAGGTATGCAGTACCTTTAAATCGGTAAAAAATATAGGTGTACTTTCACTGCTTTGTTTCCACTTTCTCTTGGAAATAAGATATTTTTGCGGGTACCTTCTCACAAAATTACCACATACCAATAAACCGGTATTACCACATACCAAAAAATCGTCGACGAAGTAAAAAAAATTATAAATTGTCTATGCTAGCTTCAAACTAATACGCCTACATAACAACAGAAGCGCTGCAACTCTGTTCTAAAAATAATTATAACGTGCAATTGCAGTGTTGCCATAAGTGAAACTTTACTATCACACTAACCATCTGTCTTATACACTTCTATCGCTTTCCAAAGGAATTAACTGCTTTTTCTCTAATTTCTCTTGGAAATAAAATATTTTTGTGAACAAAAATGTATCCTATATTGGAATCAGAAGACTAAGGTACTTCCTTACCATATTCTCCTCACAGACATAAAATGTGTTAATGTTTTATTATACATATGTATAGATTTTCTATATAGTTTCACAAAAAACTTTATGATAAACAGCATTTTGTTATTTAAAATGCTGTATGTACATACATATATTGGTTTATATTAAATAGTCCAAATAATCTTTATATTTCTCACATTTGTTGACACAATGTTAATTTTACCAATCGTAAGCAACATTGCAATGTTTGGGCACAAAGTACACAGAGATGTAAATAGTGATTGATGAAAATGGCTATAATCAGACTTTCCTAAGCTTGTCAAAAAAGAGACAAATATAGTAACAAATTTATATGAACATCGGAAAAATAAACAAAACAAAAACTAAAAATTTTGAAAATTTTCCTATAAAGCGCGTTCGCTGTTTTAAACTTTGTACTTTAAGAGTTAATTTGTCCATTAAAATATTAATTAAACAACAAAGTATAATTAAAACAAACAATCAAAACTCTTTGGTGTTGTGTAATAAGCTTGAGAATATATTTAATGAAAGTTACGCACATTTACACTAATAAAAAAATAATTAATAAGAAAATAGCACAAAAGAAAACCATTGTTTACGAAATAACATAAAAGAAAACTAATCAACGTGTGAAAGAGACGGGTTGAATTAGTATTTTTTGCCGTCCTGTTTATACGCCGTTTCACCTCTTGGGTTCTCTTTGGTTTGGGTTTGAAAAACGAGACAGTTGCATCTAAAGCCTAGTACTTTGTTCGAATTTGTGAAAAATGTTGAGCAACATTTATTATTTCACAAGGAAAATTTGACATTTAAAAAGTTTGTGTCTATCTCGCGATTTGGAAGAATTTTACGATTTTATTGCTTTTAAGTATACCACATTGTTTTACAAATGTTAACAAAAGCCAGGTGATCAGCTGTTGTTTGAAAACTTCCGCATGAAATAATGCCCATTTGCTTTATTTCACAGCTTTGATAAAATGTTGCCAGAAACATTTCAATGTTTTTCCACATCAAAAACAGAGTACTACTTCAGCAACATTTTTCCATGACTTTTTCATACAAATTTTTTATGTACATATGTAGTTTAACAGCATTCCGCATGAAAAACTAAACAGAGTACCAGGCTTAAAAAGAATAATCTGTAAAGTACGAGTTAGACTATGTTTATTACAACTTAAAAATTCAAGTTTTTTTATGTCTTTTGGGGCACCCTTTAATTTTTAAATTAAAAATTGTATCATTATTGGAACGCCCTTTAAATTTTAGTAATTACTGTTATAGCGGTCATGGTAATACACTTTCTATAAAAATATCAGGAGCCTACCTATTGCGGTTCAAAAAATAAGATAATATTCGTAATGCTCACGGTATTCTCTCTCATACACATTTTTATAAAAGTGTGTATGGGTTTATGTTGAATTAATGCGAGTCTCTACCGCATATGCATAGAAATCAGCGTTAGGTGACTATGACGCAATTTCAATTTCTTCAATAAAAAATTTAACACTGATTTCATTTAATATGTGTATAATTTTATTTTTATTACTTCCTTCTTGTGGCTTAATGGCCAAAAACTGACTCAGGTCTACAATATTTTAAAGTATTTTTAATACTTAAACCCTATAAAAAAGTGCGCAATTGTTAGTGAAGCAGTTCGATAGTAAGTAATAAACAGTTGCATGAGCCAGGTCGTCAATGGGTGAGCTCATAAGCTTTTGAGCAACTGGTAATACTCGAACACAAACTAGCTTACTGAACATATGCCTACTCACACCATACTATTATTGAGCAAACCTCTGTTCGTGTCATAAACGGAATGTACTGACTGAGTAAAACGAACTTTCTATTCTAGTGAGGTTAGTCTTATGTTCTCAACACTCAGTGTGCTTCGTTTAGTACTTATGTAGAACGTTTGGATAAAGCTTAGTGTTTTTTGCTTGCATTTGAACATAAGTTATAATGTTAAGAAATTCTGTTTTTTGTTTGTACGCACGAACTATGTTCGTGTTTCACTCAAAGCATAAAACTGCTTGAACTCGTGCAATTTCATTGTTGTTATACTTATTTAACTTGCTCGCTGGTCTTGGCTGTTTATCATTATCCACTCAGCGTTACTCGTGTGCATTGAACAGACATGAATTCAATGAAATATATAATGAGCGCCTCATGCACGTCTTTTTTTGTGTCGATGCAGGGCCTTAGTAACTAAACATAATATTTTACTGGTTTATCGAAAAAAAAAACTTAAAAAAGTATTCGATTAATCGATTGATTTTTATATTCCTTTATGAAAATTCTTTTATTTTGAGATTTATGGGCCAAAAAGTAACTTTTTTTTTAAACTTCCGGGTAGATCGATACGAAGAGTACTGATGACGAACGTAGCTGTCTAGAAAATGCATTCTGCTTTGCTGGTATCTAATTTTTCTTTATCTCTTTATAACTAAGAACTTAAGCCTAAATAATTAATTTATTAATTAAAAAAAATAGTTTAAATAAAATTCATATAATGAATATATTAAATTACATGAATTTTATTTGAACTATTTTTAAATGAATAAATTAATTACTTAGGCTTAAGTTCTTAATTATAAAGAGATAAAGAAAAATTAAATTAATTGCTAACCAAAGGTTGGCTAATAGCAAGACAGATATACATACATATACCATTTTCAAGTAAAAGAAAATATATAAAGAGAATAAAAATAAAGAAAAATGTTTGCTTGGTTTATTTTCGTGATGGCGCACAGTGAACGGTCCCTATAGTAAAACTGGAAAAAAATCGAAGGAGTTATGGTAGCTTATTAAAATTTTTGGCACATATCTCTCTTGACCTACTATTTTCAAATCCTTTTACTTTTCTGGTGCAGGGGGCAATTAAATACCCAAAATTCCCCTATTTCATTAATTATTATTTTGAATTTTAATCTATCATTTCACATACAAAATGATAAAGCGTGATAGTTTTTCTTATAAAATGTAACCAATCTCTAATTATTTAGGATTGCCTTATACCTTTTTTGAATATAACATTATTTTAAACTTTTTAGTATTTTTATTATTTAAAGTTTTGAAAATACTCATAACCAATGGTATTCAAATAACATTATATGAATAGGGTTATCAAATTGACGGCACTAAATATTTTAAAATTAAGTTATTATTTAAGATAAAAAACATATTTATATATAAATTTAAAAATAAAGTAACAAACAAATTCAAAAACATAACAATTGTAAACAATTTCTTAATCACTAAAAGAAGTTTCGAGTCTGAATCAGTGTTAAAAGATTCATCTACTATTATGTAATTACTAATTTCTTGATTATTGTTGAAAGAGCTGCTTGTATTTCTATTAGATGAAACTAACGGATCAGAAGAAATTAGGAGTTTATTCATTAAATCTTAATTACATTTTTCTCTGCTATTTATTCGAGTTTACTCAAGTCTGTTCTTTCTTAAATGTTTTGTGAAGGCAATCTAAAGCATTCGGATTAATGTCATAATTTTATTATCGCTCTTTGAAACAAACTTAACTTTTTAAAATTTCAGAAAAGAGCGTGGAATCGACCGATAGTGGAATACGTGAAATACGTATAAAAATCAAACGTGAAAAAGTAAGTTCGGATAATCAAGAAGATATATCGGTGGCTCCCTCCGATGAAGCAGTATTTAAAGCGCCAGAGGCGTTACCACTGTCAATACCTTTGGCTACAAATGAAACTACAGCTGTAGAAGAAACAATGGCCAGCAGTATGTTATCAACAACTACGAATTCCACAAACGTGGCTACAGCTAAGAAAATCCGTAAGAAAGGGAATGTTGTACACAAACCAATCAAAGTTGAACGTTTTAGTGACCTGGACCCAAAAGCTTCACCAATATCTTCGCGCACTCGTCATGGCAGTTTAAGTAAAACTGATAATAACAATACTTCCCTAACTAAAGATAATAAAAGACCGGCATCAATATATGAAGACGCAGTTGAAACCCCACCACCTAATAATTCGAATAAGAATGCTATTGCAACTGGTATTGTTGCTAATGAGACTGTTAACCTTGGGCCGTCACCAGATGGTACTATGAACCTAGGTCCTATTTCCAGCGATGCAACATTTTACACTGATCCAGCTCAAACAACATTTGAAGTGGTCCCGGGTCAAACTACATTCGTTATGGATTCAAATCCTAATGCTACAGTTACACTAACTAAACATTCAGGAGCTGCTTTAGCTGATGTCACCTTCGATATAATTCAAGATTCAAAAGCGACTAAAGATAAAGAAGACGATGCTGTTGCTCAACGTTCATTCGCAACTTCTAAATACTCGTCAATGCCAAATGAAGATGGACAGGAAAACCTAATAGTCCCAAAGTCAAAAGTTGTGCCTGCATTAGAGGAAGGATCAACAAAAACCTACGACTCGGCCAAGGCTGCTTGTAAAAAAATGTCAACACGAACAAATGAATTGCTTAAGTGAGTATATTTTAAGTTGAATCATCTATTCAGTGCAGGTGTTATATTATTTTAGTTGCACGACTCAAAGTCCAGTTAAAATGCGTGTGGAAGCAATTGAAATTGCTACAGCAGCAGCATCAGAACAATCCAAGCGAACATTGCGCAGCAAAAAAGAAAATGTAACTCCAACGGTAAGTCTCACAAAGCAAAGTTTATCTTATAAAAATGTAAAACACGTTTGGTCGAAAATAATTTGTTCATGTTATTTACAGACTACAACCACTCCAGTTATTGGCAAATTATCAAGTGCTGCTCTGGGTCGTTTCCTCACACCAACTCTGAGATCAAACATAACCACTGTCAATAGTGCTATCGCCAAGAAGGGAACAACCAGTGCTTCTAAATTATTGTCAATGCCCAAATCTGCAAATGTCTCGAGTTTGATTCGGAGCAATTCAACAGCTTCGACGAGAACATTGCAAAACGAACGCAGTGCTGATGACTTTCGCAAAGGTCTTCAAAGCCTAGCAGAAGAACGCAAAAAACAACGAGAACAAAAGCATTTATTAGCTGCTCAACAGCGCGAAGCAAAAGAACGTGAACGGGCCGAACGCGCGGCCAAACTGGCAAAGGAGCGTGAAGAAAAACGTACATTAAAAAAACAACTGGAACAGGAACAAAAGAAACGAGAATTAGAAGAAATTCAACGCAAATTACGGCAACAACAAGAAGAAGCTGTAAAATTAAAAGCAGCCAAGGAACGTGAAATACTCTTGCAGATGAAAAAACAAGAGCTGGCGAATCAAAAAATGATGCCACCACCACCAAAAACGGCGTCGAAGTATACATTTGAAATGTTGCACGAAGATGATTCAACGGATGATGAAGATAAAGTATCTTACAAACGGCCACCACCACCGTCATGGAGTCGAAGTAATTATTTGTTATACATTCGATTTATTTGCATATTATAATGTCGTTTAAATTGTTTCTCTTTTACCAAGAACATGTCCGTGGTCCAATTATGTTAAAGCAGGAATACGCACCATCAGCGTACATTGATAGTTTCTTCTCCGTTCAACCAATGACTCCGGATCTTAAAATGATTTTCCCAAACATAGATGCTCGTCACCTAAAACGAAACTCAAGTGTTTTGTGGTCTACACCTCCTCGTTACTCAGAATTACCTAAATATTAATTATACTGTAATTTATACTTCATATGATTTTTTTGTTTTAATTTATTCATTTACATATGTGCAGTAATCATCTTCATTGTTTATATTTTTGTGAAAGATTACAGTTATATTTGTTCATTAGTATAAATTTCATTAATGTTTTTTTCATATTATTTATTTATTGTATCTTCAAATTTCTAATGTAAGAATCTAAAAAAGTACAAGCAAAATTTATTTAATTGTGTCGAAACCACGCCCACCTATATTTTTTTTTTCGTCTTTTTTGTCAAATAAATATTAGACTGCGATAGGTAGATAGCAAGGAGTGCATACAGATCTCGAGGGATCAATAACCCCCTGCGAGAGGTGATTTTTGTTTGTTTTTAGGTTGGGAGGTTTTTTCTGCTTTGATTTGTATTAGAGACCTTTATAGAAAGCAACACACATAGAGGTAGCCAATGGACCCACAGGATACCCACTGGTAAATAGGAGCAGTTAAGGCTTAGGCTTCAGTGTAATCATTCTTACTCAATATAGATTGCAGGAACTTCCTAAATTTAAAAAATAAAAAAAATTACAATAAATTTTTTTAAAAACTGATTAAATATAAAAAAAATATTATTTTTTTTTAAATACATATTTACAAATAAACTTTACAAACCATTTTCAAAACAATCAGGTATGTGATGGAAAACGATTTTGAAAACGAATCGAATTTAAAACGATTTTTTTGTTTTGCATAAAAATTAATTTGTACTAATTTTTAATTTTTTTAATATTTTTTTTCTAAATTCCTCATTAGTGTTTGATTATTATCTTGTGGTATATTTTTTCAACTCAAATGTTAAGAGATGGGTTTAAAAACTAATTCTCAATATCGATCGAAAATCATCACACCCTTTAAAAACGATCGTTTTAAAATAGATCGGTTTCCATCACATATGTACCTGAATATTTTTACAGAAAAATTTTCGAATAAAATTTTACAAAAAATTTTCAAAAAAATTTTTGCAAACAATTTTCGAAAAATTAAAAAAAAAATTCAATATTTCTGTGAAAATTAAAATCATGACTGTAACATGTATGTATATAGAGTAACATATTTTTTTAAATGCGTTTGATTTTTAAATAGATGAGATCTCTGTTTTAAAACCTAGATGCATCAAACACATAGACAACATCAGGATACCTACTACAAACTGTCAGAAATAAAATACTCACTTTACTTAAAGGTAAACGATTATTTTGAAGCCAGTATAGCTACATGACTACACTACAACTTAGGCTAATTTCTATTTTATTCAACAAAAGAAAATGTCACAAAATTGTAAATTACAAATTCATATACAAACAAAAAGTTTTGGGGGAAATATTTATAATTTTTGAAAAACTTATTTAATTTTATAAAAGCAAAATAAGTATTTCTATTACAATGTCAGATTGGATAATGCTGTACATGTCTGTATAAATAAAATCACCGTGGTGAAGGGTATAGAAGATTCGGCACGGCCGAATATAGCACTTTTACTTGTTCTAATTCTTTTTTATTTATACTGAATGATTTTCATTATAAACAAGCGCTTTTTAAAAAAAATTTTTAAAATGCAAACATCTCCATTTAACTTATCCACTTCAATAGATCCAGGGTTATGGTAAGGTTAAGAAGGGTTGTGCCAGTAATAGTACATTCACTCGGAGGCCTGGAGGTCCAAAGGTGCTTAGGTGTATTTCTACTTGCACCTGTGAAGCTAATGGAAGCACATCTTTTGACCTTGTCAAGAGTTTTCCAATGAGCGTCCGTTCTCAATGCCTCCCACCAAACAGCACATCCATACGTAACAATTGGTTGTACAACCAAGTGTAAATCCAATTTACCACTTTTGGTCGTAGTCCCCAGTTGTTACCTATGGAGTTCTTACAGGCATAGTAGGTATTTAGATTCTTCTTGAGTCGTCTCACCTTAATGTTCCTATCCCAGATCAATTGACTATCTAGATAGACTCCTATTCATTTAGCATCACTTGCTAGTTTATCTCGACACTATTGACTTTAGAAGGTTTGAAATCTACCAGCTTGCATCACCTGATGAAAAGACCTAACTCAGTTTTTTCCCCCTCAACCACCAATTTCTTACTCGAGGCCTAGGAAGTGAGTTCTTCAAGCCCAGCCTCACTGATAGTAGAGAGAAATTTGTCCTTTACCAGTGCCACCACGTCGTCTGCGTAGGGCACTGTTTTCTCCCATGTGTTTTAAATTGTTGCAAAGTATCTTTCACCACCAGCAACCACAGTAGTGGTGATAAAACCCCACCCTGAGACGTTCCTCTAGTAACTAGCTTCCTTAAATAGCAACATCCCAGATCCGTGTTGATAATTCTGCCGCTAAGCATATGAATAATGCACTCCACTGTGAAGTCCTGGACGTAAAGATCTACTAGCCTCCAGTTTAACATTGTTGAATGATCTCTCAATATCTAAAAACGCCGCTAACGTATATTCCAGAATAAAATACGATAGTCGAATAGGTCTGAAGTCCTTGGGCTTCGAGTGGCTTGCCTTACCAGCCTTGGGTACAAAAATTATCCTAACCTCCACCATTTGGGTAAGACACCTCTACCTATACACGCCCTAAATATATCCCTAAACAGCATGTATATATGTGCTGGGCCGTTCTGCATCATGACTGGAAAAATACCAACCTGGCCAGCAGATCTATACGGCTCGAATGTATTTATTTATCGCCCATGCACCTTGTCTACAGTCACTAAATCCTTGATCTCCTCTCTTGATTTTTAAACCAAAATGGGTAATTACATTTTCCTCACAAATAATCCGAACGTAAACGACTACAGCCCAGAAAGCGCGTATTCATGAGTAATTCCAGGGTCTCAGAGCTAGATTTGATCCCTGAGCCATCATGATTTTGTATATATCCAATTACCTTAGGGCCCTTGAATAATATACTTATAGGCCTTGACAGTACACTAGCCTTTTGTTCTCTTTTTGAGATTTTGTGCCCTCTTTAGAGATTTTTTGCCCTATTTAGAGATCTCTTATACTTACTAAACGCTATCCTATGGCTATCCCAATCCTCCCTGTAAGTTTTGCCCTATTGAACAGTCTTCTTACCATCGATCTTTGACCCTTCAGATCCTTTTTGGGCATCCTACCACAAAACCCTCCTTGAATGCTTGTGACGACGTCACCCACTTTCTTTTGTGTCTGTCCCCATAAGGAAGTTTCAGACTCTACAGTAACCCTAAATATATCCCAATTTCTTTTCAAGGGGTTTAAATAGGGGTACGCTTTGGTTTATTAAAATTAAATTACAAGAATATTCGACTATGATCCGAAAAGGAACAGTCCGAAGAAACCTTCTAGTCTAATACTAGATCCATACTATTGGTCAAAGTGATATCTATAACCTCATCACTAACCCTATTGTGAGTATTATAATCACAACCAAGTATCAGGTTGGCTTTCCTTAGTGGCAATTCAGAGGCAATTCCTGTTTCCACAATTGACTACCTTTGAGCAGTCCGCGTCCTGGGAGTCCATTTCCTCCGACCAACCACTGGCCTTTGAAATGTCATCGAGGAGCTTGTCTTCGATCAGCCGCAAAGATCCGTTAAAATCCTTCTATAATGGTCGGATCGATCAAAGACTGCTGCCTGAAGACTACCTTCCTGGCTCGTCCATTTCTTCACTTTTTTCGAGATGGAGGCTTGATAGTCCCCAGATCTCACCCGTTCAGTTATCCCCTTATGAGGAGCCTTAGGCGGGCGCGGTAGGTGTTGGTTACATGTACGACAGACGCCAAAAGCACTAATTAAAATATCACATCAAACAACTAAAAACACTTCTTCCTTGACTTTTCTGGTAGTATTTTGTATTTTTTTAATATTGAAACATTTTTATTAAATAATTGCAATTTTATTTCTTTTTTTTCAAATTTAAAAAAATAAACGAATTTTTGACAGCTGTCAGACACAAAACAAGTAAAGAGAAAATAATTAACTTCGCCGTGCTGCCACCTAGTAAAATAGATTCGCCTTGGGTAGTATCAAGGCATATTAATCAGGTAGCCTCAAGGCGAATCCATAACAGGTGATTGCAGTGGCGCAAAAGCTCATCAAATGCATGAAATCGAAAAGACAAACTCCATATAAAAAAAATATAAACAAATTCTTTTTAAATGAAATTTGACAACTGCAAAGGAGGCGAAAAAGCCTGAATTCGCCCGTGCAATCACCTAGTATTAATTCGCCTTGGGTAGCCTCACTACCGAGGGGAAATATCAAGGGGAAAATAATAAATTTTTTATATTGATTTTGACAGTTAAACTTACAATTTTTCCCCTTAAATGGAAGTTGAACTATCAAACTCCATATAAAAAAATTTTAATATTTTCGCCTTAATATTTCCCCTTCGTATTGAGGTTACCTGATGAATGTGGCTTGATCAAACTCCATATAAAAAAAATTTTAAATTTTTCGCATTAATATTTCCACTTCGATGTGGGGTTACCTGCTGAATGTGCTTTTAAAGCGGAAACTTCCAATTATGAAAATTATTAAATTGAATTATTTTTTGCGCAATAATAATTTAAGGGCTTAATAATCTTATGTGTGAGGATCCCCAAAAGCTGTTAAAACGATCTGCAATGTTTCTAAAGCTGCAGGCTGCATGACAAGCAAACAACGAAAAATAAATGTTCTAACTATTTTTAATTAAAGAACAAACCTAATGTGTTTTATTTTTACTAAAAGAAAAAACGAAGAAAAAATAGAACTAAAAAAATAAAAAGCAATTAAAAGAAAAGCATAAAATATTAATTTTTGACCCACCGTTTAGATTGTTAAAAAGTTGTAAAGTGTATTATATTTTATTTTGTTGTGTATTATAATTTAAAATAAAAAATCAACATATGGGCATTTCCACAGAAATGTCAACCGCATCCAAAAAAATTCAAAGTCTATATAACTATGTTGTTTTAACATTTTTTATAAGGAATATATCAAATTTAACTAATGTAAACAAATTTTACTTTTATTCATAACACATTTTGAAATATTCGAATGCAAAGTCGAACAAGTGCAAAAGTTGTGTTTTAAACATTTCTATTGCATGTTTTGTTTTGATTAATTATCTTAATGAGAGACATAATGCATTGAAATTTGTTGTTGTAAATCTTGGATTATATTTAAATTATATAAGAAAAATGTAAAAGGAACGATGCGATTGCAAATAACTGTAATTTTTTTCTTTGCTTTACCGTACATTTCGATGTAGCGTTCGACATTGAAAAAGAACAAACTTAACAAACAAAATATTTCTAGAAAATAATCAACGCTTTGCTCTCTATACTAATTGAAAGTTTGTAGCGTGCGACATAGTAAGTGTAAAATGAACAAATTCAAAATATTATTTTTTTTATAAAATATATTTATTAATACAAAATATAAAATTTTTGAATGTAGATGAGTAAAAACGGAGGAGAAAAAAATAAAACCAACTGCAAATTGAAAATTTGTATCTAGATTATAAGTTGGTCGAAAAATGGAAGGAAGTGAAAAGCATTCCAGGTATATCTAAATTGCATTTTGTTGCGATGGTCAACAGATAAAAGCAGCTAGGACTGCATATTCGATTCCAAAAAAACTTTATTTTACATAAGAAATACTATTCTTAGTTAAGTTAGTTTCTGTTCTTTGTTTTGTATAATATGAATTAATTTTGTTTTTCTTTATTGAAGTTATTTTGTGAAGTATATAATTTTTGTTGTAAAAATAAATATATTGAATATATTAAAAATTATTTATAAACAATTATGCGTATCTCATTACTTAAAAAGTAAAAAAAATAAACATAAAAAGTATGATGGAACAAAATATAGCGTGCGACATGTCGCGTGCGAAACTGACTAAAATTAAATAAAAAATAAACTACTTAATATTTTTGAATAAACTAAAAAACATTATTAAGATACATAAATGCACTACATTTTAAAATTAGTCCCATTAAAATATTCCTTTACGTTTTGCTGAAATCTGTGTTTAATTTGTTTGCTTTAAAAGCCACTTCTGTTTTTGTCGCATGCGAATGTCTTGATTTTTTGCAATTATCTTGGAAACAAACAATTGTCCAAAATCAACCTTAGCACCAATTATAGTGCTAATCAAGAGCTATAAGATTCGCCTTCTGTCAAAATAAAAAAATGATTTGCCATATGTTTTTTTTTCAATTTGTGGAAATGTGTACATACATATGTATGTACATTCATATGTGAACGCTTTTTTAAATATTTTTTTTTTCATTTAAATTGTTAATTATTGTTTCTAAAACAACTTTGGAAAAAATCCAGCCTCCAAAAAACAACAACAAACTTCAGCTAGGCTATCAACACCACCTAATATAAATTCGCCTTGGTTCAGCGATTGTTTAGTGTGAATAGCTTCTGAGAATGTTTAAATTGTACCGCCCAATTGTACAAAAATTTTGAATTAAGTAAAAAAACAAATAATATATACAATAGCTCGACATTATAATTCTTGCAAAAAACCGACTTCAAAACAGATAGATGGGCACCAATTCTAAACTAAAAATATAAGAAGTAATCTGTAAGAATTAGATTTAAACCAAATAAAAGATGCGCCAAAATTAGCGGTTCAAAAGTTTCGCCATATACATACATTAAATTACATGAACTAATAGGACACCCTTTAGTTTATAATTCCAAATATTTATAATTGTTATTACACCAAAGTAGTGGACATTCTGCCTAATTTTCAAGTGTTTGTTCATAACGGTTCAAAAGATAGGGCGATATAGGTCAAATTACATCATTTATGGCGACACCCTTTAATTTCTTAATTCAAATTGTATACTTATTATAGTGGACTTTGCAATACAGGTTCCTTGTAAATTTCAGCTGTCTGTCTATAAGAGTTCAAAAGTTTGTCAACATACATGGAATTATATTAACTATTGGGACACCCTTTTATTTCCAAATTCAAATTGTATACCTTTTGTTATAGCAGACTTAGCAATACAGGTTCTTTGTAAATTTCAACGGTCTGTGTACAACTGTTAAAAGGTATGGCCATATACATCAAATTAAATGAACTATTGGAGCACCCTTTAAGAATTTATAATTTTATATACCAAAAAGAGGTACAAGTGTCGATTTTTGATTTGTCGATTGTACCAAATTTGGTACAATTGTTACAGAAATCCCAACACTGGTATGCAGCTCACCTAACCCGGAGTCCACACCTAAGGAATTTACATATATCCAAGGTATATTTATTTTACTAGGTAGTGTCGTCCCTACAACATATACAACAATACAAGAACAACATGGCATTTTGTTGTTGCTTTGTAGTTCGAAATGTCAAAACACATAGGAGAAAATTGAGAAGGCCTGAATGTGTTTTATTGCCTTTTCACTTCTACACTATAAAATTTCTGAACACATACAACTTTTGACATGTCAAACTACTAAATCAGCTGGGCGGACGACACTACCTAGTAAGATAAATATACCTTGCATATATCGTGGTGAATGTCAAATTTATATCATGATATAAAATTCATCTCGTGTAGACTTCATTTATTAGCATTATATCAGCGTTATGATATATTCATCAGAGCTCGTAGTGTGAATTTCATGTTTGGGTTTTTTTGCCTATATTTCTATAAAAGTAAAATAATACATATGCAGTCGTTTGTAGAAATACTTATCACAAATTCGTGTTTATAAAATTATATTGTTTATTGTACATTATAACATTATATTGACACCGAAATTAACAACAAATAGTTAAAAATCTTGAAAAACATGAAATGTTATTAATTCTGTTACCAAACAATTGCCTCAATATTAATTATTGTTTCAGTTGAAGAAAACAGTTTACACATTTTGTTATAACATCCCTGTAATAGCTAAAATTCCAAACGGAAAGTAGCCTGCAAATTTTCAAACCTAAATTTCAGGATGTGTTGTCGAGATGCGATCGGAATGATAGGTATCTATGGAATCATTTCAATCCCGAACAGAATTTTTTACATGCCTGTATATTTATTTTTAAATATTTTGATTTTACGAAATTTTGTATTTTAAAATATATATTTGTCAATTAGTTTTAAACATATTTTTTAATTAAAAAATATCAAACTTAAAAAATTATTAAAATCAAGTTCATTTCAAGAACTTAAATTTATATTTTTTCAGTGCTTTCTTCGATACAATTAAAAGCACTAACAGGAAAAACAACGCACAATTTGCTTTGTAAAATCTTATTTCTGTCGGCTGTTTTTGATATCTACAATTTAAAAATCTACCAACAAAATACATGTGTTTTTATTGTGGTAAAACCAGTTCCCCTTGGTACTGCCATGGGAAGTCCCAAGGCGAATTTATATCAGGTGGTGTTGATAGCCCAGCTGAATTTTGTTTGTTTACTTTTTTTGGAGAAACAATATTGAAAAAAAAAAACAAAAAAATTGAAATAAAAAAAAAAAATTATTTAAAAAAGGGGTTACATATGAATGTATGTTGATTTTTTTTTAGTTCTATTTTTTCTTCATTTTTTCTTTTAGTAAAAATAAACAAAACATATTAGGTAACAAACCTAATTAAAATCTAATTAAAAATAGTTAACAAATTTATTTATCGGTGTTTGCTTGTCATGCAGCCAGCAGCTCTAGAAACATTGTAGGTCGTTTTAACATCTTTCAAGGATCTTTACACATAAGATTAATAAGCCCTTAAATTATTATTGTGTAAAAAAATAATTCAATTCAATATTTTTCATAAATGTTGGAAGTTTCTGCTTCGAAAGTAAGCGAACACAGCTAATTTTTTTTTTATATTTTGCTTTGATATTAATTAAGGCGAATTAATTTATTTTGGCAGAGGCAGCCAAACAAAATACATATTGTTTTTTTATTGTTGTATTTGTTGTTTCACCTGTTAAATGGATTCGCCTTGCCTAGTACTCTGTTTGAATTTGTGAAAAATGTTGAGCACACTTATAGTTTCACAAGGAAAATTTGACATTTAAAATGTGTTGTCTATCTCGCGATTTGAAAGAATTTTACGATTTTTTTGTTTTTAAGTATACCACATTGTTGTAGAAATGTTAACAAAAGCCAAACGACCAGCTGTTGTTTTAAAAATTCCACATAATGCCCCTTTACGTAGGAGAAGATAACTAACATTTTTTTTTTCAAACTTTTTGCTCAAAATGTAAACAAACTGAGAAAATGTTAACAAACTGGGAAAAAATGTAAACAAATTGTTGCAAAAACATAGCGATTTTGAACTCAATTAAAAATAGTGAATTTAAATTGAATTTTAATTGGAAATAATGAAATGAAAAGCCTGTGGACTGTAGAATCAGATTTTTCGGTTGTCATTGTTTTTATTTAAGAAATAAAGGTGCTCAACATTAAACATATTACAGTGTTTTCTTTAACTTTTAAATTTAGACTTTCCGCAATATCTCGAAAACCATTCCGTATGCCCATATACCACTATATACGTTTGATAGAGGATACAAATACGAATCAATCCTGGTATCGAGTTTTTCTGAAAAGACTGTACGATTAAAAACATAAGTCACTATACGTGAAAAACAAGGCGCTGTCGGTTCCAGAGATAAAAGGCGCTGACAGACGGACAGACATTGTAGCGAAAACAATAGGATTACGTTTTTACCCTTTGGGTACGGAACCCTAAAAATACTACTTGATATTTATTTCTACCTTTTACTTTTGTAAAAGTAATTGGAAAAATTTTAAACCTGAAAAATGGGCGAGCTGCGTACTGGGCTTTAAGGCAGCATCACACTTTGGACTTTTCAATGACTTGTGTACAAATTTTTCTCTAAACTCACTCACGGATTATTTATTTTATTAATTGAATAAAAATAAATAAATAATATATTCTTTTAGAAATAAATATTTTTTTGTGTTGATGTGTTAAAACCACTGTTGTCTAAACCGTTACATATTTTAAGTTAACTGGTTAATACAAAGCAATATTTAATTCAAATTTGATAAGTTACAACACTGTGTATAATGCTTAGAATAAATATACTTCTGAATACCGGTTATTCAAATAGCACAGCACTAATGACTTTAGCGCCATTAATATGACAGCGAATTTGCGTGGAAAGCAAGAAACAAGAAGAAAAACGTAAATTAAGTGAATTAATAAAAATTCTACTCAAAATTTTCTGATTATTCAAATGAAAAATAGAAACTTACAAAAATAAAAAATGAAAGTTTAACAAATTAAATGCAGCATTTACAGCAGATAATATCAATTAATTAAATACAACAATTTGACAATAAGGAAACTAAAACAGCAGAACTTAGCAGCCAGTAAAAGTTGTAGAAAAAAGAAAACACATACAATGGGACTTGACTTCGATGCGTTGGAATATTGCAAAAGTGTGAAAGTTAAACAATCGCAACCGCCGTACGCGTGTCCCGTATCCAAATGTGATCGTAGCTATAAGTCAGTAATTGGGTTGCAATACCATTTACTCAACTATGACCACGACAACCCACAACCTTTAACACCGGTTATGACGCCAAATCGAAAGAAAGCGCGTCCGCGTGGTGGTACACATTCAGTCCTAAAGGGAGGAGCTGGACCCGGCGGAAAAGGTATAGGAGGTGATGATGAACAGAACGGTAATAAAGGTAGTGGTAACAGTCGCATAGTGAATCCCGAATCCCTAGTGTCCTATAATGATGAAGAACAGACGGTAACTTTCAATTTGGAGGGAAAGAGTATACGTTTAGGCATTAATGATCCTTTGCCGTTTATTGACGAAGAAGAATATGTTGAACTAGTAGAAAGAGGTTGTATTGTAAATGCTGATGCCCCGCCATTGGAAGAAAATGCGCCATGGACTAAAGTAAAGGTGCCGGAAGCCAGATTTCAAGAAATTCCTGATTATAATGTACCAGATGCACCGGCCAGACCATTAGCCTACTATCGCTTTATAGAAAAATCGGCTGAAGAGCTAGATGGTGAAATAGAATATGATGTCGATGAAGAGGATTCAGCTTGGTTAGAGTGGATAAATGAGGAACGTGAAAAGGCCGGTCAAAATGCTGTGAATATCGACACAATGGAATTGTTAATGGATCGGTTGGAGAAGGAATCATATTTCCAAGCGGCAGCTAATGGGACAGCCACGGGTAATGAAGTTGACGATGATGCAGTATGTTGTATTTGCATGGATGGTGAATGTCAAAATACAAATGTAATATTATTTTGCGATATGTGTAATTTGGCCGTACATCAAGATTGTTATGGCGTTCCCTACATTCCCGAGGGACAATGGCTATGTCGACGCTGCCTACAGTCCCCAAGTACACCGGTAAATTGTGTGCTTTGTCCGAATACGGGCGGCGCATTTAAACAAACTGATAGGGGTCAATGGGCGCATGTAGTGTGTGCCCTGTGGATACCTGAAGTTCGTTTCGCAAATACGGTATTTTTGGAACCAATTGGTAAGTGATTCAAATTATGTATACTCGTACATATTTTGTTTAAAATTTTTCAATAACTTTAAAAAATACTTTCAGTTTGAAAACTCTAGGTTTATTTTTATTCTTGCTTAAGTTGTCAAAATAATAACAAGATTTAAATATTTGTTGCAGATTCCATTGAAACCATACCGCCAGCTCGCTGGCGTTTAACTTGCTATGTTTGTAAGGAGAAAGGTTTAGGTGCTTGTATTCAATGTCATCGCAACAGTTGTTACGCAGCATTTCATGTAACTTGCGCTCAGCAGGCTGGCCTTTACATGACAATGGATGTGAACGAGAATGCTGCTCATAACGATTCATCAGCACATGTTCAAAAGTATGCATTCTGTCATGCTCATACTCCTGATCATGCAAAATCCAAACTAAATCTTAAAGATTTCGAAGATGCGCGTCATAAAATGAAAGAGGCCCGCAAAGCATTAGCGAAAAAACGTTCATCGGCTCCGGTTGTTCTTATACCAACGATACCGCACGAACGTATACAGGAAATTGCCAGTATGGTGCACATGCAAAAGAAAAAAGAATTTCTTGACAGACTTATAGCATACTGGACTATGAAACGTAAGTATCGCAATGGAGTGCCTCTTTTACGGCGACTGCAGTCACAGGGCAATCATCATGGCGTTATACAGCGCAATGGCATAGAGGGAAGTCCCGACACTTCAGAATTATACCGTCAGTTGAAATATTGGCAATGTTTGCGCCAAGATTTAGAAAGAGCACGTTTATTGTGTGAGTTGGTGAGAAAAAGAGAAAAGCTTAAAGCTGCTTACGTGAAAATATGTGAACAGGTTGTTATGTTGCAAGTAAATCCTTTAGAGGCAGTCCTTACCAAACTTTTGGATGCATTAGAAGCTCGTGATACTTCAGAAATATTCCGGGAACCTGTAAATACGAATGAAGTACCCGATTACCTTGATATCGTTAGTCATCCCATGGATTTGGGCACAATGCGAGAAAAACTTAAAACCTACACACATCTAGATCAATTACAGACAGATTTTGATCTTATGATACAAAACTGTTTGGCGTATAACAACAAGGATACTGTTTTCTACCGTGCTGGTATACGTATGCGAGATCAAGCCACCCCATTGTTTCAACAGGCTCGAGAAGCACTGGCTCGCGAAGGTCTTTTAGACACGAGTCAGACAGATTCGACGGATCATGTGGAAAAAGAAATTGAAGATGAATTACATCAACTACTGGCAGCGACACCATGTGAGGCTATTGTACAAAAACTACTAATACTGGCAGATAAATCTCAGGTTCTAAAGAATCCAACCTATCGAACAAAGAAAATTAAGCAAATACGTTTGGAAATATCGCGTATGCGTAAGGCAATACAAAAAGCTAGAGTGCAAGCTGTAAGTTAAAACTAATAATAAGATGTAAATTGATTTGTTAATATTTTTCATATTATTAAGCGCCACAATGCAAGCTTGGGTGCCAATTCACAAACGGAAGAGGATGAAGAAATGGAAGAAAATCACAATGTTGAAGATATGGATGTTGATATACCTACACCGCCAGTTAAATCTAATGTCATCAATCTTTTGCAAAAAGAAGAAAAATTTCTAAAGTTAACACCAAAACGTAGTCGGAAAACTGAACGAATTTCGGCACGTTCTCGTCAACAGCATTCTACTCGTCAAAATCATCATAACCTCAGTGAAGATGATGACAGTCTTCAAAATCAGGCTAATGGAAGTGAGGACGATGAAGATGGCGACGATACAATGGGCGAAGATTCGAAAGGCGCAAGTAACAATATAACGCAAACACCACCTTGCAGTCCAGTTAAAAGTCTAAATAGCAGCGCTTCACCTGTCGGCGTCAATAGAAGGTGAGTGATACTTCTCTCTAATCTATATCATTTGTGGTAAGTTTACGCAATAATCCATTAATATACAATTTAAACTTGTTTTTAATCATTAAGAGCGGGTTTTTAGGATCGAGATAAGAGATTTAGTCAACCTTATTCTTTGTTTTTAGTTTTTAAGATAATAATTAACTAATTTTATTTGCTAGTTTAAGCGGCCAACGTTGGTGGTTTAAACTTACATGTAATAAAAACACACACACATGCATACATACATACATACTTATATGTCAAAATATAACAATTAATATTGAATTAAATTAAATATAAGAATAGCTAATTAAAAAAGAAACTTGAGTTTAAACTCGAACCTTAAAACCCCCACTAAGTAGATAGATAAATTTTAAGTAGATAGATAAATTTTCAACAATATAAGAATTTGTGCAGTGCTTTTTTAACTTTTAATAAAGTTTAGAAACCTCAACAATATCTTATAAATAATTCAAATTTAAACCACATTTTATAAAAGAATAATTCCTGATAAAATAAGAATTCTTAATAAGAAAAAAACCTTTGAAAATACCAAAATAAAACGTAATTAATTCTTACTCTAAGTGTAGTTGCCTGTGTACTTTTCAATATTTAAAAGGGGTTTTAGAACGCACAAGGGTTTAAATGGCAGACATTATGCAATTTTTTTTTAAAGAAGCAGCAACCAAGGAAAAATTATATAAAAAAGCATTACTGAGAAGATGGATACTTTTTAGCATTAGTTTTTTTGTCTATATTAAATGTGTAACCACATATTATTGAATTTTATTCAATTTCAATAATAGACCAATGTTTTTGCTCAAAACATACACGGCAATAATTAAATGACCCTTTATTAGTACTGATTTTTAAATAATCGCAATAATTTTTTTTATTTCCATTATATACAGAAACCAGAGTTATGATAAAAAAAAAACGGTTTTGTACACATTAAATTGTTGAAGAATAAGAGTGAACACCAATATTAAATACCCTATCTAATATACTTTGTATTTTATTTTTTATATAATTTGTATCAAGGTATATTTATCTTACTAGGTAGTGTCGTCCGCCCAGCTGATTTAGTAGTTCGACATGTCAAAAGTTGTATGTGTTCAGAAATTTTATAGTGTAGAAGTGTGAAAGCAATAAAACACATACATGCTTTCTCAATTATCTTATATGTTTTTTGACATTTCGAACTACAAAGCAACAACAAAATGCCATGTTGTTCTTGTATTGTTGTATTTGTTGTAGGGATGCCACTACGTAGTAAAATAAATATACCTTGATTTGTATTTTATGTTATTACTAAAAATAATTTTTTTCATTCTTTGTCAAACTTTCAAACTAACAATAGGTTATGGGCCTATCCGTAAAATAAAATTTTAATTATCAGTTTAAATTTGTATGCTATAAAGAAAATGACATCAAGTTTGGAAATTGAAAAACTTAGAGGAAATGAAAATTTTGAATAGTAGAAGTTTTCGATTCAAGCTTATTTCCAGATGAAGGGCTTGTGGAACGCGGTTCAAGATACAGAAGATAAAGATGAAAAGAAGGTTCATGCAAAGGCAGAACTTATCTTATGTGTTGACAAATTAAATTATAATCCCACATATTCGGGAATGCAAAAGAGCGAATGAAATCTGGTCTACGTTAAATTTTTGAAGTCAGCTGTTTGGTAAGACGAGTTGGCTTAATTCAAAAATGTTGCTCTACAAAACTGAACGACTGCAAAAACGTTGAAGAATACGTTAATGAAATTTTGACAACAGCACACAAACTAAGAGCTGCTGGTTTGGAAATGGATGAAGAATGGGTTGGTTTGATGATGCTTGCTGGTTTTTCAGAAAAATATAAACCGATGATTATGAGAATTCAAAGCTCAGGTATTAGAATTACTGGTGATGCTATTAAGCTAAAGTTACTTCAAGATGTTAAGACTGATTCACAAGATTTAGCCTTAGCCACTAATAAAAAAGTATTCAAGAATAGAGTACCAAAGTGTTTTAATTGTAACAAGTATGGACATATTGCAGCTAAGTGCCCAAGCAAGTCCACAAAAACAATCTTCAAGAAAAATGGTATTGCTATGATGGGAGTTTTTACAGTTCGTCAATTAAATCAAGATGATTGGTTCTTTGACTCTGGTGCTACAGCTTATATGTGCTCGAATTTCACATATTTCAAAAGCAATTATGAAAATCTAAATACTGAGCTAACAATTGCCAAAAATTCTGTAATGAATGTCAAAGGAGTTGGAGATGTCGATATAGTCGTACATTCGAATAAAAATATCAAAGAAGTTAAATTTCGTGAATTTTTGCACATTCCTGACTTATACATCAATTTACTCTCAGTTTCAAAAATTGTTGAGAATGGCTACAAAGTTGAATTCAAAGAAAAAGGTTGCAAAGTTTTAAATGCTAATGGTGAAATTATCGTGACAGGTAATCTTGTAAACGGCATGTTTCGAATGAATAAAGGAAATGATAATGCATATGTATTTAAAATTAAAACTCACGAGGCTGAGTTATCGCATAAACGTATTGGTCATGCTAACAGTGAAATTAGTAAAGAAGTCTGTACAACATGTTTGAAAGGAAAATTGTCCAGATTGCCATTTATAGACCTTGAAAGTAGAGCCACAGAAGTATTAGGTCTTATATACACAGATCTTTGCGGTCCAATGGAGGTGAAGTCCATCAAAGGTTCAAGATACATCCTTACCTTTTTAGATGACTGTAGCAGAAACGTTTTTCCGTTTTTTATTAAAACAAAAGATGAAGTGCCTGATAAGTTTTTAGAATTTAAAAACTTTGTTAAAAAAATAGTGATTAAAAGTGGAATCGAACATCAAACCACAGTTCCATACGGTCCACAACAAAACGGTATGTCTGAGAGGATGAATAGAACAATTATTGAAAAAACAAGATGTCTTTTAATTCATTCAGGCTTACGAAAAAGGTTTTGGGCAGAAGCGGCCAATACAGCTGTGTATTTAATTAATCGTACTCCATGCAAATCACTTAATAATGTTACACCGGAAGAAGTTTGGTCAGGTAAAAAATCTTGTTTAAAATATTTCAAGGTATTTGGATGTAAAGCTCTAATCCCCAAAGGAGAAGAGAAGAAATACTCACTCGAGAACTTATTTTATGATCCAGTTCGTAATAAAGTGTCATTAAGTAGGGATGCGAAATTTTTAGAAAATGAGTTCTTCCATAACAAGGTAGATGATAACAATGCGAATTATGATATGTTCATGGAATGTGATTCAGTGGGGGAAAAAGAAGGTGCTAATAATTTAGAGCTAAAATAAGTTTAATTAAATCCCGTTGTTGAAAATAATAATTTAGTTAATCCACTAGGATGCACTGAAAGTCTTCTTGTAGATGGATCATCATCATCAGAAGATAATTTTTCAGATACAACAAGTCCTACACCTTTCGAAGGATTTGAAACTGAAAGTCAACAAACTAAATATAATGTTGGAATCACATTACCACAATCCATAAGAAAATCATCTAGGTGTCGAAAGCCTGTACAAAGGTATGGTTTTGAGTGTAATGTAGTATATACAGATCAAGAACCTACCACCGTTAAACAAGCGCTTCAAAGTGAACAAAAAGATGATTGGAAAAAAGCTATGGTAGAAAACGATACTTAGGACGTTGTAAGTCTTCCTAAAGGAAAGAAAGCTATAGAAAGTAAATGTTGTTTTAAAATTAAAAGAGATTCAAATGGTAATATAGGAAGGTATGAAGCAAGATTAGTAGTAAAAGGGTACTCGCAACGATGCGGAATAGATTATGAAGAAACATTTTCTCCAGTGGTTAGATACTTATCGATACGTCTATTACTAAGTCTAGCAGTGCAATATAACTTGGACATAGGCCAATTGGACGTCGATACTGCGATTCTGCAAAGTGAACTTGATGAGGAAATCTACATGAATAACCCTAAAGGCTTTAATGCAGATAGCAAAAAAGTATGCAAATTCAAGAAGTCTCTATATGGTCTAAAACAGTGCCTTGTATTTACTACAAGATAAAAGATTTTGAAAAAACATACGTTGCAATTTATGTCGATGACATATTAATTTTTACAAACAATTCGAAAACGAAATTATTCATAATAAAATTGTTTATTTAAAAATTTTAAGATGAAGGATATAGGGCAGGCGAACTATATTCAAGGTATGAAAATTACCCGAGACCGTGAAAATGGAAAATTGTGGTTGGATCAAAAACTTTATATAAACAACGTATTGAAAAAGTTTAACATACTTGATTCTAAACTAGTATCAACACCATTAGATGTTAACCAAAAATTGTCTAAAGATATGTGTCCTAAAACCGATGAGGATGAAAAAGAGATGAAGTCAATATCATACCAAGAGGCAATTGGAAGTTTAATGTATGCTGCTCAAGTTAGTCGACCTGACATTTTGTTTGCTGTAGGTGTCTTAGCTAGATATAGTAATAACCCTGGCAAAGCTCATTGGTATTCAGTAAAACGCATTTTGAGATATCTTAGAGGTACAACAAATTATAAGTTACAGTTTGCAAAAGATTCAAAAGAATACATTAAAGGATACTCAGATGCTGATTGGGCGGGAGACATTGATGATAGAAAGTCATCTTCAGATTACGTTTTTAAGTTTCAAGGTGGTTGCATATCATGGATTAGCAAAACGCAACAAACAACTGCACTTTCAACAACAGAAGCAGAGTATATGGCGTTGGCAGCAGCAGGTCAAGAAGGGTTGTGGTTGAGATCATTATTTTCTGAACTCACAAAGGCGTTAGCTATAAAAATTAAATGTGATAATAAAAGGGATATTCCTTTAAGCCAAAATAGTACATATCACTCCAGATCAAAACATATTGACATTCGTCACCATTTTATAAGGGACCTTATTGAAGAAAACAAAATCGTTATTGAATATATGTATTAACACTGAGGAAATGGTTGCAGACATCCTAACAAAATCGTTAACACATTTTAAGCATTCCCATTGCTGTGGTCTTATGTGTATAGGTGCTCAATCTAGTGGGGGGTGTTGAAGAATACGAGTGAACACCAATATTAAATACCCTATCTAATATACTTTGTATTTTATGTTTTATATAATTTGTATTTTATGTTATTTGTAAAAATAAAATTTTTCATTCTTTGTCAAACTTTCAAACTAACAACATAAATATGCAGCTAAAACCCTAACATGCCCTTAAACCCATGATATAAAAATAGAAGGTTATTATGTGTGTGAAGATAAATACGTATTTAACTAGAGACAAAAACCATTTTTTTCATTGAAAAAATATAGCATGCGATAAAAAAGTTTTCCCATACATTTGGTACGTTTTCTACACAGATATTCATACTTTTTTTTTTTTTAAATATGGTTACTGTTTCCAAACCCTTCCATCTCAGGGAATCAAACCGGTACGAATAGGAAGATAATAGATCATACTAACAAACTGTGTTCACACTTTTTTCCAAAAGTATTTGTGAACATTTTTATAACATTTTGAAAATGTGACTTAGTGAAAATTTCTATTATATGAGTTCTCTGACGGAAATAGCCACTGTGTCCAAACCCTTCCATCGCAGGGAATTAAACCGGTACGCATAGGAAGATATTATATCATACTAACAAACTGTGTTTTTTTCTTCATTTTTTTCCAAAAGTATTTGTGAACATTTTTATAACATTTTGAAAATATGACTTAGTGAAAATTTCTATTATACAGTGGCTCCATCGCATAATCGGACAAGTGTTTGTATGATATTTACGTTCTCTGAACTAAAACAAATCGTAATAATTTTTGTGTTTTTTGTTGTTTTTATTTGCACTCTACACTCTAATCTTTCCAAATATAAAAAAAATAACAACATTCTTCATGATAACTGCAAATTTACATAGAAAAACTAAATTAACTCAATTTTTTGCGCTCAACGCATTATCGGACAAAGTAAAACATCAATAATAAAAATGACGAAAGATAACAATTAATACTTTGTGGCATATCCTTTGTTTTCAAGAACGGCCTGTAAGCGTTTTGGAATGGATTTTACCAAATTGTAGCAAACCTCAGGTTCTATGGAGTTCCACGCTTTCATTAATGCCGCCTTAAGCTGACTTAAAGTGTTAAATTTTTGTTGGTATACTCTTCTAGCTAATTCTTCCCAGAGATGTTCAATTACATTGAGATCTGGGCTCTGTGCAGGAGTTTCTATAAGTTTGGGGCAGTTATGGATCAACCAAAGCTTTGCCACACCCGAAGTGTGCTTGGGATCATTGTCCTGGTAAAAAGCAAAATCATTCGCAATGCCTAACTTCTCGGCACTTTGCTTTACATTTTCCTTCAAAATGTTGAGGTAGCCAAATTTGTCCATTTTACCATCAATAAAATGCAAATTGCCCACCCCAGCACTCGCCATGCAGCCCCAAACCATAACAGAGCCTCCTCCATGCTTAACAGTAGCTTTTATATTTTGAGCATTAAATTCAGCATTTGGTTTACGCCACACAAACATCTTGCCATCTGAACCATGCAAATTGAATTTGCTCTCGTCAGTGAATACAACCTTGTAATAAATAAAAACTATCAGCAAAAATGTATTTTAAGATATCTTAACACCAAATTACCTTATTCCAAAAATCTTCTGTTTTAAGCAAATACTCTTTAGCAAATTTTATTCTTTTGTTTTTATTCTTAAAGCTAATAAACGGTTTTTTCCTGGCAACTCTACCATGGTAGTTATATTTGTGCAATGTATTGCGAATAGTATTTAAGCAAACATATTTTCCACTGCTGTTTTGTAAAGATATTTTTAGTTCTTTTGCAGATTTAAAAGGATCTTGTTTGATTTCGTTCAACAAAGAACGCTCTTCACTATCAGTTAATATTTTGCCCTGACCTTCTCTACTCTTATTAGCTATCCTAAACTCATCACGGAATCTCTTAATAACGTCGTGGACAGTAGACTTGCTTCTTCCAACTAATTCAGCAATTTCTCTCACTGTTTTACCTTCAAGATTCAATTTCACTATTAACTGTCTTATTTCGACAGTAGATTGCTTGCCCTTCGGGGCCATTTCTGATATATTTTTACCTATTGTTAGAACTAGAAACGTGTGCCAATAAATACAAGTTATGACTAAATGTGACAAAACAAAAAACTAAGCTTTGAAGTGCATATTTGTAAACTAACGGTATTTTTATTATTGATGTTTTACTTTGTCCGATTATGCGTTGAGCGCAAAAAATTGAATTAATTTAGTTTTTCTATGTAAATTTACAGTTATCATGAAGAATGTTGTTATTTTTTTATATTTGGAAAGATTAGAGTGTAGAGTGCAAATAAAAACAAAAAAAACACAAAAATTATTACGATTTGTTTTAGTTCAGAGAACGTAAATATCATACAAACACTTGTCCGATTATGCGTTGGAGCCATTGTATGTGTTCTCTGACGGAAATAGCCGCTGTGTCCAAACCCTTCCATCTCAGGGAATCAAAAAGGGTGGAATAGGAAGATAATAGATCATACTAACAAACTGTGTTCACACTTTTTTCCAAAAGTATTTGTGAACATTTTGAAATTGTGAATTTTTGAAAATGTCTGAGAAAAATAATCACTGTGTCCAAACCCTTCCATTCCAGGGAATACAACTTAAAAAAAGAAAAATATATTATACTAACAAAATGTGGTCACGTTTTATCCAACTTTTTATTTAGTTTGTGTTTTTGTTAAGGAAAACCTTAATACATACATTAACACAACCTAAACGTTGCATTCAATTATGTTGTGTCTGGAATGCAACCTCATGTAAGAGTAAATAAATTGCTCGAAATGTTTTTATATTTTCAAACAACGGTCGTCAAACATGTTGATAATAAAATAAATAAAATTCAAACACAAATATTCGTTACGAAAATACAAAGTAAATAATAATAAAAAAGCAAAGATTCGTTACGAAAAGAATGCTTAATATATTTACAGTGGAGCAAAAGATAAATGTTGGCAATTTTTTTTATGAACGATAAAAGTTTGGAATGTGTAAAATCTGCAGTTCCATACATAAAGTTCTATGACATTTGAAATTTGTGATCAATTGAGGTTAAATAGAACTCGTACCAAACTAGATTTTTTTTATTTAAATGTACTACAAAGAAATAGAGTATTTATTTACAGTAGTCAATTCTGCCAACAGAATTTGTCAAGAAACACAAAGAATTGTTAAGAAACAGTTGTGTATATAAATAATTTATCAAACATTGTTAAAAAATGCTTGTGAATATACATTCTATAATTATTCCCAGTGGTAAAATTAAAGAGGCCTTTTCACTTCAGGCCTTCTATAAGGCATGTTTAGACATCCTCTCGATAGGATCCTCATTTTTATGTGGCTTCTAAAAGATCCTCTCTTGCGAGAACAAAATTAACTTGTGTATGCTTTTCATGACACCTTACGTCTGCATTCAGTGATGGCAAAAAACCATCCAATTGTAGAAGGACAGTAAGGAAAAATAAAAACGTGGTTTGTTTGTTGGTGTTTTGTTGAAGCTTTAATATTCTGTAATATTATTCTATAACATGCATACTTCTCATTGTGTTTTGTATAATTTTATTGCTTATAGAGTATTTTTGGAAAAAAATTAGGAAAAAGGTTTCCTGATGATCTGGCCCGAGCAACCAGTGAAATACGTATAGGGACTAGCTCTTTTCCCCCCAACAAATAAATTGCATTTTTATTAAAAAACGTTATGGGTAATTAGCATAATATTAAATAATTAATATTTAAATTCCCAAAAATTTTATTGTATGTATAAATGATTTTAAAGATCAACAAATGCGTTTTTTAGAAGAGTATTTTCTAATAGATACCAAAATACGTTTATAAAATACTTGGAAGATTTAGTCAGGGAAAATTTCAAGAAATAACACAACGTTTGTCAAGTAAATATAACAAGCCACTCCTATGCTCAAAAATGAGATATCTAAGGATTTATGGGATATGTTTGTATGAAAAAGACGGTTGCAAAAAGTACAAATTTGTTGTTAATTATACAGTCCAACAAGTTATGGCAAGTTGGTAATACCCAGCAGACTTGGGGGATATCAATTACATTTTGTAATTGATTACACATCCAATTACTAATTACATGTAATTGTAATTGAAAATTTGCAATTACTAATTACAAGTAATTGTAATTGAAATAGGGACTAAAATCAATTACAATTACTTGTAATTTGTAATTGAAAAATTTCAATTACAATTACACGTAATTAGTAATTGGAAAATTAAATTACTAATTACATGTAATTGTAATTGCAATTTTTCAATTGGAAAATTAAATTACTAATTACATGTAATTGTAATTGAATTTTTACAATTACAAATTACATGTAATTGAAAATTTTAAGTAATGAATACTTTTTTTTTGTAATTATTGTCAAAAAATATTTAATTACAAAAATGTTCAATTACATATAAATTATAAAAAATAATAACAATCCTATTTGAATAAATAAATTTGGCGCCTTAGTGTTAAAATAATACTAGCGAACAATTATAACCTTTCAACTGGTGCTGAAGATGTTAAGGCAGTATTAGACCGTAAAAAAGCCTTTAGTATTGTAGGATAGTTTTTGAGGTAATTTATACCACGAAAGTAAATTTGAAGTGCAAATTTCAAACTATTTTCTTTTTCACAATGTCAATGTCTACGGAATATTAAATGAAAAAATGTATATTTGACCGCAAAATTTTCAAAATTTTGTAAGCGATAATTACCTTTATAAAGGTGTTCACCGTAATTGAACATGGATGCAGTTTTCGTATTGCTCGTTTGAATAATACTGTTGATTATGCAACGCAAAATAAGCTTGAAATTTTCAGGAATACAATTGAATTTCGTTCATTTGGAAGTAATGATTACTGCCTAATTACAATTACAATTACTTGTAATTTGTAATTGAACTTTTTCAATTACAATTACATGTAATTAGTAATTGCAAATTCTCAATTACTAATTACAAGTAATTGTAATTGAAATTTTTCAATTACAAATTATTGTAATTGATTTTGTACCTGATTTCAATTACAATTACTTGTAATTAGTAATTGGAAATTTTCAATTACAAATTACCTGTAATTGTAATTGAAATGTAATTGAATTCCCCCATCTGATACCCAGCGCGTTCTATCATTTGATGCAGTCAGAAAAATGAAAATCGAGGTTATCCAAAGGTTGAATAGAAAGAGAGACACTGTATTAGACATTATTCTCATGCAAAGAGACAAACAGTGGAACACTTTATTCAGCACGTGTCCGTTCCGTTCCGTTCCCCAGGAAATATACCTGTTTTCTGAAAAGTAGTTAAGTTTCCCCACAAAAAATAATGGCGAGTTTATTAAAAAAAAGTAGAAACACTTTATTTACAGATGCTACGGGAAGCGTAGTTAAAAAATTTAAAAAGGCTTCAAAAAGAGTTTGCTTATACAGCGTTGTGTTACATATCTCCAATGCAAATAAAAAAGGCATAGTTGTTCCAATTGCAGAGGCATTATTAGCTCGACATTATGAGGATGACATACAAAAATTTTTAATTGATATTAAAGTATTTTGCTTAGAGCATAAAATTAAATGGCCTTCTTGCAAACGATTCTGCATGGACTGGGCAATAAGAAATGCTACAGTAAAAGTTGTAAACAACATGGAATCAGTTTAATTTTATTTGGAAACATGCTTCGTAATTTTAGAAAATAGTACAAAATTGCCAAATTGCTTTGCTATTGTGCAAATAATGGGTGATTTTTTTGAGGTTAGGATTTTCATGCATTAGTATTTGACAGATCACGTGAGATTTCAGACATGGTGCCAAAGAGAAAGATGCTCAGTATGCTTTGACATTTCATCATGAATAGACTTACTAACGAGCAACGCTTGCAAATCATTGAATTTTATTACCAAAATCAGTGTTCGGTTCGAAATGTTCAAATGTGACAAATTTTGTTCAGCGATGAGGCTCATTTCTGGTTGAACGGCTACGTAAATAAGCAAAATTGCCGCATTTGGAGTGAAGAGCAACCAGAAGCCGTTCAAGAACTGCCCATGCATCCCGAAAAATGCACTGTATGGTGTGGTTTGTACGCTGGTGGAATCATTGGACCGTATTTTTTCAAAGATGCTGTTGGACGCAACGTTACGGTGAATGGCGATCGCTATCGTTCGATGCTAACAAACTTTTTGTTGCCAAAAATGGAACAACTGAACTTGGTTGACATGTGGTTTCTACAAGATGGCGCTACATGCCACACAGCTCGCGATTCTATGGGCATTTTGAGGGAAAACTTCGGAGAACAATTCATCTCAAGAAATGGACCGGTAAGTTGGCCACCAAGATCATGCGATTTGACGCCTTTAGACTATTTTTTGTGGGGCTACGTCAAGTCTAAAGTCTACAGAAATAAGCCAGCAACTATTCCAGCTTTGGAAGACAACATTTCCGAAGAAATTCGGGCTATTCCGGCCGAAATGCTCGAAAAAGTTGCCCAAAATTGGACTTTCCGAATGGACCACCTAAGACGCAGCAGCGGTCAACATTTAAATGAAATTATCTTCAAAAAGTAAATGTCATGGACCATTCTAACGTTTCAAATAAAGAACCGATGAGATTTTGCAAATTTTATGCGTTTTTTTTTTTAAAAAAAGTTCTCAAGCTCTTAAAAAATCACTCGTTATATTGCTCCCATTTTTTTAAAATTTGTATCAATGACATCGAAGAGTGTGTGGATACAGCGGAACAAGCAGATTACAAAAAAAAAAAAATAGGATAAAAGCAATAAATATTTGCTCTATCGGAGATTTTTGGACGACGTGGAAAAAAGTTTGTGTCATGATGATGATGTCGCCAAATGTTGAGAGATTTAAAATTTGCAAAAAATTATTTCGAATTTTGCTCATGGCAATGTGAAGAAGATTTCCCGAATACATCGCACAAATTTGAAAAGGATAAAGAAGAAAAACACTTTACCGCAGTACCAAAAGAGTCCTTTTTTTAAAAAAGGCGTTCAAATTTATAACTCGATCAAGTACTGCACTAAAACAGGCTCAACAAAAGTAAAAACAAATAATTTAAACAATCTGTCTTATATAAATTTAATTTTAAAAAAATATGTTCCGTATGCTGTGCTTTGGACGAATTTGATGGGGGTTATGGTTGAAACAACATCACAAATGCGAATATCAAATAGCTCAATTGATATAACTAAAAATGTCACTCTTAAAGGACAACGTCATGTAAGGGCAACAGTATATACAAGAGCTTCTAGAAAATACATCCAAGCAAAACATAAAGATATACAAAATAGCTACATATACATACATCATATACTGCAGTCAAATGCCAATAATTCGTACCCCGATAAATCGTAATTCCCGATAATTCGTAATAAACTGTCAGTCCCTTGAAAAAATGTCGTTAATTCGTAAAATTTCCATACATTTGGGTCCCCTCGCTAATTCGTATTTTTTTTTTTTTTCAAATAAATCTTTACCTCTTATAAACCGTAATTATTTGCTAACTACCATTTATAATTCGTAATAAAAACAACAGAAACATGGAAAAAATGATTTTTTGTTTTTTGCTTTTGCTTGTGTGTGTTTATTTTCTTAAGATCAGTTTGTTAATGGATAATAAAGAAAAATGCCAAAGCGCACGCATAAAACTCTGTCGGTGTTACAAAAACAACAAATTTTTGCAGCCATTGACAAAGAAGAGAACAAAATAGATGTTGCTAAGCGATTTGAAATTGCTCTTTCAACTCTTAGTTCAATCCTTCAAAAAAGAGAATTTATTATGCAAAAACCTTAAGGCAGTAAGCTAAAGCGCGAAATACTACCTGAATATCCAGAGCTTGAAGAGTCTTTAGTTTTATGGCTTACACAGTGCCGGTAGTCTAACATTCCGATTAGTGGCCCACTACGAAACCCCGCTAAATCGAAAACCCCTATAATTCGTAAGAAATGGCCGGTCCCTTGCGATTACGAATTATCGGGATTTGACTGTAATAGAAAAACCATGAATCCAAAAAATAGAAAAGTACTCCAAAAACAAAAAAAATTAAAAAAACCTTTAACGAAGTTGAGCTTGCAGTTGCAAAAACTTTTAAGGCCCATTATTATAACATGCCTTTAGCTAAAGTTAGGATTTTGTTGGGGCGATAAATACTTTTTCGTTATTAAAAGTAAGCTAAAAACCACGTTTAACTATCATGTACTATAAGGACAAGTTATAGCAATGAGCATTATCCTCATTATTATAATGAAAAACTACTTATCGCTCCAAGAAAATCCTAACTTTAGCTAAAGGCCTTAGGCCCATTATTATAACTTGCGATAAGTAGTTTTTCGTTATAATAATGAGGATAATGCTCATTGCTATAAATTGTCCTTATAGTACGTGATAGTTAAAAGTGCTTTTTAGCTTACTTTTAATAACGAAAAATAATTTATGGCTCCAACAAAATCCCAACTTTAGCTAAAGGCAAGTTATAATAATGGGCCTAAAAGTTTTAAACAAATATCTAAAAATCAGTTATGTCAAATAAAGGTTCCAAAAGATTTAAAATTTTTTCTTTATGATTATAGTTACGTGTACGAGAAGCTAATCAAGGAAATTCCCCATTTTTCTCGATGCATATATTTACACGAATTTCAAACCCTTAATCCAAGAAAGGAACTCTTTAACAATATCCTTGAAATATACTGTCATATATTGTTTTTACAACATTCTTTAAGTGATTGGGTTTGCCTTCGCTGCGAAGTGGGAAACGCAGTTTTTAATACAAGAAATTTAATTGATCTTAAAAGTTTTATAAAAAAAAATACAAACGAACCATCTTATAATACTTATCCACTCAATCAACCACTTTACGTTAGCCTATGCTGATATAAAGGAAAAAATATTTATTTACCTTGATCCGATGAAAGCATGTAAAGAAGAAAGTCAAATCAAATTTGATAAATTTTTAAAATGTTTTAATGAAAGGGCTGCAAACCGATGGGAATTAAAAACTTTAAACCAATACATCCAGAGTGATTTTTATAACTGTGGTGTTCTGTGTATTGAATTTGCAGAGGCAATTTTGGCCAACAATTCACTGGAAACAATAACTGACCCCAACATATACGGCAACAATATAAATTATGATTTAATTAAATATGGAAATAGTAACATAGAATGTATATACTGTGAAGCGGTCGCCTTAGGTCTGTTTTTAAATACATTGTTTGTAAAAGAGGAGTCGACGAAGAGTGCTTCGCTTACTATAATAAGAAACTAAATATTACATATACCCACCCTTATACCTGTTACTTAGAGAGAATAAAACGAACTTAGGCTTGACTTCAAATTTTCATCTGTATGTAATATAAATAGTTCGACTAATAAAATTTCAAATATTCAATAGTACTGGGTGATTTTTTTGAGGTTAGGATTTTCATGCATTAGTATTTGATAGATCACGTGAGATTTCAGACATGGTGCCAAAGAGAAAGATGCTCAGTATGCTTTGACATTTCATCATGAATAGACTTACTAACGAGCAACGCTTGCAAATCATTGAATTTTATTACCAAAATCAGTGTTCGGTTCGAAATGTTCAAATGTGACAAATTTTGTTCAGCGTTGAGGCTCATTTCTGGTTGAATGGCTACGTAAATAAGCAAAATTGCCGCATTTGGAGTGAAGAGCAACCAGAAGCCGTTCAAGAACTGCCCATGCATCCCGAAAAATGCACTGTTTGGTGTGGTTTGTACGCTGGTGGAATCATTGGACCGTATTTTTTCAAAGATGCTGTTGGACGCAACGTTACGGTGAATGGCGATCGCTATCGTTCGATGCTAACAAACTTTTTGTTGCCAAAAATGGAACAACTGAACTTGGTTGACATGTGGTTTCAACAAGATGGCGCTACATGCCACACAGCTCGCGATTCTATGGCCATTTTGAGGGAAAACTTCGGAGAACAATTCATCTCAAGAAATGGACCGGTAAGTTGGCCACCAAGATCATGCGATTTGACGCCTTTAGACTATTTTTTGTGGGGCTACGTCAAGTCTAAAGTCTACAGAAATAAGCCAGCAACTATTCCAGCTTTGGAAGACAACATTTCCGAAGAAATTCGGGCTATTCCGGCCGAAATGCTCGAAAAAGTTGCCCAAAATTGGACTTTCCGAATGGACCACCTAAGACGCAGCCGCGGTCAACATTTAAATGAAATTATCTTCAAAAAGTAAATGTCATGGACCAATCTAACGTTTCAAATAAAGAACCGATGAGATTTTGCAAATTTTATGCGTTTTTAAAAAAAAAAAATTTCTCAAGCTCTTAAAAAATCACCCGTTATATATAAACTGTTAAATAAATACATTCAAATGATTAATTTTTAGTTAGGATGGAGTTCGTATCCTGACTACTTCTTAGAAGAGTTAAAAAGTGGTATTCAATTGTTTTCTTATATCGCATTTTTTATTCTATTTGGCGGGCTAATTTTTTTCAATGTCGCTACTTCTTTTTTTTGACAAAATATGCAGCATAAAAAACTTTGTTATTACCGAGTTTTCTGTAAGATCAGGCGCGATATTTTTATTTTAACACTAAACCTATCGACATATCTTGTATACCTATTCATACCGCGCTCGGTCAAATTGACTGGTATTTAAAAAAGTTATCGATTTTATTATTCAATGCAGATAATGGCTGATTTATTGATGAATGTATATAAAATGAAGAATTTTCATGATATTTTAAACTTTTATTCGCAAGTTTTTCATACGAACAAATCTTAACTTGTTGAAGATGTTGGTAGAAGCTTCTTTTTTGTGATATTTTAAATGCATCGCTGAACTCTGAAGCTCACTGGAATAAATATTCCTGCCTAAATATTCTCTCGTTGTTTCCTCATACTCAGGCATTTATTTCAACAAGGTTCAATATATTGAAAAATATCTGAAGTGGATACCTACAATTTTTTACTTCATATTTTATTTCCTTGCCGTCTGGCCTGCCACATGTAAACCGAATTTTGTACCATTATACAATCTAATACTTTCCGGTATACGTTTGTTGCTTTTTTATTTCTATTTATTTTTGTTTGGAACTTAGGACAATCACTTTTATTTCCTTACTTTTATACACCGTAAGATTTGATTTACACAATTTACTTAAAAATCTAGTAGTTTTATATTTTATTTCTTCGGCTAACTCTGGCAACTCCCTTTTCTTTCCATAGATTGTTACAACAATTTTAGTATTTTTTGGCTAATAATACACTCGTGAAAAAGTTATCTGTTGTTACGTTCCTTCCGTAACCTGCAAATGATTCCGTCAACAACTCCCCAAGTGAAATTGAACATTCTCTGCTTTCATCCTTTCCCAAATAGGGAAACCCATTTATTATTTACTTTCTATTGACTTTTTTTCTTTGGTACTGTGTAATTTTGAAACGCTTTGACATTTTTAGGGTAAATATCTACAACACAATATTTCACTATGTAAAGAATAATAAATTTAGATCCAAATCTGTATTCTTTGCTTTATTTCCTTCAAATAAGTAATTGTAACAAAATTGCTTGAGAAACGCTTTACGACTGCTCTAATTGAGACTGTACTCAATACTGTTGTTGTCTACTCTTTTCAATTGCAACCGACTTTGAGATAACCGTAAGTTAAAATAGTACATAAAATAATTTTACTACCGCGGTGGACCGGTCAAATTGACCGACCGCGGTAGGTAGGATATATAACAAATTTTTTTTTGGAAAAGAAAAATAAAAACGAGAAGCAAAGAGTGAAGGAAATATTTTATGCATATTTTAAGAAAAGTCATATAACTAGTTTTATATATGTGTAAATTATACAAAATTTTGAAAACGGTCAATTTGACTGGCACTGGTAGGTTTAGTGTTAAAGATTAAACAACTAAAGAATACCAATCGGTTTATTGCATAAATAAATTATATAAATGAAAAAAATAAAACATGACTATTAAAAGAATCTTCACAACAAATCAGCTTCTTATGGTTTTACACGGCGACAATTGCATCAAACGGCACTTGTAGTCGTGTAGTTGTATTGCCATTGTCGACTATGTGTTAAAATAATAAGTAGTAATTTTGGAAGTACTTTTTTATCACAAAATAAATAAAAGTGGGGTAAAAGATATAGCATATATTAAGATATGTGATACATAAACTTTCCGATCTTTTAAACCAAAAAACGTGCAGTAGAGATTTTTCTTGATTATATAAATATGTATGTAGATATACATATCTCTATGTATATATAAATGAAACACAATTTTTATACTTTTTCTTATCTTAATAAATTCATTCATATATTGTTTTTAAAACGCTAGAAATATTTAAACATTTTCTAATGCAAATGCTATTACAGAACAGCGGTGCTATTTACACGTAAAGCGCAGGCCGCACTTAAACGACCTACAGAGACAACCAATACAACAACAACACCCGTTAAGGAAGAAATTCATAATTCTGCCATATCAACACCAATCTCGACGATGGGTTCTCTTATAACATCCGCTAACAATGCTGCTACATCTGCGGTTGTTGCAGCTTCTCTTGTCTCATCTGCCTTATCGTTAAGCAATAAACAATGTGGTGGCCTTAATCAATTGACGCCGCTATCGGCCAGCATCAATCAGGTTTCGGCAACTCTCTCCGAGAAATCGCCTAAACGTAATACCCGGCATAAAAGATTAACAGAAATGCGAAACAGCTCATCAATGTCACCGAAAAAGTCCCCAAATCGAACGATTGCGGCACCAAGTGGAGTTGGTATAATGGGATCGACGGTTACATCAACATCGTCAATTTTAGCAGCCGCACAACAGCCACCCTCATTGCTACCAACATCTACAACTCCAACAATACCCTCCCTAACACCAGCATCTAATTTAAGTAGCTATCAGCATATGCCCGATAAATTTCGAGTTTATCGCAATAATAATGAGCGTGATGTCAGCGAAAGCGATGATGATGACATGAGCGACATTTCGGGTAGTCCTTGTAGTAGTTGTTCTGGTTTTAGTGTAAGTGGAAGTGGTTCTGATTACGATTCAAGTGATGACGACGAAGATGACGATGATGACGAAGATGACGACGACGAAAAGAGTGAGACAGAGATGGAGAATAACACCCGAGATAGGCCAGACATTGAAATGAATGATAGTACTACAATAGGTGCAGATGATCAACGTAACAATGGTCAGGCCATGAGTTGCAGCGATGAGAGTGATGTCGGTAATGTTGATGCTGATTCTGATACTCAAACACGAAGCATTACACGAAGAACGCCAACACCGTTAGACAAACGAGTACGTAATACAATACGTTCGAAACAACAAAGGTCATTAGTATCAGGCGATCCCAATATCAATTCATCGCAAACACCTGCTGCACAAAATTTTATTCCTGCTACTACGGCTGCAAAGACGTTTACTCGTTCCTCCAATAAACAACGAAACGCTACGCCTACACCAAATAATGTAAATAATATGAAAACCCGTAAAAGTTTTAACAACGTGTCATCGACGGTAGTTTCTGAATCAACCCATTCAGCTAATAACAATTGCAATACAAAAATGAGTAACATCAGCAATGAAAACCCAAATATAAATAGTACGACACAGCATTTGTTAAAACCTCCCCTTGAGCCGTTACAGCTTGTCTGGGCCAAGTGTCGTGGTTATCCATGGTATCCCGCTTTGATATTAGATCCAAAAACTCCCAAGGGGTTTGTTTATAATGGCGTGCCATTACCCGCACCACCAACCGATGTTTTAGCTTTGCGCAAAAACTATCCTCATGATATGGAGGTATTTTTAGTTTTATTTTTCGATGCCAAACGCACTTGGCAATGGTTACCCGCCAATAAACTTGAAATCCTTGGCATTGACAAAGAATTGGATCAACAGAAACTTGTTGAATCCCGCAAGCCTACTGAACGTAAGGCTGTTAAGAAAGCCTATCAACATGCTTTGCACTATCAAAGTCAAGTTTCCGATCTAGAAGGCCAAGGACCTGATCCCATTATGTGAAAGTTAAATTGTTTGAAAATGGTGGCAGAAACAGAGTAAACAAAAATCCATCTCTCATCCCAAAACACATAAACGCCTACACCCAAAAATGCCTCATTTTCTCTCTTATATTACCGCTGTGCTCTTCTTATAATTATTATTGATTTATTATAAATATACAAATGCAGAGATTCATAACTACAAATTCTATGCATATAAAATGTAAAAAATACGATATAAATAATTGATGTAATTTACCCATTTATTCTCTCTCGCTCTCTCTGTTTCTAATTACGTTTGGAATTTGCACTAAACACATTTCTACCATGTTATGTTTAGTTAATTTCTTGGAATTGAAGGTTTTTATTTAAGAAAATTAAGCTATAAAGTGTATTTGTTTTTTATTAAAAAACTGAAATCTAAAATTTAAAAAATCCATCTCAATCTTTAATTTAAGGCACAAGTAATACTTATTACATTGAGGAAACAAAATTAATAATTTTTTGCTTTTATACATATATAGAAAATAAATCCGAAAAATTATGTATGTATTAATAAAGATAAAGATTTTCTATATTAGAATTTTCTATGTTAAAATATTTAAAGAATTATTTGTCTAGCTAAAAACAAAATGTTTTAAATTTTATTATTTGTTTTTTTTTTTATAATTCTTATTTTAATATCTATAAATATGTATATTGTTCTATTAATTCTTATTTTCACTTTTTGGTATTCTATTAAATATTTGTATTATAAAAAAGTAAAATAGTTATTCTTCATACAAATACTATCTCTTTTAAGAACAAATGCCTTTTTAAGCTTAAGGAACGTGAGGGAAATTGCTTATTTTTTCTGTAACCTGATATGAAACATTTCGAAATGGTTCTGAAAAAATCCTTTGTATCACAATATTTCGCATGTTTAAAGTGCTTTTCTCAATCGAGTGACAACCTTAATTGTAGTAATAACACAGGTATGCATGGTTTTATGGTGGACTGTATCAACTGAAAGTTGTTTTTGGATTATTTTGAGCGCCCAGAATTCAAATCTGCACTTCGTTTTGTTAAATTGATCCCAGTTTCGAGATATCCAAAATAAATGAAGTTGTACGACATATATTAGCGTAATTCGGTAACGATTAACTCTTTTTGGTTGGATAAAAGTTCGAAATCCTAAAATTAGTTTTAAGTAATACTAACATTGCTTTTGAATCTGCTAAAGCCTTTTTACACGATGTTTATTTGCCATGTTACTTGTCACTTTTCATATGTAAAAATGTACATATCATGTCAACCCCGCCTAACATAAAGTGTACAATACATATAGCATTTTTGTATTAAGAGCGTGGGTTATCGTTGTTTTATTGCCGAAACCGCCAAAAGCACTTAAATTGTATATTTGCTGACTAAACAGTAGCGGTAAATTCATAACTCATCAATATTAAAGTTTTTTTCTCTTTCACTTTTTTTTTAATTTTCTTGCAGTTACTATTGACATAATCCTAATACACAGAACTTCTCGTAAATAACAAATTTTAAATAAAACGTCGCACATAATCAACAATGCATTTAACAAGTACGTTTGAACGCAAAAATTATAAACCGTTTGTGAAATAATTATTTTCACTGACATATGAAATGACATATGGTTTTAAAATTGACAGGTCGTATGACAAATAACGTCGTGTAAATTAATTTTTAGTACTTTCACCGAAATCGATAAACAGGTGACGAAAAAATAATTTTTACACAAAGTGTAAACTTTTTTGTTGCTAAAAACTATAAAAATAAAAAATACTGTTTATATCTCTATAGTAACTCCATTTTTCTAAGCACACGAACAATATAAAAAACGTTGAACTGTGTAGTTATGGATATAAAACCTTTGTTTAGATCTCCACAACAGCGCCACCTATCGGTTCCAATTTATTATGTGTGTCAGCAATTGTACACAAGGATAACGTTTTTTATTCGCTTTACAGAATATAAACGAACACCACTTCCCACTTTTCTTATCACAGAGTAAGAGTTTGGAAATCAGACACAACCAATTACACCTTTTAAATCATCGGCTAAACCAATTAAATGAAATAATTTCATAAATAAAAATGCACGTTTTCAAGTTTTTCTTCCCCTTAGAACCGTTTTTTAAAAACCGTTAAGGCTACTCCACTTTCCAGAAATCTATCGTATGTGTAAATTTTCGTTAAAATTGGATGAACCGATCCGAATTTTAAAAAAGACATAACCTACCCTATCGGAACATTTTAGAATAAAAGGTTGTGAAATGCTCTCGAATATTTTAGATTGATCTTTAAATTCCTATAGGGCGAAACTTTTATCACTTATATCCTTTAAAGTACACTCTTCATTTAAAAAGGAGAATATTCTTCATGGATGGGGAATAGACCGTACCGGGACTCTTGTCTGGGTGTAAGCGGCACGCTCGCTCATTGTAGACTAATTTTATAATATATGTATATTGAGTGTATGCATACCATAGTAACACGTTTACCTTTCATAGCATGGATTTCAGTTTCCTCAACAGTTGTGCATCGATTTATGGATTCAATTTGATTATGGATTTTTATATTTCTCATTTAACTGCTATCGAGTTATGCTAATATACGAGTTTCTTTATTTTTTGATATATTGGTATATCTTGAAAACTAACCAATTTAACAACACGGAGTGCAGATTTGAATTAACCTCCACAAATAGTGTAAATTCATCCAGTCCAAAACTGTGTCTATATGTGTTATTATCTATGGCTTCTAAAGAAGCTTAAATAAAATTGATTCGGTCAGAATGTCTGACATTTACAAGTTCTATTGACATTTCCTTCAGCACCCTACTCGCTCGACTTTAACTTTAACATACTTAACTCTAAATCGCAACACTTTTTGCAAAGTCTATAAAAATTTACTGCTAACTAATGAGAGAGAAGTTATTACCAAGCTTAACAAATTAATTACATAATTACAATTTTTCAAAAAGCTATCGTAAAATATATATGTTTATTTGAGAATGACTTTTTTGCTGTTAAGCAGAAATAGCAGTGCAATTTTTTATGATTTCTAATTAATTTTCTAATTTTACGTATTTATTTATTACGTATTTTACAAAAACTAAAGTTTTTTTTATACAAAAATACCGAGTGAAATTGAAATCGAATAAATTTTTAAAGAAAAATTATAACTTATTTGCAAATGTATAAAAAATAATATCAAAATGTTATAAGATTTAAAAGTTATGACAATTTAAAGTTTCATTCGCATTCAATTTCACTCAGTTTCGGATGACAGAACATACCTAACTGTTTTGAGCGGCGGTAATCTTAAGAATTCTTTTTCGTATATTATAATTTTCAATAAAATATAAAACTGATTTGACTGGTTATATTTTAAAAATTTTAAAAAGTACATTGTACTATTTTATATTAACTGAAATTGCCCTCCTAAGTTTAATTCGGTAAATTTAATATTTAAAAAAAGTATGTAGTTAAAATTTCCAATTTTAGGTTATACTGAAAGTGATTACTTGTTTTAATTTGAAATATAAATATATAAAAATATATCTAAAAAGCGTGTTTTAAAATTTAAGAAATTCTTTTATATTTACAGATTATAAAATCTATTTCAATATTTTAAAAATTTGCGTAATAATAAAGAAAAAACTAAAAAAAGTTTACCGAAAATTCTAGTTATTATTTCAGAATCGTTGTTTTTTTTTTCAAAAACTAAATATTTTTTATGTTATGAAATGCTGTATTTATTTCATTATATAAATGAAATTATAATTTAACTCTTAAATAATAAGAAATTAAGGTGTAAGTTTATTTGTTTATTATTAAAAATAAAAGTAAAACTATCATTAATCTAATATTAATTAGTTCTAAGTCTTATAGAATAACAATAAAATTTTTTTAAAAAATATTCTTGTAATTACTATAAATAATACAATAAAAACCTCTATTAAGTTTTAAATAAATATATTTTTTTTGTTTTTTTAAATAATTTTAATCTTTCCACATTAAAAAAATGAAAAAATTTTATTAAGTCTTTATTATTTTTCCACCCAAAAAAGGGGATATATAACAAATTTGTAAATTATTAAAAAAAAAAAAAAAAAAAAAATAAAATAAAAATAAAAAGAAAAGAAAATGTTTGCAAATTGCAATCATTGTAGTTGTTTATTGATTATAATTATAAATACACATGTAAAAGAAAATACATTTTATACACATACACCCACACCACACAAATACTATGTAGTAAGAAACCAATTGAAATTGAATTATTAATTGTAAAATTTACATTCAAGATGCTCTTAAAATGCAAAATAAAACAAAACTAAATGTTAATAAAAAAATATTCCCCAAATTGTGTTTCATTTATTTAAAAGGTTTATTTATAAACGGTAACAATTATTTGAATAAAAGATACAAAAATGAGAAGAAGTTAAAAATGTCATCTAAAAGAGTTTGAAAAATAATAAAAGCAACAAAGGACACAATCTCAAGACATCGGCAGACCAAACGAACAATTTAGCACCAGCGGAGTATATAGACTTACCTGTAACGATACATATGTATGAAGGACAAACTGGACGAACATTAAATAAAAAATTCACAGAACAAATATCGTCATATAAAACGTAAAACCATGTAACTACGCTTTTTTCGATTTTATAGGAGAGGGAAGAAACTTATACCCCTATAACGGTTTACAACTCAACTCAGTTTGGTAATTTTTTTTTTTTTTGGAATCTGACCAAAAAAATTGGTAAGTGGCATAGGTACGAAACCATAGCGCCAGGGTGTGATTTCCTTAGCCTTCTCCAAAATCTGCAGCGCGAACTATACCTTCGTATCGGAAGTGAGACTCTAAATTCAGCTAGGTAAAATTAAAAAGAGTTTAGTGGTGCTCCTCCAGTGAAAAAACTTGAGTTTATTGGTTCTACTCCAGTAAAAAATTGAGTTTAATGGTGCTCCTCCAGTTAAAAGTTGAGTTTTTAAAATGGTGCTTCATCAATGCCCGACTTATTGAAATTAAAATTTCTAGGTTATATACGATAACCAAACGATTACAGCTATTCGAGGAAGCCAATCAGCCAGTGTGAGTGTGACGTAAACCACTCGAAGGCCGAGCAACAAGGACGGGCTTATTGACTTTAAGGGATAATGAAAATGACGCGCACGTGTTCCCCAACCCAGAGGTACTTTACGACTGAGTTTGGTCATCTGAGAGACAACTCAACTTTCGCACAAGCGAAAGTTGTATTATGAAATACAACTGCTTTTTGGTTGAAATTGTTATGGCGTTACCAACTTAAAGCATCAAATTTGACAGAAGAAAAACAACTTTACAGGAAAATTTGAAAACACGACGAAGGTGTTTTATGTGTTTTACTATAAATAAAATATTTTAAAACGGATATAAGTAGAGATTTATTTTTTGAAGACGATGATGATGAAGATGTTCTAAGTAACAAAAAAAGAAATCGTGATGAGTCAACCTACTTGAACTGCCCAGTGAAAAGTAAGAAAAATAAATGAGTTTGAAATGAGTAATAAGTACAAAAAAAAAAAAAAAAATAAAGTAATTTTTACAAATGGGTGTTACCAAAAGTGCAGTGGCAAGGATTTAAATATAGGACTAGCTCAATCTACGATGAAGATCAAATTTGCGGGATCCAAAATGCGGCTTGCCTCGGCCAGTTTCGGAATGCATTTCCATCAGTTCTACAAGTTTTTTAAACTGTTGTTTTATTGTAACTTTTGTGTGATTAATAAAGTTCTAGAAGACAAATCAAAATACTTTACGCACCCGCATTCCATTATTCGTAAATAATTTACTTGAAACAACTGCTACCGATGAGATGTAATTTTTTGATATGAGTTGTATTACTGGGTTGTAAAAGGTGATACTACAACAGAGTTGTAACACAATTCAAATCGAACTTAAAAATGTTTGACAGGTTGAGTTGTAATTAAAAATACCAAATTGTAAAATTTCAACTGAAGTAGAGTTGAGTTGTAAACCGTAATAGGGGCCTTAATAAAATATTTAAGTTTGGACCTGAAAAAAAAGTTTGTTCAAAACTGTCATAAAATTAACAGACTCACATATGTATGTATGTATGTATGTATGTATGTATATTTTGAAAAAATCTTATTATAAGCTTTTTTGCTGTTATAGGCTTTTTACACTGACCAACAGCTTAGTGAAACGTCTGGAAGATGTTGAAAATTGAAACATCGGTTTACATTTGCAACATCTTGCATCTACCATCAACTCAACTGTCAAAAAATTAAAAGTAAGACGCATAATTTAGTTAATAAAAAAATAAAAATATTGGTTTACAGTAAATATTTAAAATTGAAATAATTGTTGCTTTGCTAAAACAAACCCAAGTGTTAATATAGAGTATTAAAATTATAGAAGGCATTTTAGAGGAAGAATTTTTAAAAAAATGTATATTACGCTTATTTTTAACCGACTTCAAAAAAAGAAGGAGGTTATCAATTCGTCTGAATGTTGCTTTTTTTTTTTATGTTTGTGCCCGCAGAACTCAGTCATTTCTGAACCGATTTTAAAAATTTTGCACTATTAGAAAGGTTATGGCTACAGATTGGTCCCATTTTAAAAGAAGTTCAAAATTTTAAAAATTAAAGGGTGTCCCCATACAACATACATGTTTTTTACGTGTATTATGAACATTATAGGTCACCAATTTAAAATTAAAAAAAAGTGCGTATCACAGTAGTTCCCAACAACAAAAAGTAATTAAAAAATAAAATTAAAAATTAAAGGGTGACCCCATATGTGACTTAATTTCACCTTTATTCTCCTATCTTTTGAACCGTTATAGACAAACACTTGAAAGTTGCACATAATGTTCGATACTATGTCTGTTATAATAAGTATAAATATTTAAAATTAGAAATTAAAGGGTGTCCCATTAGTTGGTTTATTTTGATATATATATGGCCAAACTTTTGAACCTTTATAGACAGACAGTTGAAATTTACAAAGTACTTGTATTGCTAAGTCCGCTAAAATAACAAGTGTAAAATATGAATTTGGAAATTAAAGGGTGTCCCCATAGTTAATGTAAAAGTAATATATATGGCCAAACTTTTCAACTGTTATAGATAGACAGTTGAAATTTACAAAAAACCTATATTGCTTAGTCCGCTATTAAAACAAGAATAAAACTTGGATCTATAAATTAAAGGGTGTCCCCATTATTGATGTTATTTGACCATTATGTCCTCATCTTTGGAACCGTTATAGACTAACACTTGAAAAATAGACAAAATGTTCACTACTATGTCTCGAATAACAACAAGTATAAATATTTAAAATTGGAAATTATAGGGTGTCCCAATAGTTGATGTAATTTGATGTATATGGACACAAAGTTAAAATTTAAAAAGAATCTGTATTACAAAGTGTTCTTTAAAAAGTATTTATATTAAAATTTGAATTTAAAGGGTGTCCCAATAGGTGACGTCATTTGATATATATGACCCTATCTTTTAAACAGTTATTGATAAACACTTAACAATTAGACAGAATGTCCATTACTATATCTGTTATAATAAGTATAATTATTTAAAATTTTAAATTACAGGGTGTCGCAATAGTTTATGTAATTTGATGTATATGACCAAACTTTTAAAACGTTACAGACAGAAGGTTGAAATTTACAACGAACCTGTATTGCTACGATCGCTATAACTAGTATAAAATTTGAATTCGGAAATTACAGGGTGTCGCAATAGTTACCGTCTTAAAGAAACATGCTTTTAAGTTTGTCTGTTTTGAAGTCGGTTTTTTTTTGCAAGAATTATTATACAAATATTTGTTTATATTTTTTCCACATAAATGACATTTTTTCGGTGATGCCACTAAATTAATCCAAATTGCTGCAATTTTTTTTAGTTATGACACTAAAATAATCTAAAGATGTAAAATGGAACAAACTGAGTTAGGAAAATCTTGTCAAGCAAGATGTTCAATTTTGACCCTGTGTAATTCTTATGGAAAGATGTCAACATCTTCGCAAATTGATGGTAGATATTAGATGTTGATCAGTGTAAAAAGCCTATTATGCTACTTAAATTTTTTGGTATTGAATTTTTATCAAACAACAGCATGTAACTACAGCGAAACTTTTTTGATGGTCTGCTGAGCAGATAAAAATAATATAACAAATTATATATAAAAAAATATACATATAGTCTGGAGCGTATCCAGCTTAAACTTTTTGAGTGTTTCGGGGTCCCCCAAGAGCTTTTAAAGCAACGCAATAGAAGTAATAGATATTTTATCGCTTTCGGGGTGGGGGAGTATCATTTTTTCCCTCCCCCTGGATCCGCGCCTGATATAGTTCAGTAATGGAAAAGCAAATAAATTACCAAAAAATGTTAGTTTTCGAACGGAATGCTGTCGTAAAAATTATGGCAATCCGCTGGAATAAATGTCTTAAGGTATTGAAGATCTTTCTACTATTTTTGGGAAATTTTAATTTAAATTTAAGCTTTAAATTTATAGTTAGTCCTTTGTGGCAGCTATTAATACTCACCTGGTATATTTGTTTTATAATAAATAATACCATTGCCAAAACTCGGATCAACAAACAACAAACAGTTGGATCCCCAACTTTTTTGTCTAAAGAAAAATATAAAATTTAATATATTTTGAGAAAATTTATTGAAGAATATCTTTTAGGAATAGATTCGTAGTCAAGGAAGTATTGATGATTCAAATGATGAACTTGAAGTAGAACAGGGTTTTGTTCTGGCTTCTTTCATCAAATCTATAAGCTGCGAAGGCAAGTTAATGTGCCTGATTTTAGTTTTTATCCCTATGCTAGAGTGGGTTGAATCACATTTCATTTGCGCGTGTCCAACTATTAAATACTTGTGTTCAATTATGACATTTGTCTCCGCGCATACGGAACTAGGGCATTCGATAACACAACATTTTTAATTTGATAGCAACAGCCATCAGCATAGATTATGATGTGGATAATGGCTTCCTTTAGATGATGAACAATGCAAGTCGTCAAAGTATACGCTACAAGACTTCTGTTTCACCCCAAACATAATTATCCAAATCGTGGGATACTATGTTATAAATAGTAAAGTTATAGATTTGCAGTTTCATTTTATAGTATGAAGAGTTAGTCATAAGTTGAGGCAAACGTTTAACTGCTATATCTATACAGATTAGCATATATATACCCGATTTTGAATTTTCAGTAATTTTTCATAAATATTATTCATATGCCAAAATTGCATTACGTATGGCAACTGGCAACTAAAAGTTTTCAAATTGGCAACCATAATTTTGTGTTTCCTGTTAATATTTTTTTACAGATTATTAAGTAAAAAATTCGGTGAAACTGAAAAGAAATTTTGTAAATTTTATACATTTTTTTATATTTAAAATATTAAACGTTTAAGCCCAGTACGCAGCTCTACGAAATTTCAGTTTTGATTTTTTTGCCTTTATTTCTACAAAAGTAAAATTCATGATGTGGTCGTTTGTAGAAATAAAAATCATGTAATCGTGTTTTTTAAATTTTATTGTTTATTGTACACAATAACATTATATCAACACAGAAATGAACAAAAAATATTTGAAATGTATAAAAAACATGAAATGACATAAATTCCGTTACCAAACAATTGCCTGAACATTAATTTTTGTTTCAGCTGAAGAAAAAAAGTCTACACTTTTTGTTAGAACATCCCTGTAATAGTCGAAAATTCCGTTTAGTTTTCTTTTTAGCTGCGTACTGCCAAACGGAAAGTTGACTGAAAATTTTCAAACCTGAAATTCAGACTGTTTTTTTTACACATACTTCTTATGGGAAACTGAAATTCAGGCGAGCTGCGTACTGGCCTTTAAAACAAAATTTATATAATAAATTTCTTTAAAATGCCCATTCAAAATGGTAAAAGTAACAAAAATGCCACAGTTTTAGCAGGTAATACGAGAAAAGGAATACAATCGATACGTTGCTTTGGAAATAATTATTTAAACTTTTGTTTAATTCACTTTAAATTACCTTTTTCTTGCTTATTTAATAAAAACTGATTGAATGTTTACATCAGCTATTGGTTTTATTGAAATTTCCAAACATTTACATTCTTAAAGCCTATGTTTTCTATACAACAATTCTCAGTTAGTTCATAAGTTGCTAATTTCTCTAAAAAATGTAAACGATTTCCGCTTAAACCATGACGTCCTGGATCACCAATTAAAATAAATTTTCCCTCACTTTTACATTTTTGTAACCATGGCAATAGGATATCAGCGATTTGCTCATCATAGAATAAGTCGCCAATGAATATAACTTCCTCCTTAATGTTACAACCAATTAAATTTTCACTTGAGACTTGTAACTTTTCTAAATTAATTTTATTCAATTTGGCATTAAGCAGAACAGCATAACCAGCATCTGTAATATGAAAAACATAAGAAATAAGAATATTTTTTAAAATTATTGGCAATAAGTTTACAATAGCGATAGCTGAACACATACAATATTAATTTGTGCTTTTATGGGCAAGAGAAAATTAGAAATTGTGCGACACATTCATAAGTGATAGTGACCGGCTCGAGTTTCTATGAAAGAGACCAGTTAGTTTAACATGACGATGGGATCAATTGACACTTTTACTTTACTCTTAGGTCTTAGATATAACTTGTATATGCATCGTTCATTTGTTGTCAGGATGTCTAGATTATGGAACGACATACTACCATACAACCTACCTAATTTTTTATAAAATTTAAAAGATTTTAAAAATCAAACATCATCGGTGGCAGATTCAAAGGCGAAGACGTACTTATTCCACGAATTCTGCTGATTTCCAACGATTTACCATTCTAATTCAAGCGGTTCCCATTCTCTTTGCGTCTTGCATTTGCTATTACCATCAACAAAGCACAAGGCCAATCATTGACTATTGCTGGCTTAATTTTGGAAAATTCATGTTTTTCTCGGCCAGTTGTATGTGGCTTGCTCCCGAGTTGGCACGCCAAAAATAAAAAAACAAAAAACATTGTCTATCCGCAGGCCTTAAAGGCCAGTACGCAGCTCGCCTGAATTTCAGTTTCCCATAAGAAGTATGTGTAAAAAAACAGCCTGAATTTCAGGTTTGAAAATTTTCAGTCAACTTTCCGTTTGGCAGTACGCAGCTAAAAAGAAAACTAAACGGAATTTTCGATTATTACAGGGATGTTCTAACAAAAAGTGTAGACTTTTTTCTTCAGCTGAAACAAAAATTATTGTTCAGGCAATTGTTTGGTAACGGAATTTATGACATTTCATGTTTTTTATACATTTAAAATAATTTTTGTTCATTTCTGTGTTGATATAATGTTATTGTCTACAATAAACAATAAAATTTAAAAAACACGACTACATGATTTTTATTTCTACAAACGACCACATGATGAATTTTACTTTTGTAGAAATAAAGGCAAAAAAATCAAAACTGTAATTTCGTAGAGCTGCGTACTGGGCTTAAGATAAAGTTATAAATAAATATAATTTCCAATTTGCCTTAAATACATGAGTTTCTTTTTTGATTGAGCTCATATCTACACCATATGTAAGTTATGCTGTAAAAAAGCTTTATGATAGGTATTTCATGGATTTTTATTTAAAGGCCGTAAATTTCGTTAAAATCTTAATTTAAATCGTGTGGTAATACAACACTAATGTTTGCTTAGGGCCAGCAACGCCGACCGGGTCAGCTAGTAATAAATAAATAACCTTAATCTATTTGTTCTGTGCCAGTTACTATATCAGTAGCCTAACTCCAGGTAGATCAATTACGTAACTTGTACTACTTCTAATTTGACGAGTCATGGAATAAATACCATTGGAACAATTGACACCAGTTTCCCGCAGGGATAGGCGTAACCACTTTCGTATGAGTCAGAAAAATCTTTAGTCTGCTAATATCGGTCCGTTTTCTGTCGCAATTAAAACATGTAAAAAACTTAAGAAATTAAGGTTAATAAACCCAAACATGCTCTTTAATAACACTGTCAGTACCAAAACAAAGAGAAAGGAAAACTGTATTTTAGGTCCTAGTGGCATACTCCATTTCGAAAGATCAGGTAAAAATAATAAGGCTTGTTTTGACTCTGAAGCGATTTTTGATTATATTTGAAGGAAAGAATTCGAAAACTCTTTTCAAATTTCTAAATTATTCATGCCTATCGCGAATAATTATACCCATGAAAAAACTCCCAAATTTTTTTTTAATATGAATGATTCCAATAACAAATTTACTTGCATTTTACGGTAGAAATCATTCACTATAGAAAATTTGGGAATATTTTAATGGGAATAATTGTTCGCGATACGGGTGATTGTTCACTAACAGTGTCCGCCACGTCGTGGGCGTCCTGATAATATTTTTTCGATTTGGGTTTGGAAGTAATTCACACCAAATCTTAAGACTCTTATTTTTATAGTGCTCGAGTTATGGTTTATATATTTCCTATATATAGAGGTTCCCATCACTGGATACAATTCTAAATATAATTGTAGAGTTTTGTAAAAAAAGTTTGCAGTAAACTTTTTCTCTCTTTTCTTTTCTTTTCGAAATAAGATATTTTTGTGGAAAGAAGTATCCTATATTTATATAAGGATACTAAGGTACCCCTCATGATGCGGCCACAGACAGGCAGACGGACAGAAAGATACAAATTCTAAAAATTGCTGTTTTGTATCCCATTTCGATGACTCTGCACTAGCAAGAAAATTAAAAAAAAAAGCATTTTATGTACAGAAATGGTCCTGTTACAATTTTATTATATGTATAGATTTATCGAAACTTAATTCTAATTCATAAAATAAATCAAAGTTTAATTTTACAATCCGTTGAATTTGTTTTTTTTATAAATTTTAATAAATCGTAAGGGTATGCTTTTATGCTTTGGTTGTCACAATTAATTTGCTGTCAAACTAAAAATTTAAAGTTGAAATTTTAAATAAAATATGAACGGTCATCGTTTTCTCATTTCTTAAAGAAAGTGGAGAAAAAGCAGAGAAGAAACGCAATTTCCGGTTTAAAGGTACTGAAATTTTCGGTTTAAAGCTGGGATATTTTTAAAAATATGGCGCAACATTAGGCGCCAATTGATTAACATTTGTATTTGATTGGTATTTTTACTCTGTGAAATTGTTGTCTTACAATTGATGTGTAATACTTTCAAAGCAAAATCGAGCAAAATATTGTCAGGACGCCCACGACGCACTGTGGTCAATATTTTGAGATAGCGGCCAAAACTCCTTTTGATTTTTGTTCTCCGATTTTAAAGTTATTAAAGTCATATGAAAGTAGACAGTAGTAAACCTCGGGAGCCACAAAATTAGGACTCTATTTCAACTATTTCACTGAGAACAGGGTGGTCCAAAATGGGCTTTTTCAGAATTTAGTAAATTTATGATATTTTTAGTTAATTTTTAAAGTTTAAATGATCATAACTTTTTTGTTTTTCAATATTTTTGGACGAAATAAATTTTGTGTGGTAACTTAACTTATTTCCTATTACTGGTAAAAAAAATTGAAGCTCTACTGTTTTCAGAACAATTTAAATATTTTTTTTAAAAAAGGTCAAATTTCTCGGAAATTTCCTACTTCATAGAGCACAACTCCTGTGAGTCAAGCTGAGTCAAAACACAAATTTACTATTTTGTAGTCCTAACTCTCCCCTACATTCCTATATATACATGTCCATGCATCGGGACTGCACTTTTTGAGCTACAGCAATTTTTCTGACCCAAGGTAAGATATTCGGTACAAATGCACGTCATATTTTTTGAGAAGTTATTTGTATGTGAAAGTGGCTATTATGCATATATTTTGATGAAATTTTGTACAAGAGTTCTTATTGACCCAAAAAATAATTCTGTTGAAATTAGGAGAAGTTGGCCCATATTTGGACCTAGTCAACATAGAAGGGTGTATCAAAATTTTGACAAAAATTACAATAGAACTCTCAAATTATGTGGTATTTGGCAATTCATTTGGAAAAGGTAAAAAATGATTTTATTGCCATCTAATATTACACAACTTAAATACCTTAAAATTGCAAATAAATTTAAAACCAATGAAAATAACTGTTAAAACCAAGTACCTGCTATATTATGTTTCAAAGAGGTAAAAAAGATCATGTTGAAACTTCGAGCAATAGTATATTAATCCATGCATTCATTTTTTTTCTTCATTATTGTTTAAACAATGGCTAAATTCAGTTATAGTGTTCTATCTGATATATATTTTGAACGGAAAGATGAAAACGACATTATTTTACATATAATGAATAATCCATTCTTCAAAATAAGCGACAAACAAGAAATTAAAATTCATAACTTAAAAATAAAAAACTTTTTAAATACTTTAAGAAAACGGTACAATCAATGTTCCAGAAACAAGAAATTGTTATACTCACGCAACCAAGAATGGCTAAGAAATAAACTTATTTTTAAAAAGCCATCAGTAACTACCAGGGAAACTGGAAAAGGTGGTCGACCAGCAAAGCCAATTGATAATTGTAGTGAAAGATCACGAAGACGCAAGCTTAAACATATAAATGAAGAAGTTTCTTGTAGCATCATAAAGGATTCATTTCTGCATCAAATTTAACCATCGAAAACTAAAAAGAGTAAAATTGCTATCATTAAAAAAATAGTGGAAGCAAGCCCCAGACGCACAAAAAGGATTTTAGAAAGTATGCCGACACCAACTGAAGAAAATAAATTTACTCCAGAAGAAGCATTTGCACTATTTTTGGATTTGAAAATGACTAAAAACCAATATACAGAATTGCGGAAGCGAACCAATGAAAAAAATTGTGGAATTTGTCCATCATATCGAGATATAGTTTCTGCCAAAAAAGATTGCTTACCTTCACCAACTGCTATTAGTGTAACTTCAAGTTCAGCAGAAATAAAATTGCAGGATCTTCTTGAACACACTGCAGAACGATTATTAAAGACATTTGATGCTGACTATTTAAAGAAGTTTAAAAATTGCAGCATGACTTTAATTTCTAAAAGGGGATGTGATGGGTCTTCTGGCCAGAAACAATACAAACAATGTATGCGGAAAATTCATCAGATGCCAATTTATTCATGATTTCTTTCGTTCCATTACGTTTAACAAAAACTTATATTGGTTCAGCGCCGTCAACTAGTAGAGCTGCAGAGATAGATGTATGGAAGAATGAAATTCCCTCGTCAACAAAATTTTGTAGACCAATAAAGTTTGCTTACAAAAAAGAAACTAAAGATGTCATAACTGAAGAAGTTGGCAAAATAAGAGATGCAATTAAAGAACTTCAACCAGTGATATTTGATTTTAATGACCAATGCATCGAAGTTAACTTTAAAATGTCACTTACAATGATCGATGGAAAAGTTGCACAATCTTTAACCGAAACAAAGTCTTCGTCAAGCTGCACCATATGCCAAAAAACATCAAGTCAATTGAGCCAACCACCAACACAAGACGATAGTTTTAATGAAGCATATGAATTTGGAATGTCACCTCTTCATGCTAGAATTCGTTTTATTGAGCATATTCTTAAATTGGAATACGATTTGGAATTTGGCCCGTTAGGCGAAACAGTGAGAAACAACAAAGAAAATTTGGAAAAAAGAAAGCAAAAAAAAAGATATTCAAGAAAAATACAGTGAGATAGGCCTTATAATTGACCAGCCAAAGCAAGGAGAAGGAAATTCTAATGATGGAAACACAGCAAGGAGATTTTTTGCCGATCCAGAAACTGCAGCTTCTATAACTGGAGTAGATTATGATTTAATACGACGTTTCCAAATCATATTAGAAGTTATAGCATGTAGCAAAAAGATAGATGCAAAAAAATTTGGTCAGTATGCTAATGAGACAGCAACCCTTTATAACCAAAAATATTCTTGGAGACATATGCCAACCACAGTTCACAAAATTTTGTTCCATGGGGAACAAATAATTCATCACAATATGCTTAAAATTGGAGATCTCTCAGCAGAAGCGCAAGAAAAAAGGAACAAAGACTACAGATTCTTTCGCGAGCACAATACAAGAAAAATTTCCAGATATTGTACTAATGAAGATCTTATTAATATTTTGTTGTGCACATCAGACCCATATATGTCCAGTATTCGACAAAAATGGAAATCAACCGCATTAGAGTTAGATGAAGAAGCTAAACAACTACTGCAAAATGAAAATCAAAGCTATTTGGAAGAAATTTTTACTAATATTGTTTAATTAATACTAGTTTAAAGATTATAATTTGTTTCTAATTTTAGTATAAATTTTTATTAATACGTTTAAATAAAATATAAATAAAAGTTTACTTAAAATTTTATCGATGTTGTGTTCTGTATATAATATATCCAAATGGTATTGATATTGTTGGGAATTTCAGTGTTATTTTTTAGTTTAACCCTCACAAGAATTAGCTTTCTTCCAAAAAAACCAACCTTTGGCCCCTGTGAATATTGAGACTAAATAAATGTCAGGGGCCAAATGTTGGCATTTTCTGACCAAAATTATGTTTAGGAATATATATAAATAAGTATTGGTTGTAAAATACGATTGAAGAAAATAAGAAATTATAAAAAAATACCTATTTAAAAAGTCAAAATATTCAACTTTTACATGGAAACTCAACAAAAAATTAAAATGCATTTTTAACTCCACATTACTTACGGTCCTATCAGTCGATTTTTACGTTTGAACACGCAAATTGAAGCTTAAAGTCCCTCCTATTGAACAAAACAAATTGCGTAAAAAAATACCAATCCGGTCAAAAGTTATAGAGTTTTGACCGCTATCTCGCGAAATTGACCACTGTGCGACGGGTAGAGCGTACAGCTAGTAAACAAAAAATTTAGTAACTTCAATGAGTTTTCGAAGTGTTTTCTTTATCAAACATCGCTTCCAAAACAAATCAAACTAAAAAGTTCAATATCTCCTTACCTTAGCGAATCCTAAACATTTTAAAATAAAGTAACAAAAAAGTTCATCGTTATCTTTAGCTCACTCTGTGAAAAAAGCAAGTTTTTCCTTCTCTGAGACTGTCCAGCTTTGATAGAAATCAGGCTCAAATATTGGGGCAAAATGTTCCTTTGAGATCTATGCCTCATTACTGCAATTTAAATAGGAAATTTCTAACACGAAATTATTATAGTGATCTTGTTTTACACAGCAACTTTTTTATTACTTTATTTCTTCACGATTAGCTCTAGTGTAAAATAAGATTTCTATAGCAATTTCGCGTGAGAAATTTAAAATTTTTACTTAACTTACAGAAACGGTTCACTGGACTGTGTTAGGGAAGCGAAGCTCACTAGCCTGTTATTGTTGACTGGTGATACTGGAGTGCTTGAGGGTTGATGGTAGTTGAGGAATTACAATGAGCCTAATGCCTCCGATTGAACTCGCGGCTTAATCTAACATGACCTAATAGGAACATTTTAGGTTAGGTTTGCAATATTAAGTTACTAATATTGTAAACTTTTACTTGTAAGTTTAAGGTACTTTTAATATAAAGTTTAATAATGCGCGTGAGTCCGTCCGTACCACACTTAACCGATTTATTACTTCTTTAAGTGCTTATAAGTATCTCTATTTTGTAGAAACTAAAGTTTTACTCACTTTTATCAATATCATTGGCCAGGGCATATTTTGCGTATTTCAGTATGGCTGCAATAGAAGTTGCACCGCAACCACTGCCAACATCTAAAATGGATTTGTCTTTAACTATATTCGGGTTTTCCAAAACATATCTAAGAAGAGAAGAATGAGATCATGTGAAGATTTAATCAATTTTACCTTATATTCTTTACTAATTACTTGCTTAAGGCCTGACCTCCCGGCCAATAGAATGCCCAAAACGGATCATTTTTAAATATTTTATTTTCACCATCGATTTGAGGTTCATGAAATAGTTTACATTCTGGAGTTATTAAATGTAGCGGAATTTCGGGTGTTAAATGTTCACGTGATATTTTTGTCTCATTTAAAATGTCCTCTATGACCTTTTTGTTTGGTAATCTAGAATTAGTGAAGCGTAAAAATATATTAATTAAAAAATGGTTTTTAATTTAATACATTTTAATTTTAAATGGATTTTTCCAAAAAAAATAATTATCAAAAAATAAAACAAGAATCAAGGTATATTTATTTTACTAGGTTATTTTACAATACAAGAACAACATGGCATTTTGTTGTTGCTTTGTAGTTCGAAATGTCAAAAAACATATAAGAAAATTGAGAAGGCGTGTATGTGTTTTATTGCTTTCTCACTTCTACACTATAAAATTTCTGAACACATACAACTTTTGACATGTCGAACTACTAAATAAGCTGGGCGGATGACACTACCTAGTAAGATAAATATACCTTGACAAGAATTGTAGAGTTTGTATCAAGGCATATTAACAAGGTGATAGCGTAAGGAGGAGGAAATATCAGCAAAAAAATTTTGAATTTTTTTTATATGGATTTTGACAGTGATATCTATTTTTTTCTCTCTTAAAATACATGATTAATGTCAAACTCCATATAAAAAAAATTTAAAAGTTGCTCTTAAATATTACCTCCGCCTTGTGCTGTCAACTGGTTAAATATGCCTTGGTTTGTATAAATTTAAAGGTTTCGCTACATGGACAACTCTGTTCTAAAATAAAAAGCGACAAATCACATTAGTACATGTACATCTGATTTTCGGATTTACCATACTCACTAGTATAGGACAAAAATCTCTGCTATTCCAAACATGTACACTATATGTGTTGCTTTGCTTACGTTCCAGCAACTACATAAAATCAAATCAGTTGTTACCTCTGTTGGTAACACAAGCGTATAATGTGATGCGTGAGTTTGGGCATCACTGAAGTACATGTAAGAGTCCTGCTGTTCACCTGTTTATCGTTTTTGTAATGTAAAGCTCTATATAAAAATATGATTTTTTTAGCTAATATGCTAATATTATGTGTAACCTTATGTGTGTAATTATGAAACGACTTACATATAAGGACGTGTATATACTGGTACACTTTAAGTAATTTTCATTAAATAATTTATTTATGTTTAAAATTTTCATTATTTGCTTTGGTAAAACTTTTATGTATAAGTAAAGCTTAGTTCAGACTAGGCAAATATTTGACAAAATACAGTAGGGTGCAGATGTGAGTACATGTGATTCTTCTATTGCTAGCTGCATGAAAATAGTAATGACGAAGCGACTTTCAAATTTATTTTTTTTTGTGTTCTTTCCTATTTACTTCTTGCTCATACTTGCTCTCAACTAAGTTAGTAGAAAAAAAAGATTTATTAAAATGTGATATCTGCATAAACTCTTTTAAAGTTTCATCAATTCTAATAGCAACAGTTAACGTTGATATACCAACATTGTCTATTATTTTAAGATCTTGGGATTTTCTAAAAATTCTAATCATAATCGAACAAATTTCAACTTTCAAAAGAAGTGAATAACTAAAAAGAGGTTTAAAAGACATGTATAACGAAACAATAAAAAATGGATATATGGATGAATATAAGAATGTATCACTTAAAAAGATTTTTAGTGCAAAAAAAGATTTTTTGGTTGATTTAAAGATTTTTGAGAAAAAAATATGGCAACACTGGCGACAAAGGAAGCAGAGAGATACACAACACCTCGCAGCTATAAGAAAACTAAAAAGCTGTTAATGACTGGAAGAGCGTAATATGCTCAGATGAGTCGAAATTAAACCGATATCAGTCTGATAGTAAACAGTATTAATGGCGCCGACAGCAGGGGACAATTCAACTGCACCATATTAAACAACTGGTCAATCACGTCGGGGGCAACGTCATGTAGTGGTGTTGTTTTACATGGAGGCATGTTGGTCCATTGCAAAAAATTATTGGCATCGTGATACAGGAAGTCTATTTAAACATATTGCCTACCCATCTTCACGAGGTTTTAGATATAAGCGCATATAATCAAATTTTTCCGCATTTTGCCGATTTTTACTCTTAAAAATCACTAAATGCCGATTTTTGGTAAAAAAAATGCAGATTTTTATCAAATCAATTGAGAACCCGGCAACAGAGATTTAAACCAACATTTATTAATTGGGTAATGATGTGCTGGGATATTTTTGTTAATGTAATTATAACAGAGAAAGAGATGAAGTCAAGTATCTATTAATGATTTACGGCCAATTTCACAATCTATGATTATTTTATTTTTAATGAAAAGTTAACTAACTGTCGGTTACGTTAACAGATTCTATTTAACCGACGGTTATCGATTTGGGTTTCACCATCATAATGTTACTTAACAAAAGAATAATATAAAAAGTATGGCAATGCTGTATTCATTTGTTTACGAAAAATAGTACAATGGAGGATTTGATTTAAAAAACTGGGTGAATTTTGAAAACAAATAACACAACCACACATGGTTTTGAACTGGATGTTGTTTATTAGGTTATTTGGGGTCCTGAATTAAAATCTGCATTCCGTTTCATTTAATATCCAAAACTTTATTTTATTTGAATATTATAATAACTACGCAACTATTATAATAATCTTCTAATGGGTGATTTTTTTGAGGTTAGGATTTTCATGCATTAGTATTTGACAGATCACGTGAGATTTCAGACATGGTGCCAAAGAGAAAGATGCTCAGTATGCTTTGACATTTCATCATGAATAGACTTACTAACGAGCAACGCTTGCAAATCATTGAATTTTATTACCAAAATCAGTGTTCGGTTCGAAATGTTCAAATGTGACAAATTTTGTTCAGCGATGAGGCTCATTTCAGTTGAATGGCTACGTAAATAAGCAAAATTGCCGCATTTGGAGTGAAGAGCAACCAGAAGCCGTTCAAGAACTGCCCATGCATCCCGAAAAATGCACTGTTTGGTGTGGTTTGTACGCTGGTGGAATCATTGGACCGTATTTTTTCAAAGATGCTGTTGGACGCAACGTTACGGTGAATGGCGATCGCTATCGTTCGATGCTAACAAACTTTTTGTTGCCAAAAATGGAACAACTGAACTTGGTTGACATGTGGTTTCAACAAGATGGCGCTACATGCCACATAGCTCGCGATTCTATGGCCTTTTTGAGGGAAAACTTCGGAGAACAATTCATCTCAAGAAATGGACCGGTAAGTTGGCCACCAAGATCATGCGATTTGACGCCTTTAGACTATTTTTTGTGGGGCTACGTCAAGTCTAAAGTCTACAGAAATAAGCCAGCAACTATTCCAGCTTTAAAAGACAACATTTCCGAAGAAATTCGGGCTATTCCGGCCGAAATGCTCGAAAAAGTTGCCCAAAATTGGACTTTCCGAATGGACCACCTAAGACGCAGCCGCGGTCAACATTTAAATGAAATTATCTTCAAAAAGTAAATGTCATGGACCAATCTAACGTTTCAAATAAAGAACCGATGAGATTTTGCAAATTTTATGCGTTTTTTTTTTTAAAAAAGTTCTCAAGCTCTTAAAAAATCACTCGTTATATGAAAAATATAATTTAAACAATATTACAAGCCCTACAAAAGGAAATCATCATAATTTAGTGATTTTTAAATTGATATTTTTTATTTTAGCAATTTTTGCCTCATTAGATTGTGGGATAAGACAAAAATACATACAAAATTATTTCTAAATAAAAAATTTATGGAATGTTGAAATATCTCTTAAAGAATAAAATAACTTAAATTTGCAGTGTATAAAACTGATTTTCAGAAACATTTCCATAGCAATTGCAGATTTACGCTCCCCAGTTTTAAAATGTTGATTAAATTGATCAGATATTCACTTCATTGCTGATTAAATTTTTGACAAATGTATTTGTCGACAATCAGGATTATCCATGGTAAGTAGAACACTTCAGATTTTTGCGACCTTGTTGTTATTGATTGCAGTTTTCATTCTATGCGTTTGTGTTTTAATTTTTTGGGTTTTCGTTTTTAATAATTTTTTTTTAATCTAAGTATATGTGCTTTTAGTTTGTGATCATCCGTGCTTTTTGTTTCGGATTCAATCCAATCACCCACTAAGAACCCTGGCAACATTTTCTTGCATTCATGTCAAAAAAGAAAGTAACAGCTGCCGCGCACTGATGCCTCATGTTTTATCAGTGTTTTTGAGGGTCAACTTTCGCTGGCAAAACAAGTGTAAACGATCCCAACTAGTCCGTGATTCTATTTTGGTTAACACCATTCGATTGCATCAGGAGACGTGTACACAAAATATTATCAACCACCTTTAGTTCGACAACATCGGTGCCAATGATGGAGGTGTCATTAGATTATGATACTTACGCCATGCCACCTGTGTCACAGTTTCCCATGTACATATAATTACAAGCAGTCTCTATAATAGTATTTCTCCGTAAAATTCACTTTTTCGTCAGATATAAAATTTATCAGAAATAAAAAGGACATTCACCAGTCCAGCAGGACCCATTAATATGTAATGTGCAGATGTCGGAATGTGCAACAAATGTTGGGGATGTGGCCAGATTGTTGGCGGCACTGGCATGCTGGCTGGATGATGGGAAAAGATTGAAAGTTAAAATTTGAAGCCCGAAGCAAGTCACTCAACTCCTGTAGAAACTCACACACACACACACACACTTACATTGACTCCGACTGATGGCTTGTCGAAGCTTTTAGCCCTCCCTCTTGAGGTCAATAAACCTCACCATGACATCTTAATAATGGTTTGAGATGTCCCAAAAGCTGTACCTTACCTTCTCATTTTACGTTTTTGCCGCACTTACCGCTGTTTCTGAAAACCTATTCCATTATTCTAAATAAATTTCTACACCTTAAATTCGTATAAACATATAATGGTTTTATTCATACAATGGCTTACAGCAGTATCAAAAATTAATGAAAAATAAAATAACAAGAAGGAACTAGGAATGCAAAAAAATTACATAAAATTAATTCGTTAACTTTTGAAGATGCGAACTAAAATTAAATGCCAATTTAATAAAAAACTACATATCAAAAAAGATGTTTAAAATGTCGCTTAGGAATGAGCCAAAGTATAATACGATTTATGCTTTCACCGGTGGCGGCTTCTTCTCTTTCCTTACAGGGTTCTGGAGAGTTTCTTTTCTCAGGTACAGCTCCTCTTCAGGAATGCCTGTCAGTTCGTTCTTTGTAGGTATATGTTCGGTTAAGGGTAAGTACACAAAAAGGTGTAAGTTGCACTATATATATATTTTACTTTTTTAATTTTCTATTTTTTTTTCTTTTTTAGGTTAAGGAAGACATACTTAATGGGCTACTATTCCCGAACGCGGTAACGGTATAAAAAGGCCTGAGCTCACTCCTCTAAACGCGCACTCTCGGGCCTTATTCCCCAGAGGAATGATTTTTCTATTTTATTGGACGAGAGTAACAAAATGTATTCCCTAATTATGGCTTAAATAGGAAAATATATATACATACTTTTACGTTTGTAGTATCTGGAACATCGACGCAATGTGGGTTGTGTTTCGCTGTTTTATTGCTACTACAATGGAATGTTCTCTGATGAGATTAGGGAACTAGTTCCCGATATCCGCACGTTTTCGCACACAACACGCTTTTCATTAAAAGCTCATCCATTTGTAGTCGACGGGCCAGTGAATCGCACAAGGCATTACAGAGAAAATTCGATTACGTTTCGCTTGTGGAATCATCTTCCTACAGATACATAGCCATCGCAAAAGAACAGACGACCTAATAACATTTCAATCATTGAAGCGATAGCAATGGTTGCCGTTTTACTTCGGGCAAAATAAAACCTCAATATTATTTGTCTGTTTTATATATTACAGAGACCACTACCAACCGATACTATTCTGATAGAAGAGTTTGTATTAAGCCAAAAAAATAATCAGCCACACCAAATCCAATAACACGGGGGTGGTGTGCCTTTTAGTGAATCGTTCATGTCAGTGGTACGGACCACTGGTATCTATAATAGATACTTATGTTTATTTTAGTCAGAAAATTAATTTTATTATATATTTTCATTTCTTCCTCCAATACGCAGAGCATAAATTGAAACTTTAAAGCTTTTCGGTAATATAATGCCTCAGTAGGCTAGTTGGTAGTATGCTAGTCTATGAGTTTGGGGGTTGTCGGTTCGATTCACAAAAAGGGGCTTTCAATGTAACGATTGAAGGTTTTCGTTAGTATGCTCGAATTTAAGAGAATTTAATTTGTAATTGTATTGTGATATTTAAACAAAAATATGAATTATTTCACAAATAGTATGATTTTGTCGTTATGCGGAAAAGGTAAGGAACACAATTTGAATATAACATTTTTCATGAAGTGCAAATATTAATTGTTTACTTTTGCACTTCAAACACTCTTTCATAAATATGATAGATACATGGCCATGTATGGAATCCTCGATGTAAGAGGAATTCTGAAACATGCTTTAACTGATACTTAGACACAGGGCAGTTTACTATTCAGATAAACTATACATTGCTAAGAAGATTTGAGTTATGTAGCATAGTAACAATTTTAAAAACACTCGTTAACCACAGGTGGAAAGGGTATATATGTTTGTCATTCCGCGTGTTATTCCTACAATATTCATTTCCGACCCCATAAAGTATATATATTCTGGATCCTTATACATAGAAAGTTGATTAAGCGATCTCCGTGTTCGGGTAGTAATGTCATTTGATAAGGCACCAGAAAAGTTACAAAAAATTTAAGAACACTAATCTGTCAGGCATAGTTTTGAAAATTTTCGGATCATTCCTTTGGAGACTGCGGGCCAAAAACAACGCCCACCTACATTTTTTTCATGTTTTTTTACCTTTAATAGTTCTCTTTTACTTTTTTTTGTCAAATAAATATCAGACCGCAACATGTATATCGCATGGGGTACATACAGATCTCGGGGGTCAATAACCCCGACTTTTATTTGTTTTTGGGTTAGTAGGGTTTTTCTGCTTTGATTTGTATTAAAGACCTTTATAGAAAGAAATACAGAGGTAGAAAATTGACCCACAGGGTACCCACTGGTAAATAGGAGCAGTTAAAAGGCACATAAGGGGTCAATATGAGGAAAATTTTATTAAGGATTTTTTTTTTGCTTTAGTCTGAGCATTCTAACATAACATAGATTGAAGGAAGGTCCTAAATTTAAAAGATTAAAAAAATCAATAAAACTTAAAAAAAAATTTTTAATTTAAAAAGAAATTTTTTTTTAAATTTTATTTTTTTTAAATATGACAGAAATGTTAAAACATTTTCGTTATGTTAAAAATTTTTAAACATTTTTTTTATGTTTAAACATTTTATTTTATGTTTAAACATTTTATTATATTTATTTCTGGAATTAAAAATAAAAATAGTGCTGATCGAGTTTTAACCTAATTTCAGTATTTTCGTAATATTACCTAAACAAATGCGTTCGCAATTATTTCTTTTAAGAAAATAAGAGTTGGTACCTCTGAAAAATACCATCGTTTGTCTCATATAGAAAGATCCTAACTCAAATAATTGTAACTTTACAGGAGAAGGTAAAAACATAATAGAAAGAGTAATATTCGCAAGGTAATTTGTAATGTACAACTGCTTGTAAAAGCGTAATTTTTACACTATTGCAAACAATTTTTGTGACGAGGTGTATTTGTGTGAAATGTATTGGAATGACTGAAAAACTTAATTTCGTAAATAATACGAGTTAGAGACTTTCTAACAAAATTTCTCTTAAATTTCAAATACACATTTGTAAATTTTTATACGAACACGTTACTTCGATTTTAAATAAAATATTCGAAAAATGCGAACCTTTACTCATTAATGCACTGGCTGCCTCCTTACAGACAAGACGTGTTAGACGCCACCTTTACCAGAAAGACATTATTTAACTCCAGAAAATGGAGTGGGCAGAACTCATTTGTATTGTTGTTAATAATCTTTGATCCGAACGTGTGAGAACAAAGCGTCGATGCTGACTGGTGTTCTGATTGTTACGCATTGCAACTGTTTTCCGTTTGCGTCAATTGCAACCACGATTTTATATTTTTATATTTATTTTTTGCTGTCGCTGTTTTCTTTAATGGCTTTATTCATTAACTTGTTTTAGTTTAATAATTTTTCCTCTTTTGTTTTTTGGTTTAACCGCATTCCTCTTCTGTTATTTATAATGTTGTTGTAGGTACCAAAAACCAAAACAAAAACTTTATTTCTGGAAAAACGTGTTTTTAATGGTAATTATTACTACCATAAAATTCTTGTGAAGCACTAGCAGTGCTCGCGACGTAGTCCGATTATGTTTAAAAATTTTAATTGAAAAGAACCTCCTCAAATTTGTTCGAATAGCGACTACAAAATAACGCGAATGATTCAAAATAATTTTATATATTTATGGGTCTAAAAGCTGGATGACATTCAGCAAGTTTACAATCAACTATCCAGCGAGTTTACCAGCGGATACTCGCAGCTATCTCACTAGCAACTATGGTCCGCTCTCCAACGAGTAGCGAGCAAAGTGGCATTCAACTTTTTTGTGTAGTTTGTTTACAATCTGATAAGTAGTTACTAGTGAATGATTACACTGGGCGATAGAGAATTCTCTGACCCGTTCAAGGCACACAATGTGATTGTATGCCTGTATTAGAAGCAGCACAAGCATTATTGTTGAAATGTAATTACGGTGATCAACGTATACTTACTTACGGTGATCAACCGTCTACTATTATAGTGTACAGTACACTATTTGAGCCTCTCGTAAACTACTCTTTTGCGTACTCTATTTGTACACTTTTTTATTCCACAATATTTAGAAGAAAAAACTCAATAAAAGCTAAAATAGCATAAAAATCCTGTTGGAAACTGTACATTTTTAATGTTATTATAGGAAAAGAAACACTTGACTTAAATATAGTCGTGCTCTTGAAATTTTTTTTTTATTATGTTATCAAATCCATTATATGTGTACACTATTTTTCTTATTTTTTATGATTCCTTATGATTTAGGTAGGTTTTTTCGGGATTTGAGGTGCAACTACCTAGCCAGCTTAATTTAAAAAGGTTTCAACGTTTTAAAATGAAGGCTGATTGGTAGCGCGCTAGTCTGTCAGTCTGGGGGTTGCGGGTTCGATTCTCGCCAAAGAATCTGGATGTTTTCTGCAGACAATCAAAAGATTCGCAGGTAGTGTTGTCTTAACAAAAAAAGGTAAGAAATAAATGAAAAATAGAAAAATTGGTTGCATTATTTTTCGAAAAACTAAACCGGCATACGTTATACGTCGTCTTTTTCAACGTATGCAAAAAAATATTACATAATATTAAATAAAATATAATTATAGTATATAGTATATATATAGTATATATATATATAGTCTCATTAGAAGCTTCGAATGTTCAATTGACAAAAAATGACTTGTCTGGGAAAATTCAAATATACACAACATCTCCAAAAACGAGGAAGTGGTTTGTGATCATCATATGTGCTTTTGGATGCGGTTTCGGTCATACCTTTTACTTCGTAAGTGAAGAGGCCAATTATCCACTTAAGACCCTGGATACCTTTCCGAGCATTCATGCTTACAGCGGAAGTAACAGTTGCATACTCACATATGCCTCTTAATTTAGCAGCGTTTTTAAGGGCCAACTTTCTCTGTTAAAAATATTTTTCCAAAAGAACTTTAGATAATTTTAATTTGATACAAAATACTTTTCTGAAATTGATCAAATTAACAACAAAACTTTTAATTTATCCTGTTAAACATCCTTGCGATTTTAGGATGGTAAAAAAACAGTTTTTAACCAGCTCTTTTTATTGATGTAGGGGATTATCTAAGTACACCACTAACACTAGCCTGTACGCTCGACTGTAGTTGTCAGACTGTCGACTGCTAACTGTCGACCTTTTCCCTCTTCACAGAGTCTCTTTTTATTACTAGCATTTATCTAAGACTTACATCTTACATGGCAACCATATTTAAAGGTGCGTGGTCCTTAGCCTTATGATAGCCAGTGGTGGACATTCACTTGCTTAATAGTGGGACGAGAAAAGCATTGTTCTGAAGAAAAAACAAATATAGTTGTAAATTTATAAAAAAAAATCACGGTAAATCTGTAAAGAAATTAAAAAACTATTGTCGTGCTCTAATCAAATGACCTCAAAGAGCATATCGTGCAAAAATAGAGATGAAACTCGTATAGTAAGGCTTAGCAAAAGCGATCCCTTTGCGTCGTCAAATATGATTCAAAACGAACGATGGGATAAACCGTTAGTACTTCTATTGTTCAATTGTTAATAGAGAGCAACTTATTTAGCAGGAGTCCAAGAAAAGTGTCAAACCATACGATCAAATTGGCAAAGGTGGGATTCTGAAAAAATAAAACACCCGCGGGGAATCAATAAGAAAACTGTTTCAGACAAAAGACCGTCAAAAACATATGACTTATAAGATGTCATGCGAAATGCGTGGCAAAAAATAGTTTTTGCATTAATGTAAAGAATTCTTTTTTTATTATAGGCTCTCCTATATTTATGCACACAACTGTATGTTAACTTTACTCGTACAAGTGCATACATATAAAAGCTAAATGTAACTGTACCTTAACGTTTTGAAAAATTTCAGTCCGTTGTTAAACTGAAGTTTAATTTTAAACACTTGGTTTTTTTTAACAAAGAAGGAGAATGCAATTACGTATACAAAAATGCAGTCAGTTGTTTTAATGGATATTTATTAATGTATGTTTTTAGTTTCCAGATATAAAATGACCTTGACGTGTTTCTTCTTTTTCTTGTTTCGAAAGAGGATAAAACAAAAATGTAAATGGAATAAAGATCAGTACAGATCAGTACTACAGTTGCTTGTTTACATCCCAAAATGACAATAATTTAAATAAGTGATCAATATATTCAGGATGTTGCAGGGTTCATAGACACACCACTATTCTTTTAAATACAAATATTCTCAATATTAAGGAACATCTAACAAGTTAAGAACAACTATTTCTGATTGTCAAACTGCATATATAAATACATCAGTCACGTCTAGGGTTTGGATTTCCCGAACTTTTTCATTTCCCGGGAAATGAAAAAAAAAAAAATAATTGCATTCCCGTGAATTCTCGGGTTTCACGGAAAAAAATCATTTCCTACAGAAAGTTTATTTACTAAAATAGTATGTAAATATTTATTATTTTATTAAAACAAAAAAGCAAAAAAAGGCTTAAAAATCATGAGTTCATAAAACTTAAAAACAAAGAAATAAATTAAAAATTGAGCTAACGGAAAATATGAAAGCGACAGATAATATATACTTATCTATGGACTCTTGACAAAACACCTTAAGTCGTATTAATAAATTTTTTTAATTATTTTATCCTAAAATGTATGTTTTTAAAGCTCGGATCATTTTTACGTCGCTACAAAAAAGTCCACAGATAATAATATCAGGCCTGTTCTAAAAAATGCGTTTTATTAAAATAAATTTGAAGTACATAACAGGTGGCAAATTACGGTATTCGATATCGATCGTAATTTAAAAAGAATTTAAATGGAAATTTCGATCAATGTCGAGTGCCTCTGGTATTTTTTCTCATAAGAAGTTTTAAAATCATGTGATTTTAAATATCGGTTAGCTAAGCGAACGTGTTTTAAAATCACTTGCTTGAAAACCCAATTTAAAGTTCTTTTTAATTTTTGTATTAATTTATTATTTTTTGGCAGCAACATACATATGTATGTATGTACATTACGGTGAACGAAAAAATATTTTTTTCAATTTCAATATGGGTAAAAACATATGAAATCAACCAATGAGTTGACCGCACCGATTTTGAATTGGATGAAATTTGGTAAGAAGGGAAAGTTAACCACAATAATAGCGTTTGCCAACTTTCAGTGTCCTAGCTCTCGTACTTTCAGAATTATGGCCATTCCAAGTTGGCAAAAATCAATAAAAATGCACTCAGATGCCTTAACACAATTTTTAATATCTCGAAAAGTATTCATTCTACGTTAATAATGAAGGGCTCATTTTACAGACAAAAACATGCGCCATTCAAAAAAAATTGTTTTTGGAATTTTCGATCAAGGATAATGTAAATAAAAAAAGGACTAAAATTTCCAAAGGATATATCTCGAAAATCAATATTTTTAAAAATCTCGAAAAAATACATGTTAATTCTTATTATGTTTTGTACAAGTCTGCCAAATTTCAATGTGGAGTCTTTATTACAACATGAGTTATTAAGAAAAAAGCAGGCTAAGGTTTATGTTTTGAAATAATAAAATTGAAAGAATACAAAAAAGTCGTGCACAATTCATTCGGTATTTAAATAAAAAATATGCCATTTAATTCAACATTTTGCTGTAATCCTTTTAAAAAATCCGGTCACACTGGGTGCAATAAAAGTTTAAGGCAAGTCCAAGAATGGATGCTACAGTATACTAAGGATAAAAACATTACGATCTCAAATAAAATTTGTGGGACATGTAGAATAAAATTTTCGCATCTGAAAAAATCTAATAAATCTAATTTGGAAGAAGGTTCAGAAATAAACGAAAATGTAGATACTTTCGATGACATTGCGTCAGGCACGGAAGAAGTTGCTATTTCAAAATTAAACCAATTTTTACCGTATCTGGAACAATCTCTGATAAAAAAGAAGAAGTTACATCAAAAACGGCACAGAGATGCAAAATGCAGGAAAACAAACAAACTTCATAATAATATCTGATTGTCTTGTACACGATTCTGTAGCTGTTCATCTGTTCCATCGCCACCTGAATGTATTTTTGAGAAAAAAGTTTAAAACAACCCCGAAGAAAATCACGTATTTTTCAGACGGTAGTGCTGCCCAGTTTAAAAATAAAAAGAACTTTATCAATTTATGTTATCATATGGAAGATTTTGGATGTAATGCTGAGTGGCATTTTTTTGCAACAAGCCATGGAAAAGGCCCAAGTGACGGTCTTGGAGGTACCGTAAAGAGAGAGGCACGTCGAGCTAGCTTACAGCGTCCATTACAAGGTCAAATAACTACTCCAAAATAATTATATGAATGGTGCCTGCAAAATCTTTTGAACTGTAATTTCGAGTTTTTAACTGTTTTTAACTCTAAAAGACCACGAAGAAGAAGCACGGTTCCTTCAAATTCGTTTTAAAGATTTGCGTACTATTCCTGGAACTCAAAAGCTGCATTCTATTGAACCTGTAGATAAAAAAAAAATTAAAGTCAAGCGTTACTCGGCAGATGCAGATTTTGTAATTGAAATCCTTCAGAAATAATAAATATGCTGCAATAAAGTGTTTAATAATGATAATACATTATGTTGTACTTTTTATTAAAGGTTTAGCAATGGAGGAAAAGAGTTTAAGCAAAGAAAATTCGAAAAAGTTTCGTTACATTTGATTTGTTCTTCTTTTTGTAGTTTATCACCTTTTTGTATTTTAGTACATTTCATGAAATACATAAACCTTAGCCTGCTTTTTTCTTAATAACTCATGTTGTAATAAAGACTCCACATTGAAATTTGGCAGACTTGTACAAAACATAATAAGAATTAACATGTATTTTTTCGAGATTTTTAAAAATATTGATTTTCGAGATATATCCTTTGGAAATTTTAGTCCTTTTTTTATTTACATTATCCTTGATCGAAAATTCCAAAAACAATTTTTTTTGAATGGCGCATGTTTTTGTCTGTAAAATGAGCCCTTCATTATTAACGTAGAATGAATACTTTTCGAGATATTAAAAATTGTGTTAAGGCATCTGAGTGCATTTTTATTGATTTTTGCCAACTTGGAATGGCCATAATTCTGAAAGTTGGAAGGCTATATGTCTGAAAGTTGGCAAATATTATTGTGCCGATCCATAGATCATGTGTACAAAATCTTATCAAATTTGGAGGTGATGAGGTCAGAAATGTTAATATTTTCGGTTGATTTCATATGTTTTAACCCATATGTAATAGTGATAATTGGATCTGGTTCTATTTAGAGATGTGGTTCTATTACAATAAAAATCTAATAATGTAAAATAACTTCTCACAAAAAAGACAAATTTTTATCAATATTAGAAGTGGTAATACAAAAAATTATTTTCTGCCATATACCAAAGTTCCAGCCTAATGTACAATTACAAATTTAAAGGGCGCTTATTTTGAAAAATTATATTATTTTCTTTGTAGCTTTTCATGATTTTCACTACTTTTAAACTATCAACAGATTAAGAGTTCAGGAATTACACCAACGCTTGCTACGCTTATAAAAACATGCCCATTTTGGCACTGTTTTTTAATCCATTCGAGCCAACAATAAAGCTACAGGCCCTTCCATTTGTTTTAACTTTAAATATTTTTCCATGATTTTACAAATTTGAAATCAGACAAAAACTCGCTTCAAATAACTCAAATTCTTTTTGAAACAAATTAAAAGCGTTTAGGTATTTTTCTCTATCACAATTGGTAGTTGATAGTTCTATAAATTCGAGTGAGATGAATAATCTGTTGAACAGTTGTGCTGCGTAAAGTTTTATCACATTTTTAGGGTTCCGTACCCAAAGGGTAAAAACGTAACCCTATTGTTTTCGCTACACTGTCTGTCCGTCGGTCAGCGCTTTTTATCTCTGGAACCGTAATAGGTAGACTATTGAAATTTTCACAGATGATGTATAGCTGTTGCCGCTATAGCAACAAATACTAAAACTTACTTATAGGGTGTTCCGATAGAGACGTGTTATTCACGAATATTTGTTTATTTCTTGAACTGTAGGAGTCATAGACTAAAGATTTACAAACTGTAATTAAACTTAGTTCGCTATATAAACAAGTCCAAAAAATAAACCTAAAAATTAAAGGGTGTTTCCATAGTGGTGTGATTTGCATGTATAAGGCCTAAGTTTTGAACCATAATAGGTAGACTCTTAAAATTTTCAGAGAAAGTGGCGTGTTATTTACGATTATGTCTTTATTTCTTGAGCTGTAGGAGGCAATCACTTAAAATTTACAGAAAGTAATTAAAGCTATATTCGCTTTATAAACAAGTATACAAAATTGAACCTAACTATTAAAGGGTATTCCGATAGTGAAGTGATTTGCATGTATATGGCCTAATTTTTTAACCATAATAGGTAGACTCTTGAAATTTTCACAGATGGGGTATTACTATGACCCCTATAAATAACAATAAAAGTTAAAGGGTGTGCCGACGGTGACGTGATTTGCATGAATATGGCCTAATTTTTTAACCATAATAGATAGACTCTTGGAATTTTCACAAATGGTGTATTACTATGACCCCTATAAAACAGTAAAAATTAAAGGGTTTTCCGACAGTGACGTGATTTTCATATATAACGCCTTATTTTTTGTACCATAATAGGTAGACTCTTCCAATTTGTACAGAAGATGTATTGCCACGGCCGCTATGACAACTACTAAAAACTAAAGGGTGTTCCGACAGTGAAATGACTTATTTTTTTAATCGTAATAGGTAGACTCTCGATATATTCATAGAAAGTGAATTGCCATGGCCGCTATAACAAATTACTAACTATTACTAATTACTAAATATGACTTTAATTTTAAAATTAAAGGGTGCCTCATAACAATGAAAAAATTAAAAACTTGAATTTTTAAAGTTCTACTAAACATTGTACAGAACCCTACCTGTGTGAGTATTACTCGCACTTGACTGATTTATTTTTAAATGACTATGAAACTTTTTCCGTTTCGGATTTCCCGGGAAACGGGAAATTAGCCGAAGATATTGTTTGCCGGGAATTCCCGTTTCCCAAACCCTAGTCACGTGCAATATATATTTTTATTTTCAATATATATTTTTAAAAGTATACGGTTTTAATTTTTCTCCTTTAACTTTTGGTAGAAAAATTATGCTATCGTTGCTCGAAGGAACTAAATAGCTACTTTAGATTTTAGCGATTAATTCAGCCACGGGATAAAGCAGCAATCTTCCTAGGTGCCTGTTCAAAAAATATTATAATGTTTTAGTTATAGAATTAAAATATTTCATTAATTTAGAGATGTATGAAACAAAATAAAAAACAAGGTTTAAATCTGGAGTTGAGGATTGAATGTTCTTGGCGATACAAACGAATAAATGCAACATTTGAAAGAAAAACAAATACGGTACGCTTACAAGGAACTTCTTGAAGGTTAAATACCAAAGTTTTCATTTGGGCATCAGGGGCATTATGATACGTTATTTTCACACTGATAGAATTATTCTGCCCGAAATATGGACTATCAGTCAGTATCATACCATCGCGAACGAAAATGAATCCTTTTATGCTTAAACAACTGTGAGAAATAATTCAGACTTATTTTCAAAGTGAGTGTTGCCTAAACTATGAGTTTGTTTAAAAGAAGTTTTGGCTGCAATAAAGCACCCACCGCAAGTACTGTACGCAAGTTTGTGCAAAAAGTTCGTGAAACTGCTTGCTAATGACTCGGCATTTCTACACCAGCATGATGAAAATTGTATACAAAAATCTCGGATTATTTGCTTAGAAGGACCCATTAAAGCCACTAAAGACAAAGACCATGTTCCTATAGCTGTCAAACTTCATTTAAAACACCCGAACTCTAATTATATATATGTACATTATTTGTACCTTATACATAAATCCCCCGTGGGGTGCGCTACCCACATCACCAAAAAAGTAAATAAACCCTTGTAAGTAAAAGTTATATATATAGTTATCTAGTTATAGTTATCTAGGTACACGAAAATAAATTTTTACTTTGTATGGGAGCCACCACGTTCACTGTTCCAATTCAGCATATTTGTTTTGCTAGACTATGCACATTAGACGGTGCACATTTACAAGACCGTACCTATAACAATTCTCTAGGGTTTAATGCTGAAAATTTTAAGAGTAAAGTACTTCAATTTGACTGACAATTATGAAGAATTCTGTAATTAATTTGTATTCACAGCAGCCAAATTAGGTTAAACTCTTTATAAGTTTGATTGTTGGTTTGCTCGTTTATGCGTCAATGACGGCTGAACCCATTGTGACGAAATTATAACCAAAGAAAGTCCAAGAGGCTACTTCTGTTTTTAGAAATAGAACTCCGGAGGGAATAAAGGGAGAAATGGTTATTTATTTTAATTAAATTTTTAATTAAAGTTTTAATTTTTCAAAAGTCGGACTCAGAGGACGGAAAGACAGTCAAAAGGCATGTTTATATAAACAGATATATATATATACATATATCTTTATTTTAAAGCTGCAGTAGGTTATTTCTGCCTTTCGTTTTGGACTTATAGGGAAGAAAAAAGGGTAACCGATATTTTCACATGACCTAATTTATTTATGTTATATTTAAAACATAGATATATTCGTACCTAGAAGTTACAATAGTCGATGTCGATGTGGTTTTAAAATTCTGGACTCGAAGGAAAATAATACTAGGAGGGAAAAGGCAATTTATGTATAACACCATAACATAATCAAGTGTTTTTTGCGTACCCTTGATGGCAGATTTAATAGATTGGACTTGAGAGATGTGATGTGATAGAAGCAAATATTATAAATCCGAAAATACTCATTTAATTTCAAAAACTGTTTTTTCTGTGTTAAGTGGGCAAGGCTTTAAACTTTTAACCATTTTAACGGTGATTAAATAGACCCTAAGGTGGTGTAAAAAAGTTAGTACAAAATGATACGATCAACTAAGGATATAAAAATATAAGCAGTGAATAAGCACTGCAATTTGACAGTCCTCTTGATGATCCTTGTGGAAGTATGATTTTTTTACTTACCCTGGTGTGTTATACACAAGATAAGAGGCACAAGGTTTTACTACTTCTCATATTTCTAGAATGCATTTTATAGTGTCATACTCGTACAGAATAAAAGAAGAATCTAGCTATTTTTAAAAACATCAATTTTAAAATGTATCCAGTTTCCTGTAATTGATTATTTGCAAATTTTAGAACAATAAACTGTTTATACATACTTATGTATTATCATAGCAAAGAAACCGTTGAATAAACATAAAAACCTTACGGCAAAAAAGGGGTAAATAATACACATGTATGTAGTATGTATGCACATGGCTAAACCTGTGCACCCATGCGCTCTCAAGCATGGTATGGGACATCATTTTTTCACCATCATTAATATTGCAGTGTCAACAGATACAGTTAAATGTCTGTTGTTAAAAGCTGAATTATTTTTAATAGTCGTGATTGGTTATCCTTACAGGCAACAAACAGTACAGATGCCGTTGTTTACTGGAGTGGTGGTTGATCATGCAAAGATCAAGGTCGATCATTTAGAATATTTTTTTGGTTGAATTCTGTATTCCTGTTTTGGCCAAGATAAATTACAGAAACTTCCTTAAACTTATTTTGCTATAAATATTGTGTTTAGTGTTGAAGGCAGTTACAGTTTCCAGTGAACTTCTTACGAGGCATCATTCACCATACACATCGCGTTGGGAGTTGGTTGAAAGGAGCAGTAGTTTAGAAGTTACCTAAGTTCAGGTTAAATATTTTAATTAAACATTAAACAAAATGTGGCTATTGCTGTTAAGTTTGTTGGCCATTAAAAGTGTCCAATCAGCATCCCTTGGTTATCCTTACAGTTCAATATGGGCATACAATCCACTTAAAAGTGGTTCTGTACATGGTTATTTGCGCTATTTGGACAGTAATGGAGCTGGAAGCTTCGTTGGCTACAATAATCCCCAGCCTGTATATGCGGTACGGCAGATTAAGTATGTTAATGGCGCTGCTCCCGCGCTAGAAACATTTGATGAAGAAACTATTAAGGTTCGGGAAACATATTTGCGTGCTGCGTCTTTACAACAATATCAGAGTTTAAAAAGTGATATTGATGCTTTGAGGGCCAAGGGTACAGAACCTTCGGCTGAAAAGTTATTGAAGTTGCAAATGTTAGAAAAAATTGCCTTTACCTCTGACTTCTCGCTGATTGCTGACTTACCGGAGATAAGAAGTACTCTACAAGATCTCGAAGCTAGTGTCAGTAGTTTATACAAGGAACCTGTCAAACATTTTCGTTTGTGGAACGAGGCTAAATTACGAGCCCAACAAACTGGTTATGAAAGTGGTGAAAAGGTACACGAACCAGCCAACAAACAACAGATCTCTGCGTTAATAAATGACGAACATATTTATCACCCTAAGCAAATTGCATCAAGTTTTAAAAACACAGAAACTGAAAAGGCACAAGCTTCAGCAGAGCAAGAAACCCCATTTGAACAACAAGGTTTGAAAAGTACAATTTCAACTCTACTTAATGACCAAGCAAAACTGAAAAGTGAACAAGTTCAAATCGCTCATCATGCACCTGAGCAGCAGCATCTAGCTGATACTCCTGAAGTTGCTCGTGCACGTGAAGAACATTTGCGAATCGTTAATGAGGCCATATTAAAGGCGCAAACTGTACCAAAACAGGAACAAAAACAACTTCAACTGCAAAGCTTTGAATCAGATTCCGAAGCGGGAAAAGCAAAAAAATATTCAGAATCAAACGCCCAGACCCAAAACTTGGAAGGCTCCTCTTCGGCATTTAGCTACAGAGCAGAACAGTCGGCAATTGAAGAGACTCCGGAAGTAAAAAAAGCACGTGAAGAACACTTACGTTTAGTCCACGAAGCAAACCTGAGAGCACAATTTGTGGAACAACAGGAATTAAAGTATAAACATGAGTTCCAAACTCCTATCTTAAAGTCACAATTTGAGCATCAGCAACTGGTTTATCACCCGGAAACATCAAAAAATGTTCAAGAAACTCCAGAAGTTATTAAAGCACGTGAGGAACATTTGAGACTGGTAAATGAAGCTAAATTAAGGGTCTATAAAGGTGAACAAAATGAGAAAAGTATAATTTTCCCATTACAATCGCAACAGCAGCACCAACAATCGTCTGAAATTCAGATTTCTGGAGACACTGCCGAAGTACAACGTGCACGAGAAGAACATTTACGCGTTTTCAATTCCATCAAGTCGCATGTCGAACAGGATCAGTCTATACAAAACAGCCGAATATTTCCACATCCGACCTCACAGCAAGAACCAATAGTGGATTATTCAAAAGAAGAAGAACGAGCCTTGGAATTAGAACGCTTGCGCGAAACGGAACGTTTGCAAAAGGAACAACAAATATTAGAATTGGACCGCATGCGCGAGGCTGGACGTTTAGCCGAAGAAAAGCGTCAAATGGAGGACGAACTTTTACGTCTTCGGTTAGAAGAAGAACAGCGCTTGGAAATGGAACGTTTTTTGGAGGAAAAACGTTTGCAGCAAGAACAAAAAGAACTGCAAAAACTACAAAATGGAGAATATCAGGAAATTATTATACAAAATGATTCAGTCTATCAACAACCCGAAACGGCTTTTGTACTCAGGACAAACGTTGAACAATCACGGGCGCAACAAAACTCTGCATTTGTAGAAAAACAAAAACAACAATATATCAACAACCCATTTTTGAAAGGCAACCAAATTGTAGGAGAGCCAGCTAATCGCTTAGAGCACTCATTTAATCAGCAGAGTTCATTTCTAAAAAGCGATCCCGGACATGTTTCTTCTAATACTTACCAACTCAAAGGTCCTGTTCCTTCAAGTGATAACAGCCTTTCAAGTGATCATCACATCCACACCTCCCATCATTCTAGTGAAGGTAAAGAATTTAGTATCAAAGATGACAATATTAAGCAAAATTACCACAACTCAGCTAGTTCTCAACCGGCTGATTCTGCTGCAGCTCTACTTGCTCTCGAAAAGGCTACAAACGATCACTTCCGAGCTCACGAGTTAGCATTGGAACAGCTACGTGTAGCTAGAATTCAGAATCCAGCACTTAAAGACTGCAACTGAACGACAACGTCACTTGATAGGAAAACACGATCAAGGAACGCGTAAAATGATTATGGATAAACTAAAAGCATAAGTTTACTGATTTTAAATTTTCTACATTTTTAAGTTTTTATTTTTAAACAAATTAATTATTTTTGTTAAGATTAAAAAATATAAGTTAATGATTTATCGTTTAGAATTTAAGGATTACTCTCAAAAAGAAAATTTAAACAAAGTAAATGCAAATTAGTTTAAAAAAACTACAAAAAATTAAATTATTTTGTCTTTTAATTAAACTTATCTTAAGCTTGATAAAATCGAAGTACGAAAATAAACATAATGAAAGGTTTGCTTTCGTTTTGATCTTTGCAGTGAGTAAAACAAAACACAAACAAAGAGAATGATCGTGCTATTCAGTTTGGTATCGTTTTTGGTTATAAACACAAACTTAAATTCATTTAAACGTTAAATGATCTGGGCCCTATTCCACAAAACAACTTATCAATTATTACTTATGATTGTACTTCATACTCAGGCCTTAGTCGCAAATAATTTAGGCAAGGGATTCTTTCTTTAAGGATGTCAAAAATATTTTTAATTATGCGCCGTGTTTTAATGAAAACCTTATCATTGGACGTCATCGGACCAACGCACAGAGGGATATTTTGCCAATCTAGCCGGACATTAGGCCAAAAATTAGTTTTGAGAAATTTAAAAATTTAAGTACGCAGCTTGACAGATAACAAAATTTTGCATCGTATAGTGTATTCAAGTGTTTATACGATTTTAAGAGGTTTTTAATATATTTTTTGCTGGCTAAACGAATAAAGATTTTGTATTGATTTTATTCTGTGAAAAGCTATATAGCAGCTATTAATATTAATTATATGAATTTTATTTGAACTATTTTTGAATTAATAAATTAATTATTTAGGCTTAAGTTCTTAATTATAAAGAGATAAAGAAAAATTAGATACCAGCAAAGCAGAATGCATTTTCTAGACAGCTACGTCCGTCATCAGTACTCTTTTATCGATGACGAAAAAGAAAATTAATAACAATTTAAACTACCGGGTAGATCGATACAAAGAGTACTGATGACGGACGTAGCTGTCTAGAAAATGCATTCTGCTTTGCTGGTATCTAATTTTTCTTTATCTCTTTATAATTAAGAACTTAAGCCTAAATAATTAATTTATTAATAGTAATTTTTAGAAATTTTTTTTTAATTTTTATGATAAAAATTTTTGTTCGAAATTGAAAAAAGAATTTTTTTTCTTAAATTTGTGAAGAGGGATCTCCATCGCGATCCTAAAAATGTTTTATATCACTATAAAATTTACGATCTCTACTTTTATACTGTAGAAAAAAACGTTGCACGTTTTTGCGCCATTTTTTTGGCTAATTTTTGAAAATTTCACCTTTTTCTGTTTTTTCTCATCTTGCATAGGTACCCACGAGTAAGAAACCTTTTAATGTTTTGGTTTTTATAATTAAAGGTAGATGTTTTTTATTTAAATCATTACATCTAACGCTGTTATTACCTGTACAAAAAACAGGTAAAAGTGTAAAACAGTAATTTTACATTTATCTCATAGCTTGCATATGGAGTTGCGTTATAAATGCCGTTATTTAATGAAACAAAAATTTAGAAGTGAATTAGGGCTAATAGTGGATTTGGAAACACTAACGATGGTAACACTAGCAGAAGATTTTCTTACAATCCTGAATTAAATGCAAAAATAACTGGAATTGAATTTGATTTCATATACAAATTAAAAGTTATTATTGAAGTAATATCAAGTGGTCACAAAATCCAAATGCACGAGATTGCCGATTATTGCTTAGATACTGCAAAACTTTACTTTTCTCTATATGAGTGGCATCCTATGACACCTACAATGCACAAGATGGTGCAACTGTTATCAATAAGGCATTGTTGCCTATTAGGCTGTTATCAGAAGAAGCTGCTGAGGCACAAAACAAACATTTCCGGCTGAGGCACGAAACAAACATTTCCGGCTTTACAGGCAGAATTTTGCTAGAAAGTTTTCAAGGGTTCAGTGTAACATAGAATTATTAATAGGCTTTTGCTAAGTTCCACCTGTACTTAACGCTGAAGAGGATTTAGATTCGGAAGAGGTCTTTGAAGAATCAGACGAAGAAGAACCATAGCACTCATCATCATCTTAGTGCAAAAGAGCACTTGTTTCAAATAAATTAATTGTTATAATTTTAAATAAAATTTATCGTTACAATCATAAATAGTTATTACTATGAATAAAGTAATGTAATTTATTTATTTATAGTTTTAAGCACTTTAACAATAAAATAAATAGTCCACAAAAGATAACAAAAACAGTAATGGGAAAAACTAATAATTATAATAATAGCAATAATAATTATAACAACAACAATAATAAATATTTAAATTTACAATTAATAAAAATGATGATTAAATTAAGTTAAATTAAAGTAACAAATTACAAAAAAATCTTTTTAATAATATTTTTGGGAGGCGGGAATTGGTTAGGCATTGGAAAGCTTAAAAATGAATATTTCTAGGAAATTTGGAAAAAAAATTTAAAAAAAAATTTATTTCACCGCCATTTAAGAATCTCTGAGTCCAACTTTAAGTTTTTGAACATTGTTTGACCTAAGAAGTTTATTTGACAAGTATTTGATGAGAATATATTATTTTTTTTTATTAAAAAAAATATATTTAGTTGACTCAACCTAGCGAGTAATGGAATTTATTAAAATAATAGCTTTTATCAGAAACCTACTTTGTTTTCAATTTTTGTGCTCCTCAAGGCGAATCCATTCACCATGTGGTGGCAATGGCGAAATTAAAAATTGTTCCGCTCTTCGAAATGTCAAACTCAAAAAAAAAAAAAAAAATTGCCAAAAACAAAACACAAATTTGGGAAACATTTTTTAACTATTTTTATTTATTTATTAAACGTTACAATACAAATACAAAATATATTATAATTTAATTATTGAGCATAGTAACAAAGATCTTCACTTGTTGTAGTGAAACACTCAGAGCCTTTGGTGGGAACCGAATCCACAACTCCCAACTGATAGATTAGCACACTACCCACTAGCCTACCGAGACACCCTGATGTACCGGCGAAAAGCGTTCTTACTTCACGAAGCTGATAGGAAGTTTGGCAAAAAGATTTCAGATTATTTGCATACAAAAATTTACCATGCAACTTTAGCGATTCATAGCTGAATATATTTCATAATTTACTTTTGTTTTTAGAGACTGATACTTTATTTAATTTTATAAAAATACAGGGCCAAAAAAAATTGCGGAATGGCTTTTTGGAAAAAGTTAATGCATACATGTATGTGGTAACAGAGTTCTCAGCCAAGATTAAGAATGACATTAGCAGGTCTTGAAGGCAAATTGGATTACAGGATTTTTCCTTTTTTTTAACTAACCACATCGGAGGCACCATTTTCGAGGTTTACTTGCATATGTATTGAAACATCCCTCATTTTTAACATGGCGGATTATACCGAGAAACAGAGCCATTTAAAAAATGTATCTTATAGGCTGAGAACTAGTTACTATATATGTTCCCATATTGACTATTAAACTCAGTGCCACAGAATCACTGTTGCCCTGTGTAATTAACTACAGTTTTCAGTATTCAAATGAGTGCGTTATTTTTTAAACGTATAAGTATATTTACCTGTTTTAATGTATGTAGATTCAGTTTAATACTACCAATTAATTAAAGAGCCTCGTTTAAACATCTTGTTGTTGCATGAAATCCTGTCAGGCAAATAATTTGCAGTTATATGGTTGGTAGACTTGTTTTGTCTGCCGCAAGGTCGTTTTAAATTCTTTTATTTTAATAAGTATTGTAACAAAAACGTGTTTTCTCTGAGAACAGTTCTGGCTTCCTTTACAAAATTTGACTATAAATATAGTGTTGCGTGAAGAAACGTGTTACAGTTTTGCATCACTAATCATTCGCTACAAACTTGAACAATTTTAAAGAAAGAGGAAATATACAAATTTATAAATAGTTAATTAATTACATACGACTGAAAAGTATGTGGTTATTTGTATTCAGCGTATTGGGCATTGGAAGTGTTCAATCCCTATCTATTGGTTACCCTTATCGTACATTGTTGACCTATGGCTCAACTCGCAGTTCACTTAAAATTGCGGCCACGCAAGGCTTTCTAATTTATTTAGATAATTTTGGTATTGAACGTATCGTCAGCTATAATTATGCTGAACCGGTTTATGCTATTAGTCAGATAAGTCCAATCAACAGTGAAAATCCCACACATCAAACTTTTGAAGAGGACGGCTCTAGTGAAGCCAAAAATGTGAAGGAGGCACATTTTCGCGCTTGGTCCTTACAACAGTACCAGGTTTTGAAGCGCGAAATAGATCTCTTACGAGCAGAGGGCAAAGAGCCATCAATTGAAATGTTACTAAAATTTCTACCACTCGAAAAAATTGCTCTTACCGCAGATTACGCCACAATTGCGGAGCTGCCTGAAATAAAGCTTATACGAAAAGAACATTCAAATATATGGAATCAAGTACTACTTCCGACTGAAGGCAAACCATTTAATGATTACTCAAAACCACTTTTTGCGTCTAAAGGAATTATAGGTCACGAAAATCAAATTGCCGAGTTAAAACAATTGGAACTGCAAACATACAATTTCCAAAATGACCGTGACAAAACTAATAATGCTCAGTCTAATAACAGAGATCAATCTGTTAGGGAATCTGTCTTTAGCTCAAGCAAAATTTCGGACGAAGATAAGATTTTCAAGCCAGAAGCAACAGAAGCCCAACAAAAAATCATTACTAAAAATGACAAAGAGGATCTTGAAGTCATTTCTGTATCTGAACAGCAACAAAGTTTAAAACAAACGAACGGCCAAGATTCCGTGTCAGTACCGTCATTTCAGGTTTTTGAAACTCCAGAAATAAAGAAAGCTGACAATGACCACTTAAACCTACAATTGGAAGCAAAAAAGCAAATATATGCTCCAAAGAAAATGCATTCTGAAATAGAGAAAATTATTTCAGCAGCTCCAGCAATTTACGTGCCGAAACCGGTCATCGATACTGTTGAGGTGATACGTTTACGAGATGAACATCTGAGAATTGTTAATGAAGCCATTCTAAAAGCTAAATTTGGTCAGGCCCAAGAGCAGCAAAAGGAATTGTTAACAAAAAAGCCAGACGACCCTTTAAATGAAATGAAAGTTGAAAGTGTAGAGTTAAACCCAAAAATGGAATGAAATAATGTAGAAAATAAATGTCAAATAAAAATCTATAATTATTTTTTTTAATCAGACCCGAGTTCGTTTTTCAATTCTTCACTAGAAGAGAATAAGTTTTAAATTTTAAATTTATTTTATAGAACACAAAAGAAATGCGATTATTAGACACTAGCGGAATAAAATGCGTTTTCTGTTACGCTATAATATAAGACTGACTTCCAAAAAGTACCAATACAAAGTTTATATGCAGTTGTGCTACCGTATTTAAATCATGCACATACATATGTATGCAAAGTTCCGAAACAATGCATCAACTTTAAAACTGATGCCGTGATTGGTTGTTTACTGCGTTACTAATACTTGTCGACGGCGTTTTGAAAGGGTATACATTGTCAAAGTTTTGTACTGCGGCGTTTTGAAACACTATATGTACTTTGTTCAAAAACAAAGCAATTGACGTTTTGGAAGTCAACCAAACACATGAACAAGAGGGAAACTTTTAGGAAACTTTATATATACATACATACATGCATATGTATCTGTGCTCCTGTGACGACAGCATACGTCAAAAGCTTAGAAATGCTTTCACATTGGTTCAAATTATATTGTTATCTGTTGATATCGGCAGTGTGCGGTGTCCACAGCAAAGAGAACCCAAGAGATGTCACGGAGATATATTCGTCTCTTTCTCTATCCGTCTCTTTCTCAAACAAGTGCCCTTTTGTGAATTCTCTTTTGTTCTATTTTCTAGCGCATAAAAATTAAAACGTATTTTGAAAGGTAAGAATAAGGAATGAAAACCAAAGAATTTTGCATTAATTTAATAATTTTAATGAAATTCCAGGAAAAAACAAGAAGCAAACATATTCAAGGTAAGTTGCAATTGAAATTCTATTTTAAAATATGATTATATTTGTTATTGCATTTTGCAGAAACAATAGACTGAGAAGCTGTGGAAAACAATACAAATGTAAGTTTTAACAACTTGAAAAAAATTTAGTTATTTTAATTGTTATACTTTTCAGGAATAACAAATGCATCAAGAACTGTCCTCCAGGGGAAAAATTACACATTTTCCCAAAAGATCCAAAGAGGTAAGTGAATGACTTACCTCTTTGGAACTTAATATCAACTACAACTGAAGAACTATAAAAATTATAGATTTAAAATTTGGAGTGGACTACATCTAAAGCAAAATCGAACAAAATATTGTCAGGACGTAGGTATGTTGCTTATTTATTTGCAGGCGATGGCATTGTAAAGAGGAAGATCAAAAAAGCATCTACAGAAATGTCACTACATTGTTTGCAACAAAATTGCCTTTCGGATGTGCCGATTTTATTCAAATGCTTTAGATGCACAGAACCACAGGCGGTAAATAAGGCAAATAAAAGAATACAATATTTTTGAATGATTTCAAAAATATTCTGTCCAGTGTTGTAAATAATCTGCAGGCAATTCAAGTAGGAGCAATTAATGTTTTTGATGGAAAAAACATAATTTTACTTTACCATACGTTGTATAAGGTGAAGTATAGTAATTTTGAGGTCTGCTGAATCCGTTTAAAACCCGTAATTTGCTTTTATTTATTTTACAGGCAGTGAAGCAAAAATTAAATGACAGAAATCCAAAATATCAACGGTTAACAACGGTTGTAGCAAATAGTTTTTTTATTGTATTCCTTTTATAATTACAAAATATATACGAACAGCAGTTTTATTTTTAATTAAAATTAATCAAAATAATCTTCAATGTCAATGTCCGGATTAAGAATGTCATCTCCAAATGGTGTCAAGTCTATGCCAATGAGTATAAGATTTTCACAAGTTTCCGCCAATTCAGTGTTACCAATTAAAATAGCTCCCCTTAATTTTCCATTTTGTAATACGAATTTTATATATTTATGACTAGGTGTGCTGCGTATTAATAGCTCATGTACCTAAGCCTTGGCCATTGCATCTACTACTGTTACAATAGCGAATAGTCGAATTTGTGTAAGTAACGTGCTACTGGCTCCAAATTTGCAACTGTTTTAATTACAGTTGATTCCGTTATTAACAAATTAGATACTTCGGGGCAACATATAGCTAGAGTTTCGGCACAGGTGACGCCAGCTATTCCCACTCCCACAATGACAAAAGTGTATTTGAACTCTTCTTGTGTTCCGGCCATGTGCGGCACCGGCAGTGTGCGGTGTCCACAGTGATAATATTGTTAAGTTTTATAAACACCAAAGTTCACAAATAAAAATTTTATTTAATAAAGGTCGTGATTTTTTTTTAAATTTGTAACACAAAATAAGAAACCAGAGTTAGAAAATATATCGAATTTCGAAACTATACAATAAATATCGAAATTTCGCTATAAAAAAAAATATATATATATATATACATATATATCTGGAACCATAAAAGGTAGACTTTTGAAATTTTTACACTATGGCCGCTAAAACAATAAATACTTAAAATTATGGAGTGTTCCGAAAGTTATGTGTTAATCTCGTATATGACTTTATTTCTTGAACCGTAGAGAAAAATATTTGAAATTTTTACTGAAGATGAAACACATCTTCGGCCGCTGTGACAATTCTAAAAGTTAAAGGATGTTCTGACAGTGACACGTTTTTCTCTTATATAGACTTATTTTTTTAACCGTAATAGGCAGACCCTTGATAACCTTATTTTTTAAACGGAATGGGGAGACAGTTTTAATCAACATGGAGTATGTATACATTTCTCCCCTGTAATAAGTACAAAAAATAAAACCAAAAATTTAAAGGTGTTTCGATAGTGACACGATTTTGCATATATGACACTTAAAATTTACACGGATTATATTTTACTATACGGTAGAAGGACAGTAAGGAAAAATAAAGCTTTAATATTCTATTACATACTTCAAACTGTGTTTTTTAGAATTTTATTACTTGAAGAGAATTTTTTGTTTCTCTAAAATTAGGAAAGAGGTTTCCTGGTGATCTGGCCTAAGCAACCAGTGAAATATGTAAATTGCATTTTTGTTACAAAATTTTATGGATAATTAGCATAATATTAAATAATTAATAAATGTTTAGTTTATCTAGGGAGTCCCGAAGAGCAATGATAGGCTGGAAAGCATACTGCGGCAATGATATCATCTGACGGTCGCTTCCAATAATGATTATAATGGGTCTTATAAGAAAACATGCTATCGCAAAGCGTACAGTCCAGAAAATGGTGAACTATTTGTAGGTACCTGTGGAACAAATAACCTTTTAATTGGGGAATCAATTTTCACCCATAAGACCATACAAAAGGGCACATGGATATCTCCCGACCACTCAACTGCTAACCAAGGTTCCCAGATTTTCTTCGAGTTCCATTCCAATTTTCCCAAAAATATTTAAACTATACCCGAAATACCCCACTAAAAAGGATACTCTTTTCATTGAAATTAACATATGGATTATCTATTTTTTCTTTAGTTATCTTTTTTTAAAAAAGCTTAGCAGGTAGTGTTTTCTTTTTAATAAAAAAACTATGTTCATTGAGGTTTTATCTTACTATTTCTGGGGATGAATCAAAAGAGTTAAGACAAATTTCATTATTTTTTAAAATTTATATTAATTCTCAACATAGATTTGTGTAACTAGTTCTGGAATTTACTTCTTACTAGCTGTGCTCACACACGTTGTGTGCGTCCTGTCAATATTTTGTTCGATTTTACTTTTAAGACTCTACGTATTTACTTTTTATAAAGGTATCCATCCCTGGATAAAATTCTAAATTTTATATAAAATTTTAAAATTCTAAAAAATTATTAAAAACCTCTATAAAAGTTTTTTTAATAACAAAGTAATTCCACAAAGTAAAAATACAAATTTTATTTAATTGACTAAAAATTAAATAAAAATAAAAATAAAAGATACACTTAAGTATGCCGTACCTTTAAATCGGCGTACTGTCACTGCTTTTTGTTCACGTTCTCTTGGAATTAATATATTTTTGCGGAACAAATTATCCTATATTATAATCTGGATACCGAGGTATCTGCTCACAAAATTTTTGTTAAAATCCATCCAGTAGTTTTTACGTGATGTGAACACAGACAGACAGACAGACAGGAAATAAGTTACTGTTTTATTATATGTACAGGTTTAAGGTTTTGTTTGTTCCTTTGTCGAAAAATTATTTATATAAGCATTGATAGTTGGTATGTAAATCAAATTTTCCACTTTATTATTAACAATTTTCTTAATTGTGATTTATAAATTTCTTTTAAAACATTTACTGCTAGTGAAAAGTTAATAGGCCCATAACTCGGGCGACTGCCAATTCTTTTACTTAATTTATTTTCTTAATTTTAGTTCTCTATAACTCTTTAGCTTCGCTAAACTAGATTTAAGCCTGCACTTCTTTCTTAAAATCGTAACTAAGATCAATTAAATCTAAGAATAAAAGTGCAATAAATCAAGTTCTATTGTCTGAATTATTTTCGGTACATTTTTTATCTTCTTAATTTTTATCTTAATTAAATTTCAAATAACGTCTTTTTTACCACATTGTATGAAAATCATCAAATTTTTTTTAGTTATTACCAGGGATCGTAAACAATTATTATTTTATAAAAAGGTCATAATGAAGGAGATATGGTATGAAAAAAGCAAAATTTAAAACTTGAAGAAAAAGCAAAAATAAAAACATGAAAAAAGTCAATAAAAAATAACTTTTAATAAAATTTATAACCGTTACGATCCCTGGTTATTACTATTCAAATTTCCTAGACGATTTGTTCAATTGGAATACAGAAACAGCATATCAAAACAATAATTATTTAAATAATTAAATGACAATAATCCAAAAAGTAAATGGAACAAAAAAAAAAAAAAAATCCCCGAAACATTGAAACTATCCTCAACAAAAACCAAATTTGTATCCCCATAAGCAAATAAAAATCCCCGATTTGGGGATAAATCCTCAAATCTGACAACAGTGCTGCTAAAGGTACTCATACACGACATGTTTTTTACATCTGACATGTCAAATTTCCCACTGTAAAACACAAGCATGTCGTTTGTGAAAAGTCATCTGACAAAATTTCATTTAGAGCATGATCTGCTTTTATCTGACAAACCATCTGACATCAACAGTGTTTCAGTGTTGCCAAAAACCTTTGCCGTAAAAACAATCAACGGCGGTTAACCATTGGCGGAAGCATTAGCCGGCTAAAGGTAATATTTTACATAAGCAATGTATGAAACTGCTTTTAACTAATTTTGTATATTTGACAACAGTTATTTAAATCGTGTATCATCATTTAATGCCAACTTAACTTCTTTACATTTAGAGTAAAAAAACTTAAAAATGGATAAGTCGCTAGTAATTATGTAGCGCACACGAAAATAATTCAGGGCGACAACAAGTTATTTTGCATCCGAACGGCTTGGGTGTCTTTATAGTGAAAAGTCAGACGTAATGGTACATGTGCGTTTGTGACCAAATATAAAAAGTGTTCTGTAAAACAACAATTTTGACAGTCATACAGAATTACATCCGACTCACACAGTTAAAAAGTCATATGTAAAAAACATGTCGTGTATGGGTAGCTTTAACAGGATTTTTACCTGTGTAGCAGACGTGCACAGTAAGTGACCAGCAGTTAGTTACAGCCAGTTACGACTAAAGGCCAGGGCACATAGAATCCGTCATACTTCGTCTTTTTCAACGTACAAAAAAGTTGAAATACAGGTTTTCTAATGAGTTTTGTCACAATCAGTACGTCTCTCTCGCAAAATTTAATTTTGGTGTTGAGTGGCAGCAAAAAAAAAAAAAAAAAAAATTCAAAATAAATAATTAAATAAAGTAAAATGGTAAGAAAAACTTTTTAATTGTTTTCTTTTCTTATTTAATATCCATTAACAAAGTACTCATTGTGTCAACCTCTTCCTTTGTTGCTTTGATTTGAGTTGAGTACGTCAAAGTATAACGTATGACGGATTCTATGTTCTCCGGCCTTAAAGTTGGCAGCTATAAAAAATAATGAAGTTAAGATACATAAAAAACCTGACAGACAGTATGTTCAAATGTTATAGAATCATTTCATTCATATGCAAGGCAAAATGTATCAGAATTGGAAATTATAAAGAACACATATTTTCCTTTTTATTAAACGTTGTAATACAAATACAAATTATATTCTAATTTAATTATCGAGTATAGGCAATCGAATTCATAGCCCCCAGTCTTATAGAGAAGCACACTACCTACTAGCCTACCAGGCTACGCAAAATTATAAATTAATATCCATTTAACATACAATGCAACAACGCCGACTTAGCTGTTTTTGAAATTTTCGATTTAAACATCATAATTATATTTCCAAATTAAAAAATGCTATTTTAGAAAAATTTTATATTAAATTTTTAGAATGTAGAAAAAAACGTTGTGCGTTTTTTGGCGATTTTTTCAAAATTTCAACTTGTTCTGTTTTTGCTCATCTTGCATAGGTATGAGTAAGAAGCCTTTTTGACGGTCATAAAATGTTTTTGGTGTTTTAAATAAATTAATTGTTTATATTTTAAATAAAATTTATTGCTACTAATATAAATAAGTTATTATCTATACTTATAATAAAACTTTGATTATCTGCCTGTCTGTCTGTTTATGTCTGTCTGTCTGTTTATCACGTAAAACACCCCATCAAAAAATTACTTTTACTTGGAATCAGGTTTATAAGGGAAGACAGACATGATTTTTGTTTGAGATGTCCCACTTGGTAGGTCTTTTTGCTTCACCAAATTCTTTATAAAAACTAATTAGCTTACCTGCATCCGAGTAAGCGAGAGAGGTCTCTTTGTTTCACTTAATTTTATAAAGAAAACTTATTCGCTTACAGTTTGTTATTATTGTCTTTAATTATAGCATTCTCGAATGCGCTTATGAGAATCGATTTTGAAAGACTTCAGTTTTATTTTACTGCTTACCAAAACCCAATAACTTGTTGCTTGGTACGGGATGGATTTTAATAAAATTTTATGGATAGGTACCTTAGTATCGTGGTTCAAATATATTATATTTTTCTTATTACTAAGAAAGAGAGAACAAGAAGTGAAAATACGCAAACTTGGCAGCAATTTAAAACACTATGGCAGGTAATTCAAAACACTATTTGCAGTACTCTACAATATTTTTGGAATTTTATACAAATTTTAGAATTTTTTATAAGGCCTGAGTAATTACCCAGGGATGGGTACCTTTAAATAAAGTAATAACATTAATCATATCTGAAGAACTATAAAAGTAAGAGTCTTAAAGTGGATTACTTCCAAAGCAAAATAAGGACGCTGTCGAAGTGGGGGGCGCAGCTAGTTATGATTAAATTAATTATTTTCGGATAAATTAAATACTATAAAGTTATAAATTACAAAAATGACTTTTATTAATATTCTTCTCTTCGACATAAAAGAGTAAAAATGAATATTTCTTGGAAATTAGCAAAAAAAGAAACAAAATTTTTATAGTATTAAAGCTTATGTAATCAATCCATTTATTTTAATAATTACATTATTTTTGCAAATAACATTTTATCTCACCGCCCACAAAAAGGGCCGTGATAAAAAAAATGGCATTTTTGAAACTCCAGGGTCCAAATTTAGGTTTTTGAACATTGGCTGGGAAAACTTAAAAAAATGAATTTTTCAGACGTAGGATTAGTAATTCTAACGGGAACTTTTTTCTCCTTGATGCGATTTTTCTTATTTTATAGCTTACAGCCTATCATTAATCTAGGTGCACTCAATGAATTTTTAGAGCCAATATGATTTTATGATTGTTTATTATAACAATTTGTTCATTTGTTACTATTTTTGGATTAAGCAGATCATATTTTCTATTTGCCCAAGGAAAAAGTCTAGGGTATTTTGTGCAAGCAGCAGATGTTATTCTATCAAAATCACTCTCTCTCACCCAATCTTGTAGTAAGGAAACAGTTTCGTTAAAATTAAGATTCCAATGTTGAGTACGGGATCTCACCTATTATTGCTACCTATTATTAAATGTCTAGTTGTTATAAAAATATGTTGCTGCATCTTTGTACAGAAGAGTTAATATACATACTTACTTACAAAATTTATTTCATTGTATTTATGGAGTTATTGTACTTTTTCTTATTGCGTTTTTTTATTTTTTGTAACCTTTAAAAAAGTTGGAATGTGACATGCAAGTAAATCTATTAGATTATTTAGCTAAAATATATTGTGAGAAAGTACAAAAAGTAAATTTTTTTTCTTGTTCTGATTTCCTTAAACATCATGAATATAAATTTAAATGTAGATTCGGTTACACGACTGACTATCCTGTATAAAAAAAATATTTTAGAAAATTTTTCGTAAGATTATCAAATCGTGTAGACTTGTCAAAAAGTCTGTCACACTCACACACACACACACATTTCTAATCCGCAGTATCATACTTTTTGAGCTCACATGTTATTTTAGTCCGATCGAACGTCTGAGTATGACAGAGAATCATTCCCTTTACTAATACGACAGATTTAACAGTATTGCTGATTGTAGGTACATTAAACTGACTTTTGCGTTTTTGCTTAAAGATGAAGGGCATATAAAATTCAGCTCAGACGAATGTAGTCTTCCTAAATATTTATCTCGGTTTTTGTTAAATTAAATCACTTATTTTAATTGTTTGTATAATTTTGTATGTCACCTGGAGATATATATTTACATATTTCTTCCTATTGAAGAGTATTTTATTTGTAAATTCTATGGAACATTTTTGACACAAGACCTACAAAATACAATGGAGCAGATTTTCATGGTCACGTGATATGGAGCAAAGACCTTTTTTATTTGTTTATTTTATTTTATGTATTTTTATCAGCACTCGTATGATGGTTAACTTTTTGCTCGTATGAATAATGCGAATTGTTTGCAAAATTTTGTTTTTATTTGATCTTGAAGTTTCTGAAATGACACACATATTTTCTTACGGAATTATTTAATTCAGTTTTAAGATGAGTCGCTGGTGTGATTTATTTCCTCATTTTAAAATTGCAAATTTTATGTATGTTGTATTTTAAGCATCCTTCAGTGTAATATATGCAGTAGAGTGTGTTAATTTTGTTTTTTTTCTTATTAAATTGGGAAAAGGTCATTGAACTATAGTTAAAAAACTTTACCCAACCAAAGGTGCATTATATTGTAAACTTCGTTTAACAGTTAGTTTTAAATCAATATTAACACAAAAGCCTACAAACTTCTATTTATATTGCAATGCAATAGTTGTTCAGTTCACAACACACTTGTATTGTTGTATCGGTTGTATTATTGTACACCCCCTTCCACATGTATAGCACCCACCTTTGGATTTTGCACAACCGCAATTCTCTCTGATATATGAATGCCAAGTGAATTTAAGAAAAAATCGTAATTTTGCCGATAAAAAAATAAAAAAAGCGCCCTTTCAGCTTTAAAAAAAACGTAAAAAAATCGGACAACTGAAAATACATTTTTGAACTACTGGCAGCCGTGGCCTTAAAAGTATCTATGTTTACTTGCTCTGAGAGCAAATTTGTGTTCAGTAATTTCGAAGGCTAAACATTTGAAGCGATTAAAACGTAAGAAAAAAAAAACACTTAACGATACTCGAAAAAATATTCGCTTTTTTCGTCGAACTAACATGCCGTGGAATTACGATGAAAAACATTTTATTTAAAACGACCAAATGGCTTCAATCATGACTTTCACGATCTCTGAAAAGAAGAGCATGAATTGGTTTGTTAGCATAGCAGGGGGTTGTGGTGTGCGGAGCCATATCTTATTATGGAACCTATGACCTGAAATTTTTGTCCAGCACCATGAATGTTATTTGCTATATTGTATATAACCCCAATATAGAAGCCTTTCCTCACTTTCAGAGTATTTTTTTAAGCTTACTGTGGACATTTCAGTATGACAATGTACCAATTCGTACTGTCCGTGTGGGAAAGTCATATTAATGTGCTCGATTGACCCCCTTACTCGCCTAACAACTAAATTATCTTTAAATTAAATTTATAACCTAAGGAAAAATTGTGCTAGGGGCTCTATTCATAGTGTAAACTTGTTGTTAATTTGCATTTAAAATGTAATAAAACTTTATATGTTTGAAATACTTTTGTATTAAATCCACGCTGACTAAACGTTTGTAATCTTTTTAAAATGAGGTATCGGCATCAAATTTTAAGCTTATTCTTAATACAAAAAGAATTATCAAATTTTACTCAAAATCCATTTTATTATAATTATTTCGTGCTTAGTTATGAATTAAAATTTTTCGCTCAAAATACCCGTGTAGAAACTATAGATTTATATACGGTTTTTTTCAAATTCCCCCATTGTACGTCGTTTTCTCCCAAGTTATGTATAACAATGTTATTCTTAGATTTAGGTAGATTCTATGTAATGCTTCCAATATGAGAATATATAAATAAATTTATGCATATTCTCGTACATAGATATTTTTTGGAGATAAAAAATAGTTCTGTTTTTTTTTATTTAAAACCTATTTTTTAAAAAAGCTGTAAGATATAATGTCATAAAATAAAATTTAAATTTAAATTTAAAGTTATATAAGAAAAGTTCATGTAAGACTTTTAACAGCAAGAAATTGTTTAAAAATCGCAACTAATATTGTTGTAAAATTTATGAACCACAGTTAGCAAACATTTTAACTCATAATGCAGTTTATATTTATGCATTTTAAATGCAGGCAAATTATCAGCAGTAGTAGACAAATATTATAGATAATTAGACTTCTTTAATTTATTTTATCAAAATAATTTACGCTTTGCGATTACAGTTGGGAGATAACGAAGGTGTGTCTGCTGTCTGCGAATTATAATAAAGAGAATGATGAAATTTTGCGTCACTTTTTAATGTGAAAATATATAAATGAAATATATGTGTATGACCGCGCAAATAGGAAGGTAAAAAAGGGTAAAAAAAGTAAATTTTACTTTTTTGCAACCTGTAACCAATTATGACAAAAATAAATAAATCAGTCAAGTGCGAGTTAGACTCACACACGTAGGGTTCCGTACTATGTTTAGAACGACTTCAAAAATTCAAGTGGTTAATTTTTTTATGTCTTATGGGGCAGCCTTTAATTTTAAAATTAAAGTCATATTCGCGAAAATTGCTTCAATATCAGAACACCTTTTAAATATTAGTAATTGTTGTTATAGCGGCCATGGAAATACACTTTCTATAAAAATATCAGGAGCCTACCAGTTGCGGTTAAAAAAAAGATAATATACGTAAAAAACATGTCACTGATATAAACATTTTAAGAGTCTACCTATTACGTTTAAAAAAATAAGGTCATTTACGTACAAAACATCTCTCTGTCGGACCAGCCTTTAATTTTATTTTCCTTTCTATGAATAAGTATATCAAGAGTCTACATATTACGATTAAAAAAATTAGCCATGTATAGTGCATGAAAAACACGTCACTGTCAGAACACCCTATAATTTTTAGTAATTGTCACATCGGCCGTGGCAACACATCTTCTGTACAAAATTTTAAGAGTCTACCTATTGCGGCTCAAGAAATAAGGCATAATGCATGAAAATCAAGTCACTTTCATTTTTATTATTTTTTATAGGGGTCATAGTAATACCCCATCTGTGAAAATTTCAAGACTCTACCTATTATGGTTAAAAATTTAGGCCATATTCATTACAATCACGTCACTGTCGGAACACCCTTTAATTTTGACTATTTGTTATAGTGGCCATAGTAATACACCTCCTGTAAAAATTACAAGATTCTAACTATTATCGCTTAAAACTTAGGTCGTATACAAATCACGTCACTATGGGAACACCCTTTTATATTTACGTAAAATTTTTTCATACTTGTTTATAAAACGAACATAGTTTTAATTACTGTCTGCAAATTTAAAGTGTTTGCCTCTTACAGGTCAAAAAATTAAAAACATAATCGTAACACGTCACTTTCGGAACATCCTGTAAGTTTTAATATTTGTTGCTATAGTGGCCACAGTTATATACCTTCTGTGAAAATTTCAAGAGTCTCTCTTTTACGGTTCCAGATATAAAAGGCGCTGACAGACGGACAGATATTTTAGCAAAAACAATGGGGTTACGTTTTGACCCTTTGGGTACGGAACCCTAAAAAACATTTTGATTTGTTTCCGGTACTAAAGTTACACAATCAAAAACATTTTTTCGTCACTTCGGAGGTGGGTCTGGGACCGCCTGCATCTCACACAATTTAACCTCAATGATCGCCTTTTTTGTTTAATTTGCCTATGTCTAATGTGGTTGGATGGTATTTGATTGACTAGTTTTCTTTAAACACATATTTCCAAGTTATTTGAAAATCTTTTTTTTCTGCAGTTTGAATTAACAAATTAATACTTCAGTTGCTAAAGTGATTGTTGAATCATATTTATTATATTTTTCTCTGAGTGTATTTTTGCTTATAAATAGAGCACGTTTGGGAGCTTTTGGAGTTCGTCAAACCCACTTCGCCTGCAAGCTAAGTAACTACCAAGGCGAATTCATAACAGGTAAACTCGAGAGCTCAGCTGACTATTTGTTGTCACCATCTTACAGTGTCAAAATGTACTAACATTTTTTATTTTGACAGCCAAAAATGATTTATACAACAACAAAATATACGTATTTTTATTACAGAGTTGTACTCTTTTTTCGCCGCGAGTCTACCTTGTTTATTGTGCCATGGTAACTACTAGTAAAAAAACATCATGCATATAAATGTTATTAGTAACTTTTTGTGAAGACTGAACTGTATGTACTCTTTTGTCAAACCATATTCTTGTTGTTTTGTGGATTTTTTGTTAGAGTAAAAATTAATGAAGTTGAGTTTGTATAGGTCATACCGTTTGACATATCAAAATGAAATTTAGTATGTGTCTTTAGTATATGGAGATGAAGAGCTGTATAGTTTTTGGGCATAATCGCGAAGGGGCAAGGGGTAGTTTCCTCACCCCCAAATTGTGAACGCTCTACAGGTCAAACCGTATGACATATTAAAACGAAATTTAGTATATGGAGATGAAGAGTTGTGTAAATTTTGGGCATAATCGGGAAGGGCAAGGGGTAGTTTACTTACTCCGAAATTTTGTAAACGCTCTACAGGTCATACCGTATGAGATATCAAATTAAAATTAAGTATGTGCCTTTGGTTTATAGAGATGAAGAAAGTTGGCATCACTTGAAACGACTAAACGTACTATTTGTGCTCAGACTAAATATTTTTAATAAATTTGTGGTATAAACATTATTATTAAAGAAAACAACTTTTTAAATAAACTAAGCAAAGCAAAAAGGTGTTTGGAATTCATAAAATATGTCAAACAAACAACTCGTCGAATTATTGGAAATAAAAATCTTATTGTTTGCGATCAATGTGAAAATGAGATAAAAGAAGAAAGTGATAATTTCATACAATGCGACAAGTGTAAAAAAATTTACCACTCTCAATGTTCTGGTTTAAGCAGGAGAGAACTTGTATCATAAAAAATAAAAAAGAACCTTTTAATTGTCAATTTTGTAAGAATGAAGATAACAACATAAGAGGAGAACTTACAACAATAAAAACAGAATTGGAAAAGTTAAACAAACTTGATAAACTCGATGAGCTGACAGAATCTATTAACTTCATGTCAGCAAAGTTTGATGAAGTGTATAAACAGATGGCAGAAAACAAAAGAAAAATTTGTGAAATTGGAAAAGAAAAGAGAAAGCTAAAAACTGAAATAAAATCGTTAAAATTTTAAATGAAGACTAAAAAATGATTGTATTATTAGTGTTCTAAAAGTTGCAGATGAAAAAATGAGTGCTTTCGAAGCCATAGCTAAAATTTCTAATGACATTGGTGAAAAATTGGAAAATAATACTGTTGAAGATGCTTATTTTTTTAAAAACAAAAATAGAAACAATGAAAATAAAACTGTTGTAGTGAAGTTCACTTCTAAAATGCATAAAGAAAATGAAAATACGAAAAAGATTTTTATTAACCATTTCATTAGTAAAGAAACTATGCACCTTTATAATTATGCCAAATCGTTAAAATCGATAGGTTATAAATATATTTTTATAAAGATGACACGTTTAACCAACAACTGATTCGTGATGAGGATGAAGTTGATAAAATGCTATTGAGTGGAACAACTAATAAACAGTGGGTTAGGAGATCTTTGATTCATCCAAGCCAAGTTGAAGCTGGAGGTTTTGGTGATATTGGCGGTGAAGATACAGAAGGTGCAACATACACGTCCCCTTCTTAAATTTATTGTTTTTCTTTTAAGTACATATAAGATTAAAGCTAAAATTTTAATTTTTCAATATTAAACAATCAATATTTCAATAATTTTTCAAATTTTCAAAAATATATCAATTGTTTGAATTTTAATTATTTAAATGTTATCAGTTTTAATATCAGGAGCATTGCATCTATTGATAAGTTCAACAATTTTAAATGAATCTTATCTCAATTTTCAAAATTACCTCACGTAATAGCACTACAAGAAACTTGGTTCAAAAATGACATTGCCCAAATATATACAATCCCTGAATTTACCTTCATTCATTGTTGTAGAGAAGATGAATATGGCGGTACGTCAATATATATAAATAAAGAAATTGATTTTACTGTTAAAATTTGTAAAAGTGAAAACTTTGTTGAAATTTTAGCTATAACCTTGCTAAATTTCAAGGTTAGATCAAAGCCCTTACAAATTGTCTCATATTACCGTTCACAAAAGTGTAATGATCTAGTATTTTTTAATTCTCTTGATAATTTACTAAATGAATTAGCTCAAAATCCATTAATAATAGTAGGTGACTCAAATGTCGATCTTTTCAAAAGTGGTTCCAGTACAGAATTAACTTCTATTTTTCATAATTACGATTGTCACAATGCTCACACTTTAATAACAAGACCTCGAAGCAAAACTTGTATAGATCACATATTTAGTAATTTATCCGATTCACTTATCGTCGATTCAGTGGAATGCACCCTTTTCGATAATAATTATTTTATGAAAAGCAATTTTAAATGCAAAGAAAATATAGAGATTTCTAGAACTTACTGTGATTATTTACAAAGTGCATTACCAATTAATTTCTCGCCAACTAATGTATCAGTCTTGACAAGTTCCCTTATATCTACCATTGAATCAGCTGTTAATCACTCTACTGTGATAACAAATATTAAAAACCCGTTAAACTTTGAAATAACCCGATGGGTTAACAAAAATCTTCAAGGGTTAATATTATATAAACATAAATTATTAATGAAAAGGCGTAGATCGAAAAATAGAGAAAAATATGATGATGACTTGAAAAGAATAAGTAAAGTTATAAAACTAGCAGTTAAAAAATGTAAAGATAACTACTATACCGAAAATTTATCTAGAATTGGAAATTATAACAAAAAATGTTGGAAATTTATAAATAATACACTTGGTCAAACAAAAGAAAATGTTGTCAAGCTCAATGATAGGAATGGAGAAAACGTATTAGATGATCGGACAAAATCAGACTTTTTAAACAATTATTTCATTTCAGTAGTGAAAGAACTTAAACAAAAAATTAATACATTGCCAAGTGATTCTATTAACTCATTGAGGACGCTTAATATTTCTTATATACTTTGATATAATAATATCTATATGCTAAGAATATTTCTTCCACAAAAACAAAAATCAAACAAAAAAAAAAACAACAAAAAACAATTTCAAAAACAACAAAAACTTTTCAAGATCACTTTCTAATTTAAGATTGCGATTAAGAACAATTAACAAATTTCACGTCATCGCTTTATCTTAAATGAGATAACTGTAAATGATATACGTAACATTATTTTCAACATGGAATCAAATAAAACACCAGGTTTTAACAATATATCTGTAAAATTTGTGAAAGAATGTCTTGAGGTACTTTTACCTATATTAGTTGATATATTTAATAAAATGATTTAAACCTCAGAATACCCCGACATTTTAAAAATTCATAAAATAGTTCCCATTCCAAAAACAACCAATGCGTCCACTTTAGACAAATACCGACCCAGTGCTTACTATCGACAATAGATAAAATTTTTGAAAAAATGCTTTATGGTAAACTTCTGATATATTTAGAATCAAATAATATGTTGTACAAATATCAGTTTGGTTTTAGAAAAGGTGTTAGTACACAAGATGCTGTCTTAAACGTGGTACGTTATGCTTGTAAAGGTTTAGATGATGGATTCAGTGGAGTTACTGGAATATTCTTTGATTTTTCTAATGCATTTGATCTTGTGGATCATGATATAATGCTAAAAGTTAAAATACTACGGTATTCAAGGTCGCGAGCTTATGTTATTTAAAAACTATTTCATTAACAGGAAACAGTTTGTACAAATTAATAATTACAAAAGTTTTATTGGTAATGTCGGATATGGTGTTCCACAGGGAAGTGGATTAGGCCCTTTACTATTTTCAATTTATTTAAATGATCTAAATAATATACATAGATCTAACGGGTCAATTATTTATGTTTGCTGATGACATCTGCTCGTTCTATCCATTTAATTTTGACTTAGTTTTGAAAACACAAATTGAAAGAGATGCTGCTTTATTAATGGAATTTGTTCGCTTGAATAGATTATTACTTAATACGGAAAAAATAAAATTAGTTGGATTTAGACCTCGTGCAGCAAATGCTAATAGCAACTTTTTTGTGTATATTGATGGCAACCCCATTTATGAATCAAACTCAGTTATATACTTAGGAATTACGTTACAAAGTAACCTATCTTGGGATTGCCATATTAACAATGTCAAAAACTTAAAAATAAATTATCGGAAAGATCAAAATTGATGATCTACAATGCATTAATTGAATCGCATCTGAATTATCTTGTTTGAATTTATGCTTTTAATATAAACAATGTATCTCTAAAATCTCTACAACGTTGTCAAAATAGAGCATTAAAAATCGCTTTCAATTTACCAAGAACATTTTTAACACTGTTGTTGTATAAAAATATATGTGAAAATAACTTGCCAATTAATGGCTTATATACATATCAGGTTCTACTGTATGTTTTTAAAAGCCTACACAACATAAGTGATCACACAATTCCATTTCTTCAAAACCAAGCACATTTTTATACAAGAAATTCTTAAAATTTAAGAATCCCAAGATGTAGACTGAAAGAAACTAAACAAAGAATTGACTATATGGGTGGTAATCTTTATAACAATTTACCCTCACAAATAACTAAAAAATGAAAAAAAAGATAGATTTTTGAATAATTCCATAGAAACGCTTTTGTAATTGTTAAATAATATACTTATTATAATATTTATTATTTTTATGGTTATTTTAATTGTACGTCAAGTAAAATAGTTGCCAACTTGCCTCTAAAATGCTTTTTAGGCGCAGAGGCCAAATTATTTCCATGTAAAATATTCTTATTGTACAATTATCGTAAATAAAAAAAAAACAAAAATAGAGCTGTATAAATTTTGGGAATCATCGGGAAGGGGCAATGGGTAGTTTACTTAGCACCCCAATCCAAAAATAATTAATTTTTCGATTCAAATATACTTTGAACTTGTATGCTTTATGTAATAATGTATGGAAAAGTTAAGTGTACCCCACTCCAGTTTTTTTGTGAATAAATTTGATAAACAAAATGTATTGTGTATATTTTTATACTTCTTGTTATTTCCGATATGGTAATACACAGTCTTTGCATACTTCTTTCTAGTATCTGTCTATAAAGGTACAAAAGATAAGACTGTATACATCAAATTACATGATCTATAAGGACAACCTAAAATTTATTATTTAAAATTTAACATTTGTTGTTATAGCGGAATTGGTAATACATACATATATGTATATTTCGTGTAATTTTCAAGTGTTTGTATATAACTAGTATAAAGAATGTCCCAAATAAGTCAAATTACATAACATATGAGTACGCTATTTAATTTTCAAGTTTGTATTACTTTAAGCATAACATATCAAATGAATATTAAATAAGGAAATCGTTTCAGAAATGACGAATTTCTGAGGTCACAAACAAAAAATACCATAATACAATTGGTTTTCTCCTTTTTTGAAGTCGTTGACTGACTTCATTTTGCATAACGCGTTCTGGTTTATTTTAAATCTATGCAGGTATTTTGCAAAATTTCCATGTCCACTAAGCATTTGGGAAAGATAGAAATTTAATTATGCAAGTTTCCTACTTACCCATTAATTTATATTGGGGATAAGTTGATCTGCCATTTTCATCACTATCCGAACGACTTTGCAACCGTTAAAGTGTTTTCTTTTTGAGTTCTTTTTTTAATATTTAGAAAAGGTACTTCATGAAATCCTAGTACGGAATTACGTGGATAATAAATCTCTTATCTTTCCTTTTTTTTATCTATAGGAGGTATACCACTTAGAACCAAAGCCGCTGCTGTTGATATTGTTCAGTAAGTTGCTATTGTAAGTATGATACATGCACTGTGCAGTTTTTCCAATATTCTGCGCAACTTTTTACTATGTTTGACGGGCTGTTATATTACAGGAGTAGCATAAACCACTTCGGCATAAGCTTCCTTGTTGTTTAACCTGAGCTCTTTATTATTCTAGTAAGTTTTGCTGCTGTTCTCATCGTCTCGTCAGACACTTTCTTGATGTGTTCTTCAAATGATAGTTTACTATCAAGAAACACACCTAGATATTTCAAGCTCCTACTCATGGTTATCTGATAGCCGGCACTCGGTTTATATAAGTCAACGTCATCAGCGAATCCTACTAGCTTCGCTCCGTCTATAAACGATAGGTTTAACAGACCATCATACATTAAGTTCCATAGAAATGGGCCTAATATGGAACTCTGGACAACGCTAGGTTAAACAGACCATCATGCATTAAGTTCCAGAGAAATTGACCTAATGTGGAATCCTTGGCAGCGGTTGGTTTAACAGACCATTATAGATTAAGTTCCAGATATATGGGCCTTATATGGAACCCTGGGGTACACCTGCGTATATTTTGTACTGCTTTGGGCCTTCATCCCTTTCATATTCCAGAAAACGGTCTTAAAGATAGCTCTCTATCATTCTGATACTATAGTTTGACAATCCTCGTTCTCTTATGGATCTTCGAATTCCTTTCCAATCTGCTGTATTAAAGGCATTCTTTATATTCAACATAACAATAGTGCAGTATCGCATTTGTAACATAGATTCTTTAGCTGCATTTACTAACTCGTTTATTGCATCGACTGTTGGTTGGATAATTGGTGAAAAGCTACCGGAGTTATTTAATTCTATATCTTCCCAATATCAGTTTTTCTAGTAGTTTTCCACAAGTATCCAATAAGCACAGATGCTTGTAACAAGGTGGATTGTTGACAGGTTTATCTCTTTTACGTAGCAAGACTAAGTATCGCTTTTTCCATTTGTTTGGGAAAATCTCCTGCTTCAATCAAAGGTTGAAGACTTTTGCCAATATGTCTGGCCATATTTCGCCTACAATATTGAGTATAAAATTGGGTGCTCCATCTGCTTCAGGTGTCTCTCGAGTCTTGAGACTACGGCATGCTGTTATGACTTCGGGTATTTAGAAGGATTCAGTTACGGTGATAGAGTATTCACAAAACTATTCTTTCTTCCACTGAGGGAAATAACATGCTGACAATAGTATATACCCATTCGGGATTTGTAATACCCGTGTGGTTACCAACTTTTTTTATTATGATTTTATATGGAAGTTCCAATGGAATGGTTTTTAATTCCATACATCAAAAGTTCCCATGATTTGCTTTTCGATTCTCTAATGGCGTTTCTCAGATGTTTTCGGGATTTTCTGTAACTTGTAATTGCTCCCAATTCAACCTTACTTCTAGTAAATATTCGCTCTAAGGGCCGCAATTTTCTCATTCCTCCAATAACCTTAGCTTAGGATAAGCAGACAGCCACATACAAAGAAAGACGGCACACTTGGGTGCAAGATATTGTTCCCTTTGTGTTACCTGCATAGTTTAAGAAATAGGAAGAGAGTGAAGATGGAGAGTGAGTGACAGTAAGATAGACTAAGACTAGGGAGGAGAGAAAAGTAGCCGTAAAGGCTGTATTGGTCGAGCAATGCAGTTCATCAGCAACATAGTTGCCTGGTTATAGCAATTTCATCATATATGACTCACGTATATTTCTCACCTTAAACTTACTAGTATCATCTTTTTTGATGAAGTGTGAGATAGAAATCCCTAATGCCTATCATGGTTTTCTCAACAACTTTTTTAACTTTTACCTCTGTACCAAGAATGTTCTTAATGTAATCTTTTAGCTTTTTAGTCTGCCCATCTCCACTAATCAGCTGGACAAAAACAATAACATTAAATTCAGCTTCAAAAGAGTTAAATTGCCGCACTGCATTTTTGTCAAGACATTAGAAAGAAAGGAGAGAAAATTATAATCAGTTGGCCTATCACTCACACCTGGTAAATTCAATTCGCGTTGCTTGAAACAAAATTTTTTGTTATAAATAGATACATGCGTACATACATGCATACATCAATACATACATACTTTATGTGCCTGAAAGAGGCTAAGACGGTAGTGCACATTATGTGTGAATGTCCAGCACTGGCTAGCATAAGGCTTAGAACCACGGACAAACATATTTTAAATGTGAATGCCATGGAGATCTAAGCCTTAGACAAATACTGGCAATTGGAAATCTTTTTGATGAGGAAAATTGTCGAAAGTTACCAGTTGCTAGTCTGAAATCTTGCAGTCGAAAGTAAAATCCATTATGAGCATGAGGACGGAAGGGGGTCAAATGTGGACCCACATCTATAAAAAATGTGCTTGCATATATCTCTACATTATTTCTTTTAGTTTGGGAAATAATAGATATTTTTTTTTTATTTTTGGCCGACCTTAACTTTATTCTTTTATAGTGATGGGCTCATTTATGGCCGGATTGCTTTATTAAGATATTTTTATGATATGCATTCTTTACCTTTTTTATATAATATGTATATTATAATAAGACGTACCTCAGTATGGTGGTTCAAAGATAGGATATTTTTTCGCATAAAAATATCTCATTACGAAAAAAGAGGGAGAACAAATAGTGAAAGTACGCACTTTTTCCGGTTCAATGATACTGCAAACTTGGCAGCAACTTTTATTTTTATCAGCGGGCAATTTAAAACGCTATTTACAGCACTCTACAATAATTTTAGAATTTTACGTCTATCTGTTTGATTTTATTTTCCGTTCCCATCACGTAAAAACTACTGGACGGATTTTAACAAATTGTGAGGAGGTACCTTAGCATCCTTACTTCAATATAGGATAATCTTTTCCCGCAAAAATATCTCATTTCTAAGAGAAAGTGGAGAAAAAGCAGTGAAAGTTCGCAATTTCCGGTTTAAAACTAGGATATTTTAAACACGTTTCCGCACTTTTTATTTGTGAAAATGAGATATTTTAAACAAAATTGCGCAGCAGATGGCGCCAATTGAATAAAATTTGTATTTTTACTTTGTGAAATTACATTGTTATTAAAATATTTTAAACACCTCTTACCGAGCTTTACAATAATTTTGAAAATTTTTTATAAATTTTAGAATTTCATCCAGGAATGGGTACCTTTATATAAAGTAAATACATAAACCATAACTAAAACACTATAAAAGTAAGAGGGCTACAATTGGTGTGGAATACTTTCAAAGCAAAACCAAACAAAATATTGTCAGGACGCCCACGACGTGGCGGGCACAGCTAGTATACATGCATACATACATACATACACACATATGTATGTATGGATATGCATAAAAGTTTAAATTATTTCTTACTTTAAAATAGAAACCGATTATTTGACGCCTGAAATCCACTGGGACAAGGAGATTACTACAATCATTCCAATAAAAGATGATTGGAAACCTCTGGATAATCTAACTGGGGATATTGGGGTATATACAGATGGATCAAAGAAGGGTAATGGTACAGGAAGTGGAGTATTCTGCGAGAAGTTAGGCATAAGATACAGTTCTAGATTGGATAACCTATGTATCATATTTCAAGCCGAAATTATTGCGGTGTCTGAAGCTGCTAGGTTACTTTCTACGAGGCCGATATTCTCAAGCAATATCACTATTTACATAGGCTTTAAAAGCACTCGGAAGATCGAAGGTAGTCAGCCGTTGTCGCAGAGAGCTACAGGTTCTCAACGAACAACACACACTAAAACTGTGCTGGGTACCCGGTCATTACAATATCGTAGGAAATAAAGCTGCAGACGAGTTGGTACGAGGTGGAGCTGATTTGGTCTCGATTCAATATATGGGAGGATAAGGGAACAATTTGGACGTGATGCCCACACAATGTGGAATAATTCATTGAGATGCACATAGACGAAATTCTTGCTGGGGGGAAAGGGTAATGGGGAAATGGATAAGCTGTTACGTATGAGTAAGTCTGAACTGAGAATGTATGTAGGTATTATAACAGGACATAATGATCTCAGATATTTCTTGAAAAAGATTCGATTTTGCGATGATGATATCTGCAGATGGTATGGCGAAGAATAGGAAAACACATTCCACTATCTTTGCCAATGCCCTGAACTATCTCACAGTCGTAATAAATGTTCTGGCTCTTTTTTCGTTAAGAATATGAAGGACTTGAGGGGTGCTGAAGCTATGCTAATTGTTAAATTTACCAAGCTTACCGGCCTACTTAGAGAGATTGATTAGAACACAGCTATGGACACCGGAGAATATCAGAGGTGTCACTATGAATCAATAATGGTCTTGTGAATCTACACATAAATAATTATGTGTGATCCTCTCTAACCTAACCTAACCTAACCTACTTTAAAATCGTTTTGACTTCCGGGGATACATACATAATTTAAACGTAATTATTTTCAGATCATTTTTATTCTTATTTATTTTTACCATGGCAGAATAATACAGTATTCTTTTGCCATGAATTTTACCTTTTAAATGTAGTAAATACGTAAAAAAAAAATTTATATATCTAAAAATAATCGCCTACTGATATGGGACTTTTACCATAGAAGGTACAGCATTAATTTTTGTTACGTAGACTTTTTTTGCATACAAATTTAACAAGTTGAATCAATCCTAAAAATAAATTATTTATGTTCGAATATTTTAAAATAGATTTGAATTGGTAATTGAAGTTGATCTACTTTTTTCCTAAGAAATAAAAATAGTTTTATAAAATGATTTTCAGAAAAAGACCGTTACCAAATCACTTGCAAAAAATGCAAATGATGCTATGGCCAAATTGGCTTCAAATACAATATTAGAAAAAAAAAAGAAATTTTGCTGCTAAAATTACTAAACTTGAATTTATGAATTTGAAATTTGGTACTTAAAAATAAGCATTTTTATACTTATTTATTGAAAATATTTATGTATGTATGAAATACAAACGAGTATATACGGGTACAGATGAAATTTAAAGTGAAGCTTAAGTTCGCTTTATTCTTTCTAAGAAACAATAATTTATTATTCTTTCTGAGAAATATGAATATTATGTATATATGTATGTATATAATTATGTATGTATATATGTATAATACTAGTGATACCCGGTGTTCTTCGGTACCCCCAACGTCAAAAATAAAATTGACATTGGTAACTAAAAGTATTGTTGTCTTTAACTTGAAGAAATAAGGTATTCTCAGCGTATAAAAATCTCAATACTCGACTTAGATTACGAAAGACTTCGAGCGATAGATATGATGACAAAAAAGCAGTAAATAAACCAATATGTTATGGCGTTTTAGATTTAGATTACTAAATCGAGATAATCAACTTCATATAAAGGGCCAGTGTTTTACTTTTTCCAAAGTAAAAAGGTTCTGACAATGGATTTTAGCAGAAGAGACCAAAACAAAAATACATTAGGATGGAACGTTGGTATATGACCAAAAATACTTTTTTGTATTACCCGTTCTAATAGTAATAAAAATTCGTGTTTTTATGGGAGAAATTAATTATTCTATTCTGATAGAACCACATCTTGAGGCGCCGCAGTAGTCTTGAACACATTTCTTTGTCTTTACATCTTATGGCGTTTTCTTTTCTGAAAAAAATATATTGCCTTATTAATAGGTAATACTTTTTATGGATCACCCAGCCCTTGAAAAATGTTTCCTTTTTTAACCAACTTCAAAAAAAGAAGGAGGTTATCAATTGGTCTGTGTGTTGCTTTTTTTCATTTCTGAACCGATTTTAAAAATTTTGCACTATTAGAAAGGTTATGGCTACTGATTGGTCCCATTTTAAAAGAAGTTCAAAATTTTAAAAATTAAAGAGTGTCCCCATACAACATACATGTTGTTTACGTGTATTATGAACTTTATAGGTCACCAATTTAAAATTAAAAAGTGCGTATCACTGTAGCTCCCAATAACAAAAAGTAATTAAAAAATAAAATTAAAAATTAAAGGGTGACCCCATAGTTGACTTAATTTCACCTTTATTCTCCTATCTTTTGAACCGTTATAGACAATCACTTGAAAGTTGCACAGAATGTTCGCTACGATGTCTGTTATAATAAGTATAAATATTTAAAATTAGAAATTGAAGGGTGTCCCATTAGTTGGTTTATTTTGATATATATATGGCCAAACTTTTGAACCGTTATAGACAGACAGTTGAAATTTACAAAGAAATTGTATTGCAAAGTCCGCTAAAATAACAAGTGTAAAATATGAATTTGGAAATTAAAGGGTGTCCCAATAGTTATTGTAAAAGTAATATATATGGCCAAACTTTTCAACTGTTATAGATAGACAGTTGAAATTTACAAAGAACCTATATTGCTTAGTCCGCTATTACAACAAGTATAAAATTTGGATCTATAAATTAAAGGTTGTCCCCATTATTGATGTAATTTGACCATTATGTCCTCATCTTTGGAACCGTTATAAATGAACACTTGAGAAATAGACAGAATGTTCACTACTATGTCTGGTAAAACAAAAAGTATAAATATTTAAAATTGGAAATTAAAGGGTGTCCCAATAGTTTATGTAATTTGATGTATATTGATACAAAGTTAAAATTTAAAAAGAATCTGTATGAAAAAGTCCTCTTTAAAAAGTATTTATATTAAAATTTGAATTTAAAGGGTGGCCCAATTGGTGACGTCATTTGATATCTTTTAAACTGTTATTGATAAATACTTAACAATTAGACAGAATGTCCATTACTATATCTGTTATAATAAGTATAAATATTTGAAATTATAAATTACAGGGTGTCGCAATAGTTTATGTAATTTGATGTATATGACTAAACTTTTAAACCGTTGCAGACAGACGGTTGAAATTTACAATGAACCTGTATTGCTACGACCGCTATAACTAGTATAAAATTTGAATCAGGAAATTACAGGGTGTCCAAATAAAGAAACATGATTTTAAGTTTGTCTGTTTTGAAGTCGTTTTTTTGCAAGAATTATATGATATCGAAAGAACACAAAAGCAACCTGATTTTACATTTAACATTTATGCCTATGTGCCGTATAAAATAAAATATTTATTCACATTAAAATTTTAATTCAAAATAAAATTATTGCTTTCCATATAAAAAAAAATATTTATAAAATATTGAATAAAAGTTGAGTGTAGAAAATATAGCATATTTACCTGGTTTTGGTGCGATATATTTAGAATTGAACATAATGTTTATTCACACTCTGATATTTTTTGTAGAAAAGAACACGAAAATTTAATAAGTGTAAAATATATGCAACATTTTTGTCAGAAAAGAAAACGCCATTATATATGTAGTTATATTTTTCAATTTATTTGTGGTTTTTAATAGCTGTGTTTCTTTACTCAACTTTGGGATCCCGCGGGAAACGGGCTTGAGAAACGGGAATTCCTGCCCGAGAATTCCCGGGAAAAGCTATACACAATTTCCCGATAAAATTTTTGCTAATTCCCGGGAAACGGGAAATTTAAAATCACGGTTTTCGGTTTTTATTTTTAATAAGCATTTCTTTTGCTACCAAACAAATAGTTGATCGTAATTGTAATATTTCTAGAAACTTACAAATAAGCTATATGTACATCGTACAAGACAAAGTGTAAAACTATTTTAAAAAAGTCCTCAAAGAGTCGCAAAAAGTCACGTTTAATTCAAGATGTAAAAACAAGATAAGTATGGTTGAAATGATTTGAATGATTTGTTTCTTAAATCGAAGAACGCATTAATAAAACTCTGATAGATTCCAATTGCACAGAGTTGTGGGTTGAAGAATATGTTCAGATTTTAGACAATTTAGTGCCCGTTTTAAGTCCCATTAAAGTTGCAGTAGAGGCCTTAAGCCGCAGATGTTATTATTTAGACCCTCTACGAGCAGCTTTTGGCTATTAATTTGACTCTTTCAAAAACGATGGTTGAAAAGAAAAATAAATGAACGAAGGGATGATAAAACGTTTGCGATACTTCAGTATTTAAAATGTGGTAAAATTACTAATGTGCCAAAAAATATCAAAAATTTATTTAGCACAATTGTTCAACAGATTATTGAAGCCACTCGAATCTGTAGAACCGTCAGCTAGCAGTTGTGTTGTTAACTTAATGGAACCAACCTTCAAAGAGAGACTTTCGCAACAAAATAAGGATAATAATGTCCAGTGATTTGTTAAACGCACTAACAGTTCTAAAATCATATGTTGAAAAAAAATAACTATTGAAAAAATTCTGCACCTGTATTTAAATAGAGAAAGTAGAAGGGTTCTTTTTAGGTCAAAAGTAATCTATATTTCTGTACTCTGAAATATTATACTAGCCTCCTTATGCATATTTTCTTGCTTTTCTAAATACAGTGAGTTAGATATAGTGAGTTAGACACCTTTAGGAGTTCAAAAAGCAATAAATCCTAAAGATGTAGTTTAACGGTAAAAATATTTTGGTTACGTAATAACACATAGACCACTTTAATTTTTTAATTAAATTTTTTAATTCGATTAATTCATCGAATTTATCCAGGCAAAGCCATAGGGGGATTTACCCACTTTAGTTCCAGGCTAGCCAAATAACAAGTTGGGGAATAAGAAATCCATTATTTTTTTGGTAGATGGCTGCATTAGTCGATATTTCGTAAATTATCAGTTACAGGGTTTAAAAAATAGAAGTCAACAAAGAGAAAACTCGCTACATTTTACAGGTTTTATTGATTAAGGCGAAAATGCAAGCCACAATATTGTCGTATTTTACCCATTTCTCACCTCCAGTCACCATCCGTTTAAGAAATAGGTCGTTTTGATTCGGTTTGCCAAGGCTTTGCTGAATTTTAGAAAATTCCATTCATTCCGTTTTTTGGTATTCTTTAAGAGACACCCAAACATCGAGCTTCTTTTTGAATCCAAATGGTTAAAACTCTTTTATGATCCATATTTAGCTCCAGGCGATGCTATGACTACTAACATGCCAATCAATTTCGATTATTTCTGTGATTTTATCAACATTTTTAATGACGGGCCGCCTGTGCGAGGTGCAACAACAAAAGTATCTGAACTGAATCCAAAAAACAATTTCAGCCGCCTGGCTTGCTTTTTCGCATTTGTCGGTAAAATGTACCGAATTTTCTCTTTGTTGACTTTTAATATTCCACCCTGTAACTCACAACTGAATGGACCAAACAAAAAAACAGTAAAAGAATTTTTTTTAGTGTGAAACGTCACCTTGACAACGAACATAAATTTGAAATTGTTAAATCGATACTTTACGAGATATCGATTTATCTACCAATAAATAATGGATTACCTTTTCCCCAACCAATATTTAAAATAAGAAATTAAAGAGTGTTGTGTTTGGTGTTGTTATTTCATGGTTATAGAAGACCTCATCCATTAACCCTTACAGACAGATACTTCACGTTTACACTGAGTGCAATAACCAAAATTTAAATGGCGTCGGCATAGGTGAAGACGCTTAAAATTTACAGTCTATACAATACAATGGCAATACAATAAAAGGTAAATAACACATAAAACTAACAACGAAATATTGTTAATATTTTATTTATTTTTTAAACTTATTTCTTTTAAATATAAAGTTCAGATTTAATGCCCATCTGTTTGTTTTTTGCAGTAAATTTTAGTTTTTGTGAAAAAAAAAAATAAATTAGTCAAGTGCGAGTTACACTCACACACGTAGGGTTCCGTACTATGTTCAGTATAATTTAAAAATTCCAGTTGTTTATTTCTTTACGTCTTATGAGACACCCTTAAATTTTAAAATTAAAGTAATATTCGCGAAAATTGCATCATAATTAGAACACCCTTTAAATTTTAATATGTAATTGATTTTATAACGGCCATGGTAATACACTTTCTATTAAAATATCAGGAGCCTACCTATTGCGGTTAAAAAAATAAGGTAATATTCGTGAAAAACACGTTACTAATGGACACAGTTCAATTTTAAGTATTTGTTATAGCGGCCGAAGTAACACATCTACTGTAAACATTTCAAGAGGGTATCTATTACGGTTTATAAAATCTTGTCACTGTTGGAACACCCTTTAATTTTATTATTCATTATAGTGGCCATGGCAACTTCCTTTCTATAAATATATTAAGAGTCTACTTATTGCGATAAAAAAATAAGACACTATAAGTGAAAAACATGTCACTGTCGAAACACCCTTTAATTTTTAGTAATTGTCATATCGGCCGTGGCAACACATCTTCTGTACAAAATTTCAAGAGTCTACCTGTTACGGTTCAAGAAATAAGGCTTTATACATGCAAATCACGTCACTGGCGGTAAACCCTTTAATTTTTATTATTTGTTATAGTGAACATAGTTATACACCTCCTGTAAAAATTTCAAGATTCCACCTATTCATTCAAAACTTAGGATATATACATGCAAATCACGTCACTATTTGAACACCTTTTAATATTTAAGTTCAATTTTACAATAATTACAATCTGCAAATTGTAAGTGGTTTCCTCTTACAGCGCCAAAAAAAGACATAAACGTAAATAACACGTCACTTTTGGAACACCCTATGTTTTAGTATTTTTTGCTATTGTGGCCGCAGTAATACACTTTTGGTAAAATTTTCAAGAGTCTACCTATTATGGTTCAAAACTAAGGCCTTACACATACAAAGCACACCACTATCGAAACACCCTTTAATTTTTAGGTTTATAGTTTTAGACTTGTTTATATAGCGAACTAATTTTAATTTAGTGCTTACATACTTTTAGTGTATGCCTCCTACAGCTCAAGAAATAAACACATATTTGTGAATAACACCTCTCTATCGGAAAACCTCATAAATTTTAATATTTTTTGCTATAGCGGCCAAAATTATACACCTTCTGTAAAAATTTCAAGATTCTACCTATTATGATTCAAAACTTAGGCCTTATAAATCAAAATAACACCACTATCGGAACACCCTTTAATTTTTAGGTTTATTTTTTACACTTGTATATACGTTTTTATTACAGTTTGTAAATTTTTAGTGTATGCCTCCTACAGTTCAAGAAATTAACACATATTCGTGAACAACACCTCTCTATCGCAACACCCTATAAGTTTTAATTTTTGTTGTTATAGCGGTCACAGTTATATACTTTCTGTGAAAATTTCAAGAGTCTACCTATTATGGTTCAAAACTTATGCCTTATATATGCATTTCACACCACTATCGGAACACCCTTTAATTTTTAGTTTTATTTTTTTATATTTGTTTATATAGTGAACTAAGTTTTAATAACTGTGTGTAAATTTCAAGTGTATTCCTTCTACAGTTCAAGAAATAAACACATTTTCGTAAATAACACCTCTCTATTGGAACACCCTATAAGTTTTAGTATTTGTTGCTATAGCGGCAACAACTATACATCATCTGTGAAAATTTCAAGAGTCTACCTATTAAGGTTCCAGAGATAAAAGGCGCTGACAGACGGACAGACATTGTAGCGAAAACAATAGGGTTTCGTTTTTACACTTTGTGTACGGAACCCTAAAAAAATCAGTCAAGTGCCAGTCAGACTCACACACGTAGGGTTCCGTACTTTTTAAAATTATTTTTTATACTAGAGTAGTACGAAATAAAATAAATTTTTTGATTTTTCGATACCCTAGTCCTGTTTTTTCAAAATTTTCAGTAAATTATTTCTCGTAGTTAGGATTTAAATATCCAATAAAATCTTATTTTCGGAGGTTACAAATAAAAATGTGTGTTCCGTTAAATTTCACTCTAATAAAACTCATCCTCTGATAAGATTTCATGGTCGGATCCTAACTTTTTTTGGTGCTCAGTGTTATTTGCTGCAGTGTTATTTACTCTTGGGTAATAATTTACTTTTTATTAAGAAACACCAATTTTGAAGAAATTTGTTTGTAGCTTTTTGTACTTCACTGTAGGAATTGCATTTTATGCATTTTATAAAAACAGTTAAGTCTCTTTTTACTACAAGAAACTGTATAACATAATTATTCCGAACTCATACGGATGTTTTTATTTGGTTTTTTACAGAACTGCTTGTGGTTAAATTGTTTACAAATATTTACTTTTATATAATTTGGAAAGTATCTATTGGATTGACGGTCTAAAGAAAAATTGTCACGTTTTAATACAGGAGATAACAAGTGCCTTAAAAATAACTTAAGAACATGTGAAACTTACGTTGAAAACACGCGTTTAAAAAACTGAACATTTGTTGTAGCGACAATCTTAGGTAATTTATTTATTTATACTGCAGTGAATCTTGGAAAAAAATTTAAAATTTAACCATTTTAAATTTAATTTAAATATCACTATTTATCTATACATATACATAATAAAATAGACATTTCCTGTCTGTCTGTCCTTCTTTTTTGTGTTCGCATCACGTAAAAAATACTAGATGGATTTTAACAAAATTTTGCAAAAAGGTACCTTAGTACCCTGATTCCAATATACGATACTGTTTTCCAAGAGAAATTGGAGAAAAAGCAGTGAAAGCACGTCGACTTTTTTTTTACCGATTTAAAGATACAGCATACTTAAAGGCATCTATTAGTTTTGAAAGCAGTATATTTTAAGCAATATTGTGCAACAGATTGCGCTGTTTTAAAATAATGAGTAACTCATTTCCTGTCTGTCTATTACAGGGCTTTACGATAATTTTTTATATAAATTTTAGAATTTTATCCAGGGATGGGTACCTTTATATAAAGTAAATACGTAAGAGTCTTAAAATTTGATGTAGATTACTTTTAAAGCAAAGTCGTACAAAATATTGTCGGAACGCACACAACGTGTGTGGGCCAACTAGTAATAAATAAAAGACTAAACTAAACTTATCCTTAAGTGGAGTGCAAAAATTGATTTTTGGGTTTGGACAAAATTCTGTTAACGCTTTTAATCCTTGGAACACAAGCATGGGTAGTCGTTTTTTAAAAAAAAAGTTATTTTTGAACTTTCTTCGCAACGGCTTTTGTTGTAACATAATCCTAATACTAGAGTATTTAAACCCAAAATCAGAAACCGTTATCACGCGTTTTTGATGTAAAGACGGTTTCTGTTTCGGTTTTTTTAATGCTCGGCTTCTGATGTTATTTTTTCGCTATATGCTCATTTTCTGTTATGTTGGTATACCAAAACGGGATATACGGCGTGCATACAAATTTAGTTTCTGAAGCATAAACCGGCGTTAGTACCCTCAAAACTGAACTTTAGAGTGGCTCTTATTCATTTTTGAAAGCTTGTTAATACGTATACTCTTCATAACGCGCTGATTAAATATGCGAAAAAATATTTTTTTTTTCATTTCCTTCATTTTATGGTTTAATGGCTAAAAAAACTGACTCAGGTCTACAATATTGTGAAACATTTTTGATACTTAAACCCTAAGGTCCATGATTCACTACCATATTCAGTCGTACGATTTTTAAAAATTGCATTTGTGCTCAAAGAGTAAGACTTTTTGGCAGATCTGTACGATTTTGAAAAAATTCATAAAATAGTATTTAAAAAAAATTAAAAACATTACTTTTCTTTTAGTTTTTAATTTCTATAAATTTAAAGTCGTTACTATGTTTTTTGTTTAGAAATTATGGACTTAATAAACTTTTCATTTGGTTTATTAAATTTTGAAATAAAAAGAATCTGGGTTTTTATTCGAAAAATTTAAAAAAATTCCACTGGCGATCTGGGTAAGCACCAGTGAAATACCTATATGCTATATGGATATGCTTTACCAATAGTAATCTGTTTACTATACTATATTACTATATAATAATAAATTAAAAAAAAAGGAATTATGAGTTATGAGAAATAAATAATATTATTTAAAAATTCCAAATATAATTTTTTAAAATAATAATTTTATGATTATAGTTCAATTATTTGGTAAAAACGTGAGTTTTTGGCAAAGCTTGAATATTTAAGCGAACGTTTACATTATGGATAATTGTAAGTTTTTTTTTCGGTTTTTAATGAATTTCAAATTTTGTGATCGAGATTTATAGTTTCTTCGTAAAATGTAGAAGAAAATAGTGAAATTTCGACTGCTTAGTAAAATACTGATTTGCCGTTTGTAGTTGGGTGACCTCAAAGGGAACGTAAGCGATATAAATAATAAAAAAATTATAAAATTATTTTTTTTTCTGATGCTTTTATAGTTGCAAATTGAATTACAAGCAGAAAATCTATAGAAACGGCTTGTATATACATATGTACGATGTACACAAAATTATTTTATCAGCATTATGCATACGTCACGTGACCAGACAGTCTTGAGAAAACTTATTATTATCAAAATAACATATCTTTTATCTAAAAAGTCACGGATTTATTAAATTGCAATCGTATATTATGTATTTAGTCGAAAGGCATTCCTTTAAAAACAAATTTATTTAAACTATAACCCCCATATTTATAAAAAATAAAACTTATTTGAAATGTATTTTTGTATGAAAAATTTGTTCTAAAATAGTTTTCAAATATATTTTCTTTTTTTTTAATATGGAGGTAAGGGTTTAAACATAAAAACGGGAAAAAATCTAAGCTGAAGCGATCTCGATCCTGCCAAAAACTGTATGTCTGGTCACATTATTCATACGACATCGTAGATGCCATTTATAATAACCCAGTTGGCTAATTATTCGTAGACAACGTAGTATTCGACGATATACGCGCGATTTGTTCTTTTTCAGGATTTCTAACAACAATTTAAGGGAAATTCTCATTTGCAAGAATATTACCAACAACGTCTTGTTTACTGTCTACTGCTTCCATCAATGCTACTTATTAAGGCAACATCGTCTTTACTTTGGTCGTTTAATTAACTCTATTAATGACAAATAAGCGAGAAAGGCATCGAATTGAACCAGCGTGCGAAGCCGATCGGCTAGTAGCCGCCGGTGCAAATTGGAAGCAGTTAGGATGCGCCGAAATATTCGACTCGGTTTTTTTTTATTTAATTTGATATTATTTATTTTAATACATAATAATTTTAAAATAAATTGCATCATCAAAACACCATTATCTACAACAAGTTAAAATCACATGAAATTTGAATTTGAGAAATTTTTATTTTTTATATATGACTATCTTGCGTTTGTACAACAGTACACTTGACCGTACAGTACACCATCCCTGCGAACATTAGTCCAAACCACATCCACCACATGTACCCCTAAGGTGCCAATAACCGGTTAGAGAGTTGAGTTGTTATATGTGGGGCTTTTTGTGGAACAAGATTAACATGAGTACCTGCCTAGTTGGCCTAATCTCACGGTGGTCATACCACCGAGTGAAATGTAAGCGTAGACTAGCGCCCCTATTGTGTAGTATAACAACACTTTACGATTGCCACCAATCGCAATTTGTGTGTGATACAGTCACAATGAGTAGCAATTTATATAATATGGCAAGCCTTATCCAAGGCAAGCCTAGATCTATATTATAGCCTCTTGCTTAGGGGTTTGGAGACTATCCAAACTCCGTCTGTTGAGAATGCAACAGCACACTTGATCGACCTTGCACCATACCTACATTAATCGATCTTAAACCACAACCACCGCGTGTACCCTCGAAGCGGACCTCACCAATAACCGGTCACAGAGAGGATAGGCTCTCTGTGGGGCCAGTGATTCCCGTGGTACCAGTCCTTTGGGCACTGGTCGGGCCTCGAAGAGGACCCGCGATTTTTATCACAGACCTTTTCTTCCAGATTTAGGCTCTAGGAACCCTAGCGTCTGGTGCCCCTATTTTCCCCGAGTGAACCGCGTCAAAGCATTCGCCATTCCTGCAGTGACCATTGGAACCCCCAGGGTTGTTATTTGTGGGGCTATCAGTTCCCGTGGTACCAGTCTTTAGGACACTTGTCGGGGCGCCGATTTTTAATATGCATTCGGTTTTTAGTCGTCATTTAGCCGCTGCTAAATATATTCTTGTTTAGCCGCCTCCGGTTGTCATTTCATGTCGGCTTCGCTCACTGAATTGAACATATAAACTGAATTGAACATATGTAAAAACAGAGAATTGGAAATAAGGGGGGTTGAAACGTCTCTACAAAATGAATAAGATTAGAATGACAGTTTTTATTTAGCAAAAATGTTCAAACTATATATGTACATATGTATGTATCTATAGAACGATGACGAAAAACAGTTGGTGAAAAAAAACTTCTGCATGGAAAATTTAAAACACTTTTAATGGCTCTCGTTTCTCCTCAACTATAAGACGGAGAAAATTGTCCCCTAAGAAGTCACCGACGACAAGGTGGAGCAAAGTATCTTTTAAAAACTCATTGACGACATGGTGCATTAATTGTCACTCTTTTGCTCTATCATGATTCCCATTTTCCTTAATACGTCTTTCACGAATTACTATTGTCTTGTATCCGTTGTTTAATACATACATATGTCTTAAAGACATGGCCAATTGGGTATTTATTGCACTCATTCAATCGTAGATGCGCGTAAATATGTATTAATTTTATAGCTACGCTATAGAGGTACATATGTATGTACTACGTATCTGACAGCATGTATCCCAAAGAGGCATAACAATTTCTTGAATGGCGGACACACGTACATATATATGTATGGATTTTCGAACGGTACGAGACTTCATGGGTAAAAAACTAAAATGTAATGCCATGCAAAAGAGCACGTATACCAAAAAAAGAGTTAAAGTAGTTTTTTTCCATATTATACTGAAATGAAATGAAAAGTAAAAAAAATCTGTGCCTCTAATTTTTTTATATGAATTTCTGTTTGTGCATTGTAATACTAAAGACTATTGGTTTATTTGTGGTTTCTTTAGTACTAAATATATGTGCGTCATTAGACAGACATTAACAATTTCATTCAATTTAAATGAAAAAAAAAAAAAAAACAATTAACAATATCGTAGAGGTTTAAAAACTTACCCACAAGTCACATGAGGGCCACGGCTAAAAACACACCCCCAAGCAGTTCGTGCGATGTGTATTCTTTGGTATATTTGACGTAACATGTTTTTGAAATAGCGAAAACAATTTTATGCAGAGAGCAAATCTAAAAATACAAAAAGAAAAAAAAAACGAATAACGTTAGCGCAAAATGTCTTTTAAGATATTTGTTTGATTTTGTTCAGAAATATTGAGTGAATACACGATACATGTTTTTATAATTCTAGAAATTGTTCTCTGAGACAACAATAGGAATGTCTAGTGTCTAAGGGATAAATCATATTTTGTAATTTAATTGTTTATATCCTACCGGGTAGCTAAGGAAGTAAGTGGGGATTGCAGAGTGTCACTGGCAATTTGGTGCAGACTGGACGCTGCGAAAACCAATTTCATTCTGGGTTTAGACAAGTAAGTTCTGAGAGCTGTGATAGGTGTGATTACTGGTCACTTCGCCACTAGGGCAAGAATCAGCTATGGTTCGCCGGTACATCGGACTTTTGTAGAATGTGCGAGGACAAAGAGGAGTTGAAAACTGTGGAGCACGTTGTGTGTCACTGCCCGGTATTACAAAGCCACAGACTTAGATGGTGGGTTGAGAGATTTATCGATGGGCTCTTCGACATCGCGCGGTGTAAAATCGAAGATATCGTAAGCTTTATCAAGGAAATCCGGTGGCTGAATGATAAGTAGCAGAATGCCTATAAGTCTTTCATTTTCCTTTAGTTTTAGTTAGGTAAAGGGAATGCCATTTCTGGCACAACACTTCTGAACCTCAATTTTTAAACATAATTCGTATAAACATGCTGATTTCAGAGGCTTACTAAGCAACAAATAGCTTTACCACCGAATCAAACAATATTTTTTGTGAGGATTATGTTCAAGCAACCAATACATATCTGCCTTGAAGAGCTTCATCGAAAATAAGTTATTTCTTTCGATGGCAAAGTTCTAAGAGTCGTTGAAAGATTTCACGATGGTCTACGCAACATTGCTGGGTGTAATCTAGAAGATTACAAGAGGAGATTAGAAGAGAAGATGGCTAAGTGATAGGTAGTACGACACAAATGTTTAGTTATTTAATTATTTAGTTACCTGAAGGCGATCTCTGAGTTTTATTTAACTTAAAAGTGCGCATTAATATAAAAGTTAAAGCTAAACTTGTCAAACAACTTTTATAGGCTGTTAAAATAGTCATACTAAAGGAAGTAGACTTTTAAAGATAACCTCAACCAAATGAATCCGGTGTGCTCTAAGATAGTATACTAGGACCCATTATATACTTGTTGTTTACTTCGGATATATCAACAGCAACCGAGTGCTCACATCGACATTTGCTGGTGATGCAGAATTCACAAAAAATGGTATACATCTCAATCGGCGGCTGACATGGAAAACTCATGCAGAATCAAAGTTTATACAAATGAAGCTGAACCCACCCACCCCATAGTAATCTTTTATTGTACAAGCCAATCCTCAAACTAATATGATGTTTTGTAATTCAGTAATGGGGCAGTACGCCTCAGTTATGGTCACCGTACGCATACGTCGGTATTTAATAACTTCTGCTTCGTAACGTGGGAGTGCAGTTTTTGCGTTTTCCTTCTATAAACTTTAAAACTACATATATTTCAAATATTTTTTTTTTTCATATTTTATTTATTGAATCTTCAAATATATTTTTGAACTAACAATAATTACTCATATCTTAAGCCTAAAAAAAATAAATATACTTGTTATGTCCAGCCAGTGCTAGACAAAAAAAGATATATGTTTCACGGTTGCTACTATCATTTGCGTGTCATGCCTTTGATGTTCGGGTGAGAGAAGAAATGTCCCTCCTTCTTAGACGAATGTAACCACGTTCATTTAGCATGTTACGAGCCAGCGGATTTGGATGTGTTTCAAGCTTCTTCAAATACGTTACTGCATATTTCGCTATTTCTGCTTTAACTGATGACACGTTTAAATCTTAAACTGTGATCATCCGTAGAATCATCCGTAGAATCGGCGTCTTTGGATTTTTTCTATATTGCTAGTTGAGACAGTGCACCATAATTGAATGCCATAGCACCAAATTGGTTTTAAAATTGACTTGTACAATAAAAGTTTGCAATCTAAAGCGAGAGTAGAATCTCTGCCGATAAGCCAGTTTAGTTGGACTGCTTTTAACTTCATTTGTGTTAACTTTGATTCTCTGCGGCGTTTCCAAGTAAGGCGCCGATCAAGATGTATGCCGAGATATTTCACGTCTGAAAGCTGATGTATCATTTGGTTATTTTTGTGAATAGGGAGGCACGATTCCCTACGCAGTGTAAAAGTTATATGAGTGCATTTTTGTTCATTGACCTTAATTTTCCATTTATTCAACCACTTTTCTAAAATTAATATGTGGTCTTGTAAATATCGTGATGCTACGTCGGGACTTTCGTGAATGCTTAAAAAAGCTGTGTCGTCAGCAAATGTCGATGTGTGGACTCGGACACTAGTTGGCATATCTGAAGTATACAACAAGTATAAAATCGGTCCCAATATACTACCCTGGGGAACTCCGGCTTCAATTGGCTCAGGTGAGCTTAAAAAATTGCCTTCTTTAACAATGAATTTCCGATCAGTTAAATAACTATCTATTGGTTTACATTAAATTAAGAATGTATTAACAATATAATCTTTTAAATTACAATTAATATTTGGTGTTTGGTAATAAGCTGTCGCGCTTTATTTAAATTGTACAAGTTGTTTTTGCAAATTTATAATTTTTTAATAATAATCAAGGCATATTTAACCAGGTGACAGTACAAGGCGGAGCTAATATTACAGAGACAATTTTCCAATTTTTTTTTATATGGAGTTTGACATTAATCATGTATTTTAAGAGAGAATAAAATAGATATTACTGTTAAAATCCATATAAAAAAAATTCAAAAAATTGTTTTCTGATATTTCCTCTCCCTTACGCTATCACCTTGTTAAATATGCCTTGATAATAATCTTTAGCCACTCATAACACAGGCGTTTCTAATTAGCTGTTAACAGCTGTATATAAATATTTTGCTTTTTTTTATTTATACGTGTGACGAAATCTTAGAGGGAGTGAGGGAAACTAAATCCAAAATCTTATTTCCGATAACAGTTAAATATGTGTGAAAAATTTCTTAATTTAATTTTATATACAATAAATAAATCTTATATTATTATAATAAATACAGTTTTTGTTTTTAATGCTTAAATTCCAACTGTCAACATCTTTTATTTTTTGTTTTTGATTTGAAATAAGATTAAAGTTACAGTGAACTGTAAACCTGTAATTGACGTACCAGAAAACAAACTTTCGTTTTGAAGGTTCTTTAAATTGCCGGTTCCAAATATGAGTTTGAATTATTTGTTGTTGTTGCTTCGATTGTCGACTGTGTTTCCACCGGTCAACGGTAAATCTTTAATAAAATATCGTTCATCATCTCTTACGTACTTATTTGTCTATATGTGGGGGTATTAAAGCAAGATTTTTCGCCATTAATATTTTTTAAAGTTAAATTCATACGTTGCAGCCGCGTCAAATTGGGGCGCTGCTGTTCTTGCCTTTTTTAAACTGTGCAATGATCTTCCGATCTCCAACATCTATCAAAAAATAAACGACAAAATGCTATAAAAAAAGCTAGCAGTTTGTCGATTATTTTTTATTAATTTTATATCTGGTTCACAAAGGTCATGTTTTCTTGGCTGAGGTAGGAAGTCTGATTTTTCTTATTTATCTTTTCCTTTTTCTCTTCCATAAAAATCAGACTTGCTACAAGAAAAATTCCCTTTTCAGATATCATTTTTATTTTAATTTACTATGGATTTTTTGTGTATATTTCAGAGACCATAAATAACAGTTATCAAAAAAAAAAAAATATAAACTCAAAAGCTCTTTATGCTAGAGTCAACGGAGATCAAAAGTCTAATATATTAATAAATTTGTATTGACGAACTCTTTCAGAAACGATCGATGGTAATCTTCCTAATAGATAAGGATATGTAAAATATTAATCCTATAGGATTGATCTCATCTTCAACGGAGAAAAAGTTCGAATGAAACTTTTACTTTTCTCGTCAGAAAATAAAACTGTTTATTTTCTTCTTTTTACAGTCCCTTTTTAATGGGTCTATCTGATATAATGTGTGTAGTAATTTATTTATTTAATATTACTAACATAAATAACTTTTCTTGTGGACAGATTTGAACGAAGGCCGTTCAATCCAATTTAAGGGCATATAATCCTATTTCTACGCTTCCCTGTGTTGCAGAAACAATCTGTTAACTTTTGGGGGTGCTGTAGCTTAAGTGGTTAGCACGTTGACTACTAAGCAATGGTCACGAGTTCAATACTCAGCCCAGGCAACATCAATTTTTCTGATTGTATTAATTTTTCTTTATAACAATGCATATCACAGCGCCCTCCTTCGCCGGTATTACCACATAGCACTAAATTGCCGGCGAAGTAAAATAATTATAAATGGGCTATGCTAGCTTCAAACTAAGTCGCCTAAATAACACCAGAGGCGCTGCAATACTGTTCTAAAAATTATCATAACGTGCAATTGCAGTGTTGCCAGATGCGAAGCTTTACTATCACACTAACCATCTGTCTTATTTACTCCTATCTCTTTCCGAAGGAAGTAACACATTTAATATAGGCATTAATTGCCTGAGTGTTACTTCTCTAAGAAAAAAATGTATATATGTATGTATGGATAATGTATTTTTTCCTCCCAGAATACAGAGATTATCAACCGATAAGCGCCTTGGAGAAAAATTATATTTTTCGAGAAAACTTTTTTTCATCCTCATTACCATTTTCTTCGCTTTCTTCCCAACAATGCATGTGTTAGAGCAGTACGCATTGCGCCACTAATGCCCATACAAGGAATCCTTTCAAACCCATCTAACTTAGGCTTAATTTTAAGGAGAGGCTTTTGAGCCAAACCACAAATTCATGTAATTATGGATCGCAACATTTTTGTATAAATCGAGTATGCAGCCTTTAGCGAGATTCCCCAATTACGGCCACATCTTCATTTCAATATGTTCGTTCCAGGTAAGTTCCTCATTCAGATTAACTACCAGATATATCACCTTCCTAGACAAACTGATTTCCGATCCGAAAATCATTAAGAATTCAACCTCTATACTATTCCTTTTTCGAGTGAAGAGCATAGCGTCTGATTTGCTAGCATTTATGGTTAGCCCCTGTTCATCGCACCATGCCTCGGTTGTTATGAGAGGCTGTCTCATATATCCTTGGATGGTATCGACTTTCCACCAACGGCATACGTATTGATAGACATAATAGTTAGCTGCCATGAGCTGCTTTTACAACAACCACTTTAGCTTAATTTTATTTTGATTATCAAGTAAACGTGCTATATTCGGCCGTGACGAATCTTCTATACCCTTCACCACGGCGATTTTATTTATACAGCCATGTACAGCATTATCCATATTGTTGACTCTTTACTTAAATAAAGTCGTATAAGAAAAAATCATTATTCATGAGTTAAAGAAATAGAAGACAAATGAAAACAAATTCCGTTTGCTACAATTGTCGCCGTGTTATCAGCTACTTAATGATATTGAAGCCGACGCTACATCCTAAATTCTGACATTGTTGTAGAAATACTTATTTTGCTTTTATAAAATAAAATAACTTTTTCAAAAACTTATAAATATTTCCTCCAAAACTTTATGTTTGTATATGAATTTGTAATTTACAATTTTGTGACATTTTCTTTTGTTGAATAAAATAGAAATTAGCCTAAGTTGACGACAGCCACAACGGTGGTCGTGTGTGTAGCCATGTAGCTTTGCTGGCTTCAAAATAATCGTTTACCTATAAACGTTTGTATTTTATTTTTGACAGTTTGTAGTCGTTATCCTGATGATATCTATGTGTTTAATGCACCTAGGTTTTAAAACAGAGATATCTATTTAAAAATCAAACGCATTTAAAAAAATGTGTTACTCTATATACACACATACATACATATGTATATTCTTGAAATGATTTTCATTTTCAAAGAAATATTGAAATTTTTGTTTTCATTTTTCGAAAATTTTGTGTAAAAATTTTTTGTAAAAATAATTTTTTAAAAATTTTTTGTAAAATTTTATTCGAAAATTTTGAAAAAAAATTTTTTCGAATATTTTTCTGTAAAATATCTTTTTGAAAATGCTTTGTAAATTTTATTGTAAATATTTTTGAAAAAAAATTAAAAAATTTTTTTTTAAATTTTATTGAAATTTTTTTGTTAAATTTAGGACTTTTCTGCAATCTATATTAAGTTAGAATGGTCAGACTAAAGCAAAAAGAAATTCTTACAAAAAAAAAAATTTCCTCATATTGACACATGGAGGGTCCTGCTCCTATTTATCAGTGGGTACCCTGTGGGTCCATTGGCTACCTCTATGTGTATTACTTTCTATTAAGTTCTCTAATACAAATCAAAGCAGAAAAACCCTACCAATCTAAAAACAAACAAAAATCGCCCCTCGCAGGAGGTTATTGATCCCCGAGATCTGTATGCACTACCTTTCGCAGTCTAATATTTATTTGACAAAAAAAGGCAAAACAGAGTCATTAAAGCCGAAAAAATTAAAAAAAAAACGTAAAAAAATATAGGTGGGCGTGGTTTTTGGCCCGTAGCCTCCAAAGAAATGATCCGATGTTGCTGAATTGCAATACCAAAATTTTCGAAACTATGCCTTACAGATTGGTGTGCTTAAATTTGTTGTATCTCTTCTGGTGCCTTGGCAAATGACATTACCACACTAACACGGACAGACGGACATCGCTTAATCAACTTCTCTATGTATAAGGATCCAGAATATATATACTTTATGGGGTCGGAAATGAATATTGTAGAAATTACACACGGAATGACAAACTTATATATACCCTTTCCACCTGTGGTGAAGGGTATAAGAAGTATAAGAAAGTGTTTACATATTTTAGAACATTATTTGGTGGGATTTTTAGTTGGAGGCATCCTTGGTAAGGTTTTAAGTTGGAGTCACTGCTTAACCAGGTTCTTATTTAAAGATCAGCAGTGAATTTTACTATTTTCGATATTGTGACATAACATTGGTGTAGTTCCATTTGGCTAGGGGGTTATTGGTATTCAAAGTTCTGTGTCAATTAGCTCTCAGCCATAGGTGCATTGATAGAAGAAATTCAACGGTGCATCAACACAATTTCACCACATTTATACAAAATGGTTACAAAAAATTTAAGTCAAAGATTTCATATGTTCTAAGAAAGTCATGGAGGCCACTCGCCCGATATGCTATTCCATACATACTCTTATCCATTTTACTTTATAATGAAAACAATCATACATCGAAAACCCGTTAATTTTATTTTAATTTAAACTTTAAAATTCTTTGGTAAAAACAAAATTAATGAATTCAAATATCAAATAATAATAATCAGTGGCCAAGTAAGATCAGACTATTAAAGACATTATTAAATAAACAATTTCTTGAATAAGATTTTAATTTTATTTTAACTTTATTTGAACTTACTTTGGGCAACATAATCTTAGATTGTCTTTTTAAATATAACAATAAATAAAAATTCGTCTTTTCCTTGTACTACTTATTCTTTCAATTCAGTTTATATTAATTAAAATTAAATTAAAAATTTCCGAAATTTTTTTCAAATGAATGTTAAAGAATTGCAGCTTCATTGTTGACATTTCACATGCTTACCACATTACAAAAGATTATATTACAAAAAACAAGTAAGACCGAATACTATATACCCTTCACCATAGTAATGTTAAATATTCCCTTACTATGTTATGTTTCCCAATTTCACAATAATATACATTCGGTTTTTACTTTTATGTGTTAAGGCCCAACTATAATATGCATAAGCTGGCTTAAGCTAATGTCAAAAAATGAACGAAAAGTCTTTCAAATGCTTAAGCAACTTATTGAAGACTTTTAGGTGGCTACAATGTACTTACATGAATCTAGAAACTATTATGCCACAGCTGCACATTTGTTTTATTCGTACTTTTGCAAAATAATACTTTTTTTTCTCAATAAATGAAATTTTTAACAAAAAGGTGTTAAATAAACATATTAAATATTCTTAATACCATTCATATAAGCCCTTGATTATGATAGCGGTATAAGTCACATATTTTATGTTTCGAGATATTAAGAGGTTTGTATTTTAAAGGATTAGAAAATACTTTTGTATTATGGAATAAAATATTTTGACAATTAAATAGTGCCAACAAAAGAGTATTTATTATGATTGCGAAATTTATAACCATTTTTAAAAGGTAGTGTGGTTTTAAAACGTTGAAATGACTTATACCATTATCAAAATTAACTGCATGACTTTATAAATAACTTAAACCATCAAGAATAAATTTTTTGTTAGAAATTAACATTTTATTAAAAATCATTACATTGTAATTAAGTAATTTATTTTTAGTATTTAGGGAAAATAAAGAGTTTGTGGAAAATTGGTGGGATATAGGGTAGTAAATCCATCATATCTTTTATCTTCTGTTATCGGTGTAATGGTTGTATATAGTGAAAGCAAATCAATATTTTCGTATATTCTTGGCCTTCATCTTCTTGTCATCCAAAGAAGTTTTATAAAACATTTTCTATGGAGATTTCTTTTAGAAATAGCTGATAAACTAGATTTTAAAAAGTTTTGCATTATACCACTTTCAAAATCAAGGTATCATATACAAGTTAATAATTATTTTTAATAGTTTTAAGAAAATTTCGATGAAAAATTTAAAATTTTTTGCTGTTTGTGTAATTTTGGCCAAAAGTACTAAAAAATACAGCGGTGTGCATCACTCAACTCATAAACAATAAAATGCTCTTTCTTTTTAATTACGATTATTATACAACGCCTTCCTTTTTTCTTATAGAAATTTCTTTTTTTAAACATTTTATTTAAATTTAGATACAATTTGTTCACTTTCGTTCTCCATTGCAATTTTTTACGAATGTACATTCATATGTAAAACACAAAGCACAAACAGCTGTTTCCGTACGGAATGTGCGATCGGTTTCGGACTTTGCTTAAGCAAATGACATTTGACGAAACTTAACGAAAAGTGTTGTTAAGTACATTATAGTTTGCCACATATGATTTATATGTAATTGCACAGTTGCTTGTTGTTGGGCCTTTAATGTGCAGAAGCAACACACTTAAGATAAAAATAGACATTATCTGTTAAAGAAGATAGTGATGTGAAAGAAATTCTTGCAGTAGTTAGCGATATCTACTCTGCATTAATTTATGGAAAAAATTCAGTTTTGGAAAATGTTGAGTTGTGACCCTTTTGTATTTAGGGTACGATATTAATATCTTTATATTATAGATACTTTATATACTATTTTAGATACTTTTTTTTGTAAATATTTTATTAAAAATTTTTTGTATAAATTATATCAAAATTTTTGCTAAAATTAAATCGAAAATTTTCTGTAAAAATTTTATCGAAAATTTTCTGTAAAAATTTTATCGAAAATTTTCTGTAAAAATTTTATCGAAAATTTTCTGTAAAAATTTTATCGAAAATTTTCTGTAAAAATTTTATCGAAAATTTTTAGTAAAAATTTTATTTTTACTAAAAATTTTATTTTTAGTAAAAATTTTATCGAAAATTTTTATCGAAAATTTTTCAAACAACAGCTGATCACCTGGATTTTGTTAACATTTGTAAAACAATGTGGTATACCTAAACGCAATAAAATCGTAAAATTTTTCCAAATCGCGAGATAGACACCACATTTTAAATGACAAACTTTCCTTGTGAAATAATAAATGTTGCTCAACATTTTTCACAAATTCGAACAGAGTACTAGGCTTCAGAGACAAAAAAGCCCGAAAGTACGGGAACATTAAAACCAACTTTAGATCCCAAAACATTATGTCAAAGTGTTTTGTATGCATTCGTAAATAGTAAAACGTAAAAACACAAATATTTTAAATGTACTCGGAATTCCCAACATATGTATGTATTTTAGAAGTTTAATTTGTAAATCTTTTATGATAATTCTCTTAAATAACAGATTTTGTGCACTTTTGTGAGCATATGAACATACAAATTTTTTTGATTTTCTATTGTTTACTTACAGCTGATTGTTTTGCATTTACGCATTCAACACGAAGAAAAAGTTTGGGCTGTTTCGTGCATGAAGAAGAAGAATACTCTCTCTCAAAATTACTCTCTTTTACCCAATCTTGCAGTACGGGAACATTTTTCGGTATAATTGGGATCCCGCGGGATCCCAATGTTGAGTACGGGTTACACCTATTGTCAAAGAAAAAGCTGTCAAGAATGACATAATTATAAACTACAAGTATCATTCTTGACAACCCAATCTTGACAATTCTTGACAAACATATATGTATATTGAAAACCTTTATTTATACTTTGTTTAAGCTTTCTAAAGATTATATGAAATATTATTTCTGGCTTTAGCGATCTGTTATACTTACATATGTATATCGAATTTACATTATATTTCTGTATTCTTTTAATATGCAATTAATAAATTACCAAAACTAAATGAATCCAATTTGTATTTAAATTAGTTAAATAAATTATTCCATCTGTAATAAAAAGAAATTCTACAGTTGTTGATTCATTCAACGTTTACCGTATCCACTGTTATCTTGGTAGAAAATTTTATAAAGCTAAAAAACGTTTTATATTGTTTTTACTTTAGTTTTAATTTTGCTATATAGTGGCAAATACATATGTATGTATACAGTGCACACTCTAATAAACCGACAGTCACCGTCGCTGCATTTTTTCTAGTTATTAGTGGTGGTTGCTCAAGCAAAATTCTTCAAACGGGTAACTTGTTCTAAAATAGGACCAACAATTGGAATAATTAGACATCTAGCTTTAGTGAATCAATCAAAGAAGAATTGGGGGATCACCAATTGCATTAACATTAATAAAGATATGAATCAGACTTTAATAAAACAACTACTATTTAAATGCCACTCTTGTTGCCGTGTTTCAACGCACAATATTTTGAAGAATAATTTTTTGAATTCAGTGTCTGCGTCCGGTCAAAAGAGTTATAGTGTCCGGTTAAGGGAATGCATTTTGTATGGACGAACTAATGAATATGTTGGATCTACAAAACAAGGCCGGTTATTAGCAGTGTGTGGTTATCGGAGGTGTCTGCTATAAGAGACTTCACTGTACATATTAATATTACACATGTACATAAATATTGAAAGTTTATTTAAATAAAAAACAGCAGTTAATTGCCTATTACAACAAAGAAATTTGTTTAAGTTTTACTTAAAAACTTCCATTCCTTTCATTGATCTTTTTATTAAAATAATTCCTATTTACATAAATAAAAAAAAACAATTTGTTGGGATGAATGAATTAAGTAAAAGATTCCATTGGAATTCCATTACAACTGACTGTAGCATGTTCAAATCAAGTTTTGAAACTGCGACAGATCTTGTTGTTGTTTCACTTTTAACAATATTTTTAAAACTAAAAAATCACTAGCCATGTAGCTCGTGCTCAAGTGACATTAAATAACTTGCATGAGTTTTATTGAAAAGTGAATATTTGCAGTTCATTATTTTGTAATTTACGCTAGTCAGGTTGTTTTTTCCAATACAGTTTTTCCGCTACGTTTTATTCCTAAACAGTAAAATAAAAAAAAGCAGTCAAATAAAAAAAAAAAAAAAATATATATATAAACGTCACAAAGTAAATAATTGTGAACTAGGGATGCTGGAGTTTAGATGACTTAATGATACCCTATATTATTTGTAACTCTTTATGTTCCCTGTGTAAGTGTTATAGACACTGAGATACGGATGTAATCTGACCCCGTACTTGAACGTGATAGGAAAAAGTTAATGATCAAAGAGTTTCTTACCAGAAAATAATGCATAAAACTCAACAGGCAACAGGCTACCGACTACAAGATGTCAAAACTAGAATACGCACCATTATACGAAGAATATTATTTTAACGTCATCATAGCTTTGTGGTTGTAGTCAACTTGGGCTAATTTAAATATATTTGTTTAACTATTTTATTTTAAGCTTTAGGTCTTTAAATAATTTTATTTATATTTTTTTCAATATTTCGCTACTCCTTTGTGTAGCATCATCAGGAAAAAAATTATAAAATTAACGGTAATAAATATGGACTTATTCTACTTGCGATAGCATTGTACAGCAAAGCTGTTTTTGTTTATTTTATTTAACTACTAGCTGTGCCCGCCACGTCGTGGGCGTCCTGACAATATTTTGCTCAATTTTGCTTAATTTTATAGTGATTCAGTTAAGGTTTATGTATTTAATTTACATAAAGGTACCCATCCCTCGATAAAATTCTAAAATGTATAAAAAATTCTAAAAATTATTGTAAACCTCAGTAAGTAGTGTTTAAAATATTTTAATAACAATGTAATTCCACAAAGTAAAAACACAAATTTTAATCAACTGGCGCCATCTGTTACGTAATAGTTTAAAAAATAAAAAGGTGTGTGGTGAAAATGTAACCGTGTTGAAAAAAACCATGTCGAAAATATCCCAGTTTTAAACCGAAAATTTCAGCACCTTTAAACCGGAAATTGCGTTTATCACTGCTTTTACTCCACTTTCTCTTGGAAATAAGATATTTTTGTGGAAAATAAGTATCCTATATTGTGATCAGCATACTAAGGTACCTCCTCACAATATTTTGTTAAACTGCATCCAGTAGTTTTTACGTGCTGCGAACACAAACAATGAAGGACAGACAGAGGTAAATGAGTTACTATTTTATTATATGTATAGATTAACTATAGCTCATTAAATTCACCGTTATCTTGGTTTTTATAAAAAATGGACTTATACCACTTTCAATAGACAGCTCATTTATTTGTTTTGTCATATATTTCCACAACAAAATCGTCTGTAGTCGTGTATCGGTGTAGCCCCTGACGCCTTCTCACTTCAGGCCTTCTATAAGGCATGCTTAGACCTTCTCTCGGATACAATCCTCATTTTTGTGTGCCTTCCAAAGAAGTCCTTTTAGAAGGCCTTGTCTCTTTCTTCTAAAAGATCCAGTACACATTCCAACTTCGCTTTTCTTAGTAGGGAAGTAGGAATGTGTATTCCATTTGTATGGCAAAAACATAATTTTCTATTTTTAGATTTCTCATTTATAAAACACAAAAGTACATTGAAATGACCTTTATCTACTTCATCGCTGATTACGATTCAGATGCTTCGATAGACCGATTGATAGTGCCCTAGTCTATCAGCCTGGAGGTTGACGGTTCGAATCCCAAAAAATTTTAATATTTCAATTAAAAATAAAAATAAATTAATAATAAAATTAGAACAACAATAAAAAAACTTATCCCCGAAATTTTTTTTAGTTTTTGCTACGAAAAGGCATTAAATTAAAGGCCTTCTAGCAAACAATTTTCTGAAGACCTTCTGGAACGCTTGCCGGTAGAAGCTTCAGTGGAAGGCCTGCTCCGCAATGACAACCTGTGTAAAAAAGACATGAGATTGGAATGCGAACGGAATGTAAACAGAAGGCCTTCTTCCTCCAAAAGCAGGAGTAAAGAGGCCTTCTGAAAGGTCTCTTTACTCCTTCTTTTTACCAATGGGTCTATTTGTTTAAATAAACGCGTACATACGTATGTACATAATACAAATAGTATTACTTTTGCTTTTTTTTATATTTCCAGAACATGTTGTTACTTTAATATATTCTATTTATCTAATTGTAAATAAAAAGAAAGTCTAATAATCAAAATATGTCCCAAATCTAAATTTCTGATTTTATTGTGTAGCTTAAAGCAGAAAAAAAATTCTTTAAAAAATGCGATGTCGCGTGCTGGATCTAGAGGCGGTTTTTTTTTACTTTTTTATCGCCTGTGATAAGAATATTTTTTTTTATTTGTAAGAAAAGTAAATAATTATTGTAATAATTATTTAATTAATTTAATATATGCAATCAAAAAAATGGGTTTATTTGTTTATAAGGGGTTATCTCTTTTAACATTTTATTTAAATTTTGGCAAAAGACAATTCCAAATGAATTTAATTTTTCTCTTTAATGATTAAAACAAGTTCTTATTAACTTCAGAAGTCTGAGAAAAAATCATAAAAAATAATTTATTCAAATCTAGTTGACATAGTTTTTTTTTTTTTTGAAGAATTATCATTCAGTAGAAGTGTGGACTCTACGTAGAATAATGTTTATGGATATTAAGCAAGCATTAAGAAAGTGTCGTGATAAACCATTAAAAACGTCGTGCATAACAAATGTCCACAATACAAACAAGTTATTAGCAAATTACCAATGTCTAAAGTTCATTTAAAAAATACACGTCATAGTGACATGACGCCGTGCTGAGTGTCGTTTTTTTATTTTTATAAGAAGCATAATTGAAACCTACATTTTTTTGTATTGCATGTTTAATGAACTGACTGATTGCTGAGATAGGTCAGCAACATGGTAGATTTTGTTAAAAAATTGATTTTTTCTTCAGCTCTCTTATTAAAAAAACAGGTTTAAAATATTAATTTTTGATACAAAATACCAACACTAATACATTACAAAAATAGATAATTGTAGTCCTAGTCAACTACTGAATTATATTGAAAACGGCAGCTACATCGGAAGCAGCTGATGTTATAAGAATGGTGGTGCAACTTTTACATATGTATTTGACTTTCATAAAAATAAAATTACTTATTCAAAAAAATACTTTCATCGATTCAAAATATAAAAAAATCAATTAATTGTTTGTTCTTGATTGTTAATAAATTTTATACTATTTTCATTTTATAGCCCGTTCAGGCTTCCACGAAATTAAGTCATTTCGAGATTTCGGCCAAAATCAACTTGAAATTACGTAATTTCGCATACATTTAACCATTGCCCAAATTAACTCATTATACTTAATTTCGTCGAAATTAGCTTCAAATTACGATAGACAACGCTGGTTTTGTAGAAAAAGCTACTTTATTTGCAACCATTAACACATTTACAACCTTGAAAGAGCGTTTTTGTAAGAAAATATGTTAAAGCTTAATGAAAAATAGAAATTAATACGTAATAATACATTAATTTTGTTGCAGAATTTTTTTAAATATTCGTATATATTTTAAATTAATACGAAAGTGTTGTGCAAAAGCTTTGTGCAAAAAAAAATATATACAGATGTAATTAAACATGATTAGCTGTTTGTGAAATTAACTCAATTGTCAAAAAACCCAGTATGAACACCTTAGATTTCGTACGTAATTTCAGCTCGTAAATACTTAATTTCGTGGTATCCTGAACGGGCTATTCTACTATTTTCAATTATTTCACATTTCTTATTATATTGGCAGCACTACATCTGCTCATTGTCATTTACAAAAAAAGAAAAGGGTCTAAGTAGATTACATCGGCAACTGTGATCGATTGGCCATGTAGTTGTGATGGCGTCAAAATAATCGTCTTTATATTACGGAGGGGATAGATTGTGGTCGGTAGCCTGCTGCCATCTATGTGTTAAACGTTGCTTAATATTGCTATTTTAAATTAGTGGTGGGGTTTTTTGATTTCATGTGCTAGTGAGTATAGGGAACAAATTTTCTGTTAGGCCAACATGTCAACAATGTAACACTGCTGTTACATTTGGACAGAAAATAGGCAGATTGACGAGATTTGTAAAGATAGTAATGCAATACAAACTCTACCTCTTCAACTCTTTGCCTACAAATCTCATCTGTCTGCCCGTTTTCTGTCTAAACGTTAATGCAGTGTAAATCAAATGAGTTGCTTGTGCTGCTTCTGACACAAGGATACCCTTGAATATATTGTGTTTGGGCACCACTGTTAAATGTTTAATCATTGTTATAGCCCATTCAGGCTGCCACGAAATTAAGTAATTTCGAGCTGAAATTACGAACGAAATCTAAGGTGTTCATACTGGGCTTTTTGACATTTGAGTTGATTTCGCAAACAGCTGATCACGTTTAGTTACATTTGTATAATTTAATTCTTTAGAAAAAAGCTTTCGCACAACACTTTCGTATCAATTTAAAATATACACGAATATTAAAAACAGCACTACAACAAAATTAATGTACAATTATGTTTATATTTCCATTATTTCATTTGGCTTTTAAATTTTTTCTGACAAAAGCGCACTTTCAAGGTTGTAAATATGGTCATGGTTGCAAAAAGCGTAGCTTTTTATACAAAACCAGCGTTGTCTATCGTAATTTCAAGTTAATTTCGACGAAATTAAGTAGAATGAGTTAATTTCGGCAATGGTAAAATGTATGCGAAATTACGTAATTTCAAGTTGATTTCGGCCGAAATCACGAAATGACTTAATTTCGTGTCAGCCTGAACGGGCTATTAGACATTCTAATGAATTTTTTGAACTTGAACATGACTTGGTGTTATCCAACTTGTTGTTTCTTTATGTCTTTGTTCCATTATTGCACTTTTTAATCATTTTTGTTTACTTTATATACTTACATGTACATATGTAGGTCAACTTCGCTTAAAATGGCGAGAGTTGTCAATAAAGTATGACCGCCTTTCATTAAGTAAGAATAGAAATGAATAAGTTTTAAATTTTAAATTTAGACGATAGAATTATTTACAAAAATATTTTGTTCGATTTTGCTTTGAAAGCAATCCACACTAGATTTTAAGACCCTTACTTTTATAGTGCTTCGATTATGTATAATAATTTCTTTATATAGAGGTACCCATCCCTTGTTAAAATTATAAAATTTATATAAAATTCTTAAATTATTGTAGAGTTCTGTAAATAGTGTTTAAAATATCCCGCTGACAAAAATAAAAATTGCAAATACCTTTAAACCGATAAAATTGCGTGCTTTCACTACTTTTTCTCTATTTTTTCAGAAATGATCACAAAATTTTATTAAAATCTATCGAGTAGTTTTACGTGATGCGAACACACACAGACGAACAGACGGACAAAAATTCTAAATATTACTTAAAATTCACCCAAATCGCGAGATAAGCCTTATACTCTGTTCAGTTTTTCATGTGGAATGCTGTCAAATTACATACAAAATTTTTTTTAACGAGTCCCGAATCGTTAAAAATTAATAGTGAATCGCACTACTGAAAAACAAACAAAAGACACTCTTTCTACACATCCATGATCAGAATGATTAAGTGCAGCGCTGTCAACTTTAAATTTTAAAAAGCATTGAAATTTAAAAAAGCGTATATTTTTCGAAAAGAGAACAAAAAATGTCGTTTTAATTTTTAAAATACATTTATTAAATTTACTTTACCTAGTCTCTATATTTCATATAACTTCATATAAAAAACATTATATTTATTTTTATTTATTTTTTTTAAGAGAAGTAACACTGAGGCAATTAATGCATATTATTAACTGTTACTTCCTTTAGAAAGGTTATTGTGATGTGATAGTAAAGCTTCGCTTATGGCAACACTGCTGATTATTTTCGCCGGGGATTTAGTGCTATGTGGTAATACCGTTTTTAGTTCCGTCTTAAACTATGCTGCATATTAGTTTATGTATTTTTTTAGACTTGTGCATTTTAGTTTATTTTAGAGGTCGCTAATTTTAGATCAAAGTAAAAATGTAAACTTGTTCAATTATTCCTTTGAACTATGATTTGTGTTCTGAACTACTTACTAATTCAATCTGTTCGTTCAATCGCTCTTTTTCCCTTTGGACTGTGATTTGTGCTTTGTTCTACTTTTTAACCGACTTCAAAAAAAGAAGGAGGTTATCAATTCGTCTGAATGTTGCTTTTTTTATGTTTGTGCCCGCAGAACTCAGCCATTTCTGAACCGATTTTAAAATTTTTTTTTAAATTTATTTGAAAGGTAATGCTGGTCCCGTTCTAAAAACAGTTCATCATTTTAAAAATTAAAGGGTGTCCCCATACAACATACATGTTTTTTTCGTGTATTAAGAACCCTAAAGGGAACCAATTTAAAATTTAAAAAAAACTTCGTATAACTATAGCCACCAACAAAAAGTAATAAAAAAAAAATAAACTTAAAATTTAAAGGGTGTCCCCATAGGTGACGTAATTTGACCTTTATGGGCCTATCTTTTGAACCGTTAAAGACAAACCTTGAAAGTTTGACAGAATGTCGACTACTATGACCTTTATAATAAGAAGGATAAATATTTAACATTATAAATTAAAGGGTGCTCCAATAGTTCATTAAATTTGATGTATATGCCCATACTTTTGAACAGTTGTACACTGACCGTTAAATTTACAAAGAACCTGTATTACTAAGTCCGCTATAACAAAAAGTATAAAATTTGAATTTGGAAATAAAAGGGTGTCCCAATAGTTCATGTAATTTTATGTATGTGGCCAAACTTTTGATAGACATAATGTGTATTACTATGGTCGCTATTATAGCTAGAAAAATTAAATGGTTTCCCCATAAAAGACGGATGGATGTTGGTGAAAATAGCTTAACTTTTGAACATTAATAATGAGATGCTTGAATTTCACATAGTCTTTACTTCTTTTCCTGGTAATTTTGGCGCATTTTGTTTATCATTTATTTGGTTTATAAATAGTTCTTATAGATTACTTCTTACATTTTTAGTTAAGAACTGGTACCCAACTATCTGTTTTGAAGTCGGTTTTTTTGCAAGAATTATTAATCTTATTATAATTTTATTATTAATAGTTTTCAAAAATAATAAATTCTTAAAATGGTTATTAAATTGTATGGCAGTTCTACATTGTGAACAAAGTAAACATCATTACACGAACATACGTACATTTTAGTTCAGTTTGTTTAATAGTTAAAATACAAAGCCATAGTTAAAAAATTTAACTAAGTAGACATACAAATTTGAACTAGTTCATTTAGTTCAATTGATAGAATAGTTCAATTGAACTAGTTCGTTCATGAACTACCCAAGTCTATATATTTTACTTTATAAAAAATAAAGTATGCATATCCGGTTAGTTCAACTGCCTACTTTCACTGCTTTTGCTAGACTTTTTCGTGGAAATAAGATATTTCTGCAGAAAAAAAGTATCCTATATTGGGATCAGGATACTTAGGTACCTCCTCACAAAATTTTGTTAAAATGCATCCAGTAGTTTTTACGTGATGCGAACGTAAAAGAAAAGCAGACAGACAGACGGAAATAAGTTGCTTTTTAGGGTTCCGTACACAAAGTGTAAAAACGAAACCCTATTGTTTTCGCTACAATGTCTGTCCGTCTGTCCGTCTGTCAGCGCCTTTTATCTCTGGAACCGTAATAGGTAGACTCTTGAAATTTTCACGGATGATGTATAGTTGTTGCCGCTATAGCAACAAATACTAAAACTTATAGGGTGTTCCAATAGAGAGTTGTTATTTACGAAAATGTGTTTATTTCTTGAACTGTAGGAGGGATACACTTGAAATTTACAAACAGTTATTAAAACTTAGTTCACTATATAAACAAGAATAAAAAAATAAAACTAAAAATTAAAGGGTGTTCCGATAGTGGTGTGAAATGCATGTATAAGGCATAAGTTTTGAACCATAACAGGTAGACTCTTGAAATTTTCACAGAAGGTGTATAGCGATGGCCGCTATAATAAAAAAAATTAAAACTTATAGGGTGTTCCGATAGAGAGGTGTTATTCACGAATATGTGTTAATTTCTTGAACTGTAGGAGGCATACACTAAAAATTTACAAACTGTAATAAAAACGTATATACAAGTGTAAAAAATAAACCTAAAAATTAAAGGGTGTTCCGATAGTGGTGTTAATTTTGATGTATAAGGCCTAAGTTTTGAATCATAATAGGTAGAATCTTGAAATTTTTACAGAAGGTGTATAATTTTGGCCGCTATAGCAACAAATAATAGAATTTATAGGGTGTTCCGATAGAGAGGTGTTATTCACAAATATGTGTTTATTTCTTGAGCTGTAGGAGGCATACACTAAAAATATGTAAGCAGTAATTAAAACTTAGTTCGCTATATAAACAAGTATAAAAAATAAACCTAAAAATTAAAGGGTGTTCCGATAGTAGTGTGATTTGCATGTATAAGGCCTAAGTTTTGAACCGTAATAGGTAAAATTTAAGGGTGTCCCATAAGACATAAAGAAATAAACAACTGGAATTTTTAAATTATACTGAACATAGTACGGAACCCTACGTGTGTGAGTGTAACTCGCACTTGACTAATTTATTTATTATATGTATAGATGCATAGATATACATAGATTGGTGAAAATAATAAGAAGAATAAGTATATAAATTTTTTTTTTGAAACTTTACAAATAAATAACTAAAAGTAAAAAAACAAATCAAAAATTAATATTTTAATTTAGCGTAGAAAATTTTAATGAAACTACAAATATTTAATAAAATAAGTGTGCTAATTTTCAAAAATTTTTTTGTATTTAAAATTAAATCTAGTGTCACTAAAAAGGAAAAAAGCACAAAAAGAAGCACTGATTCATAAAAAATACTGACAATAACATTTTTCGCGTCCGAAATTTAAAAAAGCGCTAAAAACAGTGCTTTTTGCACTGAGTTGACAAAGCTGATTAATTTAATTTACTCAGCCAGAAATACGCTGGTCTCTTAATAGGATTAGTCACTGAGCAAGTTTGAGATTCTCTTCAATAACAATTTCAAATTGTTTGTTTGGGTTTTTTGATTTTCAATATTAAAATTTACTTTTAATAGCCTTCTTACACTGATCAACATCTACCATCAATTTGCGAAGATGTTGACATCTTTCCATAAGAATTATATAGGGTTAAAAATCAATATATTCAAAAGATGTTCTTATCTCAGCTAGTTCCATTTTACATCTTTCGATTATTTTATTGTCATCACTGGAAAAAGGCAACAATATAGAATATTTTAGCGGCATCACTAATAAAATGAAAAGAAATATACACCAATATTTAAATGAGCGGCATACTAAAATGCTTTCTTTAACTTAAATACTCTGTATTACCACTTGGGTTTTTTTTTCTAACAACGTAACAATTAGTCCTATTATTAATTGTCATAAAATTAAGCGTCTTTAATTTAAAATGTAAACCAATACTTCCTATTATCAAAACATGTCATAGGTTTCACTAAGATGTTGATCAGTGTAAAAAGCCTATTAGAGGTCTATTCAAAATTGTTTGCGTTTTGCAGAAGAGTATGGATTTTTATTGTTTGTTTTTTATTTTCATTTAATCCGCACCACAACTTAGCATGCAAGTCACAAGATTGTTATGCATATTTTAGCATTGTTTGATTTTTACTAAATTGTTTTAATATGAATTTTTTTCTTTGTTTTTTTATGTACGAAACTCCCATTAAACAAGTTTATTTTTTTATTCTTTTCAAAAGTCCAAAGAAAATCAGCTCTTAGGGGATTTACATTTTGCTGCACAGATTTAAAGTTTAATGTAGCAGTGATTCATAAGTGATGTAAATCCCAATTATTTAATACATACACATTATAATCTGAAGAATGAAATATTATGTCAGACATCTATTGCTAATGAAATGATAAGTGCCGCAAAATAAAACAAGTAATTCACCAAATTTCTATACTTTTGAAAGAATGTACTTCAACATGGACCACATTATTTCATTATCTGTGATATTTATCATTAGAGCTTCTATTACCCGTCGTTTCCTGAGTTCGATTCTAGCTTTTAAATACAAGAGACAAAAGATTTATTTGGATGTTAAGAATATTGCCATATAAAGCGTCCAATCTATCGAGTCTGCACCATTTACAATTCTTATTATAAATATACTTACATATGTATGTAGTCTATTTTGAATATATTAATTCATCGATTTTTATTATTTTAAAATATCAAACAAGTAATTTTTTTTAATTTTTTAATCTTTTTTTGGTTTACATATAAATAATTATTATAAACGAAAATATCGATATTTTTCCTTTGAATATGTATGTGGATAGTGTTAAGATATCGAAAAAGTTCCTCGATAGACCGATTGTTAGCGTGCTAGTCTATCGGTCTGCTGGTTGCGGGTTCGATTCCCGCCAAAGACTATGGGTGTTTTCTGCAGACAAGCAAAAAGCTTCGCAGAGGTAGTGTTGTCTTTGAAAAAAAAAAAAAAACAAATGTATATAGATATATTTGTTTACTTATCCATTGAGTCTTACACCCGGCTAAACAATTGGCAGCACGATTTTTGTAATTTAACGCCGCTGGAAGCTTGTTAAATGGGAAAACTAAGCCTTGGACAAATACTAGCAATTACTAGAGACTCCATGATGAGAAAGGAGACCGACAGTTACCAGTCGTTAGTCTGAAATCACTTAAGTCAAGAGTAAAGGCTGGTTGTAGCACGTGACTCAATGAAAGTAAGGTTGCGGTAATTTTCAAGCCTGTTGCCTATAATCTTTGAGGACGGAAGAGGGCCAAAAAGGGACTCATTAAGGAAGTGGTCTGCTTTGATTTCCCCCCTACATTAATAGTATAACGCCGCTGGACTATTTTTTGAGGGCCACATAAAAACAGGGTTTACGTTAACAAACTACAAAGAAAAATTTGCTTGCTAACCTCAAAAATAACTACACTTAATTAAATCGTTGTATCAAACTCGTTTAATTACATCAACGAATGCCAAGAACGATAGAAACATGATTACGCAATTCGCATGATTTCTCGTTAGATGGCGTAACTTAGATTTTGTGGCGTAATACTAGCACAAATAACGTTTTTAGAACGTGTTGTTAATGATGTTATCTTGTTTCTATCATTATTGCATTAAGGCCATATAATGTAAATAAGAACCTTTGGAATAATACAGTGTCTATCTACTTGGCCGACGCTTATACCTCTTACTCCCATTTATATTAGTCATCAACATGTATTAGCAAAAGTCAAACCTTACATATATAAAAATTAAGTATTAAAAATAATGTTGTTTGCTATTACAAAGATCGGTTCTTGTCAGTTGAGAATAAAGGCACATGAAGAGATTCTTATAGAAAAAAAAGCCTTAATGTATTTTGACCGAAATTGGATTAAAATTAATTTTTTTTAAATAATCATTCAATTAGATTAAAGGAAGATAGGGGGAACGCTTCATGGCTTGTTAAATTAGAAGTGGTACAAAAAGCTATGAATCGTGACTTATGATTAGAAGGCACATCACGTTACTGATTTCAAAGTATTTACAAATAAACATAATACCTAGAACTACGCTATTATTAACGAGTGATTTTTTAAGAGCTTGAGAAATTTTTTTTTAAAAAAAACGCATAAAATTTGCAAAATCTCATCGGTTCTTTATTTGAAACGTTAGATTGGTCCATGACATTTACTTTTTGAAGATAATTTCATTTAAATGTTGACCGCGGCTGCGTCTTATGTGGTCCATTCGGAAAGTCCAATTTTGGGCAACTTTTTCGAGCATTTCGGCCGGAATAGCCCGAATTTCTTCGGAAATGTTGTCTTCCAAAGCTGGAATAGTTGCTGGCTTATTTCTGTAGACTTTAGACTTGACGTAGCCCCACAAAAAATAGTCTAAAGGCGTCAAATCGCATGATCTTGGTGGCCAACTTACCGGTCCATTTCTTGAGATGAATTGTTCTCCGAAGTTTTCCCTCAAAATGGCCATAGAATCGCGAGCTGTGTGGCATGTAGCGCCATCTTGTTGAAACCACATGTCAACCAAGTTCAGTTGTTCCATTTTTGGCAACAAAAAGTTTGTTAGCATCGAACGATAGCGATCGCCATTCACCGTAACGTTGCGTCCAACAGCATCTTTGAAAAAATACGGTCCAATGATTCCACCAGCGTACAAACCACACCAAACAGTGCATTTTTCGGGATGCATGGGCAGTTCTTGAACGGCTTCTGGTTGCTCTTCACTCCAAATGCGGCTATTTTGCTTATTTACGTAGCCATTCAACCAGAAATGAGCCTCATCGCTGAACAAAATTTGTCACATTTGAACATTTCGAACCGAACACTGATTTTGGTAATAAAATTCAATGATTTGCAAGCGTTGCTCGTTAGTAAGTCTATTCATGATGAAATGTCAAAGCATACTGAGCATCTTTCTCTTTGGCACCATGTCTGAAATCTCACGTGATCTTTCAAATACTAATGCATGAAAATCCTAACCTCAAAAAAATCACCCATTAGAATAACTGGCGCCTAAACAAGCACCTTAAAGTAAAGTCTAAAACCTATCATAAAGTATCGTAACAGTATTAATTGACCTCATCTTAGGTCATTGTCATGTTAAAGTTACAGGTCCCTTTCAAAGAAAGTGTGAAAAATCGAACCGTTCTTATCACTTTAGAAGTAGTAACGTGACATATCATTTGTTAGTTCCTTTTCCTCTAGGGTTGCTCCTCATTTTGGTTAAATTTAGATTTTTTGTTAAAATTGCAAGTTTTTGGTCAAATTTATATTTTGTTGGTGGAGTTTTATTGTAAATGTAATTTTTTGTAATCCAACCACCGAAACCGTATTCAAAGCTAAATTTTGTTGACCTCAAATTGTAGTTAAAATCGTTCAGCGGTAAAACGGCGTTGCTATATGTAAACAAAAGTATTGAGTTCTATTTTGTATGTTAATGAAAGGTATCAAGAAGTATTGAGTAATTAAAATTAGTAGAAATTTCCAGCACTAGTTTGAGATTGTAATGATTATGAGTTTTATTTTAAAAATTGGGTTTTAATGATTATTTCTTGATTTTTATTTTCTACTCAAAGAATAATAATTATTCTCTGAGCTTTATTTAATGCTTAGAACATAACGATTATGTATTAAGTTTTATTTTCTGCTCAGAGAATAAAAATTATTGTCTGAGTTTTATTCTTTGCTCGCCATTTAATGATTGATGTTTAAGTTTTATTTTCCGATTGAAGAATAAAAATTACTTTATGAGTTTTATATTTCACTTAGAAAATAAGGATTATTTTCCAAGTTTTATATTTCGCTTAGAAAATACAAATTATTTCTTGAGTTTTGTTTTTTACTTAAAAATAAAAATTATTTCTTTCTCTTGTTAATTTGGACATATGTATGTATATAAATAGTACTTTTTGGAACTTTTTTACTGAAACACATATCTCACTGAAACCCTATCTCAAATAACGATACTAATATTATTTCTATGTGTTTCAGTAAAAAAGTTCAAAAAAAAGTACCAAAGTACACGTTTTATCCCCCAAATATTGAAATGAAGAAAAAGTACCAAACACTAGTTTGATACTTTTACTATATCAGAAGAATGCCAACTAAACTAATTTCTAAGTTTTTTAGTTAAAAAGTTCAAAAAAAGTACCAAAGTACACGTTTTATCCCCCAAATATTGAAATGAAGAAAAAGTACCAAACACTAGTTTGATACTTTTACTATATCAGAAGAATGCCAACTAAACTAATTTCTATGTTTTTTAGTTAAAAAGTGTCAAAAAATACTATTTATATACTTACAAATGTCCAAATTAATCATTTGGACATTTGTAATAATTTTTATTTTTAAGTAAAAAATAAAACTCAAAAAATTATTTTTATTTTCTTAGTGAAATATAAAACTCAGAAAGTAATTTTATTCTTCAATCAGAAAATAAAACTTAAACATCAATCATTAAATGGCGAGCAAAGAATAAAACTTAGACAATAATTTTTATTTTCTGCGCACAAAATAAAAATCGGAGAATAATTTTTATTTTCCAAGCGAAAAATAAAACTCAACAAGTAATCATTGATGTCTGAGGAAAAAATAGAACTCGAAAAATAATTTTTATTTTTGATTTTTTTCAATAAAACTTAAAAAATAAAAATCATTGGCGGAACGGACAGTCCCCTTAAAGACGATTGTAATGGTGTACTCCTTGTACATATAGCATATCCCTAACATAATGATTTTTTTCTTATAAAATGTGATGGATAATCATTATTTGCGATCCCTGGTTTAAAGCTCTTGATTATGAAAGTGCTATGTATTTCTTGTTTCGAGATATTAAGAGGTTCTCATTTTAAAGGATTAAAAAATATTTTTGAATTATGGAATAAGATATTTTGACAATTAAAAAGTGATAACAAATAAGTATTTATTATGATTGTGAAATTTATAACCATTTTTATGTGAAATGTGGTATGAAATGTGTTTTCAAAGGTTGAAATGACTTATACCATTTTCAAAATTAACTGCATGTCTTTATAAATGACTTAAACTATCAAAGAAAAATTTTTATTCAAAATTAACATTTTTTCAAACTCATTACATTGTAACTAAGTAATTCACTTTTTAGTATTTAGGGAAATAAATAGGTAGTGTACATAGTAAATCCATCTTATCTTTACGTGTAATGGAAGCAAATCAATATTTTCATATATTATTGCCCTTCCTCTTTTAGGTGAAAAGGGTTACATTTTGAACTCGGAATTGTCATTTTCTCATATATCCTCCGTAATTTCTTGGTCGTCTTTGTTTTATTGATTGTTTTGGAACCAATCCATACAGAAACATATTCTGTTTTTCGAAATTTGCTAATTTCCAAAAAGAATCAAAATACCTGATCAGACCTGAAGAAATGACAAAATACCTAATAATTATTTTGCCAAACTTTGAAAACAGAGTGTTTTATAGGACTATTACTATATACAGTAACTGCATTTTGTTTACCAACCAAAAAAAAAAAAAACTCAATTTATCAATAATTTTCTTGGCATACTGCGAATTACTTCTGATTATGTTATTTTATTAGGATTTGCTATGATATGTGTATCTGATAAAATAGATTTTTCAAATTTTTGACTTATACCACTTTCAAAATCAAGGGATATATGCGATTGAAAAAACGATCATTCGAATTGACTGACATGTATTTAACATGTGATTTTTAATGTATTAGTTTCGCATTTAATAAAATTTGATATAAATATTAAATTACACTAATTACTCGTAATTTCTAGATCATTGAAGATTATAAGCTTTCGAAAGCTATAGCTACTAAAATAAAGCGGCATAATAAATAAAGCTTAACCTTATTTGAAGCATACAAGGGAGGTATTCATTATGTTGACTAATTAATTGCCTATTTCATTAGCACTAGTTTTTAAATAATGCTAATGAATTATTACCATTATTTTCAACAATGATAATGGTGTCTAATGAAACACTTTTATTAGCAATTATTTTTAAAACCAAAAACCACTATCATTAACCATTGAAGTATTTCTTTATAAAATGTGTGTCCGAATGCAAACAGGCTAATATTTGTTCTGTTTTAAAGCTTTATTTATTAAAAGCTACAATCTCCAATTATAATGAGTAATTATACAATGTCATTACATTTTAATTATCATTGGTAAAAACAACTGTAATTGAAAACAACCTAATGACAGGTTGTTTCCAATAATGCCAATGTGTGTGAATGATTATTAGAAAAATGAGTACCATTAAAGTAAAATTTAAATTATTTAGAGTTCATGATTTAAAATCGAAACAATCAACATTCTTTTTAACTGTTTAATAAATTTAAATACAAATTTCTTGTAGCTCTTTCCCCATTACAATGATAGATGAATTATCACAAAAACTTATTATTTCTCCTTTTCTTCAAAGAATTTAAAAAATGATTTCAATATAGAAGAAGTAAGAGTGAAACTTATATACCCTTCACCGAAGTGATGTATGAATTTATGTTTCCAATTTGCAACTTCATTTGTACAATTCGATTCTAACAAGTTACTCAATAAAATTTAACATTGATAATACACCCTAAATACAAGTTTATTTTTTATTTATTTATTAAATGTTACAACACAATTACAAATTATATTCAAAATAAAGTTATCATACATAGTAAGGAAGACCTTCACTCGTTGCAGTGTTCCGCCCAGGCAGGGTCTCTGTTGAGCATCGAACCCACAACCCCCTGATTGATAGTCTAGCACACTTCCTAATAGCCTACTGGGGGGTCTACTAAAAATTATTTCAAAACTAATCACCTAATTAAATAATAATAGTTTCTCAAATATATTTTGAATTAGTCGATATTCAAGCTGGGCCCCAAAATATTCCTTTATTGACAAGAAGTTTTATCAATAAAATTATTTTTTTTTTAATTTTTCCGTGAAAATGTAAATTTTTGGCGAAAGTTGGAACCTTGTTTTAGTGGATTTGGCATTTATAATGAAATTTGAATTTTTTAATAAAATTTCAGTTTTCTAGTGGACTAATTTGAAAGGTTGTTAATAACAAAATTTTATAAGTTGCTTGGGGTTTTTGAAAACGATATTCCAACATAAGCACGAACAGCCGGTAAAATATCGTTAAGTCAATTTCGCTACGAATCGAGATCTAAAATATATTCCTAATGTTGCAAAAATTTCAAAGCGGATAGACAAACTTATTCATACTTTTTCCACTTGTAGTGAAGGGCATACATATTGTCACCGACGTTTTTTTGAATAAATTTTAAATAAATAAATTCGTTTGACTCCATATTTATAACTACATATTTGTTTGTTTTATTAAAAAATCAAACAAAATGTTAAAATAATTGCGTAGATGTACATAAACATATGATTTTTAATTAAAAAAAATTATGCATTTTTAAAATTTAAAATTTTTTTAAAAATAAATTGTTTTGTTTCACAGTAAACACAACGATACACAAAAGTGTTAAATTATTTGAATGTCATTCGCTTACACGTTTCGTATAAATTTATTAAAGACACTTTAAACGTCAAATATAAAGAAATTTATTTCCACTTTAACAAGATCGAATTAATTTATGATGACCATCCAGTTTTCGGACAGTGACAAAAACCATTGAAGGTTTTTTTTTAACATCCGACATATGCAGCCGTAATAATAAATTTAAGTGCACTTTAGGACAAAATGTTCATATAAAATTTATCATAAACTATAAGTCTGTTCGGAAATACATTACTGCGCTGTATCTAATGTGCAGTAAGTTCGAAAACAAGTAATTACACAGCAAAAAAAATTGGGTTTTTGGAAGCAGTAAAATCTTTTCCTGACACATAAAATCTCTTAATAGTAAGCAAATATATTTTGCCTAAATAAATGCAATTTTGTATGACATAAAATGTCAAGTTTTCAAAAAAACAACGAATTTTTTACATTTCGCCTTACAGTAGTGCATACTAAAAAGCACAACTGCAAGGGAGATAAAAAAATTTTGAATTTACGAAGAGTTACGACGAGTTACGAACTTAATACCGTATGATTTTAGAACATCTATACTGCGCTGCATTGAGCGCTTAAAAGGAAATGCTACTAAGTGGGACATCGCGAACAAATATCATGTCATACGTAAGCAGGTTCGTAAACGATAACAACTCGTCTTTCCTTTACAAACCTGCATACGACGAAGCAGTATTTTTTTGCTGTGTAACTGAGAAATAATAAATTTAATATTAATTTTTCCATTTCTAAAGTATCAGCTAATTTGAAGCAGCATCGCACACTAATCACTTTGTCGCTTTAGATGCAGTGCACATCCAAACAGGCCCTATTTGCATAAAAAATAGTGTACAACATATAATGGATTTGATAAAATATAGCAAAATTCATTCTGACATGCTCCTACATATAACAAAATAATCAAATTAAACATAAAGGACAGTACTATGTTTACACTCTTTAATCAAATATTTCTTTTCCTGTAATAACATAAAAAATGTACAGGATTTTAATGCAATTTTACCTCTTAAGCCTAGTACTTTCTGCTTTGCTCATTTCAAATTTTAAATCAATCGGACTAGCTCTTTACAAATGGCTAAATGATTTTGTTTATTCTGCCCCACTGTGCAGCGTAGTAAATTAAAGTTTAATTCACTTTGTTCTTGCGCCGTTATAAATATCACCTTGCTAAATATTATGTTGTTAACTACATTAACCATGTGCCAAAATGCATTTGTTTGATTCTATTCGAAAGCTTGCGCGTTGTAAGCCGTCACGTAAACCCACCAACGTTAACCAGATTTACAAGATCTACAAGGGTACTTTACAACCAAGCGTTAAAACCAATATTTTGCTTAGATGACTAAAATACTGCCTTAAAATGGGAAATCCCCAAAACAAATGTCTCAACAAAACTATTAGCATAAGTTTACTGACCTACAACCAATGAAACCCAACGAAACAAAAAACTACAAGCACTTCCCCATTTACTACGTTGAATCAAGTACGAACGTGTTGTCGATAAAAATGTTTGTTTATTTTTATGTATGTATGTACATAAGTATGTATGTATTTACATATGTACATACGTCAGTATAAACGCGTGAAATTCAAATCAAAATATTTATTAATAAAACAAGTATTTTTTTAAATATATTTTTTGTATTTATTTTGCATTTGTTTTCTCTTTTTTTAAACTTAAAAATACAAAAATAAAATAATATGTTTTTAAATGCTTGCGAAGAGCTAACATAACAAAAATAATTTCTTAATTTTATAAATATGTAAACAATATTTCTGTGTTTTAACATCATAATTATTTTAAATGTTACTTAAAACTAATTATTTTTATTAACAAGTACATATGTAGTTATTTTGCAATTTGTTTTTTTTGTGTTATTTATTTAATTTGTCTTTTTCCAATAAAGTTCAATAACATTTGTATTTTAATGCTTTATTAAATATATTTTTCCATTTCTCATTTTTTTTTGCAATTAGTGTCTTTATTTTTTTTTTTTTTTTGCTTAAAAATTAATTAAAACTAATTGATAGTTTATATAGATTTAAAGTTTTAAACAAAAAGCTGTCTGGCTGTCTGTTTTTTAGTCTGCCTGCTGTCAATGTCACAGTTTGTAATGAGATTTTTCTTGACTCGATTACAGATAAAAAAATGATTTTTTTTTTCAAATCTAATATTAATAATTTGTTTTAAATGCAGCTGTAATAACGAATAAATAGCTGTTTGTTTTCCTGGAGATTGTTTCTAGCTAATTAACCTTGTTGTTGCTTGCTGCCGTCTGCTTCTGCTAACATTGTCGCCTGACTGCTCTTTAGATGCAAATGTTTACCTTGTATCACTCCAGTTTTCGTTATGATAATTTTTTTATAATTTTTAATAAATTGCTTTCAACGTCGATTGGGGTTTTAATAGTTTTTTTTTATTTGTTTCTCTCGAGGAAATTATCCAAACGTTTTCAGCGTTTTATTCACACTTAAAATAAAGCGGGAAAATCATTTACTCTTTAGGCTTAGAGTGTTTTCCATTTTTTGCTTATTAAGATCCATAATTTTTTTAATTATATTTAACTTAGATTAATTCACACATTGGGCAGCTGGACAATAGGTTTTTGGGGAGAATCCCAGTAGGTCTCACAGAAGTCCACCAATAGAGATTCTAATTTATTAAGACTTTCCTCGTTGTGGTCACCAGTCCAAGTTTTTTGTACTAGACAACAGGATTCAATGATAGTTTTACCCAAAATACGGCTTAACTTAATGGGGCAATCCACCTTAATGACATAAATATCATTTTCATAGCAAAACGCTTCCAAGAGCACTTCATGCATATGGGTAGCTGAGTCGCCATCTTGAGGCACGGCCATAAGGCAAAACAGTGAGCCCTCAGAGGCTTTGGAGAGCACCTTAATGGCCGCCGATAAGCCAACTATGACACGAGACTCACTTTGGGCCCTGACTAAGGCATTCTTAACAGTGCGTCCAATTTTTGCATAATCCATGTTTGATTCCGTTAGGTTGGCGCTAATTAATTTGTCGTTCGAATGGTTGTGTTTGCTGCCAAGTGTTAGAGGTCCTGCCATATTGTGATAGGACTGAATTTGCATAGCGTCCAAGACCATTTTTTATTATTATTTTTATCTGCAGTTGAAATTAAATTTTGTTTGTTGCAATTTGCAAAATTGGTTTGTGTTGTTGTTTTTTTCAAAGCACTAGATACTTTTACGATTTCTTTTAGTTTTTTAAAAGTTCTTTTCTCTTCAAGTTCTTACTTGCTTTTTTCTTGTCTTTTTATTTATTTATTTGAAATATTGTTTTTTATCTTTTTTGTTTTGTTTAAATTGTTATGAAATTCTTTTCGCGGTTTTAAATTTTTTGCTTGGTCACTCAACGCGTTGAATTTTGTTTGGCGTTGACTTTTCGTCACGTCTTTCAATTTTGAGTTTAAATTTCACAATGAATACTGGTGCTCCAGTTGGTGTTGCTTTTATACCCCAACTCTCTGGGCGCATTTGATTTCTATTGAATTTCACAAGAAATTCTTTTCAAAATAAGCTTTATATTGCATTTCTCTCTTTAGCTCTCTTAAGTTAACACAACAAGTTAACTGTTTGGCTCTTTTGGCTCTTTCGGTTCTTGTAGTCAATGTTTGTGGGTTATTTGGGGCTCTCATGCAAAACAATTTCAATAGAATTCCCCATAATTAACGTTAACTACATACATACAATTTTATTTGATAATAAAAAAGGTTTAACAACGTCTGGTATAAGTTTGAAAAAGAAAAAAAAACCTTTATACATAGAGAGCTAACAGATGTCGATTATTTGTTGTTGTTTAATTCTCCCTCAAAATAGAGGTAAAAACCCAATATCGTGTTTTATAAAGACACTACTGTTTCCGCGTATTTTTGGCCCTTTTTAGTGTTAGCATTTACATATTTTTTTTATTAATTATTATGTTGTACAAAAAAAAATATTTTTTTACACATGAGTTAAATTTTCTTAAAGAAAATTGTTTTCATTATTTTAACTTAATTTGTACCTTCTCTTTAATTTTCTTTTGATCGGTTGCTTAGTGAAATTTGGGACTCTTTTTCTTTTCATTAAAATTTATAAAATTGTATTTCTTTTTACTCTTTTAAGCTCTTTTAACTCATTAAAAATAACAATTAATAAAACAAAAGGTAATTAAACTTTCAGATAAATACAGAAAAAACGTAATAATAAAATTATCAAATAACGCTTGCATGAACATGTTTTAGCAAGTTTTGTGTGGGTTTGCTTTAAACCAAAAAATAATATCATTGACCAAATTAAATTCATATGTACGTTTGTACATACATATGTACATATGTATGTATATTTTTTGAAAATAATCTTTTAATATTCGTATTTCCATAGAACTTAAATTTTGGACAAAATTTTTTTAGTCTAACTAGGAAATTACATTTAGGGGATTATTTTAAAATAAATATTAAATTTAAAAACTGTTTATTACTTCTGATTTTTAATTTCAACAGAATATGAATTTGGCGTTATCACAGATTTCAGCAGACAACGCATGGTTGGATATTTTGCGTGATGACAGTCATATAATCTATAACTTTAGACAAAATATTTTGTTAAAAATTAATTTTTGTGTTTAAAATGGATGACACTTTATAATTCAGCTTAGAATATTACAAAGATACTGGATGTGTTCTGCATACAAGCCAGAGGCTTTGCAGATAGTCTTCTCTTAAAAAAATCGTAGACTTAGGTAGATAGGTCTGGGGAGGGCAAAGCCAACCCTAAATCGTATTTAACCTTCTCCAGATTTCTTATGTGTAAAAAAATTCTTTTTCATTGAATGCAAGTATTTTTTATGTTACTTTTTAGGAAATTCAATTAAAAAATAATGTTAAATTAATAGAGAAAGAGAAGAAACCGACTCGGAATCATGGTAAAAATTTTTGATAAAATTTCATTAAAATGAGCACACTAAATTATAATATTATAAACTAGTTGTGCCCGCCATTTCGTGACCGTCCTTACAATATTATGTAAGTAATCCACACCAATTTTAGGACTCTTTCTTTTGTAGTGCTCCAGATACGATTTATTGACTTTATATATGGGTAACCATCCCTGGGTATTTACTTAAAAACAAAGCTTTATATAAAATTTTAAAATTTTTATAAAAATCTTAAACCTTTAAATCGGTAAAATTGCGTAGTTCCACTACTTTTTCTCTATTTTCTCTTGGAAATTTTTGCGCATATTTGAAGCGAGATACTAAGGTACCTCCTCACATAATTTTATTAGTAGTAGTTTTTACGTGATGCCAATACAGATAGATGGACAAAAATTCCACAAATTGCTGGTTTGTATTTCATTTCGATTACTATCTGCACCAGTAACAAAACTTTCAAAAAATAGTTCATGTAAAGAAATGGTCCTGTTACAGGAACATTTAAATCAGTATTTTAATCAATATTTTATTCACAATTATCTATGTATTTGTATTTTATAAAATACAAAGCGTTTTATTGCCTCAACCTGCATATAACAATTACTAAGCAGAAATTCAACAGTTTCTTGTTCTCTCAAATATTATGAAATACTAGTTGCTAAATCATTGGCGTAGGACATATTTTCTAGGGGGGCCAAAACACTGTTAAAATAATATGAAAATTAATATATATTGTACAGTTTTTAAAAATTCTGGGTGGGAAGGGTGGTCAACAGCATGTCTGGAGGGGGCATTACACACCCCTCTAATGGCATTTCTACGCCAATGTGCTAAATAGTTAATAATTACGTTGCTTTTGTTCTAATTTAATTTTATGCTAAACAAAATATTTTTGTGTTAAACAAAGGGTTCACGTTGTTGAAGCGTTGTTATTTATGATTTAGTTTCAATTGCAAATTCGCAAATAGTATTTAGCACCAACAAAAGTGTGTCAAAATATTAATTTTCAAAGATATAAATTTCAAAACTATCAGTAATAGAACGTGACTTGCAGTTGCAAAAATATATACATATTGATACTTTAATACGCAATTCATAAAATCAAAACTTTGTTGGGTTATTAAAGAAAACGTGTTTACCTCTAAAATAAATTTCGAAATTATATCTCAAGCTATTCTGAAGTTGTATACACATAATATTAATACACTCATACCATACCACCTAGATGTGCCAAACAGAGTTGCCTTTTGTAAGCCCCGAGAGAAGGGATTTTTTTTAGTTAAAAAGTAAAAATTAACAGAATTTAAAATAAATTTGTAAATAATACAAATAAATGTAAAAATTAAAAAAAAAAATATTATATTATAAAATATGAAATATATAAAAGTTTTGTTTAGTTCAATAGGATCATGAAATACTTTCTGTCGTATTTTAAGGGCCAAATTCATAAAAAATATTTTTGATTTATAAAAGGTTTATAGAACAGGTTTGGTATAAAAATTTGTTTAATAAACCTTTTATAAAACGAAAATATTTTTTATGAATTTTCCCCTAAAAATATAATGTTGTTTCAAATCAGTTTAAAAACGAATTTTTCAAATAAACACTTAAACCCCATTTTACATGATAAAAAATTTTCTAAACTTTATGAAAAAACGACAATACGGGTATTTAAGTAATCATCATTCATAGACAACATTTGCAATATAACCCTAACCTAACCTAACCACTACGCAGAAAACATAATCATTCACAACTCAAAATTTATCAAAATCGTTTTGTTATTCATGAACAGTTAGTTCACGGAATAAATCTCCAATCACTATAATTTCGTTTATACCACTGTATATTTTAACTGGAAAAATACCGTTACTGTGAAAGTCAATTAGATTTTTTAAAAACAACGTTTTGTTTCTTCTGAAAATTTATGAATTTTTAAGTTGTGACTGTTTATGATAAAGTGAGAGATATGCAGGCTGAAATTATATATATGTACATATGTAGCTTGACTTGATTATCGAAATATTGGAATCATCACGTGTTTTCTCAGGTAATGATGATTTGGAATCATAATCATCCGTATGTATGTATGTAGCTGTATGCATTATAATAGGAGTGACGTTGCCACATATTTATTTTCTTTAATTTATTACTCTGGTAACTTTATTATCGTATCATATTTTAACGGTAATTACATTGTTGTATAAGAAGTTAAACACAAAGTTAATGATCTTGGTTTTAATAAGTTAATTCTTTATTATCTTTTCGAGTGCGTTAATCACAAAAATAGGAGTGCTGTAAATTTTCAAGAAAATAATTTTTAATTGATAATTCATTTTTTTTTTGGAAAAATTAAGAAGTAAATATAAGTTAATAACACTGAAGCCTTTGAAATGTATTTTTTAGTGCAGAAGAGAGAAATTTAATTACAAACTTTAGAAAACAAGGAAAAACCTATAAGGAAATTAAAGAACTATTGTCTTGTTCCGATCAAATGATTGCGAATGCCCTATCGTATAAAGAAAAGTTCGAAACTCGTGGACCTAAACGCAAAACTTCGATAGTGGACGACCGACGTACTGACTGAGCAAAAGCGATCCTTCAGCGTCCTCAAACAGGATTCAAAAAGAACTTGGTTTGTCCATTAGTACTTCCAATATTCGTAGACGACTAATAGAAAACAATTTATTTGCAAGAAGTCCACGAAAGGTTCCATTGTTGACAAAAAAGCAGGCAGCAGCACGTTTGAAATTTGCCAGAGAGCATATCAGCTGGACAAAAGAAAAGTCTAGAAACATACTTTGGACTGATGAAAGTAAAATCATTTTATTTGGTGGAACTTGTTCTAGACAGTATGTGCGAAGACCTCGCAATACAGAATATGCCCAAAAATATACGAGGAAAACGGTAAAGCATGAAGGAGCTAAAATAATGATATGGGAGGCTTTTCTTACAGCGGAGTTGGTCTACTTTTCGAAATAAAAGGCATCATGGACAAACATTTGTATGTGGATATAATGAGTAACGTTATGCTACCGTATGCAGAGTGGAATATATGGGTCTACCAACAAGATAACGACCCAAAACATACGAGCAAATTGGCAAAGGAGTGGTTTGAAAGCAATGGGATTGATGTTATGCCACACACTGTGGCCACTGCGGCAATAAATCAATTTGGACCTGCTCTCCGATTTTGATGATTTTTGCACAGATGGTTAACAACAATCTAGAGGTCATGTGTGAAAAATTTCATGCAAATATCTCCATTGGTTTTCTGTCCCGAGCAGCGCAAAGTTGAAGTATGTGAACAAGTCTCAAATGTGATAGTTTTCTATGTCATATTCAAAAGCCTGTTACTTATAAACTATACACCGAATGTACCTTATAAGTAATTTTTCAATTAAAATGGACATTAAGCATTATATGTATATTAAAAAAAAAATTTTAAAAATTGAAAAAAAAATTTCTTTTGACAATGTATATTAAACCAAAAATAAAAACATTTATGATTTTCCGTTAGACTTTTAGTTGTGTGCGAAGCAGTGCGACACATGGAGTACTATACCAAATTATAGCTGAGAGTCTCAGCTAACAGACTAAAAAAAAAAAACCTGCCCCAATTTGCCCGCCGCCGAAAAAACAATGAAAAACCAAAAAATTACAGTAAAAAATATGCGTTATGTGGTATTTTACGCGTGCAAAAACAACTGTGCATTCTTTCTTTCATTGCTACTCGTACACGAAGCCGGTGCCAATTTGGGATCGAGAAATACGAAAATTTCATTGCATGTGTACTATATAAAAAAAAAAACTTAAATTTGAGTCCCGATTAGAAAAACAAATGTACACAAAAGTATTTATCAAAGTAATATCGGTACATTGTTTACGTAGACTAAACAACAAAAAAATCTAAATGTAAACTTTATATAATAAATATAATAAATGTTGATTTGGTTAAACAAAGAATGGCTTCCAGAAACAATGGGAATATATCTCGACGATTTTTTGAAAACCCTGAAATTACAGCTGACATAGCCGGAGTAAATAATTAGTTGCAGTCAGGCAATAGACGCTGAGAAATTCCAAATATATTGTATAGACAAGGAAAAATTGTACATTGATTTGTATGGATGGTACTACATGCCCATCACAGTGCATAAAGTTTTGATACATGGTAGCAAAATTGTATCTGAGGCCATTCTACCTATAGGTAGGTTAAATATACAAATTGTTTCATACATTTTAAATTTATTAGATGAAACCAGGAACAAAGATTATAGACGTTATAGGCTATAGCACTCCCGCAAGACTGGGCGCTATTCTCCTAACGAAAAATTTTTATATTGGGATTGTATGAGGGGTGGGTGTTACAGTGGGCGGATTTTCTTCATATTTTCAAAACAGCATTTAATACATTGTATATGCATTTTTGCCAAAAATAAACATATTGCATTTTTAAAATATTGTTTGTATGGGAGGTGGGGGTAAAAGTGGGCGGATTAAATTCATATTTTCAGGAGGTCATTCTACTATTATAATATTAACGTTTTATGAAAATTTAGTTAATATATTTAAAATCATGGAAGTTATGCCACATTTTCTATTTAAGTTGTATGGGAGGTGGGCGTAAAAGTGGGCGTATTTTTGTAAAAAAAAAACTAAAATTCTTAAAAAATTTAAAATAAATGTGTGCAAAATTTCATGAAGCTCCGCAACCTCCTTGATTTAAGACCATTAAATACACTACACGGCCACACTATGTGCCATGGCCTGCTCAGTCTCCTGACCTAAACCCTATAGAACATCTATGGGGGGACATAAAAAAATCGTTTCAGAGAAGAGGCCGTCGAATTCAACTGAATTGTGGAACGTTGTGCGAGATGCGTGGCAACAAATCTCCCTAGATCGATGTCATCATCTTATTGACTCCATGCCTCGCAGATGTGCTGCAGTCATAAAAAATAAAGGCTATTCAACTAAATATTAATAAGATTTTCGTTTTTATGGAATATATTTTTATTTTTCTACTGTTATTAGTTTTAATTGTTTAATATGGTTCAATACTCCTATTATTGTGAACAGTGAATTTTCATACGATTTTAGTTAAATAAATACCTACGATATACTACTTCTTGAAATAACTTAATAATTTATTATGAATTAAGGAAACATTCTATAAGAATTTAAATTAAATAAAATTTTGTTTTCTTTTTGTTTTAATCCTAAAAATTCTTTTATATTGTGGTCATTCCTATTTTATACGCACAACGTATGTAGATCGCTTAAAGTTATGGTTTTTTTTTAATTTTAATCGGAAATTTTTTTATTCATTTCAAAACGATTTAAAATTATTATCAAAATCTGAGACCGAATTACCGCATTCGTGATCAAGTAAAATTATTTTTAGTTTTTCTTTTTGGTATTACGGCATTCGCTATATAACTATAGCCTACGAAAACTATAAGCAATCGTCTTTCGTTAACTTTACAACGATCGACAACTATTGTTTACTTGAAAATGTTAATAAAATAAATAAAAAAAAACAGGAAGATATAATGGCTTCCTAAGTGGTTCATCACCCTCAATTAACTTTTTGGATGCCTTATTCCATTTATTATTACATACCAAGGCGAATTCACACCAGGTGGAGGGGATAGCCCAGTTAACTGTTTTCTGCTCTCCCATTTTTGTTAACGGCTTGCCAAAAATTCATTGTTTTATATCTGCTAGTAGAATGTCAAAGTTGTCGATACGAAAACTTACTCAATCACGAGTACAGTAATTCGGGTCCTGACTTTACTTTGAGATTCTTAACACACTCGTTTTGGCAATTTTTGTTAGGGTATTAAAAGTTATAGCTAAATATTTACAAAAAAATTATAGCTAAATATTTACAGCATTTTGCAAAGTTTAATTTATTCAGATCTGACTATGCTCCATTAAAGTCTGACTTTAGACACGGAAACATTTTGAAGCGAAACATTAGTTTGGTAGCATATTACGGGTCGAGAAGAGAGTATCTATCATTTTTGTGTTCGGTTTGCCGTTGTTGATATTTGGTTTTTGAAATTTCAATAAAATAATATTCAATAATAACAAAATGTGTCCGAAAAATGTTCTTTTGTTTGCCCGCAAATGAAGAAACAAAAGAGAATTCCAAATATTTTTCTTCCAAATGTTCGACTGTCTAAACTGGGACAAATGAGCGATATGTATAAGGGTACAAGTTATAAGGCAACATACATATGTATGTACAAGTCAAGGCGCATTTACGTTACGTTAAATCGCCTTGATACAAGTGATATACGTATGTATGTATATAAAATTAAATTGAAATTTGTATGTATAAAGCATTTATAGGTTTTTGTTTTCAAGGAATACGTTTTAATTTTACCTTATAAAAATATCATTTATTTTATTTACTCTCATAAAATTCAGCAGAAATTGCCCCAGATTACCAAGTTTTAAGAAAAAAAATTTTAAAGAAAAATAAGAAAATATTTTTATTTAAAATTATCTCCATCTGCCAAAACACTTGTTTTCACGGGAATCTACCAAATCGTCACGTTATTTTTGAAAAATCACATGTACTAAAATAACATTAAGAACAGAAAGAAAATTAAAAAAATTTTGTATTAAGGGCATTCACATTCACATCTCAGTAACAATATAAATATAAAACGAATCTGTTTTAAATAAAATTCTTTAATATCTTGTTGAAAGAATCAAATTTGAGTGACTCTAACAAGTTCATGTCGTAAGAGAATGTTGTGAGATTATGTTATAAAAACCACTCAAAATTAATTTTGGGTTAAATAAAAAAGCTTAATATTTTTATTATGTTAAAGTTTACTTGCTTTGGGGGAATACCCCTCGTTTAGATATAAAAAATGTTGGAATAACGCCAATTTGTTGACAGATGGACTAATTGTTTTTCTTTTTTTTGGCAACGTTTTTCTAGTAATTGTGTTTTTTCTTTTGGACGATGCCCCACATTTGAGGCAACTAATTTCAAGAGCAAGTTCTATGACGTCGTCTTTAATAAAATAAATGCGTTCTATACCTATACATATGTATGTATGTATGTTTGTATGTGCAATAGAATTATTTATGAATTTTTAGAAGCAAAGAATCATTAAATGAATTACCATTAAAACATATTTCTGTATAATAGGATGTTCTAAGGAAAGAACAACGAATAATATTCGTAGAAGCTATTAAAACATGCTGTTGTTGTTTTTGTATGTTATTATTTCAGAAAACAACTAGATAATAAAAAAAATCGGAATTTTAATAAGCAATCAACACTTCACCAAAATACCTAAAAATTAAAATTTTATCAAAACAAAATTTAATTGAATAAAACTCACAAAAATTAATTAAAATCTATCAATAATTTAAAGTTCGCTTAAAAAATCCAAGTTTCGCCAAAAATCACGTTTTCGCCCAAAAAAGAAATTATACACAAAACATTTAAACAAGCAATTTTAAGGTTAGCGCTCCGAGTCCAACCCCGGGCTATTTGATTTCAGTTCGACGTTTCTTCATTAATTAATTTTTTCAAAAAATCGCAGTCATTAAAACATCGACCATTGAGTCATTTTTATACCCTTCACCAATGCAAAGTAGAGCAGAATCAAAATATTTTGGAATTTACTCGGCAATTTGTAAGGGCTGAACCTATTGATCCAAAATTTGACATGAGCATAGTAGAGGAGTATCTGAACTTAAGTTTTGGCGCTGGTCGCCATTCACTTGCCAGGGGTGGCGCTATGTGGTCTTAAAATTGGGTACCTCGCAGCTGCAAATTTTTTAGAGCTTGTCATTTCTTCACTTTTAAATTGATTTAAAAAATTATACATGGACTTAAAGGCCTAGTTAATATCTACAAAATGATGCTTTAATCTGTAAATTATGTTTTAAAATTAATGAGTTTCCCCCAACCACTATATCAAGTGAAATTGAAACCTGCAGATATCATAAATACATCAGTCAAGTGCGAGTTAAACTCACACATGTAGAGTTCAGTACTATGTTTAGTACAACTTTAAGAATTCAAGTTATTAATTGTTTCATGCCTCATGGGGCACCCTTTATTTCTTAATTATATTTTACACTAGAGCATAGTACTAAATATCCTGTGTGTATATTAAGTGTCTGCCTATAACGTTTAGAAGAGAAGGTCCAATTCCTCAAATTGGCGAAATCTAGGCAACACCCTTTTAATTTTATTAAATTTATTTTTATTTCTTGTTGTTACAGTAGATATTGAAAAATATAATATGTGTAAATTTTAAGTGTCAGCCTATCACTGTTCAAATAAAGGATTATATATGCAAAAACGTGTCTTTATCGAAACACGCTTTAATTTCTGGTTTTATTATTTACTCTTGTTATAGGGGACAAATTTAAACATAATCTGCGTAGGTATATAGTGTCTAGCCGTACGGGTTTAAAAATTAGGCTACATACATATGTAAATGTTTGTTACTTTCGCAAAACTTTTTAATTTTTATTTTGTATGTTTTTTGCTATAGCGGACATAAATTTACACAATTTATAAATTTACGTTTAAAATTTCAAGAGTCTACCTGTTACGGTTCCATAGATAAAAGACACTGACATACGGTCAGACAGACATTGCAACAAAAAAAAATAGGGTTACGTTTTTAACCTTTGGGTACGGAACCTACACTAAAATATGAACGTTTAAAAAAAAGCAACGAAAATATATGTGAGACACGATAACTATAATAATTTTATGTGAGATATATCTTACCTAAGGATTTATTGAGTCCTGCAAATGGCGTATTCCTGTTACACCACATAAAATTATTTTTCGTATTTAATTAAAATTATTTACTTCCTACGTCTAAACAACATTATTAACAACTTTAGCAACTTTACTAAAGTTTATTAAATGGCCCCTTCATCTGGCTTTGTTTTAAATGGTATTTACTTTCTTGAAAAAGAACATTTTCGGGGTAGGAACATCCTTGATCTGAATTGACATATAAAAACCAATATCTGTACAAAATTTCATTAAGTGATCTTTCTTTTTCTCTCAGTTTTCTATCAGTTATAAATATGAAGGACACAAGTCCTTGAATTTAAATCACCAAGCCTTAGTTTTGATTATTTCTTATCAATTAACACATGAGTGCCAAATTTAATCACTTTGCGATAACTCCTTCTATTTTTGGCCACTCGTTAAATGAAATCACGACACTGTGCAACGTTCCTTAACTTCATCGAATAATATCATCTCGTCAGACCATGATCGAATTTAATTTATAAATTAACAACAGTGTCCATTTGACCGACAGAGAAGTGAACTTTATTTAAGACGTGCTAATTATGGTGTGAAATATGAACAGGCAACGCACGATTTATTAATTCATCACCTGTTTGAAATATTAAAAGTGCGAAAAAACTGAAAAAATAAATATTTATAAACTAATGAAATACAGACAATAAGATGTAAAAATTTGGAGGAAAAAATGCAAAATTATTGGGGAATTTAAAAGTTTTACAAGTTGAGGACATACGTTTTTCCTAAGAACAAGGCCAAAATAAAACATAGGTCCAGAAAGTTTAGCCTTGTAATTATTAATATTCTAATATATTTGGTTTTTATTTTCTTCGACCTTATGATTTGTTATTATTTTCAGTTTTCCTGAAGAAGAGCACCGAAGGCGCTCGAAATATTGAAAAATATTAAAAATTTATTAATAAAACATAAAAAGAGTTTTATTTAAATAAAGTTATGACCTTGAGCCTGAAATAAAATTCAAATAATAATATTCTAATATATTTAACAAATATTTAACAATATACAACTGTTAATAAATAATCATTTGTATGTTAATAAATAGTTCGACAAATTCAAAAAATTACTTTCGTACAAAATTCTATAAGAATAGAAATTTATGTTGCATACATCCTGAGTATTTACCCAGAGATGGATACCTCTAAGCAATATATAAACCATATCTTTAAAGAAAGAGAAAATTTTAACAAAATATTTCTTTTAAAACTTCAATATAAAACAGTTTTTAGTTTCACGTTTTTGCAAGCTTGAAATATTACTTTCTTGCATACATAGTTTAGCTGTAAGTAATTATTTTTATCCCTCTCTAAAAAAGTTAAACTTTTAACAGAATTATTTAAATTTCAATGTTAAACATACATATATTTTAGCATACACACTGTAAAATTTACAGTGTGTATGCAAGTAATCCTGATTATTTTTTGATTATTTGTAATCGTAATCAATTAGTAATTAGAAATTGTTGAATAGTGGATTATATAATCATTACGATTCTTTTTAAAAAGTAATGTAATTGATTACTAATCGTAATCGAAATTTAACAGCTCTGCTGTAAATATGTACATAATAAAATTTTGGTGAGAAGTAATCAAAATCAAATCACATCTGAAAAAAAAACAATTTTGGTTAAAAGTAACCAAAACGGCAACGCTGATATTTTATAAACTTTGTTCTATTTTATTAGGTATTTAGACACAGTTTTGTCTGTGTGTAAGCTTCAGATTGGGAAAAGCATCAAATTCTTTATCCTTAAAATGGAACACGTAAGCTTTCCGAAAACGATGGGAATTAATGCTTATATCCAATACAAAATTTTTTAAATTACCTATAAATTATACAAAAAAGGTTTTTGGGTGTGCTGGATGTTACAATGCCTTCAAACATTTTAAAATTAATGTGGATAAAAGGAAACTGCATTCAAGTTAGTTTTTTCAACAAAAACTTAAAACATTTTGCGAACAAACCATATTAAAACATTTCAATACTCGTGTGAGTAAATTAATTAAGTGTGAAAAAAATTATTCAGGTTTTTATAAAATACATTTTTTTTAACAATTAGATCCCTCTAAAGTTCGTTACCCCTTTCACATTAAAAAATTATAAGAATTAGCAAAAAATCTTAAGAATAACACAAAACAACAAAAATGAAAAAAGTGCAAGTATACAATTTATTTATTTATTTATTTATTTAAATTTTGAAGGCCCCAACACTATAAGGTTATATAGGCCTTTTTACAATTCATTATTTAATATAACTTAATGCTAATCTTAATCTTAGCTATTAATAAGTAAAATCTAAATTAAATTATACAAATTGATTTCAGTTAAGAATTTTTTAACATTTTCAAATTCATGTTCATTATTAAGTATTTCAATGTTGTTTATATTATATTTAACGCGATTCTCATGGTGTAGTCTGCATTCATTAAATATGTGGAAAACATCTAATGTTTGACCACAATTACAAAGTGGAGGTTGGGTTTTTTCAATAATATGTCTATGGGAAAATAAGCAATGTCCAATTTTTAATCTATTTAGTCTAATAAAATTTTGTTTCGATAAGATGGACGAATTGAACTTGTGTGAAACATTTTTCTGAATTTTGTATAACTTTGCTGTTTGATTATTTTGCCACATATCATTCCAAAGATCAAATATGTATTTCCTAATGATCTGCCGGTAATCTGAATAATTATATTTGTATTCCGTAGAAATATTTTCATTTAAGGAATTCTTAGCAAGAGTGTCTACTGTTTCATTACCATTTATATTTAGGTGACTAGGTATCCACAGAAAGCATATTTCGTTGTTTGGTAGGTTAGTTATAGTTTCTCTTGTCCGATTTATGATCGTGTTACTACTGAATGGATCTTGTAATCCTTGTAATGCACTTTTACTGTCTGATATAATAAGAGTTCTTTGATCAACATTTTCAAGGTTTTCGATGCAAGTTTTTATAGCTAGTAGTTCACTTGTATATATTGATGAGTAATTATGTATTCTTTTTGATATGACTAAATTCTCTCCAAAAACTGCAAAGCCAGCTTTCTCATTTATGACAGAACCATCGGTAAATAAACAAAGGTGGTTTTTATATATTGTATTTCTTAATTCTAAGTATTTCTGATGTACTTCTATGGGAGTCATATCACGTTTGTTACAGTATGCAAGGGAATAATCTACCTTTACATCAGACAGGGACCATGGTGGAGTATCAGCTATTATTATATTATCAATGGAATCTGTAGTTAAAAGATATTTTGAAGTTATTTTATGAAATTCTTGGGCAGCTCTCACATAAAAAGGATAATATTTTTCGGATTTTGCTAGAAAGTGATTAATTTTTGTTCTATTAGTAATTTTTTCGTATAAAGGATGGTTTTGTAATGCGAGAATTTTTAATGTGTAATTAAGAAGATACTTTAATCTTCTTAGGTATAGAGGAGGACATGAGGAGATTATTTGCATGCTAATAGCTGGGCTTGTTTTAAAAGCTCCAATAGAAAGTCTTATTCCTGTATTTAAAATAGGTTCCAAAATTTTCAAATTTGTTTTGTTAGCAGATGAATAAATAATTGATGCATAATCTATAGTTGGTAGTACTATTGAACATAAAATTTTAAGAAGGGTTCGCGGGTCAGAACCAAATTGGGAGCATCTTAACATTTTAATTATATTTAGCTTTGAATTGGCTTTGGCCTTTATATTATGTATATGAGCTTTAAAAGTTAATTTTCTGTCAAAGGTGATCCCTAAGAATTTGTATTGTTCTACAAATTTTATATTTTTACCATATAGTTTTATTGTAGGATTGTCTTGAGCTGTTTTTCGTCTAGAAAATTTTATGGCAACTGTTTTCTCATCATGAAATTGAAAACCACTAGTATCATTCCAAGTTTCTAGTTTTTTAATTGTATTTTGGATTTTATTAGCTATAGCCGAAACTTTTTTGCCTGAGCAGTATATAATAAGGTCATCAGCATATAGTAATGCCTTAACATCTTTATGACAATTTTTTAAGATATCATCAATCGCTAGGAGGAAAAGGGTGACACTAAGTACAGATCCCTGAGGGACCCCGTTTTCTAACTCATAGTAATTAGATGTTGTGCCTCCTACCATGCAACAAAACTTTCTCTCTAGTAAAAAATTAGATATAAAGGCAGCCATGTTTCCACGTATTCCAGCCAAATTTAATTTCTTGAATATTAATTTTTTCCATACACAATCGTAAGCTTTCCGTATGTCAAAAAAGACAGCTACTAAATCTTTTCTTGAGGAAAAACTTTCCATTATATCGGAATGTAAAATTGCTAAATTGTCTATTGTTCCTCTATTTTTCCTAAACCCGGATTGGTTGACATTTAATATGTTATTCTTTTCTATATGATAAACTAGTCGTTTATTTATCATTCTTTCCAAAAGTTTACAAGTGCAGTTGGTAAGAGATATTGGTCTGTAATTATTTCTATTCGTTCCATCTTTTCCCGGTTTTAAGACTGGAATGACTATAGCATTTTTCCAATTTTTTGGGAAAACTTGTTTTAACCAGATTGTATTATAAAAGTCTAAAATATATTTTGTGGCATTTGTGTCTAAATTTTTTAACATTTCATATCTTATATTGTCTGGACCCGGTGATGTACCATGACATGACCTAAGCGCAGATTTTAGCTCAGTTAAAGTTAATTTAGTGTTATATGATTCATCATTGTTGGATGAGTCAATAGGAAAATTAGTGGTTATTGCATATGATATAAATTTTGTTGAGTAATTTGAAGAAGACGAGTTTTGTGCGAAACTAATTGCTAAAGTATTAGCGATATCTTTAATATCTGTCAGAAGTGTTTGGTTGTCATCTAATGCTGTGATTTGGTGGAAGTTAGAGTGTCCGTTAAGCGATTTGATTTTTCTATATACCTCTGATGAGGAGGTTTTTAAATTTATAGAGTCACAAAATTCTGTCCACGATTTCCTCTTACTTTCTCTGATAGATTTACGAGTTTCAGATTTAGCTTTTAAAAATTTTTCTAAATTTTCCGAACTCATATTTCTTTTGAATTGCTTTAGGAGTTTTCTTCTTTCCTTAATTAGTAATTTTATATTATTATTCCACCAAGGGACTTCTTTCCTGTTGCATATTGTAGGCTTAAGTGGAATGGCTTCGTGAGCCGAACTTAAAATAGTTTCTGTAACGTAGTTCTCAATTTCATTGATGTCGTAAAAGCTGGTCAAAGGTTTATTAAAATTGCAATTAAATTTTTCCCAGTTTGCCCGTTTTATATTCCAGCAGGGTCTGCGTTCATAGTTTGGTGCGAATCCAGTTATATTAATCATAATTGGATAATGATCACTACTATATAAATCATCATTAATACTCCATTCAAATAAATGTTGAATGTTGGGAGAAACGAGACTTAAATCTATATTACTAAAAGTTTGGTATGCAAAACTAAAATGAGTGGCACAATTTATATTGTTTAAAATATTAAGATTATTTCCATCTATAAATTCTTCAATAATATTTCCTCTTGAGTCTGTTCTACTGGATCCCCAAATGGTATTATGGGAGTTAAAGTCACCTAAAAGCAAATAAGGAAGGTTGAATTGAGATGTTAAATTAGTTAGATCACTTTTGGAAATGTTTTCTGATCCTGGAAGATAAATGGAGCAAATAATAAATTTTATTGGGAATTTGACTTTTATCGCTACTACTTGATATTGGGAGGAAATTGTTATTTCTTCTCCATCAAATAAGTTATTTAGATAAATACAGACTCCACCATGAGCAATTGAGCCTGAAAAAGAATTTTTAAAGAAACAAGTAAAATGTTTTAGTTTTGTGTGATAATTGCTTTTAAATCTAGATTCTTGTATACAAATGGCTAGGCAGTTAAATTTAGATGTAATAAGTTTAACTTCATCAAAATGATTTGCAAAACCGTTACAGTTCCATTGTATTATTTTATATTGATTACTCATTAAAGGTAAAGTCACTAGAGTCGTCTAAACTATCTTCAATTGTGCTTGCTGGGTTGTCATTTGTTACTAAAGGTATGTTAATTGAGTTCTCTTTCTTTTTTTTCTCTGCATTTGATAATTCACGCTTCTTTCTCTTTGAGATGTTTTTTGGTAATAATTCAATTTTTGATCCATCTGTTTTTGTTATTTTGCGTACTGGAGAGGTTGTTGTTGTTTTTGGATTTGGATCAGCTGTTGATTTCGTGGTAGGTTTTTTATCTCCACTTTCTTGACATTTGCATTTGCAATTGCAATGTTTTATTATATTTGCATATGTTGTTGGTAGAGTATGTTGTCTATCATATTCTCTTCGCGCTTCATTCATTGTTTTCTTTTGTGTTACTTTAATTTTTTGAATTTCATATTCTTTCATATAAGAAACACATTGTTTTGAAAAGCTGTTGTGTTGTTGTTCGCAGTTAGCGCATTTTGGTGGTTTATCACATCTTTCACGTTTGCCGGCTTCGTCAACTGATGTATGTTCGACATTACTACAATGTGGGCACATTTTATCTGGTGACGAACATCCCTCTGAAACATGTCCAAATTGGAAGCATTTAAAGCATCGTAGTGGATTAGGAATGTATGGTTTAATCATAGTATACATATAGCCCAATACTATTTTTTCTGGCAAATCACTAACGTTGAACGTTATTATGTACAAACCAAGGTCATTTGTTGTAAGTGTTTTTGTTTCGGGATCTCTCCTTTTCAATCGTTTAATTTCTATGACACTGGGATTTTGTTCACGAATTTCTCTTAACAGTTCGTCATCAGAACGGCACCGTAGTTCATTGGAGTAGAATATTCCTTTCGATTTATTTAGTGAGGTGTGCTCTTCAACTTTTACAAAAATGTCTAGGGATAAAGACATCATTTGGATTACTTTGCTTGCTTGTTTCCCATTGAAACATTGTATGAGTAGTTGTCCAGATCTCAGTTTTTTACATGATTTTACTTTTCCTCCGACTGCATCTATGGAACGTTGTATGAGAAATGGTGAAACGTCTGCGAGACCTTTATCTGCTTGGACCCCTGCTCTGCTCATTATAAGAAAAATTGGATGTATAGAATTCGGATTTTTCACCGTTTTGTCCCTGTCAAAGAGGAGACCCCCCATTGTGGGAACTAAATGAAACCATAAAAGCTGTAAACTGTTTGTGTTTTTTCTTTTGTATTTTTTTTTTTTTTTTTTCTTTAATATAAGAAAAAATTTATTTTATTTTTTTTTTCACGTGCAAATGGAAATTTATTTATTTTATTTTTATTTTTTTGTTTGTTTTGTTTTACTTCACTTCTAGTCAAGACGTTAGTAGAAGTCAGTGTTCACTCACCGAGAGTACAAACTGAACTGCAAGTATACAATATGCGATAAAAGTGAAATGAACTTTTAATAAATTTAGCTTAAAGTTATTTCTTTCAAAATTTTTTACAAAGCCTTTAGGAAATGAATGATTGGACAAAAACTCAGAAAAAACAAATCGTAATAATTATTTTGTTATGCTTGCAAAAAATAGGGAACTGACCTTTCTATAAATTTTAACGTAGCTTGGCTAAAAATAATTCTGTGGACTCAGACAATATCACGGCGAACTGTAGTGAATCTATTTTTTATTGATTTTATTTTGTTAATAAACATTTGCGCTTTGTAGTTATATTTTTATTTCCTTCAAGTAAACCTGAGGAAAACAAAAAATTTATTAATTTTAAAAAAGTTTTTTGTGCTTTAAAGAAAATATAAAACAAAACAATTTTTAAACTGTTTACAGTTAATTCAGTTTTTTAATTTGCAAAAACTACAATATTTATTAGCGATCCCATAATGTAAATAAGACGATCCTGTGCGTTTGGAAAAGTAAGTAGAATTTTCGAATACTCCAAGTAGGTACATGACTTAGAAATTCATATAAATAAAAACTTCATTTTTGGATCCATTTTATTGATATAACAATTGATATGAGACAGTTTTTAAGTGGCAATAAAAAATTTTAATATCTTTTATTTTAACGCGATTGATAAGTTTCAAAAAATTGTTTTTTACAAAAGTAGGTACCCCGCCTTTAAATCCTTTTTGTAGTTTTTAACCAATAAATGAAGCTTTAAAGATCTGTTGATTTTTGTTTTTTTTTCATCGGTGCTTTGCACTCGGAGGAGTGTAAAAAAAATCATACAATACAATAAATCACTAATGTTGTTTCTAAATTGACTATGTTTAGATAGGGCTGGTGAACCGTTATAATTTATGATCCAATTTTTCTTTAAAATAGTTTAAAAAAAACTAGTAACTACTATCACGCTTTTATCAGTTTATGTTACTGATTTAAGTTATGTTATGGTACTGTTATGATAACATAAACTGATTAAAGCGTGATCATATTTAAAAGCACATAGCTTTAAACGTAAAAATGATATTGAGGTAAACATTTTTTTGTTTGACAGGAAATTGGCTCATTTATATTCAAATATAAAAAAAATTTAATTATTACAACAAAATTTTAAAATTTGTTGCTGATATCTGAAAATTTCGAAAAATTATGTTAAAAACCGGCAAATTTGAGGGAAGGAAAAATTTAAAATTTTTATAAATTAAGCAAATCAAATTAAATTTTCTGTGCATGTGTTTTTGTTCAAGTAAAAGGAAATGGCAAAAAATCTGCAATATTAAGAAAAAGAAAATTCCACAATTCCCAAAATAAGGAACAAAAATCCCAAAACTGAGAATTGTTACTCTTTTGCCCATAAAGTCTACATACGGACTAGGGCTTTCAAAGACAATTTGGAGTATATATAGCTTTATTACAGCAGTCTTATTTTTTCGATATCAGTTTGGCATTTTAGAATATATAGGCTAAAGTAAAAATTTCGATGTAAAATAGGTCATATTGTGGGACCTCTATTTTCTACAAGGATGATAAATTTTATACGATTTTTTTTTAACGTACACACACATACATATAGCATACTTGGGATTTTTTCACTGGCATTGAATTTTCATTGGCATTATTTCAAATAGTTACAATGAAAAAAATTGTAACTACCATTTAATGCTGCTGATTTATCTTTAATTACAGTTATTTTTACTAATGGAAATGCAATGAAATTGTATAATTACTAATTATAATTGATGAAAAAATCATTGTTTTTATTAAACACAAATATATTATTGCTGTAGGTTTTAATAGCGTTACATTCACTCTCTTTGGATATGTGTACTATGAAATCTCCAACGGGTTAAAAATTTTATTTAAAAAGGGTCTTTTTATTTTTATTTTTCTTCTTCTGATTTTTGTTTTGTTTATATGAAAAAAATGCCGATAATAGAAGAGCTGAGAATGAAGATGGGACATCTTTAAAAACATCTCTACGAAAGGGTTGATTGCAAATGTGGCCAATAATGATAATGCTTTTTTATAGTTTGATCATTGATTAGTTTGATCATTGATTTAATTTTTTAAAATAATTATTAATGAAACTTTTTCATTAAAAAGCATTACCATTAATGAAAACAATGATAATGAAAAAAAAATGATTAGCATTATTTAAAATTCAATGCTAATGAAACTCAACTAATTAATTAGTCCCATGTATGACATATAGTTAGCGTATACAAAAATATAAAATTATAGAAAATTCCTTAACAAAAATTTGTCTAAAAAAAAACTTTAATGACCATTTTTCGGCTAAAGTACACCCAATTCTGTTTTTACACGGTCTTTTTTTACACGGTTTTGGTTTAACACGGTTTGAAAATTATTTAATATTTTTTTTACACGATTTTATTCCATTTAGCACGATTTAATATCATTTGGGCTTAGATTTTATTTGTAAAATTTAAGTTTTGCGAAATATTTTCATATCAAAAATTTAGAGGAATTCCCTTTTTGTGCATACAAGCATTTTTACTTGTTAGAGCAATTGAAATGTGTTAATACAAGAAGACGTCGAAAATTACAAATAAAAAACTACAACGTAAAGCCATTTCTTTAGAAAATAAAATTGAAATTTTAGATGGCCTTCGAAATAGAGAAGGCTCAACATTTCACAGTCAGAACTATAACGAAGTCACAATAAGAACTATAAAATAATTAAAATTCAATCAGGCAATCGTTGATTTCTGGAACGAAACTATCTGTTAAGTCTTCATCATACAGTAAAGATGCAAATTAACGTTGCAAATAAACATTATATGTACATTAGACTTGTGCATTTTAGTTCATTTTAGAGATCGCTCATTTTAGTTCAAAGTAAAAAAGTGAACTAGTTCAATCTTTTAGTTCACTCGCTCTTTTTTCTTTTGAACTATGATTTGTGTTCTGAACTACTTTTTATTAATCTTATTATAATTTTATTACTAATAATTATCAAAAATAATAAATTCATAAAATAATTATTAAATTGTATGGCAGTTCTTCATTGTTGTCAAAAAAAGGAAACAATTGTTTAATAGTTCAAATACAAAGCCATAGTTCAAAAATTGAATTGGGTAGACATTCATTTAGTTCAATTGATAGAATAGTTCAATTGAACTAGTTCGTTCGTGAACTACCCAAGTCTAATGCACATATGTATGTGTGAAAATAAACATGATTTCTTGTTCTTAAAAAATTCTCGTTTCTCACTAATTTGAATAGGTTTTAGATATAAGGAACCAATCACCTATTTTTGTATATCGATACCTTTCCATAAGAATGTATTAAGCGACATTTCTAAAATTGTTCAGGAAACGAAAAAAAACGTCTCATTTAGTTATTTATTTGTGTATTTTATTGAAAGGAACATAATATGTATTCTGAAAATCGCTTTCCAAATATTATTTGCGATTTTCAGAATACAAAACTTGACATAATACAAATTTCAAGAAGCAACATTATTCCAGTGAGAAAACTTGGCGGTTGATACAATTTTATTTTCTCTCTAGTTTCCTTTGCATCCATGATAAGGCAGCGAAACCCAGGCCAAAATGTGCGCTTAACTTCTAGTATTGTTCCATCAAAATAATTCCATCGAAAAAAGTGTCGCTTAATACATTCTTACGGGAAGGTATCGATATGATCAATGTCTGTTTTTACACCGATTTTTCTGGAACCAATCTACCGTGTGAAACAGAATTAGGTGTACACAAAAATACAATAATTTTGAATTTTTTAAATTGAAAATCGTCTAGTTTTTAACTTAGTAAAGATACAAACTTCAAATTTTTTAAATATATTAAGAATTTGGCTCGCTAACTATTATAAAAATTTAGAAAAATGGAGAAATATTTAAAAAAAAACTGGACCAGGGTAGCGAAAAATCGAAATTTGTATTTCCTCAATCATATTAAATTCTTATTTGCATATTTAGATACCATTTTGTAGGTATTGACAAGACCTTTAAGACAATGTATAATTTTAAAAAATCAAAATAAAACTGAAGAAATGGAAAGCTGTAAAAGAATTTTCAGGTGCGAGGTTCCCAACTTTCGGACCACATAGCGCCACCCCTGGAGGGCGTATGGTACCCAGCTTTAAAACTTAAGTTCAGACACTACTCTGTTATGCTCATGTCATTTTGGATCAATCGGCTTAGCAGTTTATTAATTACTAGGTTATTCCCAAAATATTTAGATTCTGCCCCACTGTGCATTTGAGTTATATTAAGGCCCTGTTTTTAAAAAACAAAACCTTCTCACTTGTAGGTTTCGTTTTCAAACGATAAAGCTTTAAAAGCTTGGTATTTATAAAACATTTGAAAATTTTTGTTTTTTTCATTCCGAAGTATAGAAAGCTTTTGATACACTCAAAAAATGATGTGCGTTAAACCAGCTGAAAAATAAAATAAATGAAAATTAAATTAAACCATAATAATTTTTATTTTTTTTCAAATGTTAAAAAATCAACCGAATAAAATCCGTAAAACAAATGTTTCTTCTTTAATTTAACTTGCAAAAAATAAACTGCACATTTCGGTGGAACAACTGATTTTGTATTTGTTTTTTAAATGCCAATCCAATAAAAGTAACAACAAATACCATTAAAACCAACGAAATTTCCATCGTTTTTGTTATTTTTATTCTAAGAAAATAACTAAAAATTACGTAAATATAAACATATTTGCTTTATTTTCAGATAGATAAATGTATTTTAAGTAATAAAAAAAGACTGTAGGTAGTTTGTTTTAAAAATAAACGTTAAATCAGTTAAATAATTTTTTTCTTTTCATTTTTAATGTTTATTTATTTAGAAATTATTTTACGGAATACTTTTTTAATAAACTATAATCAATTATTGTAAAAAGATTTATATATTAATATTATAAACCAAAAATAAATTAAAAAGTTTAGTGATCTTTTTTGTCACTTAAATGAAAAATACTAAATCATAAATGTGTTCTTTCGTTTTTTTTTTTTTTTTTTTTGAAAAAACATAATATTTCATTTTATAAAAACAGACCCTAAACTTTTTATGAAATTTAAAAAAAAGTAAGCCCGATGTACCCAACTTTGGGGGCTTACGCAGATTCGCCCTTTTACGCTAGGGGGCCCGTCTGCAACTCTACTAAAAAATACTTTGCTTCTGTGAAATTTCATTAATATATTTTTAGTGGTTCATCACCTACCAAATTATTTCCAAAATTAAACGTTTCTAATCCACCTCTTTTAAGAAATTAAATGAGTCAGAATATTAGAGGATTGAGAATAAAATTATCTTTAAAAAATTTCAACACAATTTTTTATCTGTTCAAGAGTTTTGGATTGGAAAATTGGAAATTAGTGGATGAATAAACTTTATTTTATACCAATTTAAGAAATTTATGGTGGGTTAAATATGTAGATGCGAATAATGCTGAAGAAGAATATAGCGATTCAGAATATGCTTTACATTGTGATAGTGTCTAAACCAAATTTTTTTATTTTTTTTTTTCTTTAAAATAATCACCTAATTTTGTAAAAAAAATTTTCTTTCAACTTCTTTAACGAGTAGTATTTAGGGTTGCCAAATTTGTTTACCTATTTGTCCAAAATCGATACAAAAAATCGCCAAAATGATTTTTTCGTAGATTTAGCTAACAATATACTCGAATATGTAATTTATTTAAATTTTAAACATATTTTTAATAAATCACAAAAAAAAATTATTTAAATCGCTCAAATTCTCCAAAAATAGAAAAAAAAATTGCCAAAATCGTATGTATGTTCATATTTTATTTTTTTATTTAAAACAAAACACTAATGATTAGAGAACACGAGAAAGGTCAATTTTTACTTAAAGCAATATGAAATTTATTAGTTAATAAAAAATTTCAAATACAATTACGTGTAATTAATAATTGGAAATAATTTTCAATTACTAATTACATGTAATTGTAATGGAAAAAATTCAATCACAATTACATGTAATGGAAAATTTAAAGTAATGAATACATTTCTTGTATTTATTGTCAAAAAATATTTAATTACACAAATTTCATATCTTCTATATTACATATATAAAAAAAAGTTGCATTGTGTTAGAAATTGATGTTCTCTGGAATGCGTGTACCGATTTTGTTTGTGCAAAGTTTATATAAAAGGTGACGTAAATACCAAGGTTTTTATGTACAAACGGTCTCTGTGTGTGTATTGGTTCATGAATAGTGGGCGTGGTACCGCCCATACAAAGTGAAAAATTATTATCGTGTTCCTGGCGAACTGCAATAGATAGCGCCTTGAAACTTTGCAAGAGTAGCCTTTTTGGTAAGGCGCATAGTCTACCAAAATACAGAATGAATTGGGTCAGTGGGCGTGGTACCTCCCATACAAAGTGAAAAATTATTAACCTGTATCTAGAGAACTACACCAGGTAGTGCCTTGGAATTTTGCACCAATAACCATTGTATTAACATACATAGTTTAGCTAAACACAGACTGAATAGTGGGCGTGGGACCGCCCACACAAAGTAAAAAATTATTATCCTGTATCTAGAGATCCTCAATAGCTAACGCCTTGGAATTTTGCATCAGTAATACCCATATTAAGATACATTGTGTAGAGAAACCCAGACTGAATTTGAATGGAGGGCGTGGTACCTCCTAAACAAAGTGAAAAATTATTATCGAGTACCTAGAGAACTACATTAGGTATAGTCTTGAAACTTTGCAAGTAACCCTCATACTAATGTGCATAGTCTAGCAAAATACAGACTGGATAAGAATACTGGGAGTGGCACATCCCATTAAAAGTAAAAAATTGTTATCGTGTTAATACGTATAGTCTAGCAAAAACAAGTTGGATGGGAACATTTTTGACTTGAGAATAGCGTTCGTTTTCGCGTTAAAGGTCTTCCAAGTGTTTATTGTATTTTTTGTGGATGGGTGTAGCGAAGCGCACCGGGGATAGCTAGTAAATTATAAAAAATAATAGCAATCCTATTTGAATCAATAAATTAGGCGTTATATTTAAAAACAACACATGATATTTACTTACTAATAAGAAAAGATACTTGTATCAGTTTTTTTTCAAGTCAGAAAAAACAATTAATGCAAAAAAATAAGGAGATTTCTAATAGAAAAAAAAATCTGAAATCAATTATGCACAAAAATGTTGATCATGCAAGCTCGCATGTGATGTGATTTATGCTTATAACATTTGCGCTTACCATTTTAATACCTATTAGCTCAATGGTACAACTTTATCTAAAATAGCATTTTTGATGTTTTAAATTACAACGCAAGAAATTCATTTTTAAGATAAACTAAAAATGTTGAATGTCGTTTTTTTGGAAATACTAATTACTGCCAAATTACAATTACTTGTAATTTGTAATTGAACTTTTTCAATTACAATTACATGTAATTAGTCATTGAAAATCTCCAATTACTAATTTCAAGTAATTGTAATTTAAAATTTTCAATTACAAATTACAAGTAATCGCAAATTTCAAATTACATGTAAATGTAATTAAAATTACAAGTAATTGTAATTGATTTTAGTCCTTGATTTCTATTACAATTACCTGTAATTATTAATTTGAAAGTTTTTAATTAACTGTAATTGTAATTGAATTCCCCATGTCTGGTTAATATAATATAAAGAATTCAGATGACAGAGTTTTGTTATATAACGAATATGCTATACAGCTAGGGTTGTCAAATGGCCTGGAATGGTCTGGATTTTCCAGTGGAATGGTGAGGTTCCAGTTACCATCTAAAGAAATCTAAAATATAATTTGTCCGGTTAAAAAAGGAATTTCTTTAATTTTGAAAAAAAAAAAATTTGTTAATTACTTTGAGCAACGATATGATTTCGGCGATGAGTCACTTTACATCAAAACTTCGGTATTTAATTTAAAACAATCTCTTTTGTCATAAGATAACTTACCATCAAAAAGATCAGAAATTGTAAATGTAATTGACAAAGACATTTTGTACACTGTCTTCTGCTGCCTGCGGGAAGCCTTTGGTAATTTGCCGAAAGATATTCCAATTTATAAGATAAAAATAAAGTAGTAAATCAATACAAAATAATCTTATTTGTTCTTTACATACTAATTAGCAATGCTTTTTGTGAAAGGTATTTTAGTATTTTAAATAATCTACACTCACAAGTGGTCCTTCGACCTAATAATAAGGGTAAATTTTAATGAAAGTTGCAAAAATTTTCAAACATTTCTTACAACAAAAATATACCATACGTATGTATACTTTTTTAGTGATTGAAATTAATATATGTTTACATAAATATGTATGTAATATGACGTAGGACTGAATTTTAATTGTTACGCTTCCTTGTTTTTGTTTACTTTTTGATACATACATATACATAGGTAAGTATAATATATACATATTATAGTAATCTTGAAAAAATCGATGTCGGGATCTCATCGGAAATTTTTTTTATGTATGTGCCCACAGAACTCAGCTATTTCTAAACCGATTTTAAAAATTTTTACTTTATTTGAAAGGTTATGCTTACAGATTGGCCCTGTTTTAATAGCATTTCATTGCTTTAGGGTGTCCCAATACAACATTCTTGTTTTTTACGTGTATTAAGAACCGTAAAAGGCACCAATTTTAAATTTTAAAAAATTGCGCTCCCAACAACAAAAGTAATAAAAAACAAATTTTAAATTTAAAAGGTGTCCCCGTATGTGAAGTAATTTGACCTATATGGGACTATCTTTTGAACCGTTGTAGACAAAACCTTGAAAATTCCACAGAATGTCCACTATTTTGTCTGGCATAATAACAAGTATGTATAAATATTTAGAATTATAAATTAAAGAGTATCCCAATAGTTTATGTAATTTGATGTATATGGCCAAACTTTTGAACCGTGGTTCAAATTTACAAAGAATCTTTGTGGCCAAGTCCTCTATAACAACATTTCATCATTAATTTAAAATTGCAAATTAAAGGGTGTCCTAATAGGTGATGTTATTTTATATATGTGGCCCTATCTTTGAAAAGGTTATAGACAGATGCTTGAGATTTAAATAAACTGTGTTTAAATTATTGTGTTTTGGGTGTCTTCATACCTGAAGTATTTGCAGTACATGGCCTTATCTCTTGAACCGTTATAGACAGACATTTGATATTTACACAGAATATATACATATAATACTTTGTACTCTGTAGCAACAAGTATAAAGTTAGAAATTAAAGGGTGCACCTAAAGTAAATGATATTTGATCTATATGACCTTATCTTTTGAACGCTTATAGATAAACATTTAAAATTTTTCCCAAGCGAATATTACTATGTCCACAATAAAAAGTACAAAAAAAACTCATAATTTGACATAATATGACTTATATGCCCTTGTCTTTTGAACAGTTATAGATAGAGACTTGATTTTTACACAGAGCGCATATTATTATGTCCGCTATAAGAATTATAAAACTTGAAATGAAAGGGTGTCCCTATAGCTAATGAAATTTGATGTATGCCTAATATTTTGAGCCGTTTTAGATAGGCAACAGAAATTTACACATAAAGTGCATTACTATGGTCACTATTACAGCTATAAAAATTTAAAATGAGAAATTAAAAGTTATGTAAAAAAATAGGTGATGTTTCATGTATATGGCCTTATCTTTTGAACCATTATAGATATACACTTGATATTTATGCAGAAAGTGTATTGCCCTGTCCGCTATAACAAAAAGTATATGTAAATAATTAAAAATAATAATTAAAATAAATAAAGGGGTGTCCCCATAGGTGTTGTAATATTTAATGTATAAGGTCTATGCTGTCGAACCGTAATATAAAGATAATATAATATAACGTATAAATAAATTAAAAATAACATAGTATGTGTTCGAAATTAAGTTGTTTAAATACTAGATCTTACAAATTACTTCTTACATTTTTCGTTTAGAATTGGTGCCCATCTATCTGTTTTTTTTTTTTTTTTCAAGAATTATTTTAAACAGCAACTTACCGAAATTCTTATTGAAAACAACAGTTAATTCTCGCAACACTTAATAATTGTTTTTTTTTCAGTTTTAGTTTGTGCGTTGATAAGTGCGGTCGCGATTTTCTTTAAGCTCGCATTAACAAAAAACAAAACATACATTGTGTGAATAATTTAAAACAAAAACAAAAAAAAAAAAACAAACCAAACAAACAACAACAAAGTTGTTTGTAAAATATTTCTTTTTCTTTCGTCTTTTTAGGGTTCCGTACACAAAGTGTAAAAACGAAACCCTATTGTTTTCGCTACAATGTCTGTCCGTCTGTCAGCGCCTTTTATCTCTGGAACCGTAATAGGTAGACTCTCGAAATTTTCACAGATGATGTATAGTTGTTGCCGCTATAGCAACAAATACTATAGCAACTTATAGGGTGTTCCAATAGAGAGGTGTTATTTACGAAAATGTGTTTATTTCTTGAACTGTAGGAGGGATACACTTGAAATTTACAAACAGTTATTAAAACTTAGTTCACTATATAAACAAGTATAAAAAAATAAAAATTAAAGGGTGTTCCGATAGTGGTGTGAAATGCATGTATAAGGCATAAGTTTTGAACCATAATAGGTAGACTCTTGAAATTTTCACAGAAGGTGCATAGTGATGGCCGCTATAACAACAAAAATTAAAACTTATAGGGTGTTCCGATAGAGAGGTGTTATTCACGAATATGTGTTTATTTCTTGAACTGTAGGAGGCATACACTAAAAATTTACAAACTGTAATAAAAACGTAGTTCGCCTTATATACAAGTCTAAAAAATAAACCTAAAAATTAAAGGGTGTTCCGATAGTTGGGTTATTTTGACTTATAAGGCCTAAGTTTTGAATCATAATAGGTAGAATCTTGAAATTTTTACAGAAGGTGTATAATTTTGGCCGCTATAGTAACAAATATTAAAATTTATGGGGTTCCGATAGAGAGGTGTTATTCACAAATATGTGTTTATTTCTTGAGCTGTAGGAGGCATACACTAAAAATATGTAAGCAGTAATTAAAACTTAGTTCGCTATATAAACAAGTATAAAAAAATAAACCTAAAAATTAAAGGGTGTTCCGATAGTAGTGTGATTTGCATGTATAAGGCCTGAGTTTTGAACCGTAACAGGTAGGCGCTTGAAATTTTCACAGAAAGTATATAACTGTGACCGCTATACCAGCAAATATTAAAACTTATAGGGTGTTCCGATAGAGAGGTGTTATTCACGAATATGTGCTTATTTCTTGAACTGTAGGAGGAATTCACTAAAAATATGCAAGCACTAAATTAAAATTAGTTCGCTATATAAACAAGTCTGAATAAAATAAACCTAAAAATTAAAGGGTGTTCCGATAGTGAAGTGATTTGCATGTATAAGGCCTAAGTTTAGATTCTTAGGTAGGCTCTTGAAATTTTCACAGAAGGTGCATAGCGATAGCCGCTATAACATAAAAAATTAAAACTTATAGGGTGTTCCGATAGAGAGGTGTTATTCACGAATATATGTTTATTTCTTGAACTGTAGGAGGCATACACTAAAAATTTACAAACTGTAATAAAAACGTAGTTCGCCTTATATACAAGTCTAAAAAATAAACCTAAAAATTAAAGGGTGTTCCGATAGTGGTGCTATTTTGACTTATAAGGCCTAAGTTTTGAATCATAATAGGTAGACTCTTGAAAATTTTACCAAAGGTGTATAACTATGGCCGCTATAGCAAAAAATACTAAAACGTATAGGGTGTTCCAATAGAGAGGTGTTATTTACGAATATGTGTTTATTTCTTACAAACAGTAATTAAAACTTAGTTCGGTTTATAAACAAGTCTAAAAAAATAACCTAAAAATTAAAGGGTGTTCCGATAGTGGTGTGCTTTGTATGTGCAAGGCCTAAGTTTTGAACCATAATAGGTAGACTCTTGAAAATTTTACCAAAAGTGTATAACTGCGGCCACAATAGCAAAAAGTACTAAAACGTAGGGTGTTCCAAAAGTGACGTGTTATTTACGTTTATGTCTTTTTTTTTGAGCTGTAAGAGGAAACCACTTACAATTTGCAGACTGTAATTAAAACTATGTTTGTTTTATAAACAAGTATACAAAATTGAACTTAAATATTAAAGGGTGTTCCAATAGTGACGTGATTTGCATGTATATATCCTAAGTTTTGAATGAATAGGTGGAATCTTGAAATTTTTATAGGAATTGTATAACTATGTCCACTATAACAAATAAAAAAATTAAAGGGTTTTCCGCCAGTGACGTGATATGCATGTATAATGCTTTATTTCTTGAACCGTAACAGGTAGACTCTTGAAATTTTGTACAGAAGATGTGTTGCCACGGCCGATATGACAATTACTAAAAAAGGGTGTTCCGACAGTGACATGTTTTTCACTTATAGTGACTTATTTTTTAATCGCAATAAGTAGACTCTTAATATATTTATAGAAAGGAAGTTGCCATGGCCACTTTAATGAATAATAAAATTAAAGGGTGTTCCGACAGTGACATGATTTTATAAACCGTAATAGATACACTCTTGAAATGTTTACAGCAGATGTGTTACTTCGGCCGCTATAACAAATACTTAAAATTGAAGTGTGTCCATTAGTAACGTGTTTTTCACGAATATTACCTTATTTCTTTAACCGCAATATGTAGGCTCCTGATATTCTAATAGAAAGTGTATTACCATGGCCGCTATAAAATCAATTACATATTAAAATTTAAAGGGTGTTCTAATTATGATGCAATTTTCGCGAATATTACTTTAATTTTACAATTTAATGGTGTCCCATAAGACATAAAGAAATAATCAACTGGAATTTTTAATTTATACTGAACATAGTACGGAACCCTACGTGTGTGAGTCTAACTCGCACTTGACTAATTTATTTTTATACAACGGCATATTGAATTGCTACTTTAAAAATAAAACAAAAACAATAAATGCTAATGAGCCTCTTTAATTTAAGCAACAAAAATGTTGACAATGTTGAAATAAATAAAAACAAAAAAACTAGTGACAATTTATAAATGCTACTCCAGTTTTACGTGCATAATCTTGTTCCTCGCTGTTGTTATGCGATGACAATAAAATAACTACAAACAAGTCCCCTTCTAAACTCAGTATTACCAAAACTAATATGGATAGTGTAGAAAAACCTAAGACCCAAGTAGGAATGGACAGATACATAACTGTACTGAAAAGAGGTCGAAGCCCTCAATCTTCCCAGATTGCACCAATGGCTAAAGTACAAAAAGACAAGGACTCTAACGGAATAAATTCCCATAATCGTTTTGCTATTTTAGATAGCGAAACAAGTGAAAAAAAAAACGGCACCCAGGTCGTTCAAACCACCTCCAATTTATTAAAGGGAGAAAAACTCCAGCGACTTAATAAAGAAGTTAATTTCAATTATTGGTGAGAACACATTTTATGTAATTTCCATCAAGCGTGGCAACATTGATGAAACAAAAATACGATTTATTGATGAAAACAGTTATCGTAAAGTAGTAAACGAGTTTGAAAGCTGCAAAAAGAACTATTATACATATCAGCTGAAGAGTAGTAAAGGTCTACAGGTAGTTATAAAAGGTGTAGACTCATATGTTGATCCAGTCGATATTAGAGATGGCCTCCAAAAAGCGGGATTTAAGGTAAAAAGTGTAGACAACCTCAGAAATCGAGAATGTGTCCCTCAATCTCTATTTCGCGTTGAACTGGAACCTGGAGATATGCGATTGAAAAAGAACGAAACGCACCCTATCTATAATTTAAGATATCTGTTGCACCGCAAAAAAAGCGTAGAGGAACCGCATAAGCGATCAGGACCAGTACAGTGTCTAAATTGCCAAGAATATGGTCATACTAGGGCTTACTGCAAATTGCCTCCGGTTTGCGTTGTGTGTGGAGAGCTACATTGATCCGCCCAATGCGACAAAGCAAGGGATGACTCGAAAGTTAAAAAATGTGGCAATTGCGGTGGAAACCACACTGCTAACTACAGAGGCTGTCCAGTTTTTTCCATGGTAAGGAAAACCACTCAAAAATCAAATTCTCCTGCTAAGCACCCATAATATCGAGCAAATGCTCATTATCCTCAGTTAGCCCAACCAACAACCCAACATGTTTCATACTCGGATATGTTAAAAACTAATCATGTCTCAGTACATAAAGCGACACCGAAAAATAATTCTACACCACATTTGCACCCAGAACCTAAAGAACAACCATCATCTGGTAACTGTAATCGTCTCGAAGCAAGCATCGAGACATTTGTGCATTCGTTAAACAGTTTTATGAGCTCTATGAGCAGCATGATGCAAGAAATGGTACGCATGCAATCTATGATGTTGCAGGCGGTACTAAACAAACCATGAACTGTTTAAAAATATGTTTCTGGAACGCAAACGGCTTACGCCAACACAAAAATGAACTTGAATACTTCCTCAAGAACCAACAAATTGATGTCTTGCTGATTTCCGAGACACACTTAACAACAAATAGCCTTTTTAAAATCAATGGCTATATTTTATATGACACTAAGGACCCCCGTGGAAGAGCATGTGGAGGCTCTGCAATACTTATTAAGGCCCGAATCAAACATTATTTACTGTGTGATTTTTGTGAGAATTACCTTCAAGCAACAAATATCTGTCTTGAAGAATTTCATCAAAGCTTAGTTATTTCTTCGATTTATTCACCTCCTAGATTTCAAATTTCGGAAAGTCAGTATAGCGACTTCTACAAATCACTAGGTCCCTGCTTCATAGCATCAGGAGACTACAACGCTAAACATACGTTTTGGGGATCACGCCTAATAACTCCAAAAGGTCGTATTTTTTTTGACACAATTTCAAAAATGCGTCTGAATGTTATATCGAGTGGACAACCCACCTATTGGCCTACTGATCGACAAAAAATACCTGATGTTATTGATTTTGGCGTGTTTAAGGGTATTCCGAGAGAAATGATTAAAGCTGAAGCATCGCTTGAATTATCCTCAGATCATTCACCCACTATCGTCTATATATGGGACAAATAAAACATCATATCACCAACGACTAGCACAAGGATTAATTGGTCGAAATATAGAAAGTATCTTAGTACTCATTGTTCGGAAAACATTCCGCTAAGAACACCTAAAGACGTAGAGCGGAGTCTTATTGATTTTGTCAAAAACCTCAAATCAGCTGCCCAACATTCAACAATAACCCGACAATTAGCTAGATACAATCGAATTTATTCTGCAGATATCGAACTACTCTTGGCTGAAAAAAAAAATTCGTAGCGAATGGCAATTACAGAGATCTCCTCAACTCAAAAGCAGACTTAAGGAATGCACGAACCGGCTAAGAGACATGCTGGAATCTAGAAGAGTAGCATCCCTGAAAAACTATTTCGGAGACCTAGACGCAACTCCTCAATCAGATTATTCATTATGGCGTGCTTGTAGAACTCTTAAAAGGCCAGTCTTACTTAAGCCTCCCCTGCGAACTACATCTGGAGGCTGGGCAAGGAGTGATTCAGAAAAGGGCAATTTATTTGTTGGACATTTGAAAAGGGTTTTTACCCCGAATATATCGACTGATATAGTTGAGTTGCCAATTGTCGAGGCTAGTGCTGCAATACCGATAAGATTTGAATTTGGTGATATTGAAAAGGCAATAACGGATTTAAACACCAAAAAAGTCCCTGGCGTTGATAAAACCAGTAACAAGATGTTATTTGAATTGCCCCGTATAGCTCGCAGAATCGTTCTTTTTATTTTTAATGCCATTTTACGTCTTGAGTACTTCCCAACAGAGTGGAAGGTATCCTTGGTTACCATGATTCCTAAACCAGGAAAAGACCACACAAAAATTGAATCATACAGACCTATAAGCCTTTTGTCAAATATGTCAAAGCTGTTTGAGAGGATGTTAATAACTAAGCTTAACCCTATTCTAAGCGACAAAGGATGTATTCCAAACCATCAATTCGGCTTCAGGAAAAAACATAGTACGATCGAACAAACTCACAGGTTAGTCAATGTTGTTAAGAAGACATTTGAAGAGAGAAAATACTGCTCTGCGCTTTTTATCGACGTTTCTCAAGCATTCGATAAGGTATGGCATGAAGGCCTAATATATAAGCTAAAACTGAATTTGCCCGTAAACCTATATAAGCTGCTAGATAGTTATTTAACCGAACGAAAATTTATTGTGAAAGAAGGAGATTTTTTGAGCTCACCCCAGCCAATCGAAGCCGGAGTTCCCCAAGGTAGTATATTGGGGCCCTTTTTATACTTATTGTATACTTCAGACATGCCAACTAGTAACCGAGTTCACACATCGACATTTGCTGACGACACAGCTTTTTTGAGCTTTCACGAAAGACCCGAAGTAGCATCACGATATTTACAAGACCACATATCCAATTTAGAAAAATGGTTGAAGAAATGGAGAATAAAAGTGAATGAACAAAAATGTACTCACATAACTTTCACACTGCGTAGAGAATCTTGCCCCCCTATTCGGATAAATAACCAAACGATACCCCAGCTTTCAGACGTCAAATATCTCGGCATACATCTTGACCGGCGCCTTACATGGAAACGGCACATAGAAACAAAGTTAACACAAATGAAGTTGAAAGCAGTCCAACTAAACTGGCTAATTGGCAGAAATTCTACTCTAGCTTTAGACTGCAAACTTTTATTATACAAGTCAATTCTAAAACCAAAATGGTGTTATGGCATTCAATTATGGGGCACTGCCTCAGCTACCAACGTAGAAAAAATTCAAAGGCGCCAAAATAAGATTCTACGTATTATTACATCTGCTCGCTGGTATATAAAAAACTCGAACATCCATAAAGATCTAAACGTGCCAACAGTTAAAGCGGAAATAGCGAAACTTGCCATAAGTTATTTAAAGAAGCTTGAAACTCATCCTAATCCACTGGCCCGTAACATACTAAATGAACCTGGTTACAGTCGACTAAGAAGGAGGGACACTGCTTCTCTCATCCGTACATCAGAGGGATTACAGTAACCGTGAAACATACATTTTTTTTGTCCAGCACTGGTTGGACTTAACATGTATATTTTTATTTTTAGACTTAAGATATGAGTAATTATTGATAGTTCAATTATATTGAAGATACAATAAATAAAAAATTGCGAAAAAAAAACTTAATAATTGTAAACAAATGTACAAAATTCACTTCCATGAAGTAAGTACACAAATAATTTTTAAATTATTATTTATTTTGTATTTATTTCTTTTTTTTATCAGGTTTCTTAATTAAAGCTTAAAAATTTTAATTTTTATTTTAGGACAGTAATGAAAATAAAGGGTATAAGTATTGTTCTTAATAATTATAACAAAACTATTGATATTATGATTACTACAGAACTTGAAAAAAAATATTACATAAAACGTAAAGGATTTTTGCATTAAATATCAACAAATAGCTTCACCTATGTTATTTTAATTTCCAAAAAAAAAAATTGAGATGATTTGCTTTTTAAGATTTTCCAGTTGACGGCACATAAAACAAGATAAGAGCATTTGCACAGTTAGATCTATCATTTCTATGAACTTTTATGGAGCAATATTTCAAATACCTGAAGAAAACGAAAAAAACTCACGCAACGAACGATGAATTATAAAAAAAGAAAACACTGACCTATTCAGAATCATTCATTTACCTGAATCGTTCAGTTACCTGTAAAGTTCAATTGAACTAGGTCGTTCATGTCAATCTCTGTTTCAACATAATTTTCTGTTTACTACCAATGATTTTTGAATGCTTATTGCACACATAGCTGCCAGATTTTTTAGAGGTAATAACTTCATATATCTGGGAAATCGTCATTATCGTCAAAATGGCTTATTAAAATCGTCGTAAAAACGTCAAACGCTTTTTACCAATAATAAAATAAATACATTTTTTATTAAACCCCATTCTTCATTTGCTATCAACATATCTTAACAAAAGTCAAACTTCAAAACCAGTATTAAAAAATATTTTTTCATGTGAAGTTTGACTTTTGTTAAGGCATGTTAATGTCTAATGGAGACGGAGGTAAAGGCAAAACAAGGATTTTTGTAATAAATTAAGTTAAAACGAGAAACAAAAAGAGTCCCTCGTTGGTAACATTTTTTTTCGAATCCAATAAGTTTGTGTTTTTATTAGAACACATTTTTTAGGTCTAATAATTTTAATTGCCTGGATTCAGTTTCTAGCTCTTGCCTTTCACTTTCTTTAACAAGATAGATTTTTTTTTTTTTAATTTCAGAACCACTAACTTTTTCCTTCATTAATAATAATAAATAGATTAATTTGGTCAAGAACTTCGAGTTTATTTTCAAAATCAAGTCACATAGTTCTATATATTAATTAAAACAATTATAACTAACTAGCTGTGAGGTACTAAGGAACAAAGGATTTATATAAAATTCTAATTTTTGCAGTACCTATAAATCGGTAAATTTGCGTACTTCCACTACTTTTTCTTTATATTTGAACCGAGATACTAAGGTACCTCTTCACAAAATTTTATTAAACTTCATCCAGTAGATTTTACGTTGTGCGAACACGGACAGAAAGACAGACAAAAATTCCAAAAATTGCTGTTTTATTCCATTTCGATACATTCGGCAACAGCAACAAAATTTAAAAAAATATTTCTTGTACGGAAGTTAACCTGTTACAGTTTTATTATATGTATGGATATCACCTTTTTCATCTATTTGTTCTTCTGGCATATAAGTATTCCAAAATAAATGTCTTCAAAATATAAAAATTGTTTTTTTATAATTAATTAAAAAAAAGTTTTCAGTTTTAGGCAAACTAGTTTTTAAAAAGTTCCTCAATTAATTTAGAATTTCTGTACTCTCCTTAAAACATTTTATTTATGCATGTTGTTAATAATTCATAAAATATATTTTTGAAAACTTAGGTGTCAATATTATTAATATTTGAGGCAAATGAAAAAAATCTTTACTGACTGACAACAACAGCTTCTAGGAATTACCAACGCGTCTTACATTTTTGTGCTTTTACTTTTAATAGGGAAAAATATTATCAAATTGGTTGCACCTCCTCTTCAAAGTTTCGCCAAAGAATTACAGAAACATATTATTATTAACAAGTTATTGTTGTAATTTTTCAAGAGCAGTGATGAGTTCAAGGCTGATTTAACATTATAAATTTTGCAAATTTTGAAATCGTCAAAATTAGGGCATAAATCGTCCTATCGTTACCATGCTATTTTTAGGACCCAAAATCGTCAAAATGACGATAAATCGTCAAACCTGGCAGCTATGATTGCACAACGGATGGTAGTAGGACGGTTGAGCAATAGTTGGGGCTCTTTTAAAATAAAACTGTTAAACTAAAGGCCGGGGCACATAGAATCCGTCATACGTTATACTTTAACGTACTCAACGGAAGACACAATGAGTATTTTGTTGACGGATATTAAATCAGAAAAGAGAACACGAGAAAAGCTTTTTTTTCTATTTTACTCTATTAAATTAAATTATTTTGTTGAATTATGTTTTATTTTTGCTTCCACTCAACACAAAGAGAGAGAGAAACAAATATAAACCAATTTATAGCTTTCAACGTACGTCAAAAGTTAAAAGTTGCCCAACATTCATACTTTACGTTGACGGAGACGTACTGATTGTGACAACACTCATTAGAAAACCTGTATTTCAATTTTCTTGTACGTTGAAAAAGACGACGTATAACGTACCCCGGCTTTAAAACATAATAACATTATTGTCACCTTATAAAACAAATGTTTTAACAACCATGTTAAGAAACATTACCCCCGGGGTACAGGGTAATAAAATAAATACCAACACGAGCTAGCTTTTCCCCCCATAAATAAATTGTATTTTTATTATAAAATGTTATGCGTAATATGGTTACTTCAACTTTAATTGTCTAAAAATGTTCAAAAGTTAATTTTCAGAGTTTATTCGTAATTGACTTTAGTGGATATGTCAATTACAAATTACGTGTAAATTTAATTCTAATTAAAATGTAATTGAGACCCCATGTCTGTCAGAAATGGTCCTCTTATAGTTTTAGTTGTATTTATAGATAAACAAAATATTTATGTTTAATATTAAAGTAGACGCTCGCAAATTAGAACTGATTTGTTTTTGAGGCAATTCTAATTTCTGAATTATTCTAATTTCTGAACGTTTTTTTTTTTTCATATAAATAATAAAAAAATTGAGTAAATTTACTTCCAAAAACTAAAAAAAAACAACAAAGAGGGAAAAACATACACATATGCGATTCCCCTTTTTAGTTTTACTTTGTTCAAACAGAATGAAAATAATTTGGGGATTTCAAGGTATATCTATTTTACTAGGTAGTGGCGTCCCTACAACAAATACAACAATACAAGAACAACATGGCATTTTGTTGTTGCTTTGTAGTTCGAAATGTCAAAAAACATATAAGAAAATTGAGAAGGCGTGTATGTGTTTTATTTCTCACTTCTACACTATAAAATTTCTGAACACATACAACTTTTGACATGTCGAACTACTAAATCAGCTGGGAGGACGACACTACCTAGTAAGATAAATATACCTTGGGGGATTTCTTGTGTTCAAATATCAGAAAAAAAAACACGCTCAGAAATTAGAATTTTAAATTCTAATTTCAGAGCGTTTAATGTATTGCAAACACTGATTCTAATTTCTGGACGTTCGAAATACTGAAAGCTCTAATTTGTGAGCGTCTACTGTAATTGAATTTGAATTTTCCGCCAGTAAATGAAATACGGTTGTCACCACTGGCTGTTTGTTGTGTATTGTTTGGGTGATCACGGTCATCACGAGAAGGTATGACAACAAAATATGTTTAATAACATGACTAGTTTAATTCTTATATTATTTTTGAAATTCCTTATTAGATGGTGTACCATGTGCTTACTATTAAAAGAATTTGAAGAATTAAAATATCCAAATTTAATCATTTTAAACGCATTTTGAAATCACCTCAAACATCTTTAAAATAAAGTAAAAAGACTTGCCTATTAAGACGCCCGAATAGCAAGCAACCTGACTGTCACAGAATTATTGTTGTTCCAGGTCGAAATAAATGTAGATTAAATATTTTACTTTAATACATTAAATTATAATAAGTAGACAAGTTGTGATTTTGAAAATTAGTTTTAACGCGAACAGAACTGGGACAACTTTTATGTATGTATATTGTTCTAGCCTTATGATTTATTATGTACATTTTAAAATCTATAAAAAAGTCATTCAATCAAATGAAAATTGAAAATTTTTTATATTTTAAATAGAAATGACTTCATTTTATTTTATTTTATTTTACATTTCATTTTATATTTTTCGAAAACATCAAATAGCAAGTAAATAATTTTAGTTTTAATTTCTAAATAAAAACCTTTTCTGCAATATATGGAATTTAAAATATCGTTTAATGCAGAATTATAATTTTAAAAATTGTTTTAATTTTTAGAGTTAATTGAACGTGTTCAAATCGACAGATACTGATTAGTGGTAAGAATATTTTTGTCGTTTTTTAAAATTTCTAACGATAATATGTGCGTCATAAGTAATAATTACGTATGTATGTATATACACATTTTTATTTGTTTTAAATAATAATAGTTTGGAAAAATTCTTTGCATAACTGCCGAATACGAGTATGCCTTTTACAATAGGATGTGTGGTTATCTGACCTTCTAAAGTTTACTTATTACTTTGGAGATTTAAAATGTACAAAATCTAAATCACAAAAATTTGTTTTTAACAAATATATGTATGTATATATGTATATATAATATATTTACATTGTTGAGTGTCTTACAAATTTCAGAAACACTCTAAAAAATTCGAGTTTCCCTAGCAAAAAACTGCTGTTGGGTTGATATAAGACATGGGCGGTTTCAATTACATTTCAATAAGCATTACATTTACTCGTAATGTGTAGTTGGATATTCCCGATTACTCATTATATGTATGTAATTGTAATTGAAATTGAAATCAGGGACAAAAGTGAATTACAAACAGATGTAATTGTTATTGATAATTTTCTTTTATAATTACTTATAATTAGTAATTGGACATTTTCAATTACACATTACATGTTATTACAATTGAAAAACAAAAACTACAGATAATTGTAATTACGCAGTAATAAAACAAACTTCTATCCAATAAAACAAACTTTAATTACAAATTAAATTGAAAAATTCGGAAAATGAATTTCTAAAGCATAGAAGACAATTAAAGATAAAGTATCCGAATGTTGTTCAGAATTAATTGAAACTAAATGTTTTTCTTTGTTTTTTATAAATATTTACATACATACATAAATTTATGTTCCTGTGGTCTTAAAATATAACACCTAATTTATTTATATTAAGAAGATTGTTATTATTTTTTACGTTTTTATTATACGAAGGTAATTAATAATTTTTGTAATTAAATAATTAAAAAAAGTAATAATTTGCTTATTTGATTCAATTACCTAATAAATTCTAAAACTTTTCCATTACATTTAATTATAATTGAATTTTTTCAATTACAAATTGCATGTAATGTGCAATTGAAAAAACCCCAATTACAAATTGTTGAATGTATTTGTAATTGAAAAATTACATCCCCCAAGTCTGGTTGTTATGAACTTTCTTGATTACATAACTCAGTTATTTTAAAGACCATCGATTTTGCAATGATAGCGGTAATGTTTATGTAATTGACAGATACATATTATAAAAGCTTTTCGAAAAAAAAAAAATTTAAAACTTCTTAAAAAATATCATAATACCTTAATTAGTTACCTTAAATTTAATTCAGGTTTCAAACGATTTTGATGATAATTATAATAAAGCCAAGAATAGCTAAGGCCCAGCTAACTAACTTATAATTTGTAAATAATTTTTAGCTTTAATTTGTTTTAAGAAATGCGGCTATAATAATGCAAAACATTAAATGTTTTAAATGTATTGCACACACTACAACTTTCAATTGAAGTCTTTATTCGAGAATACGTTACTGGTATTGACCAAGCCACTTAAGTAGACACAAAACCAGCGGATTTTTTGCGAGGCAGCGCGGCAAAGCTCAGAAATAAAAATTATGTTAACTTTTATTGGTTAATGAGTTCCCCTTTACATTATGCAACATTTGTCGCTGCAATTCTTCCCCTACAAGAAATTGATGATCGAAACTAAAACAAAAAAAAAATCAAATTAAATTAAATTAAATATGTTGTTTCACTTTTGCTCGTATACAAAAAATTCACACATACATAATGTTTACATAATTTTTTCCATTTTGCCCTTAAAAGTGTGATAGAAAGTTTATCATACGCAATAATAGTAAAATCCAGTGACTATCAAATGGTCGGTCAAATGACTATAACTGTTCTTGTATGTACTCTTGAAATTCGTTTTGTTCTCTCATTCATATTTAATTTAATTTTGAAGTTTAAAATGTAAACAGATGTGTACACCCATACAAATTGCTGCAATAAAAATTGTACGATATAAACACAAATGCAATTTTAAAGAAGAAAAGAGAAAAATTGCAGCGACAAAAGTTTTTTTTGTCATCATTTGTTTGTAGTTCTTCTTTGTATGTACATATGTGCTAAATTATTATGTACTACCACTGCAAACACACGTTGTGTGCGTCCTGACTATATTTTATTCCATTTTGCTTTGAAAGTAAACCACACAAAGTCTCTTACGTGTTTACTTTATATAAAGGTACCCATCCCTGGATAAAATTCTAAAATTTATATAAAATTCTAAAAATTATTGTAAAGCTCTGTAAAAGCCAGACAGAAAATGAGTAACACATTATTTTAAAACAGCGCCATCTGTTGCGCAACATTGCTTAAAATATACGGCTTTCAAAAATAAAAGATGTCTTAAAGTATGCAGTACCTTTAAATCGGTAAAAAAAAATCGGGGCACATTCACTGCTTTTTCTCCACTTTCTCTTGGAAATAAGATATTTTTGCAGAAAAAAAGTATATGAATTTTATTGGAACTATTTTTGAATTAATAAATTAATTATTTAGCTTAAGTTCTTAATTATAAAGAGATAAAGAAAAATTAGATACCAGCAAAGCAGAATGCATTTTCTAGACAGCTACGTCCGTCATCAGTACTCTTCGTATCGATGACGAAATAGAAAATTAATAACAATTGAAACTACCGGGTAGATCGATACAAAGAGTACTGATGACGGACGTAGCTGTCTAGAAAATGCATTCTGCTTTGCTGGTATCTAATTTTTCTTTATCTCTTTATAATTAAGAACTTTAGCCTAAATTAATTTATTAATGGAAAAAAGTATTCTATATTGGAATTAGGTTACTAAGGTATCTCCTTACAAAATTTTGTTAAAATCCATCTAATAGTTTTGAAGTGATGCGAACGTAGACAGACAGACAGACAGGAAATAATTTGCTGTTTTATTATGGCTACATGCAAAATGACCCTATGAAGAATCGCTCGAAAACAAAAATGAAAAATTGCGGAATAAATAATTACCCTAAAAAATTAAAAATTGCCCAAATAAGAAAACTGGAAAATTGGCCCAAAAAATTGTGAAAAAATACCCAAATATAAATGAATTATCGCCCAAATTTATTTATACTTTTCTTATTATATAAATAAATATAAAAATGTCAATATGTTTAGTAAGGACATTGATATTGGTTTAATACATCGAGCAGACTTTGAGCTTGCAACTTCTAGGTGTAATCTTTGATCAAAATCCAAGATAGCAGTGACAACTGCTGCTTGTGGTGGTGCTGCTAAAGGAACGCTGCGTAACCGTAGTCACGGTCGCTAAAACCATTGCTAAATTAACCGCTGATTTAAATTGGTTAAACCGTTGATTTAATTCATCGAGCAAGCTTTGGGAAGAAGTTGTATGTAATATATGATCACAGTCTGTTGGGAAGCTTTTTGCTACCAAGTTAAATATATTGTTGCCAATGTACCCAAATAAATTATTGTAAACGTTCATTAAAATAAATACATATGAAAGAAAATATATGTATGTGAATAAAAAAATAATAAAAGTACAAATAGTTTGCTAATAAGAGTTGAAATTAATTATTTAAATTAATAAATAAATTATTGTTTATTGTAAAATTTTAGAATTATGCGCCGCAGGCAAAAAAATTTTATAAAATATAAAAATCGCGCCTAATTCTAAAATTTTACAATAAACACATTTATAACAATAATTATACATACGTATACTTCAACACATATAAGTAACTTATTTATAACATTATAACTAGAAATAAATATTTACTAGTAAAGGGTGTTTTTTATAGAGGTATAGAACTTTAAGTTCGCATTACTTTTCAAGATGGCGACCGATTTAAAAGCTGTCAAGTGACTTATTCTCAGTTTGATTTGGCAATTCATCATAAATAGACTCACGCCTGAAAAACGCTTGCAATAGTAAGTGCGCTTTATGGGCTGGTGGAATCATTGGTCCGTACTTTTTCAAAAACGATGGTGGCCAGAACGTTACAGTCAATGGTGATCGGTATAGAGCCATGATTACTAACTTTTTCATACCTGAATTGAATAACCATGATGTCCAGGAGATGTGGTTTCAACAAGACGGCGCAACATGTCACACAGCTCGTGCCACAATAGATTTATTGAAAGACACGTTTGGTGACCGCCTAATTTCACGTTTTGGACCTGTGTATTGGCCTCCAAGATCTTGGGATTTAACACCGCTAGACTACTTTCTGTGGGGCTATGTAAAGTCATTGGTCTATGCGCCGTCTATGCCGATATACGGCCACAAATGTTGGAAAAAGTCATACAAAATTGGACGTCTAGATTGGACTACATTCGCGCCAGCCGTGACGGTCATATGCCAGAAATCAAATTTAAAATGTAATGCCACAAGATTATCTTTCGGATAAATAAAATTCATGTCAATCGAATAATCCATCGTTGATTTATTGCAACTTAAAGTTCTATACCTCTATAAAAAACACCCTTTATAAAAGAAACAAAACAGATTCTACTTCTACCGAAACAATTAACGTAAATATAAGCTTTTTAAAGACTGCCACTGGTACAATTTTAAATGTGATGTTAATATATATTTATTTTCTGTAAATTCAGATTTTTTTTATATAAGCAAAGACAGAAACTAAATTGCCTATTTTTCTAGTTTATATCGTGATAAATTTGTAATGTTAACACTTCTGCTGTTTAAGGTAAACTTTATAACTATTTATTATTAGTGATAATTTTCTATTAAAAATATATCGTTTTAAGACCATTATTTTTACACTCTTATTGAGAAATTTCTTCATCATATAAAATCGCTCAAAAATGGGTGATCTTTCAAAAGTAACCCAAAATGTTTGCGTTGAGCGTAAACTAACTGTCAAATATTCTCATGTACATACAAAATGTATGAAGCAATCCTAAATAGCGCGGCGTCAACGCTTAGTAAGTAACCTCCCATCTTCATTAGCCATCAACATGTCTTAAAGAAATTCAAACTTCATAAAAAAAACTTATTTTTAATACTGTTTTTTTTTATATGAAGTTTATATGAAGTTTGAGTTAAGCTATATTAGGGTAATTACACGTCAAATCAACAAGGCACTCAAAATGACTACTTCAGATTTTATTGAAACTTTTGTTATTTATATTCCTTGACTCTCTGAATCCAAATATAATTTAAAAAAATTTAATCTCTTTGGTGTTTCTTTGTTGGTGTTTTGTTGAAGCTTTAATATTCTGTAATATTATTCTATTAACATGCATAATGCTCATTGAGTTTTGTAGAATTTTATTACTTTTGGCTTCTCTAAAATTAGGAAAAAGGTTTCCTGATGATCTGGCCTGAGCAACCAGTGAAATACGTATAGGGCTAGCTCTTTTCCCCCAACAAATAAATTGCATTTTTATTATAAAACGTTATGGGTAATTAGCATAATATTAAATAATTAATCTCTTATAGTTTTTTAGCTATACAGCTATAAAAATGCGCTCGAGGATTAAATATATTCTAATTCCAGTTCTATAAGCCCTAGGAAGTTGAATAATAGCTAATTTTTAAGGGGATTTCACGCTGGAATGCGTGAACCTATTATTTCTGCAAAGTTTATATAAAAGGTGACGTCAATACCAAGGTTTTTATGCACAAACGGTCTCTGTGTGTGTATTGGTTCATGAGTTATAGCTGGAATAGTTGGCGTGGTACCGCCCATACAAAGTAAAAAATTATCGTGTTCCTGGCGAACTGCGATAGATAGCGCCTTAAAACTTTGCAAGAGTAGCCTTTTTGGTAAGGCGCATAGTCTGGCAAATTCCAGAATGAATTGGGACAGTGGGCGTGGTACCTCCCATACAATGTGAAAAATTATTATTCTGTATATAGAGAACTATAACAGGAATGGTCTAAAAAGTGGGTACAAGTAAACCCCATACCCATGCGTATACTCTAGAAAAACATAGGCTGAATTAGGACAGTCAGCCTGGTACCCCCCATACAAAGTAAAAAATTATTATCCTGTATCTAGAGATCCTCAATAGGTAACGTCTTGGAATTTTGCATCAGTAATACCCATATTAAGATACATTGTGTAGAGAAACCCAGACTGAATTTAAATGGAGAGCGTGGTACCTCCTATACAAAGTGAAAAATTATTATCGCGTACCTAGAGAACTACATTTTTATGGGCACATCCCATTAAAAGTAAAAAATTGTTATCGTGTTAATACGTATAGTCTAGCAAAAACAAGTTGAATGGGAACATTTTTGACTTGAGAATAGCGTTCGTTTTCGCGTTAAAGGTTGGTCATACTTTTCTTCCAAGTTTTTATTGTATTTTTTGTGGATTGGTGTAGCGAAGCGCACCGGGGATAGCTAGTATATACTAAAATATGTATACAAAAGTTTAGGTGTTTTTTATGCCAAACTTTTGTAATATAATGATTTTAAAAATCATCCATATTTGATATTTTTATTAAAATTATTAGTTTATATTTTTAATAGTTGAAAATGTATGATAATAGTAGGCTATTCTTTAAACCAGGGCGAACTAATACAAGGTGAGTGTACGGGCGAATGCTTTAGAATGCCTTCACAAAACAATTAAGAAGAAACAGACTTGAGCACACTTGAAAAAATGGCAGAAAAAATTGTAATCAAGATTTAAAGAATAAACTCCTAATTTCTTCTGATCCATTAATTTCATCTAATAGAAATACAATAAATACAAGAAGCTCTTTCAACAATAATCAAGAAATTAATAATTACATAATAGTAGATGAATCTATTAACACTGATTCAGACTCACAAATTTAATTTATTTTAATTTTGTAACTTTATTATTAATCTTTATATAAATTTGTTTTTTAGCTTAAATAATAATATAATTCATATAATGTTATTTGAATACCAATGGTTGTGAGTATTTTCAAAACTTTAAAAAATAAAAATACTAAAAATTTTAAAATGATGTTATATTCAAAAAAGGTATACGGTAACCCTAAATAATTAAGAGATTTTATAAAAAAACTATCACGCTTTATCATTTTGTATGTGAAATGATAGATTAAAATTCAAAAAAAGTAATAATTACTGAAATGGGGGAATTTTGGGTATTTAATTGTCCCCGCACCGGACAAATAAAAGGATTTCTAAAAATGTTAATTCATTTTTGAAAATAGTACTCCAAGATAGATATGTGCCAAAAATTTCATTAAGCTACCCTAACTCCATCGATTTTTTTCAGTTTTACTATAGGGACCGTTCACTGTGCGTCTTTTACGTAAAAAATTTAAATTAATCAGTATACGAAATTCACTTTTTTATTTTTGATGGTTATAAAAATCTAAACTAAATACCTATCAAGATTTATTTTTTATACCCTTCACCACAGGAAGAAAGGGTATATATAAGTTTGTCATTCCGTGTGTAATTTCTACAATATTCATTTAATACCCCATAAAGTATATATATTCTGGATCCTTATACATAGAGAAGTTGATTAAGCAATGTCCGTCTGTCCGTGTTCGTCTTGTAATGTCATTAGCCAAGGCACCAGAAGAGATACAAAAAATTTAAGCACACCAATCTGTCAGGCATAGCTTCGAAAATTTTGGTATTGCAATTCAGCAACATAGGATCATTCCTTTGGAGGCTGCGGGCTAAAATCCACCTATATTTTTTCACGTTTTTTTAATATTTTTCCGCTTTAATAATTCTCTTTTGCCTTTTTTATTTTCAAATAAATATTAGACTGCGTCAGGTAGATCGCAAGGACAGCATACAGATCTCGGGGGATCAATAACCCCCTGATTGCAGAAAAGTCCTGAATTTAACAAAAAAATTTCAATAGATTTTTTTTTTAAATTTAAAAATTTTTTTCAAAAATATTTACAAAAAAATTTACAAACCGTTTTCAGAACGCTATTTCCACAGAAAATTTTTCCAAAAAAATTTTCCAAAAATTTTTTGAATAAAATTTTATAAAACATTTTCTAAAAAATATTTTTACAGAAAATTTTTACAAACAATTGTCGAAAAATTAAAGAAAAAATTTCAATATTTCTGTGAAAATGAAAATCATGACTGTAACATAATATATTTTAATATTAAGAATATATTTATGTATATATGTATGTATGTATGTATGTATGTATGTATGTATGTATGTATGTATGTATGTATGTATGTATGTATGTATGTATGTATAAAGAGTAACATATTTTTATACCCTTCACCACAGGTGGAAAGGGTATATATAAGTTTGTCATTCCGTGTGTAATTTCTACAATATTCATTTCCTACCCCATAAAGTATATATATTATGGATCCTTATACATAGAGAAGTTGATTAAGCAATATCCGTCTGTCCGTGTTCGTCTTGTAATGTCCTTAGCCAAGGCATCAGAAGAGATACAAAAAATTTAAGCACACCAATCTGTCAGAAAAGTCCTGAATTTAACAAACAAAATTTAATAAATTTTTTTTTTTAAATTTCTTTCAAAAATATTTAGAAAAAAAATTACAAACCGTTTTTAGAACGATATTTCCACAGAAAATTTTTTAAAAAATTTTCCAAAAATTTTTCGAATAAAATTTTATAAAATATTTTCTAAAAAATATTTTTACAAAAAAATTTTACAAATAATTGTCGAAAAATTAAAGAACAAATTTCAAGATTTCTGTGAAACTGAAAATCATGACTGTAACATAATATATTTCATTTAATATTTAAAATATGTATGTATAAAGAGTAACATATTTTTTTAAATGCGTTTGATTTTTAAATAGATGATATCTCTTCTTTAAAACTTAGATGCATTTAACATATAGTCAACATCAGGACACCGACTACAAACTGTCAAAAATAAAATACAAACGTTTAAAGGTAAACGACCTTTTTAAAGCCAATATAGATAGCTACATTGCTACACGACCACCGTTGTGGCTGTCGTAGACTTAAGGTAATTTCTATTTCATTCAACAAAAGAAAATGTCACAAAATTGCAAATTACAAATTCATATACAAACAAAAAGTTTTGAAGGAAATATTTATAATTTTTAAAAAAGTTATTTAATTTTATAAAAGCAAAATAAATATTTCTTCAACAATGTCACAGTTTACGATGTAGCTATCGTCTTCAATATCATTAAGTAGCTGACAACACAGCGACAATTGTAGCCAACGCAATTTGTTTTCATTTAGTTGCGTCGCCGCTGTCTTCTATTTCTTTAAAGTGTGAATACGTCGTAAAGTAGCTCTGGGTCGGGGAACACGTGCGTGCGTCATTGTCATTATCGCTTAAAGTCAATCAGGCCGTCCTTGTGGCTCGGCCTTCGAGTGGTTTGCGTCTCGTTCTCACACTGGCTGATTGGCGTCCTCGAATAGCTGTACTACGGTACTGTTATTGGTGGTTGTTTAATCAGCCACGTGTAATCGTTTGGTTATCGTTTGTAACCTATAAATTTTAATTTCAATAAGTCGGACATTGGTGGAGCACCATTTTAAAAAACTCAACTGTTAACTGGAGGAGCACCATTAAACTCAATTTTTAACTGGAGGAGTACCAATAAACTCAAGATTTTCACTGGAGGAGCACCATTAAACTCTCATTAATTTTACCTAGCTGAATTTGGAGTCTCACTTCCTATACGAAGGTATAGGTCGCTCTGCAGATTTTGGAGGAAGCTAAGGCAATCATACCCTGGCGCTTTGGTTTCGTACCTTTGCCATTTACCAATTTCTTTTTGGACAGAATCCAAAAAAAAAAATAAAGTGTGAATAATCAGTTTTTTCTCATATTAATTTAAGTAAAGAGTCAACAATATGGATAATGCTGTACATGTCTGTATAAATAAAATCACCGTAATGAAGGGTATAGAAGATTCGGCACGGCCGAATATAGAACTTTTACTTGTTTATAAATATATTGCTAAATATCTTATATGGGCTTTAGAAACATGTATGTAAGTGTAGTGAGCAATAGAAAACTGTAAATTAAAATGAAACTTATTAAAGTTTAGAAACAACTGCTTAACCACAGAAAAGCTTTTATAAACTTTCGATACACTTATTAAAAAAGCTAAAGTAGTAATATAATGGACAGTGTTGCCACTTTTCCATTTTTATGGCTATATTTAGCCTTTTTATTTCTTAAAATGTCTGTCATAAAAGGTAGATTCTTGGAATTTTTTCAAAAGTTGTATCTACAAATACGAAACATTATCGGATTTTCCCTAAATATCACTATATTCGTAATATTAGCCTATCACTGATCAAATGTAAGGCTATATAAACAAAATCGCGTCATTATAGAAACACCCTTCAACTTTTGGTTTTAATATTTGTTCTTAGTATAGATGACAAATTTATACATAATCAGTGTCTACCCGTTCTGGTTCAGAACTTAGGCCACATATATACGTAAATATTTGTCACTTTCGCAAAACGGTTAAATTTTTTTGCTATAGCGGAACACCCTTTAATTTTTACTAATTATCATAGCGGCCGTAGCAACAAATCTTCTGTACAAATTTCAAGAGTCTTATTAACTATTACGGTTCAAATAATAAGGCGTTATACATGAAAATCATGTCACTGTCGGAAAACGCTTTAATTTTTACTTTTTTTTATAGGGGTCATAGTAATACATCATCTGTAAAAATTTAAAGATCTACTTATTATGGTTAAAAAATAAGGCCATATTCATGCAAATCACATCACTGTGATTTTTACTATTTGTTATAGATGCCATAGTAATACACCTCCTGTAAATATTTTAAGAGTCTACCTATTATCGTTTCAAATTTAGGCCATATACATGCAAATCACATTACTATCGAAACACGCTTTAATTTTTAGGTTTATTTTTTTATACTTGTTTATATAGGGAGCTCAGTTTTTATTACTGTTTGTAAATTTTAAGTGTATGCCTCCTACAGCTCAAGAAATAAACACATATATGTGAATAACCCGCCTCTGTCGGAACACCCTATAAGTTTTAGTATTTGTTACTATAGCGACAACATACATCTTCTGTGAAAATTTTAAGAGTACCTATTACGGTTCCAGAGATAAAAGGCTTTGACAGACGGACGGACAGACATTATAGTAAAAACAATAGAGTTACGTTTTTACCCTTTGGGTACAGAACGCTAAAAACGAAACTAAAATTAGTGTTATTTTTTTAACATATGTATATATGTCTTATTTTTGAACCGTAGTAGGATGACTTGAAATTTTAACAGAAGGTGTGCTACCATGGCCTCTATAACAATTACTAAAAATTAAAGGGTGTTAATGCTTTTCTCGCAGATGGCCTTATTTTCAGAAACGTAATAGGTAGATAATTCAAATTTATGCAGATCATGTAAAATTATGTCCGCTATAACAAAAACTAACTAAACTGTAAAAATTTGTCTAATGCAACAAGTGTAAAAAATAAAAATTAAAGGGTGGTTCGATTATAAAGTGATTTTTCACCTTTATATTTTTATACCGTAATATAGGCTCTTTAATTTTGCATAGAGTATGTAAATTATGTCCGCTATAGCAAAAATATTAAAATGTAAAACTAAAAAGTAAAGTGTGTTTCGAGATTGATACGATTTTAAATTATATCCTTACTTTGAATCCGTGATGTGCACACACACTAAGACTTAAAAATTTGTCGCTATGACAACTGTAAAAAATAAAAATAATAATTCTTGCAAAAAAAACCGACTTCAAAACAGATATGTGGGTACCAGATCTAAACTGAAAATGTAAGAAGTAATCTGTAAGAACTATATATAAACCAAATAAAAGATATACAAAATGCGCCAAAATTAGCAGGAAAAGAAGTAAAGACTATGTGAAATTCAAGCATCTCCTTATTACTATTCAAAAGTTAAGCTAGTTTCACCAACATCCGTCTTTTATGGGGACACCATTTAATTTTACATTTTTATATGTGTAAATTTCAGTTGTCTATCTAAAACGGCTCAAAAGATAAGGCATACGTCAAATTACAGTAACTATAGGGACATCCTTTCATCTCCAATTTTATAATTCTTATAGCGGACATAATAATACACTCTTTATGTAAATATCAAGCCTCTGTCTATAACGCTTCAAAAGTCTAGTCCATATAAGTTAAATTACGTCAGCTATGAGGACACCATTTAAGTTGTTTGTACTTCGCTTTGTTAAAATTGCAAATGTTTATCTATAAGCGTTCAAATGATAGATAAAATATCATTAACTTTAGGTACACCCTTTAAATTCCAACTTTTTACTATAGCGGACATAGTAATATACCTTCTGCGTAAATATCAAATATCTGTCTATAACGGTTTCAAAGATCAAATAACATCACCTATTAGGACACCCTTTAATTTACAATTTTAAATTAAAGACCTATTGTTATAGAGGACTTGGCCACAAAGATTTTTTGTAAATTTCAACTGTGTGTCTATAACGGTTCAAAGGTTTAGTCCTTTAATTCATAATTCTAAATATTTATACTTGCTAGTATACCAGATAAAGTAGTGGAAATTCTGCATAATTTTCAAGTGTTTGTCTATAACGGTTCAAAAGATAGGACCATAAACGTCAAATTAATTTAATTTCTAAATTCAAATATACCTGTTATAGCGGACTTAGCAATACGAGTTCCTTGTAAATTTCAGCTGTATGTCTATAACGGTTCAAAAGTTTGGCCACATACATAAAATTACATTACATTACATTAATTGGGCCACCCTTTTATTTCCAAATTCAAATTTTATACCTTTTGTTATAGCGAAGTTAGTAATACAGGTTCTTTGTAAATTTAACGGTCGGTGTACAACTGTTCAAAAGTATGAGCTTACACATTAAATTTAATGAACTATTGGAGCACCTTTTAATTTATAATTTTGAATATTTATCCTTTTTATTATAAAGGTCATAGTAATCGACATTCTGTCAAACTTTCAAGGTTTTGTCTTTAACGGTTCAACGTCACCTATGGGGACACCCTTTAAATTTTAAGTTTATTTGTTCATTACTTTTTGTTGGTGGGAGCTATACTGATACGCAATTTTTTAAAATTTCAAATTGGTGCCCTTTAGGGTTCTTAATACAGTAAAAAACATGTATGTTGTATGGGGAAGTTTTACCCAACACAGTAGATTCTCACGGTAAACATGAATCATTTTGCAACCAGAACCCAATTGTTATTTAACACTTTTAAACATACCACACACGAACTTCTTCCAATTGCTTTATATGATATTTAGATAAACATTGTCATATCACACTTATAATTACTCACGTTACACACTTAAATATTAAACTTTATTTGATAAGAGAATTATATTTAATGATGAGAGAATGATTGTAAATTATAATAAGAGAATAATTGTAATTACAAAGCCTGCATGAAACTAAATAAAAGAAATGTGCAACTTTAGTTTTTAAGCTTTTGTCTTCCTGATCTGCAATAAAGAGCAGTTAAAGAAACAATTAAAGAAAAATTGTTTTATTATTGGGACACCCTTTAATTTTCAAAATAATGAACTGTTTTTAAAACGGGACCAATCTTTAAGCATAACCTTTCAAATAAAGAAAAAATATTAAAATCGGTTCAGAAATGGCTGAGTTCTGCGGCCACAAACATAAAAAACCAACATTCAGACGAATTGATAACCTCCTTCTTTTTTATGAAGTCGGTTGAAAATTAAAGGGTAGTGCGAAAACGATAAGCTTTTACCTATAGCTTATATTTACCTTGTATTTGAACCATAAAACCTGTTCGTATTTGTGAAAAATGTTGATCAACATTTATTATTTCACAGGGAAAATTTGACATTTAAAATGGGGTGTCTATCTCGCGTTTTAAAAGAATTTTACGATTTTATTGCTTTTAAATATTTTACAAAATTTTCCATAAAAAATGTACAAAAAATTCCTCATGAAGTAATGCCCATTTGCTTTATTTCACAGCTTTGATGAAACATTTCAATGTTTTTCCGTAGTAAAAACAGAGTACTACTTCTGCAACATTTTATCATGACTTTTTCATACAAATAATTTTTTATGTAGTTTGACAACATTCCGCATGAAAAACTTAACAGAGGCTGAACTAGGCTTAATAGTCACGTAATTTAAATTACAGACTATTGCACAGAGCATATTTTACAATGTCTACTGTAATAAAAATTAATAAAAATTTAACGGTGTTCCCTAAAAGACGCGATATTGAGGAATTTGGCCTAATTTTATGAACTTAAAACTTACACGGGATATTTAATACTATAAAAAAGTGTGAAAAATAATTAAGAGTTAAAGGGTGTTTAATATGGTAAATGTGATTGTGATGTACAGTGTACCACTGAAATATGTTTATATTGCATTAGAATCATAATTTTATCCAAGGATTAGATCCTTTAAATAATAATAAAGCTCTATAAAGAAAAAAAAAAAACTCGCAAAGACAAAAAGATCACAGAGAAATACAATTCCGAAGCTTCAACAGAAAATAAGCCACGTAGAAATTGAGAGATAAGTTGGAAAACCATGCAATACAGAAACAAAGAAAGTAGATTTCGCTGAGGAGCACATAAACAGTCAAAAACTTTCTGGAACACTAATATTTCGGACGAGACTAAGATAAACCTTTTTGGATCTCATGGCGTTATAAAGTGTTCCGTAAAACCATTTTCGAACTCAAACCAAATAATATAAATGGTACCATAAAATATGGAGGAGGTTCATTCAGTATGATTTTAGGGGTGCATGGCGGCATCTGGAGTCGGAAGACTCGTATTTATTGATGGAACTATGGATAAATATTTGTACCTGTAAAAATTATCGTCAAGAAATGGCTACTATATCACACAAAATAATTAAAAATTCCTCCTCAGTCACCTGATTTGAACCCAATAGAACACCTTTGGACGCCAAATTCGAAAACGGGAGGTGAAAGGCAGAACAAATCTAAAATATATTACAATGGAAGACTGGGTGAAAATTTCCAGCTCTGTAACGCAACAATTAGTTGATTCGATGCATTCACGACTTAAATAAGTTATAAAACACAAGGATTATTCTATAAAATACTGAACATATTTCCAATTTTGTTTTGTTAAAAATCAAAAAATGTGTCTTACTGCATACTAACTTTTGTGGCGTTAAGTTAGTTAATTGTATTGTTTGGCTTGTACAAATTAAAGAAATACAAGAATAGTGTTAATTTTGTTTATTAAATGTTATTATTAATATTAGTGGAATTCACTCTTCGTAGCATATGTGCAAGTCGATCATATATACTTTCTGAAACGTATTAATAGCAAGTTTATTGTTTATTGTATTGGTCTTTGAAATGCAAAATTATTAATTATTTTTTGTTTTATTGCAAATCAAGATTAATATATGCATTGTAAATTTTTAACAACTGTAAAAATATCCAAATGTTTTAGATGTTTGCTCCTAGAAATCTGCAATAGTTTTTACCGTTGCAAATATGCTAGGGTCTAGCAAATCTCAATTTTATGTATTTTATTGTTGTGGTATTGCAAGCCATAGCATTAATGCTGGGTTTGCTACGAAGCGTGAATTGTTAAATGTATCTAACTGAAATAATTTTTTTTATTTTAATTAACTTATAGCCTTTAATTTATACGAAATATATAGATTAAGTAGCTGCATACTTATTTTAGTGATTCACTGTATATGTGCTTATCCTTAAAACCGTTTTGAGTGGATACTTGATATTTTTTAAAGCAAACCAAAAACCTAAAAAAAATTAAATCTGATACCTAAAGTTATACACTCAATGGGGTACGGAATCCTAAATGTGAGAATCTGACTCGCCCTTAGTTGATTTATTTAAAAATTAATTTGTCTTTTTTCTCACAGAGTGAAATATATTCTTTTTAATATAGATAGCGTGTGAAATAAGATGATTATCTGTAGAAACTGATGTCAAGCGTATTTTAAACCAATGGTTGATAGTAAATGATAGTTGAATTATATCATAAAGCTAGGTTTCTTTTAAATATATAGGTGAAAATTAAGTTTCGGAATATGTTTTAATATTAAAAAAATAAAGGTAATTCAGTAGATCCCACGTAAGTGTATGGTATATACCTTCTGTCTTAATTTCAAACCTATGTTTTTTGGATTTCTAATAGCGAGAGCTTTAACCCTTGCTGTATACCTTTTCTGTCACATTTCAAAGCTGTTACCTATTTTCACATCATTTTCGTTTAACCTAAACTCAAATAGAATTAAACCAAACGCACAAATTTTGTTTCGTTATTCAAGATATTGATGGAAACCTGCCGAAAAAAATATCGTAAAATACTTTATTTACCAATACTGAATCCTATAGAAAGTTGCTTTTCAAAGATTGAAAGACATGCCCGACAAGGGATTTATCCCTAAATCGGGGATTTTTATCTGCAAATGGGGATTAAAAATTTAGTTTGGGTTAGGGAATTCGTTGAGGATGATTTCAATATTTTGAGGATCTTTTGGGGATTTTTATTTTATATATATTTCATATACTTTTTGGAGTAATGTAATTTTATTATTATTTTAATTGTTTGTTATTCAAAATTTAAAGTATAACTGATAAATGAAGATGAATAAGTCCTTAAGAATATTATTTAAGCGACAAAAGTTAATTCATTAAATTTACCCTAGATGAAGTGGAACTTGCTTACGATTTTAAGAAATAACTGAAATCTGCCTTGTTTTTCAATTTGCATACCAACTGCAAAGCTTGTCTTATTTCGGCAAAGAAACTAATAAAATGTTAAATAAATTGAAAAATTAGTTGCTCGAATCTTTGTTAAAAAATAATACACATACATTTTAAACATATTTTTTTACATACAATGAAATTTATAATCAAGCTTAAGTTCGTTTTTATTCTCTCTAAGAAAGAATTTTTTTGTAACACAAAACTACCTGCGAAGCTTTTCACTTGTCTGCAGGAAACACCCAGAGTCTTTGGAGGGAATTGAACCCGCAATCCCCAAGCAGTAATATAACGCGCTCTACCAATCAGTCTATCGAAATTAGTTGTAACCCTTTTAATCCATCCTCAGAAATTGTGAGGTAAAAACTCAATCAACTTGTATAATTTTATTACAATAAAAATATACAGATTAAAACATTTCTGGGGTAATTTAAATTTGGGAAATTTAATTAATTTTTTTTGGGGAATTTTGGGGATGAAAATTTTAAAATTGGGGATGGAACCTGAAAAATATCTGGGAACCCTGAAGGAAATACCTCTTCTTAAAAACCATACACACATTAGGGGAGTTCAGTGTTCGATGCAAATTGTCTTGCAAAATTGCAACGGCATACTATTATAGCTTTTTTGTGGAATTCAACAACAAAATACCCATTGTTTTTGTTAAATTTTAATGATATATCGCATTTGCACTTTCACGAGACCATTTGCATCAAACACTGAAAACCGCTATTGTTTTAAAGAAAATTTAAAAGCTTTCAGATATCTAATATTAAATTGGATTTTTTTAAATACAAAAGTTTTGGCAATACTGGTTATGCTTCGTTTGTGATACAAGCAGCAAACCCGGACCTAGAGTTGGGGAAATATGGACAAAAAAGGCGATTACCATTCCATAAGTATTTCCCTTACATGCAATATTTTACGTTGTTGTTTTTATGTTATTTGTTCTTTGTTAATTTAAATATACCTAAAATTCTTATGGAACTCAGTAATCTTTTTGTTAAATCTACTTTCAAGATCACAACGTAATTTGAATTCAAAGTTTAACTGTTATTTGGAATAAGAAAATTCTAATTAGTTCTACTTTAGTGTTATTGAGAAAATATTAGAAATAAAATTGCAAAATAAATAAAGTGTTAATTTATGTAACTTCTGATGAATGAGAAAATTAAGTGATTGTGCAGGTAGATACTGTTCTCACATTTGTAGCTAAAAAGCATTTCAGTGGACAACAAAAAAAAGCTCTTAAAAGCTTTTATAAAAAGAGAAATATGTCTGCACATGTGGTTCAACAAAAACAGCTGTTCATTTTTAAACAAAAGAATTGCCAAATTCCCGAAAGAAATCTAAAAAAGGGAAGTCTTTGAAAATCAATCAAGAATCTGATTTTTTAAAACACGGTGAAAAATGAAAATCAAATAAAAGTTGACATACCTTTCGGTGAATATCGTCGTCACTAGCTGTAGAAACTGCAAAACTCGCGTTAACGTATTTACGCATCCATATCAAAACCCGCTGGCCCGTAAAATTTCCATTGATCGTGATTATATTAGAGTAAGAATAACAGATACTGTATTTATTAGAAAAATACATTTTTTCATTTTTTGAGCAGCAGTAGATCGACTTAATTAGCATTTAACTTATGGAGTTCTTTGCCGTTTATGTAGAGTAGTAATATATTAAAAAAAATTTACAAATTTTGTGAGTTCTTAAAAATTTTCTGAAATATTTATAAAAACCTTTTCGGACTTGTTAAAATAATTGGTAGTTTTATTCACAATCCTAATTAAAAAGAATAATTAAAAGTTAAAAGAAGGTATAAAGTTAAATATACTACCACACCGTAAAAAGAAGTACCCAAACGAACCCGGGAGTGTCTGTGTCACACACACAACCTACAAAAATTTATTATTTATTTTCTTTTCAATGTAATTAAACTAACAAGTTATATATTAAATCTTAGGTAAATTATGTCTAATTCTCCACTCAATGAACGTCAAAAACGTTTTTTTCATGGCTGATGTGATCATGAAGATGACTCAGGCTATCGGACTTGAATATTTTTCAACCTTCTTTAAGTATGTTTCCGTATGTATTCCTGATTCTGCTTAGTTTAGGCTTTACTGAATATTCAAGTTTTTATTATACCAGGGAGCGACTCTAACTGACATTCGTAAAATCTTACATTGACGTCTTTGAATGTTTCTTTTAATTATGAAGCTGAGGCAATACCCCATAATTGAATGCCATTTGGTTTGAGGATCAAATTATAAAGTAGAAGTTTGCAATCTAAACCGTTTAAACGTATTTTGTATGCTAAATGTTAGTTTTTTTTCGATTAACTTTTTTCTGGAAATATTTTTCTTTTCATTGCTAATATAAGTGTGCAATCTAAAATTGTTGTTGAATTTTTTTTCTAATTTCGAAGCTGAGGCAATGCCCCATAACTGAATACCATTTGCTTTGAGAATCGAATAATAAAGTAGAAGTTTGCAATCTAAACCGTCTAAACGTATTTTGTATGCTAAATGTTACTGTTTTCTACGATTGATTAACTTTTTTGGGAATTGCTTTTCTTTTCATTGATAATATACATATGTATGTATGTATGTCTAATGGTAAGTTTTCAATTAATTATCAAAATTGGGTATTTTGTACATCCTACTTGGGATACTGAAAAGTATGTCGTGAAAACAATTTCATCTCAACACTTTGCAACGTCCATCCGGCTTGCAGATATTTTCCCAAAAAGTAGAATGTGTTAATACTTGTGAACATAAATAATATTTTTCCACTTACCATGGATAAACCCGAAAATAATAGAAGGGACGCTAAAAAAAATTATACATATAGTATGTAAAAACTACAAAACTTGGGAAAATCTAACTTTACAAACGACTTGTAAAAAAAAACAACTTCGACAGCTGACTAAGCAAGAGCAGGTCGATACGTTTATTTTGCTCTCCTAGAAAACTTAGTGTTTTTGCCACATTCAGATTGACAGTGTCAGTCGAAAAATGTCTTCAAAGTGAAATGTTTAAGTGTAACGGGCGTCGTTGCTTTGAAATAAATTTCATAAATTTTTGTTTTTTTACGTCACTACTTTAATTTTTTTTGTTATTGATTAAACAACAACAAAAAAGGGAAACAACATCAAAGGACTGAAACTTAAAATCTCAAAGTGGAAGCGGTTAAAAAGTGAAAATAATTCTTTGAAGAATCTAAATAAATGAAAAATAGTAGTGCGTTATTTTTTGTGAATTTTCGAAAGACGTTTTCAAACATGGACTATTTGCAGCAGTTGTATTATCGTTTCTTTGGAACTGAAGGCAATCCCGTTAATACCACAAGCAATACAACAGCAAATGATCTGTAAGTAATAAATCAAATTATTTTTGTATACCAGTTTTTTTATTTGTTTTTTTTTTTTTTTATAAGACCGCGCAAAGTGGTGGCATTTGGTAACGTTTTACTTGATCATACCGCTCTCATTGAGGATACAGAACTTCTAGATCGATACAAGTTGTCCTTAAATACAAGAGCAGAACTAGATGCTGAAACAATAACCAAAGTCACGTCCGAGGTAATTGTTGACAAGTGAGTTTTTTATATTATACTTTTCAGTTTGAATTTCAAATACCTAATTGTCTTTTTTTCTTTGTAGAGAAAAGCCTCATTTAGGGGGTTCAGCTTTAAATACCACTCGAGTTTTAAAATCTTTAGGTACTGAAACAGTATTTTTTGGTGCAGTGGGTGATGATAAACATGCAGGCATCGTTGTTGATCTTTTTAAGAAAGCAGGGATGGATTTCAAGTAAGTTTTTATTGAAAAATCGATTGAGTTATAAGAAGTTATAAGGAGTGCGGTCTAGAATTTACTAATATATTCAAGTCTTTTGTTTGGAAAAGCAATAACTACAAAAAAATGCAAAAGTTGTTTGAAAAATTTTTTAGTTCACTTTTAAATTATTACATTTGCGTTAAACAAAAAAACAGAAAAAAAGTATTTGCTGTTGCATTTTTTTTATAAAATTAATTAATTAGCGAAATAACGGGTATACAATAAAAAATTTTATATACCAGATATTGAACACTTTCATTATTTGACTAAATGGCCTTTTTTGATGACTGTAGAACATCTGAAAGGTAAAAGTTCGTTGTTGTTCTTGCACTACATCTCTACTTATTTGCATTTGAAAATCTTAAATTTAGAAAATCACATGGTGTCTAGTTTTCTATGTTAATAAGTTTAACATGGCATAATATTGATTACAACTTCTACTATTATTTTAAACACAGCCGTGTTTAATATAATAGTGCTTACGCTATTTGTCCACTTTTTTCATTATTTTTTTCTCACAATTGTTCACTTTTTTCAATACTTTTACAATTTTTAGAGGAAACAACTCTTGCTTTTTATTTTAGGACAAGATGTAGTCTTGTCCTTTTTTAGTTTATTTTGATTATTGTATGGTTAAATGTAGGTGCATTGTTGGCTATTTGGAAAAATCTCAAATGAGAATGAAACATTTTTAATTTCTCTTAAATAAAAAACTGAGTGTAGGCCACACTCAACTTTACCATAATACCCAATGGAAACAGATATGGAGTGTTAAGTAAAGCTAAGCTCTTCATCTCCATAAACCAAAGGCATATACTGAATTTCATTTTGATATGTCATTCGGTATAATCTGTAGAGCGTTTACAAAATTTGGGAGTAACTAAACTACCCATTGTCCCTTCCCGATTATGCCCAGAATTCATACATCTCTTCATATCCATAAACCAAAGGCACGTACTGAATTTCGTTTTAATATGTCATACGGTATGACCTGTAGACCGTTCACAAAATTTGGGGGTAAGGAAACTACCCCTTACCCTCTCCCGATTATACCCAAAAAGTATACAGCTCTTAATCTCCATATACCAAAGGCACATACTGAATTTTATTTCGATATGTCAAACGGTATGATCTGTAAAAACTCCACAAATATAGTGGCATACAGGACAGACATCAATCATCAAAACATATAAATCCTTCGAAATCCCGACCTCGATTTTTTCATGATTACTATACTTTACCTTATACTACGTATGGTGAAGTAAAAAATTTAATTTTGAAATGGAGTGTTCTTAATTTAAAACATTTTTAACGAATAAGTCTGATACTTAAAAAACGACTTCGATGGGGAAATATCAGATCTAATAAACATGTATTAATTTATGTGAATTCGAATCTACATACAATACCCACAGCGAAGTTTAGAAACATGTGTGCTATAGTATCGGGTAGTATACCAACCAAAAGGGTTGGAAATATCATGATTTTAGATGACATAATGACCAAGGGAGTTTTTGTTGATATTTTAAAGAATGAAAATTCTATTCCATTGACGAGGAAATATAGGTAAAGATTGAATTCAAACTTAACAATTATAATTAATTAATCACAAATTGTATCCCTGTAGGACAGGATTGTTATATAAGTGCAGATACTTCAGCACAAAGTCAAGAGAACTTTTGGTTTTAACTATAAAAACAGGATGGAAAAACTAAAGTGCAAAAATTAATTTTTAAAGGAGAAGTGGGATAAAATACCCCAGGTTTAAAATACATCCAAGCTAGAGTCAATTATTTCTAGGTGTTTATAAACAATAATTAATTAATGCCCAAAAGGGTCAGACAAACTATGAGCAGCAAAAGAATATATTTTAGGTAATTAAGCAGGCAAATATTTAAAAGCTATCAAATTTTGAAAACATTTATTTGACAGTGTAAAATTTGAACAATAGTTATAAGCACATGTGAAAACGTCAATGCTTAAAAATGTTCCATAAAAGTTAAAAAATTCGCCAAGAAATTAGTGTTTATTTTCAAGATTTTTAATTTTTTCTACTATTGAAAACATTTGTTTGACAAAATGTATGCCTTTTTAAAGCCCATTGTAAAATATTGTTTTTATTAATGAATTTCGCTATTTTATCATGAAAATAATGGTCACCTTATATATAACTTTTAGTAATTAGGTATAATGAAACACAGTTTAGCACTAGGGTGGCATAATGTTCTGGTTATTCTGTTTCCACTTTATATTTTGTTTAAAATAAAAAATGACCGAATTTCTATGAAAAGGTGAAATGTAACAACTTGGTAACCGAATCGTAAAATTTTTAGCAATTTGACATCAACTTTTCTTTTGCATATTAAAATAAAAAATAAGAAAACGTATTTTATAAAAGTCCATTTTACCATTGGAATCAGATGCACAATAAGAAAACAGTACAAATAAAAAAAATTATCTTAAGGTATTAAATGTAACTACACTCTATTCACCAATAATTTTAAATTATATTTGTTATTGTAAATATTACACCATATTTTTATGGCAAATAACTACATAAATCTACTTGAGCTCTTATCGAGATTAAATAGTTTATTTGAGTGTATTATTTATGGGAATATAGAACTGCATATTTCCTAATTTATAAAGTCCCTATAGGAAAACAATATCCGCAAATGCAATAGGAATAAATTAATGAAAACCATCTACAAAGCTTTAAAGTGGTCTACTTAATAAATACAGAATATGACATAAGCAGCTTTTCCTTATTGTCACAGATTTATCACATTTTTAAAATGAGTAAAGATTACTTATACTAAGTTTTTTTGAATGCCAACAAAAATTGTGTGCTATTGTAGGCTGATAATCTCCATGTTACGACACGCAATAATAATTATTTACAATTTCTGTGGGTTTTAACAAACTCAAGTACACTATTTTCAAATTTTGCAAGTCACACTACACCATTGTCTTTTATAAAACTAAAAAAGCGTCGAAAATATTAATTAAAATTATTGGATTCTCTAGTCCGCATTTTGTGAATTAATTATAAATTTTTTAAATGGAAAATAATATTTCAATTCTTTTCAAGTCATTAAGTATAAAAAAAGAACAAAATCTTTTTTTTTGTGCGTAATCTAAATTACTTTTTTTTCACGTAGCCATGTATACTTAGTACTATTGCAAGATTTTCAATTTTCAATTCATTACTACCAAGCTTGATAGCCACTATTATATTTATCAAATCAAAGTGCTAAAGTGTTTTATATAATTTTATATGATTATTTTATATGATTATTTTTTGCTTTTTTTGTCAAATAAATATTAGACCGCAACAGGTAGATCGCAAGGAGTGCATACAGATCTCGGGGGGTCAATAACCTCCTGCGAGGGGCGACTTTTGTTTGTTTTTAGGTTGGTAGGGGTTTTCTGCTTTGATTTGTATTAAAGACCTTTATAGAGAGCAATACACATATAGGTAGACTATTGACCCACAGGATCCCACTGGTAAAAAAAAAAATTTATAAAAATTAAAAAAATAAAAAAATTTTAAATTTAAAAAAAAATAAAAACTGTAAAAACATTTACAATAAACTTTACAACCCGTTTTCAACACGATATTTCCACAGAATATTTTTCGAAAAATTTTCCAAAACATTTTCGAATAAAGTTTTACAAAAAATTTTCAAAAAAGTATTTTTACAAACAATTTTCGAAAAATTAAAAACAAAATTTCAATATGTCTTTGAAAATGAAAATCATGACTGTAACATAATATATTTTAATATTAAGAATATATGTATGTATGTATATAGAGTAACTTAATTTTTTATAAATGCGTTTGATTTTTAAATATATGAGATCTCTGTTTTAAAACATAGTCAACATCAAGATACTGACTACAAACTGTCAAAAATAAAATACACACGTTTAAAGGTAAACGATTATTTTAAAGCCAGTATATCTACATGGCTACACGATCACCGTTGTGGCTGTCGTAAACTTAGGCTAATTTCTATTTTATTCAGCAAAAGAAAATGTCACAAAATTGCAAATTACAAATTCATATACAAAGAAAAAGTTTTGAAGGAAATATTTATAATTTTTTAAAAAAGTTATTTAATTTTATAAAAGCAAAATAAGTATTTCTACAACAATGTCAGAGTTTACGATGTAGCTGTCGTCTTCAATATCATTAAGTAGCTGACAACACGGCGACAACTGTAGCCAACGGAATTTGTTTTCATTTAGCTGCGTTGCCGCTGTATTCTATTTCTTTAAACTATGAGTAATGAGTTTCTTCCCATATTACTTATTTTAATTTATGTAAAGAGTCAACAATATGGATAATGCTGTACATGCCTTAATAAATAAAATCACCGTGGTGAAGGGTATAGAAGATTCGGCACGGCTGATTATAGCACTTTTACTTGTTTATAACAAATTTAAATTTTATTTTCTCAATATTTCGCTACACCGTAGGGTAGCAACGTCAGAAAATAAAAACAATAATTCGGCACGGCTGATTATAGCACTTTTACTTGTTTATAACAAATTTAAATTTTATTTTCTCAATATTTCGCTACACCGTAGGGTAGCAACGTCAGAAAATAAAAACAATAATTGTTACAAAATTTAAATGAATGAAAATATTTATAATGAGAAGCATTTTAACTACCATTTAATGGTACAAATTTACTTTCATTTATAATTGTTTGTATAATGAAATCATATCAATACTAATTGTCAAGGCTCGGATTTCTAAGCAAATGTATGTTTCTTTCCAAATTATATATATTTTTTTGCAATTTGATATCGATTTGTAGTTATATATTTTGAATATGTTGAGGTTTTTAAAAATCGAACAAAAGTTGTTCTAAAATACATTTCAAATAAGTTTTATTTTTTATAAATATGGGGGAGTGGCGTCTCTACAACAAATACAACAATACAAATGTCGAAAAACATAGAAAAAAATTGAGAAGGCGAGTATGTATTTTATTGTTAAACTACTAAATCTGCTGGGCGGACGACACTACCTAGTAAGATAAATCTACCTTGTATAAAAACAAGAATGATTGAATATTTTCATGTAAGTGTAGGTTGCACAGGTCGCCGGCTCGGTGTACTGGAGAAACCGACTCACTTGGGTCCTTTTGGTCTTGTTGTGACGTAAGTGTAAAAACACGACAGACACCGTTAAAGGAACGATTTGTCATTCTTGTTTTATTTAGTATTTTTTTGGTTTTTAAATATTTTCTTTAAAACTTTTATAATCTAATTATTTTTTTCATGCATATCCATTTTTATTTTGTTATATTCATTAGTGAATTTATTAATTATTTTATGCTTTATTATAAAGAGATAAAAAAAAATGGATCGCTACATCCGCCGTCAGCACTCTTCGTATCTATATACAAACAAACTTACCAAAGAAATAGGATATGAGAAATTTATATTTTTATATTATATTTCATAAGCGGTAGAGCTTTTTGAAATTGTTTTAGCAGGTATTTCTTCTTTATTTAATTTTCTATATATATTTTCTTTACTTGAAATTGATATATATAATAAAGAACTTAAGCCTAAAATAATTAATTAATTAATTTAAAAATAGTTGTTAAAATATAGTTATTTTCATTATTTCAAAATTTATTTTATTTTCTTTTTTTAATTAATGTGACTTTTGCTATTATTGTGAATTTAAATGTTTACAAATTACAATTATTTTTGGAAATATATGGCAATAATGTAGGAAAGTAAGAGAAAAAATATGAGAGAATAGTAAAAACCGACAAGAAAATAAAATAATTTTATCTCAGTGCCTTTCAGGACTTAATGCAGTTTGACTATCTTCTGCTGACTGTGGTTAATTATCGATAATAGTTTTTATTCCGTACATCTTTAACATCAGTTATACTGAAACCGACTGATTGATTTTGTTGTCATCATATCGTCTTTTCAGTTGATTGACAGGGGATATAATAATTTTTCTTTTATAGTCGTATAAAATGTATATGTATGTTTATAGAAATTATGGTTTAAATTTTAAATTTTTTCGACGACAGTACCTGCAATCCACACCATTTTATTATTTTTTTGTACTTGTGAGTAAACAAATGCGAATTTGATCATTAGGTTTTTTACTGCAACAATGGGTGCTGTCCACTCTGAGTAATCAACTGATGTGAATATACCTAACATTTCCAATCGTTGCAACTCTTCTTCTAACAAAGAAAGCATAGCATAGGTAACAGGTCTCTTTGCTGGCTTAACATTAGGCTTAAGATGAAGTTGTATTTGAGTTTTGGTACACTTTGATGGAAAACACTTAAAACAAACTGAAAACAAAATGTTTTCTTACAAAACATATTTATAATTAAATTCTATTTATTTGAAGAATAAAATCAAGAATGATTGAATATTTTTATGTAACAAACACAACAATATTTCAATGCTAACATAATTATTTTGAACAAGTAGTTTATTTTGCAAGTGACTTTAATAGAATGTTATCACGGTATATGCATATTTTGGGAATAAATACATATTTATAAATACAAATCTTTTTGAAATGCTTATTTCAAAAATTTTTATCGTAGTACTTTGAAAGTTCCACTTCATATAGGGTACACCATGATATAATAATAGAAGGTAATTCCATTCTCTCTTTTTGTCGCCATATTAACGTTCTGACGTTTGCGGGAATTATTTCAATTTGTGCTACCATATCACATACTTTGTGAAATCCCATTTTGCGTTTTTTTCTTTATTTGAAATTTTAAAAATTCAAAAAAAAAACAAGCCTTAAGTTTATGTGTATAAATAAACAAACGAAAATTGTTTTCCATACCGTAGTAATAAAATTTGCAAAAATTTTCAAATAAGATTTTTTAATTTCCCTATATCTAACAAAAGTTTCCATTTTCTTATTTTCAAAGGCACCCCTGGTTCCATATTCTGTAATTCTCGTAGCACCAACAAATTAAGAGTATTCTTAAAACAACACTCATAATTTGTTTGTGCACTTATAATTTTAGCGATAGATTTAACGAGAATTACAGAAAATATATTTTTTAACTTAGATGGGAAGCTGATCTGTCAGGAGTATCAAGAAAAATTGTCAATTTCAATATCATAGGAACTTAAAGTTAAAAAGTTTGGTTAATTTTGTTATGAATGAGGGGGCTGCATGCAAAATAATTCTATGCAAAATTGCTTAAAAGCGAAAATGAAAAATAACCCAAGAAATCCGCATGCAGAATATTTTATATAAAATATATTTTATATAAAAAGTAATCCCAAAATATTAAGTGCTTTTCGTAATTTTTTTTAAATTTTTCAAATGGACAATTATCCAAAACGTTTTAATGAAATATGTTGATACCATATTTGAGCGGTTTTATATTCACCCTTATTCTACTTGGCGACTGCGACAGTTGTCACTTTTGACCGGACATTTATACTGATGTCAACTTCAATTTGATTATAATTTTATATTTCCTAATGCTCTTATGACGACGTCGACTGCTTATCGATAACACTGTTCTGTAGAGAAATATTCATTTAAAAAAATTTAATGTTTTGGAATGATTTCAAATAAGAATCTTGGGTCAAACTTGTTATTTAAATCTTTTCTATTTTAAATTTTGTTGGCACTTCAGTCGTTTTTAAAAACGAAGGCGGCGAAATCGCCGTCGGTACAAGAATAATTCAACGTCACATATTCTTACAAAATACCAAATAAAATTAAAAAGTCATCGATAAATGTTGATGTCGACAAAGGGAATACCAATTTTATTTAGTGAAAGGTCGTCGTATTATGTCGACAATAAGAGTGTAAATACAACAGTTTATGTCCTAAAAACTAGCTAAGTAGTTACGTTGTCTACCTAAAACTACAGAATTGTTAACATTAAAGATTTATTAGAATTAAAAAAAATATCAATGCACTTACTGCCAGTATTGCACTTTTTATATTTTTTTGCCAAATTTCCATTTTTTCCATTTTTTTACGGTAGTTATTCATTTGGCGATTTTTAATTTTTGTTTTGTGGCGATTTTTCTTATGGTCAATTAGCATGCAGCTTAAATAAGATTGTAATATAATTTTTTTTTAATATAAAAGTGTACCTATAAAAGATTAAAGAAATCATAATTTACAACAAGATTTATTGCTTATAAGTTTCATTATGAAACCAAAGTACGTTTTTATTTTATGTTATTTATGTAAATGACACACTTTTTTAAAATAATTTCCAAAACAATTTTTTTCGTTTCTACTTGTGGCAACACTTTTTTTGTTGTTTACATAAAAACATACTTCAATAATTCCGGCAAACTTCAAACATTTTTGAAATGGAACTACCTTGTATTATTATATCATGGGGTACACTACTTTTGAAAACTGTAAAAAAGATTTATTTGTATTTGTTAACAAAATCTGAAAAGGAGAACAAATCCAAAAATGTTCTAATTTCTTCTTTAAAATAGCTGATTTTTGTTAAATTGTATTTAAGAGTTATTACACAAATTATATTTTTTGTTTTGTGGTATTCTATGTTGTTAAATAAAAAAAATATATATTTGCAATATTTTAGAGCATATTTTATAGGTAAATTCATATTCTAGAGCATATTTCTAGAATTGTCAAAAAATCATGTTACTGTAACCAAACAAAATTATAAAATAATCAAAAAGGGCAGCAGATAATGAAGGTAAAAATATCTTAAAAGTTATTTACGTTATTTGTTTGTTTGCAATACTCTTCAATAGATACAATGAGTACAATTGAAACTATCATGTAAATAGATAGATAGATACGAAGAATGATGTATCGATCCAGAAATGCATTACATTATGATAGAATCTGATTTTTTTTATAATTATGTAGTTATTCAGAATTAATAACGAACTTAGGCCTAACTAATAATTATTATTTCATTCAGTTACATTTATTATTTAATTGTTTTAAGATCTTTGATTCAGTTTATTGGATACGGTGTAGTCTAATTGTGGAAGAATTTTTATTTTAGAGAATGCATAGCAAGTAGAGGTTGTAACAATGCACCCACAACACAGTTACCGTAACAAGATTATAGTTAGAATATTTTAATTACTCGTTATTATCTTAGCAATTGTTTTTTTTTAGCTATTGTAATAGAAAAATTTCCTACAATTATTATTTACATTTTATTATGTCGATTTAATTTAATTTATTGTTTGTTTTATTCAAGTAATTTTAGATTACAAACCATCTCAGATGCACCGACGGGACGCTGCATTTGTTTGGTGCATAAAGATTCTTTGGCTTTGTATGCAAATATTGGTGCATCATCAAAATTTTCCGTAGAATATTTGGAAAAGATACGACAAGAGGAGAACTCGTTATTCTTAAGAAATTCCGGTCGTAAGCAAATTTTTTATTTGGAAGGTTTCTTTGTGCCGCATCGCGAAGAAGTTATCACTTATATTGTAAACAACTTTATTAGAGGACGTCGGCGTTTGGCTGTAAATTTAAGCTCTGATAATATTGTTAGATCAAACTACGATCACATGCTATATTTGATCAATAATGCCATGTTTATATTTGGTAATAAAGACGAGTTTGATGCTTTGCGCGAGTGTTGGGGAGCCAAAAATATTGAGGAACTAACAAAGGGTATACTGGAATACTCCACTGGACCTAAGATCTTTGTTATGACTAAGGGAGCCGAAGGTGTTGAGCTTATAACTAACTATGAGGATGAATTGTCGCCGCCAGGTGAACTAACATTTCACTCATTTAATGCACCGCGAGTGGAAAATGTTGTTGATACTACTGGCTGTGGTGATGCATTTGCTGGTGCCTTCTTACATGCCTGGTTGGAGAAACGTGCTTTAAGTGAATGTGTACGCTTTGCTACTGATATATCAGCAAAAGTAGCCACACAAGTTGGTTGCTATTTACCTTAGAATTTTCACTCGTGTTTTCGCACATTACAAGGCAATCTTTTTAAACAATATTATTAGCTCTTAGTTAAATTATTATTTAGTTGCATTTCCATCATGACTTCATTGTTTTTTTTTTTTTTTGTTAAAACTGGCTACATTTCAGATATTTGCAACATTTAATTTCATATTAACTAATTTATTTTACATTTTTCAGTTCAGTTTTTTTATTCCTATATAAACACATATCCATACATTCATTATTACGGTCGCAGTTCCATTAACCTATTCTGCCTAATTTTGGTTTACAAATTTAATTATAAATAAATAAAAAGCTGGCTTTGTATTTTATAAAAAAAATGATTTTTTATTATTATTGACTCATCATTTAAATGTTCAACGCACAGTGGTTTGAAAACGTTTTATTTTGGAAATAATTCGGTAGCTCATGAACTTCCAAAGATATCTTAATGAAATTTTACACATACAAAGAGAGGTGAATTTGAGTAAAGTTGTTAACGGTCGGTATTCTAGGGTGAATGGTAGCTTATGGGAAGCTACCAATATTGGGTACCTCGGGAATACAATTTTTTTGAAATGTCGTTTATGACTTGACTTTTTAAATAGTCCTTGAAAATATCTAAAAAAAATAGGCTTTCATTTCTAGGATAGAAACATTTTTATTTTTTTAATTTTTGGCTGACCTTACTTAACAAAGTATTTTTGGCGTTGTGTACTTATTTATGATAGGGTTATTATTTCAAGATATTGGCTGCACTCTTGGTAAAATTTAGAAGAAAATATTAAGATTTGTTCCGATAGCGCGTTTTGTTACAAGCCTCTTAATTGTGAATATGTAAAAACTACCGTTTTTTAGGATTTTTTTTCAAAAAGGTGGTATGGTTTTATTATTGCTCATAATTTAAACTTACTTGGGTACTAGTAATTTTTTTTAACTACTTATTTTAAAGACCACCTATAGCAAATGCGAATAAAAGAAATTTGTCAAAAATTGTAACAGTTCTCCTCCAGCCCTATCCTAACATAGCCAGTTTTGATACAAAATTTAAGTGTTATTGCAATTTTTTTTTAGTGCAAAGTACCGATTAAAATAAACGGGTATGTTCTGTAATCCGAAGCCGACTGAAATTAAAATTGAAATTGAAATCAAATGTATAAAAAATAATATCAAAATGTTGTAAGATATAAAAGTTATGACAATTTAAAATTTCATTCGGATCCAATTTCACTCGGTTTCGGATTGCAGAACATTCCTGAAAGTAAACAGGTTTTTTAAAGCTTTAATTGTTGTCTACAACCCCAAAAATGATTTCACAGCTCCGTGGTTAGTAAAGGGGCAGGGTAACTACTTCTGTAAAAAACCCTAATTTTTAAGAACTTATCATTCCCGTTTTAGGAATTCATTGTGACATTTTGTAAAAAAAAATTAAAATTTCCCAATTCGGAGGCTTGTAACTTGTTAAGAAAACGCGCTATCAAAACAAATATTGCTACTATTTTATTCTAAATTTTACCAAGAGTGCAATTGTAATCCAATCATATATAAGAACACCACGTCAAAAATACTATGTTAAGGTTGGCCAAAAATTCTAATCCAATTTTCTCACAAATTAAGAGAGATAGCATAGACATGTAAGCACATGTTTTTATATATTTTCAACGACTATTCGAAATTAAAAAATTTTAACATTTGATCATCATATAATAATACAGGTAAAACTGTTTAAATTTGCTTATCTGGAAATGTCAAACCTTCTATAAAACTCTGTTCGCGCGCTTAATAATAAATAATAATTAAAAAATAAAATTTGTTATGTTACTCCCTGCATTGTGGACTATTTGCTATATTTTATTCAAACCTTTATTTAACTTGAAATCTTTACTTAAAGAAAAGAAAAAATATAAGTATGTACATACATATGTATATGTTTTTAAGTAAAACTTTTCAACTAAATTTAAATGAGTTCTCGTAGGCGGAAATTTGGTATGCGGCATAACCTAATGATAATAAAATAACATGATCAGCTGGATTTGATGTTGCCGCTAGGGACATATGCAGCCCAATCAATTCCTGACTTGCTTAAAGCAGCCATATCGGCTTAAGGGTCGTTAGATTTAGTTCACAAGTACTGCACATTTATTTAGGTGTCTTTCCTATATCTGCAGGGTCCTACAGAGTCCCTTAATGTAAAGCAGTTGTATATTGAACCCCACAATGTAAAGGGTCTTTAGAATAACAACAGTGTGCCTTGGTTATCTTTATATTATGGCTATTACAGGTGACTAACCAGAATAGCTTTGAAAACTGAATTTACGCAACTTTAATATTGAACAAAATGAATTATTAGAAATTGATCTTTATAAATTTTAACTTTCTTTTTAACTTTTTTTATATTTCTATGTAAACTAGTTTTATTTTTTATTATGTTTAATTATTTTTATTATGAAGAATAATATTTCATGCAAGTGTTTGCAAACACAGCTCATGTTATTTAAATTTTTCTTTATATTTTAGTAAAATATTTTGACACAGTCGGGCAAAAACGGGCTACCGAATTATTTACAAAATAAAACTTTTTAAACCACTGTCACATATCTATACATATAATAAAAATAGCAGGATGTTGTTGCTGGTGCAGATAGTAATCGTTGTGGGTTACAAAACACAAATTTTTAGAAATATTGTATGTCGATTGCAAACGTGAAATTTTAGTCACTATTTACAGACATGTGCAATAATATAGGTATTTCGAATAAAACCTACGTTGGAACGTCCTGAATAATTACCCATAGACGAATACCTCTTTGCAAAGTAAAGATATATAAGTCACAGTCTTAAATTTTATGTGGATTACTTTCAAAACAAAATATTGTCAGAACGCTGACGACATCGAGGAAACTGATAATTAGCATAACATTAGTTAAAATATCGTGTCTCAGGCGAAATAGTTATGCAGTATCAAGGCGAATTCATACTAGAGCTGGGAGCGTATTTTTCGTATTTTTTGGCGCCAAGTTAATTTTTAATTGTATGTTTTCATTAAGTGTCCGTTTGCTTTTAAATGTCTGTTGCAAAAGTTAAGAACATATACATATGTCACAATCACGTCTTCTATGGGGACACCCGTTAACTTTTAATATATTTTTTATACTTGTTATTATAGTTATAGTTTATATGTATATGACCTGTGTAAATAGTGTATGCCTATAACATTTACAAGATCAAAATCCTGACTTACGGAACACCCTTCTTCTACTGAATACTCATTAATTTCTCAGTTATAGCGGCGATAGTAACACAACTTCTTTGATTTTAATAGCATATGTATTAGGGTTCAAGAGATTAAAGGCTCTGAGACAGTCATTTTAGGAAAAAGGATACGTTTTCCCAACAATGACTTTGGTACGTACAGAACCCTAAAAACACGATTGTTTTTTCCCAAAATGAAGACAAACTTAAAAAAGTGCCAAAGATTACACAAGGGAACAGCATTTTTGTTGCATGAAATATGATAACGAATATTATACTTCCTCGGAGTGCTGCTTTTAGATCTAAAGTCAGATTGTTTTTATTAGCTTTAGTTTTTGAGATATAATATAACATTTCCAAAAAATTATATACACGAGGTACCCAACTTTGGGACTTTCCCAGAAACCCCTTTTACCCTGGTTGGCCGACCGTTCGCAACATTACTCAGAAACACCTCTTCTTTGCCTCTGTGAAATTTCATTAAGATGTCTTCACTGGTTCATGAGATATCGAATTATGTCCAAAATAAATCGTTTTCAAACCACTGTGCATCAGCTCAATATGCTTCGCATAGTTTTCATCCTTTTTGTTTCCTTGAAAATTTTGTGCAGTTCAAACGCATTCATTCCCGGCATTTTTTTTCGAAATCAGTTAGGTAAAAAGTTGTCATCCTTAATCAACCTTCTTATTTCTTGATTTTCGCAATTTTTCCGATTTAAAGGTACTGAAAACTTGATAGCACCATTTAAGCGGGATATTTTAAACAATATTTACAGAACTCTACAATCATTTTAGAATTTCATATAAAGCCTTTTACGCAAAACCAAATTTGTGTGGATTTCTTTTAAAACAGAGATCCAATTCTTGACGACAGCGGCTGGGCAAAAAAATGTCGGCTCCGGCTTAAAGTCGGCTGAAGCCGACTATTCTAAGCAATTTATTGTTTTGACTATTCGTCAAGGTATGTATATTTATCTTACTAAGTAGTGGCGTCCCTACAACAAATACAACTATACAAGAACAACATTGGCATTTTGTAGTTGCTTCGTAGTTCGAAATGTCAAAAAACATAGAAGAAAATTTAGAAGGCGTGTATTTGTTTTATTGGTTTCTCACTTCTGCACTATAAAATTTCTAAAAACATACAACTTTTGACATGTCGAACTACTAAATCAGCTGGACGGACGACACTACCCAGTAAGATAAATATACCTTGCTATTGTTCATAAAAACAAAAACAATGAGAAACGAGTTGATTTGATTTGAGAGGTTTGAATAATATAAATAAAAAATACAACAAACATTTGGAAGAAAAGTATGACCGACCTTTAAATCTAAAAAATGTTTTAATTTATATGCGGTACGAAGGTACGACGCCCACTGTTCTCATCCAATCTGTTTTTTGCTAGACTAGTTATACATATTAACACGATAATATTTTTTTTTTACTTTTTATGGGAGGTACTACTCCCGCTATCCTAATCCACTCTGTATTTTGCTAGACTATGCACATTAGTATGAGGGTTACTTGTGCAAAGTTTCACTTTTTATAGGAGGTACCACGCCCACTGCCCCAATCCAATTTGTGTTTTGCTATACTATAAAAATTAGTATAAGGGTTACACGTGCAACTTTTCAAGGCTCTAAATATTGTAGTTTTTTAGGTACACGATATTTATTTTTCACTTTTTATAGAAGGTACCACGCCCACCATTCCAATCCAGTCTGTGTTTCTCTACACAATGTATATTAAAATGGGGGTTACTGATGCAAAATTCCAAGGCCCTATCTATTACAGTTCTCTGGTTACAGGATAATAATTTTTTACTTTTTATGGGGGTATCACACTCACTGTCCCAATTCATACTGTATATAAACGATAATCATTTTTCATTTCGTTTGGGAGGTACCCGCCCAATGCCCCAATTTATTCTGTATTCTAGTAGATTGTACGCATTTGCGCAGGGGTTACTCATGCAAAGTTTCAAGGCGCTATCTATTGTACTTCGCCAGGAACACGATAATAATTTTGCACTATTTCAATTATTTACGTTACTATAATGGTTACTGTGCGAAATTCCAAGGCGCTACGTACTGCAGTTCTCTAGATACGGGATAAAAATTAACTTTGTATAGGAGGTACCACGCCCACTGTCCGATTAATTCTGTTTTTTGGTAGACAGACATTAGCATAGCATAGGGAGGTATGGCAGGTACCACGCCAACTATTCCAATCCAGTCTATCTTTTTCTATGTGCGTTGATATAGTGGTTACTGGTGCAAAATTTTAAGGCGCTACCTATTACTGCTACCAAGCCACACGATGATAAATATTTATTTTGTATGGGAGGTGCCACGCCCGAATAACAAAAAAATAAGTACCCTATTTTACCAACCGTATACTTATCTAATAACAAACTGTGAAAATTTCAGAAAGATCGTTTCACTGGTGTAAGCAGCTATAGCTTTGCGACAAGCAAATAAACATACAAACAAAGACACTTTTTGCTTTAAGTCTGGTACTCTGTTCAGTTCTTCATGGGGAATGCTGTCAAACTACATACATACATATGTACATAAAAAAATTGTATGAAAAAGTCATGAACAAATGTTGCAGAAGTAGTTCTCTGTTTTTACTGTGGAAAAACATTGAAATGTTTTTGGCAACATTTCATCAAAACTGTGAAATAAAGTAAATGGGCATTATTTCATGTGGAATTTTTTGTAAAATTTTTTATGGAAAAATAATGTGGTATATTTAAAAGCAATAAAATTGTAAAATTATTCCAATTCGCGATATAGACACCAAATTTTAAATGTCAAATTTTCTTTGTGAAATAATAAATGTTGCTCAACATTTTTCAAATTCGAACTAGTGCTGTGCAAAGTATTGAGTAGTGGGTACCGAGTACTCGATACTCGATAATTTTTTTAGGTACTCAACACACAAAAGTAGTTAATCGATACTTTTACGGTAGTATTTTTATAAATAATTTTATAAAAATTTTATAAATAAATTTATAAAAATATTTGACAACTACGACTATATAACTTGTATTAACACGAGTAAAACTTCAGAAAACAAAAATCTGGAGTGACCTACACTCAACTTTACCATACCTCATAGAATCAGATGATGGAAAATAAAAGTTCAAAGTATATTTGATTAAAAAAAAAATAATTATTTTCGGTTTGGGGTGTCAAGTTAATGTGCCCAAGAGCAATTCAGCTCTTCATTTCCATATACCAAAAACACATACCGAATTTCATTTTAATATGTCAAAGGGTATGACCTGAGAGCTTTTAAAAAATTGGGGTGTCAAGTAAACTACCGTAAAAAACGTTATTTTTAATACTGGTATTTTTTAATATGAAATTTGACATTTGTTAAGACAAATTGATGGCTAATGTAGACGGAGGGTAATCTTAAAATAAATCAGTCAAGTGCGAGTTAGACTCACACACGTAGGGTTCCGTACTATGTTTAATACAACTTTAAAAATTGGTATTTTTTTATGTCTTATGGGGCCCCGTTTAAATTAAAGTCATATTTGCGACAATTACATCGCTATACGTGAAAACATGCCACTGATAGAACACCCTTTAGTTATTAGGATTTATTACAGCAGCCGAAGTACAACATCTACTGTGAACATTTCAAGAGTCTACCTTATACGGTTCAAAAAATAAGGCTATTTACGTACAAATCATCTCTTTGTCGGAACACCCTACAATTTTGTTATTGGTATTTCTATTTCTATGAATATACCAAGAGTACCTATGTATTACGATTAAAAACTAAGTCACTATACGTTAAAAACACCTCACTGTCGGAACACGCTTTAATTTTTAGTAATTGTCATAGCGACCGTCACTTGCTTAAAAAGCTAACATACTACCCTGACCATTAAAGGTTCGTACCCCAATAAAAAAAATAATATTCGAAGTTTAAAACTATACCATTTCCCGAAACAGAAGTAGCTAGGGGTTGTTTTATTATATTTTAAAACAACAATATTTATTTTTAAAAATTATATTTGGAATGTTTTTTATAATATTATTTATTTCTTATAACGCATAATTCCTTTTTTAAATTTATCATTATATAGTAATCCAAACAGATTACTATTGGAAAGCATATCCATATAGCATATAGCTATTTCACTGGTGCTTACCCAGATCGTCAGTGGACTTTTTTAAATTTTCTGAATAAAAACCCAGATCTTATGCTCAAAATTTAATAAACCAAATGAGAAGTTTATTAAATCTAGAAATCAAGAAAAAATCCAAAATTTCTAAACAAAAAACAATTTAAAAAACTTTACTTTTCTTTTTTTTCGTCTTCCTGGCGACGGAATCTATGTAGCATCGTGTGATGTTCCTCGAGACATTCGGTACACCGGTCCCGACTATCGCAGTTACGCAAAATATGCGTAGTCGCAAAACAATTAAAACAATATTTAAATCTTCGAACAGTCTGAACGCAGTCATCAACAGATATTTTTTTTGAATCGGTAGCATTTGCGTAACGGATTGTCCTTCTTACACAACCGACAAGGCGGATCCTGGAGCTTTTTCTCCGATTTATTAGATGCAGCGGTTTCTAATGGGCGGTGGAGTTCAAGGCGACAAGATTCAGTCATTGTACTGTTAAACGAAAAGAAAAAGAGAATAAAATGGGAAAACACGTTAAAACTATTCGGATATGGGTAAAAGAACAAGCTTAACAATAGGCCGTGTTAAAATGTCTGAAGCCGTTCTTAAATCACAAACACGTGGTTTAGAATCAGTACCTAAGTAAACTTTTTCTACTCGTCCCCATTTCCACTCATTCGGTAAGTTGTCCTGACAACATCTCCTACTTGACTCCCTCTTTGGGTACTTCCACTTCACGGGTCTGTGAAGCTCTTTCAAGTATTCTTCTTTCCACCGAATCGCAAATTGGTGGTGAAGATCTGACATATCAGGCTCAGGGGGAGTAAGCAAGGGAGCACCAATTCAAACATGCTTCTATTCGAGTTAGCATGGTCGTAAACTCTTCAAACGTGAACCTTTGGGCATTCGAAAAATGTTTCAGACGACATATCGCTAGTCGCCTCAAGATGTATTGCTTTTGTTGCGAAACATACAAAAACAACCACATAACCCTTCGTTATTTTACAAACCCTTCCAACGTAAGATTTTATTTCAAATGGCCCAGGGAAATCTAAACCCGTATGGGTAAAAGGCCTGGAAAGGATTGTTCTTTCGGGGGGGTAACGAAGCCATCAATTGCTGACCAGTTTCTTTTCTGAAGAGAATACATCTTTTACAATTACGAATTGTCCCACGGATAAGATTCTTTAGATTAGGAATCCAAAATTCCATTGGAATAAAGCCCATCATCAAAGCCTGTCCACCGTGAATCGCACATTAATGGATATGTCGCACAAATAGCTTTGTAAAAGCAGCTTCATATGGCAATATTTTTGGACATTTTTCATTATATGCCAGACCCGGGGCTTGTACAAGACGCCCGTTCATTCTAATAAACCCGTCTGAGTCTATAAATGAGTTTAAAGAGAGCAGACGGATTTTTGAGGGAAGTGGTATTCCTTTTGACAACTACTCATATTCTACGAAATAAGTCTGCTAAAATGTAAGAATTAAACGATTTCGTACAAATCTCACTTCAGATTGGGTAATTTCAAAGTTTGGAACAAACTGTTGCGCAAACGGGGAAAGCGCATCAACCGGAACCAATATGCAATAACTCTGATTGCTCGCGGTTCTGTATCCAATTTCACACATTCCAGGTGCGCATGAATGCTAACTGATTCTGGAGGCCATTCGATTCTCGGTTTTGACAACCAATGAGGCCCATGCCACCATAAGGAATTGTTTATTAAATCAAGTGCCAAAGATCCACGACTTGCTATATCAACGGGATTATTTTTTGAATCAATGTGAGACCAATGCTCAATTCCCACACATTTAACAATTAGTGCAACTCTATTCGCAACAAAAGTTGGCAAATCACTTGACTCTTTATTTAGCCATGCCAAAACTATAGTAGAGTCAGTCCATAGATAAATTTTATCTTCGGGGAATTTTAACTCACATTTTCGAATCCACCACGAATCCACTATTTTTCCCAATAATACTGCTCCACAGAGTTCTAATCGGGGTAAACACTCAAATTTTACTGGAGCAACTCTTGTTTTTAAAGCAAGTAAATGCGTTGTAGTCTCAAACGGGGAAGAGACGGAGCGAACATAGATTGTTGCAGCATATGCTTTTTCAGAATCGTCACAAAATCCGTGGATCTCGATATCATTCTATGAAATTCTATGAAAATTTCAAAAAATCTGCATCAAGCAAATTTTCATTCGGAATATTCTCTAAAAGACGTATATTATTAGCGGTCCATTTTCGGAGAATAAAACCAGCTGAATGAAGAACTTCAATGAGCTCATTATGTTTTCTTAAACCGTATTCTTGCTCATGAGCACCAGCCAATAAGTCATCGACATACATATTGTCTGTTAACATTTCAGATGCAGCAGAACTGCGAGCTTTACAATCATTCGCCAATTGCAGTAAAGTCTTTATACCTAGATAAGGCGCACAATTGACTTCAAAAGTTACTGTTTTAAGCTCGTAGTCCTTAATTTCGTCATCAGGGTTACATCGGAAAAGAATCCTTTGAAACGTGGAATGATGTATAAGGATTTGCCTGTACATTTTCTCTATGTCAGCATTAAACACGCAACGATAAAATCTCCAACGGAGAATTAAAATGAGAATTAAAATAGTGAGATACGCTTGTTATATCGGACCCGGGTACGATACACTATTTAAACTTATACCATTAGTAGATGGACTTGAAGCATTAAATACTACTCGCAATTTCGTAGTGATGCTATCTGGCTTAATCACTGCATGATGATATAATAGCAAGTAGCCTCGGATTCGGGGGAAATAGTTTCATGCATATGTCCCAGTTCTATATACTCTTTTGGAACGTCATCATATTGTGACTTAAAATACCATAAAATACTAATTAAATAATAGTGTCTCATTTCTTATAAATTGTGATAAAGCAATATTTCGGGGATTGCCTAGAGACAAATATTTAGGAATTCTGGCTTAAACGGTAAATAAACTACAAAGCGGGCTTCTGAATTTCTATAAGGTGTGTTTCTGTAAAGCTTGTCACAGAATTCTTCTATTTGCGTTGATCGTAGTACGGGGGAAACTTCTTCGAGTTCCCAAAATCGGGCAAGTTGATTATTTAACTCGATTTGGTTAAAATACGTTAAAACGGGAACAGAGGGCCCAGATCGACCGATTTTATCAGTTACGATCCAGGCAAACACTGTCTTTTGCCCTACGAGATTGGCATTAGGGTGTTTTCTTATTTCAGGAAGTAATATTTGCGAAAAAAACATCACCGCCTAAGAGTATATCTACCCGGAGAGAATTAACGTCTGCCGTTGATATTTCGGGGAAAAAGCTAATATCTGTAGCCGGAACATAGGAAGGAAGTCGCCCTGTAAGATTTGCAATTACATAAGCCTCAGTTTGAATTTTAAAGTTCCGGTCGATTGCCGATCCAATCGATATAATACAAATTTTCGAAGATTTTGCTACACTGCCATTCAGACCTGTAATTTCAGGCAAAGGAGCCGACCGTAATGGTATAGCAAGCTTTCTTTGCAATCTTTTGGAAATAAATGTTGCTTGAGAAGCTGGATCAATTAATGCTCTGGCTGAAGATTTAATATTTTTAGTTCCTACTTGGCAATACGTAGTACCTAACAACACAGTATGATCGGGATTTAATTCCACTTGGGTACTATACGTCTGAAAAGAACGAGCAGTTGCCGAAGTAGACGGAATATTGTCAACATTTGTGGGAATAATAGCTTGACTAGAATTAGAAGCATGAGAATTTCTTAGTACAAATACGGGTGAGTTATTCGGGGGATTATTTTGTACCATATTATTAGAAGTAAATCTAGTCGGCTGATTATCCCTATGTAAGAGCGAGTGATATTTTTGCTGCACAAAAAACAAACGTGTACACTCTTACAGTTTTTAAATTCATGGGATGTAGCTAAGCAGTTCGTACAACACTTAAATCGTTTCACTGTAGATATACGATCTTCTTCACTTTGTCTCAAAAATGTGGGACACAATCTTAACGGGTGTTGCTCTTGACAAAGTACACAACGACTAACAGATTTCTTCGTATTAGCCTTAGTCGCAAAACTATTGATTCTCTTTGAATCATTATGGGATTTTTTTGAAATATTCGAGCTCCCGGGATTAGAATTTCTATTTTGAATTGGAGTTGGATGCGAGCCTCTTATATCGTAGACGGATTCTAGAGTCTGATAACGAGCCGTCTCATCCCACATTGGCATATTCGCATCACGTTTTAATGATTGTTCCCAGAGACTTATAATATTATCGGGTAGTTTAGTTGAGCATATATAAACAAAAATTACGTGCCAACTTTCCGTATTTACATTAAGCATAGACAAATTTGTAATGCAATCATTTATAGTTCGTTGTAATGTTTTTAAATTTGGGCCGGTTTCACGTGTTACGGGGGGAATATTAAATAAAATTTTTAATTGAGCGTTAATAAGAACTCGCTTGTTTTCGTATATATCTACTAAATTCTGCCATGCAAGTGCAAAACCATCATTTGTCAAAGGACAAGTTCGAATAATATCATGAGCTCCACCTTTAGTTTTTTGCAGTAGATAATACAATTTCTCAACAGGACTCAATCGGGGGTTATTCTTATATAAAGCGGATTTTCGTACCGCAAGGCGGTAAATGGATATTTGGAACTAGACTCATTGGCCTGCTTAAGAAAAATTGCTTTTAAACGCACTAAATTATCAGAAATAATAGATATGCCCTTCACATACGTACTATAGGAAGATATACATATATTTCTGCTTTATCTCCTTTTGAAACTTTTTCGATTCTCCTTCGCTTAATAAACAATCGTAAGATTGTCGAACTTCTTCCCATAAACGATTTAATTCTTTTTCATGGGTTGTTAACGAACCGATTCTATGTTCCGATTGAGGTATTAACGAAAATCGGCTAAACGATCGCATGTTTTAATTAAGTTATTTATATCTGCCATATTCAAAAATAAACTTTAATTCAGAAAACAAATAAAATCCGCAAATAAAATAACGGTTTTCAATATTTCAAATCTTTATTATTGATTAAAACGGGGAAAAATCAAATATATATTCCTATCTCAAATATAATATTTCGGAAAAATATATTAAATATTTAAATTTGCTAGAATGAAATTATACTGCGGATATTCGGATAAAATTTAAAACAAAAATCGAAATGATAAAAAATTTATCAAATGCTTTCGGTAAGTATGAGGAACTAATTCGCACAGTGTAAATTCACTTTTAATCAAAGAAATTGAAATCACAATTAACTGTTGCAACAAATAAATTTCGGGTAAAAATTACTTTATAAAATTTTTATTTTCTATTTTTATTAAAAATCCGATAAAAAATAGAAAACCGTAAAAATTTATATTAAATTTAATAATAATTCACTTCGAATTGAGTAATAATAGAAGTTAATTAAACTTTCAAAATAAAAACTACGAATATTCGGATTATTCGTTTATTAAAAATGTTGCAACACTAATATGACAAAAGTGAGAGACACATGCAAACGTACATATGTACATACAACCAACAATAATAAATAAATTAGTCAAGTGCGAGTTAGACTCACACACTTAGGGTTCCATACTATGTTTAGTACAACTTTAAAAATTCAAGTTGTTAATATTTTCATGTCTTATGAGTCACCCTTTAATTTTAAAATTAAAGACATAATTGCATCACTGTTGGAATTCCTTTTAAATTTTAGCAATTTTTGTTATAGCGGCCATGGTATACACTATCTATAGAATTATACATGCGCCTACCTATTGCGGTTCAAAAAATAAGGGGCCGAAGTACAACATCTACTGTAAACATTTAAAGAGTCTACCTATTACGGTTCAAAAAATAAGGCTATTTACGTACAAATTATGTCTCTGTCGGAACACCCTTTAATTTTGTTATTTGCTATGGTGGCCATGGCAATTCTCTTTGTATGAATATATCAAGAGTCTACCTATTACTATTAAAAAAATAAGTTACTATAAGTGAAAAACATGTCACTGTCAGAACACCTTTTAATTTTTAGTAATTGTCATAACGGCCATGGCAACACATCTTCTATACAAACTAGAAGAGTCTACTTACTACGGTTCACTGTCGAAAAACCCTTTAAATTTTTATTGTTTTTATAGGGGTCATAGTGATACACCATTTGTGAAAATTTCAAGTCTATCTATTATGGTTAAAAAATTAGTCAATGTGCATGCAAATCACGCCACTGCCGGCACACCCTTTAATTTTTACTATTTGTTATAGTTGCCATAGTAATACTAATCTTGTAAAAACTTTAAGAGTCTACCTATTATCGTTCAAATCCTATGCCATATACATACAAATCACGTCACTAACGGAACGCCCGTTAATTTTTAGGTTTAATATTGTATACTTGCTTATAACGCGAACATAGTTTAAATCACTGCAAATTTTAAGTGGTTGCTTCCTATAGCTCAAGAAATAAAGATATAAAAGCAAATAATACGTCACTTTCGGAACACCCTATAAGTTTTAGTATTTGTTGCTATAGTGGCCACAGTTATACGCTTTCTGTGAAAATTTCAAGAGTCTACCTATTATGGTTCAAAACTTAGACCTTATACATGCAAATCACACGACTATCGGAACACCCTTAATTTGTAGGTTCATTTTTTAGACTTGTTTATAAAGCGAACTAATCACACCACTATCGGAACAGCCTTTAATTTTTAGTTTTATTTTTTTATAGTTGTGTATGAACAACTAAGTTTTAATTACTGTTTGAACTAAGTTTTAATTACTGTTTGTAAATTTCAAGTATATCCCACCTACAGTTCACGAAATATGCACATATTCGTGAATAACACCTCTCTATCGGAACACCCTATAAGTTTTAGTATTTGTTGCTATAGCGGAAAGAGCTATACATCATCTGTGAAAATTTCAAGAGTCTACCTATTACGGTTCGAGATAAAAAGCGCTGACAGACGGACAGACATTGTAGCGAAAACAATAGGGTTAGGTTTTTACACTTTGTGTACGGAACCCTAAAAACCAAATTAAACGAACAATAATTTTAAATAATTAACACGAATTAAAATTTAAAATTATATTATCTTTATTTATATGCCCGTGTATTACTTTATAATTAATTTTATTCTTTTAAAGTTTTGTTTTTTGTACTATTAAAAGCTTAGCAGTGATTTTCAAACTGTACGAGTTTACGGAGAAAAAATATCACTGTTAATTAGGTGAGAACGATTTAACGAAAAATTATCACTTTTTAAGAGACTAAATATTCTTTTTAAACAAACACAAAAAAGAAAATTTTCGCGGGAATTTTTTATGCACTGGTTTTGTTGGTATATTTTAAAAACAATTTTTAAAAAGAGTGAAAATATATATGTATGTATGTATGTATTTCTTTTATTTAATCACTCACTGCACTTTTTGTTATTTTTTAAACACTTGTTTATTTATCACTATTTTTTTTATTTATTTTTCAAATAAATATCAAAAAAACATACCTTTTCTACCCGGGTTTTTAACAAAAATTTTAATAATTAAACCTTTACTTATTTGGAAAAAAGACCAAAAATATTATTCTCCAGTGAGGTCATCTGAAATAAAATAATTTCCGAAATAAATTATTTTACTAAACGGGTGGATTAACTTATGCGGTTCGTTTGGACAAAAATGTTTTTCTCGTAAAATATTTATTTCGAAAATTAGCAAAAAATAAAATAATTAGAAAAATTAGGGTTTTTACTTAAACGTTATAAAACGTAATTATTTATTTAAATAATTCAAATACGGGGGTTGAATTGAAAACGTACCTTATTTCGGGTATACATAAATAAAAATATGTAGCTTAACAAATGAAAATCTCTAAAGTGATGAGAAATAACAAGAGAGATTTTCGTTAAGCTTACAATAGGCGTGTTCTTTACTTTGCGCGTAAACAACCACCAAAGGTTCGGACGGCATAAAAATATTATTTAGTATCGTGTAACATCACCTTTGGCAGCAATAACCGCATTAATTCTCTGTTTCATGGAATTAATTAACATTTGGCACTCACTTGGAGTGATGGAATTCCATATTTCACGAATTTTCGCATTTAATCCAGCAACTGTTTGGGGATCATTTCTTATGCGTCGCTTCATTATTGCTCACACAGTTTCGATTGGATTAAGATTGGGACTGGATGACGGCCAATCCAGCATATGAAATATTAATCTCAGCGAACCATTTCTTGGTTAATTTTGCCGTATGCGCTGGAGAACCATCTTGTTGAAAAGTATATTCACCAAAAGATGTAATATTTGGAATTGATGATAATAAGTTTTCCTCCATTATATTAATATACCGAACGGCATTAACAGTGTTTTCTATAAAACACAAATAACCCAATCCTTTGACAGACATGCATCGCCAAATCATAACGCTCGCTGGAAACTTAGGCAGTCTTTATGGTATGTCTCTTTTTTAGTACGAATAACTTTCGTTCCTGTATCACCACAAAGTACACAGATATGTAAATAGTGATTGATGAAAATGGCTATAATCAGACTTTCCTAAGCTTGTCAAGAAAAAGACAAATATAGTAACAAATTTATACGAACATCGGAAAAATAAACAAAAACTAAAAATTTTGAAAATTTTCCTTTAAAGCGTGTTCGTTGTTTAAAACTTTGTACTTTAAAAGTTAATTTGTCCACTAAAATATTAATTAAACAACAAAGTATAATTAAAACAAACAATTTGGTGTTGTGAAATAAGCTTGAGAAATATATTTAATGAAAGTTACGCACATTTATACTAATAAAAAAATAATTAATAAGAAAATAGCACAAATAGAAATAGCACAATGTTTAAAAAATAACACAAAGAGAACTAATCAACGTGTGAAAGAGACGGGTTGAATTAGTATTTTTTGCCGTCCTGTTTATACGCCGTTTCACCTCTTGAATTCTCTTTGTGTATCACCTACACATAACTCAAATCTCGACTCATCACTAAAAATGATTGAGTCCCATTGCCTTTGAGTCCATTTTTGACGTTTTTTTGCCCATATTAATCCCTTTCGTTTTTGAATTTTTGTAAGAACAAATTTTTCCTTTGCCTGAGATACAGGAATTTGTTGAATAAAATGTCTAGATAATTTTTTCTATTCTACTTACCTTGTAAAAACTGTAATTAAGATATTTCAAAGATTTTCTTGTAGTTTCACGTTCTATTGGATTTCCAATAGCCGCTGACCATACAGTCGCTAAATTCCTAACTGTATTTCGCCTGTTCTGTTTGATTATTTTTTCCAAACTTCGTAAATTGCGTGATGTTATCTTGGACACTCGTCCGCATTTTTTAAAATAGGGCACAACTGAATTATTTTTTTTTTTTTTTTGTAAAATTTTATTATATGTTGCACAGATGACTTAGCTAAATGAAGTTTAGAAGAAATATCACCATATCTTTTGCCTTTTTTCTATTTTTCGATTATTATGTCGCGAATTTCCTTTACCTCTTGCCATTTCAATTTCATTATTAATATTGATTCGAATTTAATTTTACACAAATACTACGAATGAATTTTTAAAAAGCACAGTTGTATTGAAGAGATATAATCACGAATGGAAATTTTATAGGCACATTTTAATGTACTCTTATTAAACAACACAAAACAAAAAATTTGGAAATATACCGCAGTATATTACGTTGTAAACAGTAGTAAGGGTACGAACCTTTAATGGTTAGGGTAGTAGTTTTAATTACGGCTCAAGAAATAAAGGCATAAACATAAATAACACGTAACTTTCGGAACACCCCATATTCGTGGAAATCATGTCAATATCGGAACACCCTAAGCGAACTAAGTTTTAATTACTGTTTGTAAGTCTTTAGTCTATGCCTCCTACTATTTTATTATACATACATACTTATGTATAGATACAGAATAGTTACATCATGTATTGTCAATGAAACTGTTATTACTCTTTTTGGTGATTAATTGTACTACGTTTTTTTCTTTATTCAAAAGATGCTTTCATACTTTTTTTCATGTGACAATTGTTCGATTTTTTCCCTATATTTTGTTTAAAAAAATCGTTGATTCACATCGTCTTCATGTGGCCTCTTTATTTGCACTTTTTAGGGTTCCGTACCCAAAGGGTAAAAACGACACCGTATTGTTTTCGCTACAATGTCTGTCCGTCTGTCAGCGCCTTTTATCTCTGCAACCGTAATAGGTAGACTCTTGAAATTTTCACAGATGATGTATAGATGTTGCCGCTATAGCAACAAATACTAAAACTTATAGGGTGTTCCGATATAGAGGTGTTATTCACGAATATGTGTTTATTTCTTGAACTGTAGGAGGCATAGACTCAAGATTTAAAACAGTAATTAAAATTTAGTTCGCTATATAAACAAGTATAAAAAAATAAACCTACAAATTAAAGGGTGTTCCGATAGTGGTGTGATTTGCATGTATAAGGCCTAAGTTTTGAACCATAATAGGTAGACGCTTGAAATTTTCACAGAAGGTGTATAACTGTAGCCGCTATAGTAGAAAACTCTAAAACTTATAGGGTGTTCCAATAGAGAGGTGTTATTCACGAATATGTGTTTATTTCTTGAACTGTAGGAGGCATACACTAAAAATTTACAAACAGTAATTAAAACTTAGTTCGCTTAGGGTGTTCCGATATTGACATGATTTCCACGAATATGGGGGTGTTCCGAAAGTTACGTGTTATTTATGTTTATGCTTTATTTCTTGAGCCGTAATTAAAACTACTACCCTAACCATTAAAGGTTCGTACCCTTACTACTGTTACAACGTAATATACTGCGGTATATTTCCAAATTTTTTGTTTTGTGTTGTTTAATAAGAGTACATTAAAATGTGCCTATAAAATTTCCATTCGTGATTATATCTCTTCAATACAACTGTGCTTTTAAAAATTCATTCGTAGTATTTGTGTAAAATTAAATTCGAATCAATATTAATAATGAAATTGAAATGGCAAGAGGTAAAGGAAATTCGCGAAATAATAATCGAAAAATAGAAAAAAGGCAAAAGATATGGTGATATTTCTTCTAAACTTCATTTAGCTAAGTCATCTGTTCAACATATAATAAAATTTTACAAAAAAAAAAATAATTCAGTTGTGCCCTATTTTAAAAAATGCGGACGAGTGTCCAAGATAACATCACGCAATTTACGAAGTTTGGAAAAAATAATCAAACAGAACAGGCGAAATACAGTTAGGAATTTAGCGACTGTATGGTCAGCGGCTATTGGAAATCCAATAGAACGTGAAACTACAAGAAAATCTTTGAAATATCTTAATTACAGTTTTTATAAGGTAAGTAGAATAGAAAAAAATATCTAGACATTTTATTCAACAAATTCCTGTATCTCAGGCAAAGGAAAAATTTTTTCTTACAAAAATTCAAAAACGAAAGGGATTAATATGGGCAAAAAAACGTCAAAAATGGACTCAAAGGCAATGGGACTCAATCATTTTTAGTGATGAGTCGAGATTTGAGTTATGTGTAGGTGATACACAAAGAGAATTCAAGAGGTGAAACGGCGTATAAACAGGACGGCAAAAAATACTAATTCAACCCGTCTCTTTCACACGTTGATTAGTTCTCTTTTGTGTTATTTTTTAAACATTGTGCTATTTCTATTTGTGCTATTTTCTTATTAATTATTTTTTTATTAGTATAAATGTGCGTAACTTTCATTAAATATATTTCTCAAGCTTATTTCACAACACCAAATTGTTTGTTTTAATTATACTTTGTTGTTTAATTAATATTTTAGTGGACAAATTAACTTTTAAAGTACAAAGTTTTAAACAACGAACACGCTTTAAAGGAAAATTTTCAAAATTTTTAGTTTTTGTTTATTTTTCCGATGTTCGTATAAATTTGTTACTATATTTGTCTTTTTCTTGACAAGCTTAGGAAAGTCTGATTATAGCCATTTTCATCAATCACTATTTACATATCTGTGTACTTTGTGGTGATACAGGAACGAAAGTTATTCGTACTAAAAAAGAGACATACCATAAAGACTGCCTAAGTTTCCAGCGAGCGTTATGATTTGGCGATGCATGTCTGTCAAAGGATTGGGTTATTTGTGTTTTATAGAAAACACTGTTAATGCCGTTCGGTATATTAATATAATGGAGGAAAACTTATTATCATCAATTCCAAATATTACATCTTTTGGTGAATATACTTTTCAACAAGATGGTTCTCCAGCGCATACGGCAAAATTAACCAAGAAATGGTTCGCTGAGATTAATATTTCATATGCTGGATTGGCCGTCATCCAGTCCCAATCTTAATCCAATCGAAACTGTGTGAGCAATAATGAAGCGACGCATAAGAAATGATCCCCAAACAGTTGCTGGATTAAATGCGAAAATTCGTGAAATATGGAATTCCATCACTCCAAGTGAGTGCCAAATGTTAATTAATTCCATGAAACAGAGAATTAATGCGGTTATTGCTGCCAAAGGTGATGTTACACGATACTAAATAATATTTTTATGCCGTCCGAACCTTTGGTGGTTGTTTACGCGCAAAGTAAAGAACACGCCTATTGTAAGCTTAACGAAAATCTCTCTTGTTATTTCTCATCACTTTAGAGATTTTCATTTGTTAAGCTACATATTTTTATTTATGTATACCCGAAATAAGGTACGTTTTCAATTCAACCCCCGTATTTGAATTATTTAAATAAATAATTACGTTTTATAACGTTTAAGTAAAAACCCTAATTTTTCTAATTATTTTATTTTTTGCTAATTTTCGAAATAAATATTTTACGAGAAAAACATTTTTGTCCAAACGAACCGCATAAGTTAATCCACCCGTTTAGTAAAATAATTTATTTCGGAAATTATTTTATTTCAGATGACCTCACTGGAGAATAATATTTTTGGTCTTTTTTCCAAATAAGTAAAGGTTTAATTATTAAAATTTTTGTTAAAAACCCGGGTAGAAAAGGTATGTTTTTTTGATATTTATTTGAAAAATAAATAAAAAAAATAGTGATAAATAAACAAGTGTTTAAAAAATAACAAAAAGTGCAGTGAGTGATTAAATAAAAGAAATACATACATACATACATATATATTTTCACTCTTTTTAAAAATTGTTTTTAAAATATACCAACAAAACCAGTGCATAAAAAATTCCCGCGAAAATTTTCTTTTTTGTGTTTGTTTAAAAAGAATATTTAGTCTCTTAAAAAGTGATAATTTTTCGTTAAATCGTTCTCACCTAATTAACAGTGATATTTTTTCTCCGTAAACTCGTACAGTTTGAAAATCACTGCTAAGCTTTTAATAGTACAAAAAACAAAACTTTAAAAGAATAAAATTAATTATAAAGTAATACACGGGCATATAAATAAAGATAATATAATTTTAAATTTTAATTCGTGTTAATTATTTAAAATTATTGTTCGTTTAATTTGGTTTTTAGGGTTCCGTACACAAAGTGTAAAAACCTAACCCTATTGTTTTCGCTACAATGTCTGTCCGTCTGTCAGCGCTTTTTATCTCGAACCGTAATAGGTAGACTCTTGAAATTTTCACAGATGATGTATAGCTCTTTCCGCTATAGCAACAAATACTAAAACTTATAGGGTGTTCCGATAGAGAGGTGTTATTCACGAATATGTGCATATTTCGTGAACTGTAGGTGGGATATACTTGAAATTTACAAACAGTAATTAAAACTTAGTTCAAACAGTAATTAAAACTTAGTTGTTCATACACAACTATAAAAAAATAAAACTAAAAATTAAAGGCTGTTCCGATAGTGGTGTGATTAGTTCGCTTTATAAACAAGTCTAAAAAATGAACCTACAAATTAAGGGTGTTCCGATAGTCGTGTGATTTGCATGTATAAGGTCTAAGTTTTGAACCATAATAGGTAGACTCTTGAAATTTTCACAGAAAGCGTATAACTGTGGCCACTATAGCAACAAATACTAAAACTTATAGGGTGTTCCGAAAGTGACGTGTTATTTAATAATTAAAATTTAGTTCGCTATATAAACAAGTATAAAAAAATAAACCTACAAATTAAAGGGTGTTCCGATAGTGGTGTGATTTGCATGTATAAGGCCTAAGTTTTGAACCATAATAGGTAGACGCTTGAAATTTTCACAGAAGGTGTATAACTGTAGCCGCTATAGTAGAAAACTCTAAAACTTATAGGGTGTTCCAATAGAGAGGTGTTATTCACGAATATGTGTTTATTTCTTGAACTGTAGGAGGCATACACTAAAAATTTACAAACAGTAATTAAAACTAGTTCGTTTTATAAACAGCTCTAAAAAAATAAACCTAAAAATTAAATGGTGTTCCGATAGTGGTATGATTTGCATGAATAAGGCCTAAGTTTTAAACCATAATAGGTAGACTCTTGAAATTTTCTCAGAGGTTGTATAACTGTGGCCAATATAGCAATAAATACTAAAACTTATCGGGTGTTCCGAAAGTGATAACAAATCATAAAAATTACAGGGTGTACCGACATCGACGGAACACAAGGCATTATACGTGATTCTCATGTATAATGCCTTGTTTCTTGAACCGTAGATTCTTAAAATTTTGTACAGGAGATATGTTGCCACGAGCGATATGACAATTACTAAAAATTAAAGGGTGTTCCGACAATGACATATTTTTCACGTATAGTGACTTATTTTTTTATCGTAATAGGTAAAATCTTGATATATTTATAGAAAAAGAATTTCCACGGCCGTTATAACAAATATCAAAATTAAGGGTGTTCCGACATAAACATGATTTTTACTTAAATAGCCTTATTTTTTGAACCGTAATAGGTAGACTTTTGAATTATTTACAGTAGATGTTGTACTTCGGGCGCTGTAAGAATTACTAAAGGGTGACATGTTTTTCACGTATATTACGTTATTTTTTGAACCGCAATAGGTAGGTGCCTGATATTTTTATAGAAAGTGTATTACCATGGCCGTTATAACAACAATTCCTAAAATTAAAGGGTGTTACAGTAGCGATGCAATTTTCGCAAATATGACTTTGATTTTAAAGATAAAAGGTGCCCCATAAGACATGAAAAAATTAACAATTTGAATTTATAAAGGCCTACTAAACATGGTACGGAACTCTACATGTGTGAGGCTAACTCGCACTTGACTGATTTATGTTTTATGCAGTTTATGTTTGAACGCGTATTAATAAAGACTAAAAATGCAGAAAGTAAAATTTTATAAATATAAATTATTTGGAAACAGAAATATTTTGTCTTAATTATAATATTGAAATTAATTAGATACATACATATATAGGGTTTTAATTACTTTTAATAACAATTAAAATATGTACATAAATACAAATGTGTATATACATATGTAAATAATAGAAATGTATATGTACATTATTTTATTCTTTAGAAATAATGAATTCTAAAATTCGCGCGCAGAATACACTAAAATAATGCATTAATTTCCTACGATACTAGATCTGCATTAAATCATTCGTTTTTTAAATCACATTAAATCATTACACTAACACACAAGCTCCTTTGTAAAAAATATGTGTTAGAGTGAATAGATTGAGCATAATAAACATGTCGAGTGAATCAGCACAAAATCTCGTTTTATAGCTAAACTAAACATGTTTTATTTCATTTTTTTTTAAACCAAAACAATGCAATGTTGCTAACGGTTGTGTGTTAAAACTAACATTTTGTCAAGAATGACACAAATCATTTAAATCATTCGTTTGCAATTGTTAAGATAGATAGAGTATGTGGTATATTAACAAAAACTTAACGTAAAGCTTTGTACAAAGATTGTTGTACATAAATATTTCAATAATTTATTTATTAGAAATTAAAGCTAGTTACAATATGTAATTAAAAAACTTATTTTTCGTTAAAAAAGAAATAATTTTTTAACAAACGATTTTTTTTTTCTAAAATTTTTTTTAAAATAGACTTTTTTATAAATTGATGTCAGAAAACGAATACTTTATATACAAATTAAAATATTAAACTCTTCCACAAAATTATACCTAATGTAATATATACATATATGTATGTATATGTAAACATATATATATATATATATATATATATATATATATATATATATATATATATATATATATATATATATATATTGTGGTGTTTATTAAATAAAAGATGTGGATTGTTTGATGGTTTCAACAAAAATCCCCTTCTTTATTAAAAACCTTTGCTTATATACTAACAATGAGAATCTCTACATACTTAACTTAAACAATTCTATTGAAACAATGTATCAGGCTCTCATAAAGTTTTGTTCGATTGTGCTTAGCAACAATATGGTTCAATAATAGAAAACTGCAAGCTTGCCAAAATATGGTTTTATTGATCGAACGAACGATTTGTCATATGCTAGCAAATATAATTTTTAGAGTATCGGATTAATAACAAAAATGTTTATTTTATTAAATTTCAAGCAATTTCAAATACTGACCTATCTTAAGAAATTCATTTACATTTGTTTGTATGATTGTTTATTCATTTAGTTTTTTTTGAGTTCATTAGCTTTTGTTAGCGATTTTCTGGATTATTGACTTTTGCTCATTGCGGTTATTATATTACTGTGGATCATTGACATTTACTTATTGTAGTTACAAAAAAATGTGTTACTGATACACTACACCCTCAACCTTTCAATTAAAATTTTATATTATTTTGTTTATTTGACAAAATTATAAAATTTTAATTTGTATGCATGTTTATGTTTATATACGTATGCCTGGTTGATACAATGTTTTAACAAAATACTAATTCTAATTAATTATGTATTATTTAATGTATGTACGATTTTTATATTTATATAATTATAATTCTTCTTATATATATGTTATATGCAAATTTTAGTTCTTATACTTTTTTAACAAATTTTTATGTACAATTTTTGTTTTTTCATTTATTCTTATTTCTACGTTGACATTATCTATGTTGATTATTTCATAAGGACCATTATAAGGTGCTTCGTTTTTTCTCCTATTTTCTAATTTCATTAACACTAAGTCTCCTACCCTAAGGTCTATGCTATTTGTTTTCTTGTATGACTCTAAAATCCTATTCCTTTTTGTTGCTTTTATCATTTTTCTAGCGTTTTCTAATGAATTTTTTAGTCTCACTTTTAATCCTTTTGCGTAACTGTCCAAATCATATACTTTATAGTCGGTCATTATGTTTTCACCTGGAGTTTCTGTTATTTTACCGAAAACCAATTCAAATGGTGAATAATTTGTATCTACGTGAGGTGTTATATTATAGGCGAATGTGTAGTAAGGTATCCAATCACTCCAATTATCGTCATTTACAAATGACAAAAAGTATTCGTTTAACACTCTATGATTTCTCTCTACTGTACCCAAAGTTTCATGATGATAGGGTGTTGAAATCTTGTGTTCTATTTTTAACAAAGTACATATTTCTTTCATTAGGTCATTTACAAACTCTGTGCCTCTGTCTGATTTTAGTGTCTTAAATATGCCATACTTCAATATTAGATTCTCTGTTAAACACTTTGCAATTGATTTGGCTTCCTTTGTTTTCATTGGTGCGGCTATTATATATTTGGTCAATTCGCATTGCATGGTCAATATATAGCGATAGTCTTCAGATGGTCGCAAAGGTCCAACTGTATCTATTACTATAGTGGAAAAACTATTTTTTGGTGTGTCCGTGATGCATAGAGATTCTCTGGTGTGTCTTGTTTGTTTGTTCCTCTGACATCGATCACATTCTAAAACGAATCTTTTTACCATCTTGAACATATCCTTCCATATGTATTTTTGTTTCAATTTGGTTAAAGTTTTTCTTACTCCGAAATATCCTCCGCATGGTGTATTATGGTAGATTTCTATTAATTCTTGCTTTCTTTTATCATCTGTTATTCTTTGAGGATTATGATACAACATTATTGTGATATTACTCTCTTTATTTTCATTAATTCTTGTTTTAAATTTTTCTATGTTTATTCTTTTAAATATTTCGTCACCTTTCTCTAGTGCGAATTTTACACAATTTGTTCTGCCTAAAACAGAAGGTAGTTTCTCCAACATATTATCTAAATAATAGGGATTATCGCTACATCTGACGCGCGTTTCATTTAGAACAGAATCTGTTTCAACATGCATTTCTTTTGTTACGTTTTCTAGTACGAATTTCAACTTCCTGGTACGTTTTATATCGTTTATGGATGTGCAGTCTCAAATCTTGAGTTGATCAGGCTCTTCAGAAACTACATCTCCATTTTCTTTGGATCCATTTCTCTTGTTTTCGTTTTTCTTGTTAATTTCCTCATTTTGAATAATTTTTCTCTTCATGTTTCTGGTTATTATTAGTGATTTCTTTACTGTTTCATCAACCATAACGGGGATCATTGTTTGTAACATATCTGAGTTTAGTTGTATCCTTGATAATGCGTCTGCATTTGTATTATTGCTTCCTTTTTTACATATTATCTCAAAATCGTAATCCGACAATTCTATGCGAATTCTAGTCAATTTCGAGCTCGGATTCTTATGTGAAAACAATGCAACAAGTGGGCGATGGTCTGTTATAACTATAAATCTTCTGCCATAAAGGTATGGTCTAAAAAATTGTATACCCCAATGTATTGCGAGTAATTCTTTTTCAATTACCGGTTTATTTTTCTCGTGTTTATTAAGTGAACGGCTTGCAAAGGATATTGGTCTATCATGTCCAATTTTCCCTTGTGACAATACAGCTCCTAATGCAATGTTTGATGCATCCGTAGTTAAAATGAAAGGTTTTTCAAAATCTGGGTATTGCAAAATTGGTGGACTTATTAGTTTTTCTTTTAATGTCTCAAATGCCGCTTGGCATTGTTCTGTCCAGACAAATTTTGCATTTTTCTTTAACAGACTATTTAGACAATTCGTTAAATTTGCAAAATTCTTTACAAAACGTCTATAATAGTTGCAAAATGCTACGAACCTTCGTACGTCGTCTGAGTTCTTTGGTACTGGGTATTTTGTTATTGCCTCAAATTTTTCTGGATCGGGTTTTATTCCTTCCGGTGTTATTAAATGTCCGAGATATATCACTTCTGTTTTTAAAAAGCAGCATTTATTTGCATTTAGTTTTAAATTATATTGTTGCAATCTATGAAGCACTTTAACAAGATTTGTATTATGATGTTTAATACTACATCCAAAAACTATTATGTCGTCAACATATAAGAAAGCTTCACATTCCAGACCTGACAAAGCTATCGTTAACATACGTTGAAAGCTATTTGAGGATATTTTTAAACCAAATGGTAATCTTGTGTATTGATAATGTCCGTTAGGTGTTGAAAATGCTGTATATGGACGGGATTGATGATCAAGTTCGATCTGGTGAAAAGAACTTGTCATGTCTAAAGTTGAAAAATACTTTGCTCTGCCCAATTTATCTAGTACATCATCTAAACGTGTTAATGGAAATTTGTCGTTAACAATTTTGTCATTTAGCTTTCTGTAATCAACAACCAGTCTCCATTTTTTTAAATCATTTTGTCCCTTCTTTGGCACTAGCAAAAGTGGGGAGTTGTATGGGCTAATAGATGGTTCAATTATATTTTCTTGCAATAAATTTTGTACTTGAGTATTTATTTCTTCAGTTTGTGCTTGAGGTAGTCGATAGTTTTTTATGTATACTGGACTATTGTCATTTGTTTCTATTGTTTGTTTGTAGAAATTATTAGTGGTTAGATGCTCTCCTTCCATGTGGAATACATTTTGGTATTTTCTCAGTATTGTTATGAGGTTTTCTTTGTTGATTTTGTCTGAGTCGTTCAGGTTAAAATTACTTAGTAATTTATCAAATCTTTCTGATGAATGCAAATCTTCGTGATTTTGTTTATTAGTTGAAAAAATCTCGTAATTTCTCAATGGTATGGTTTCTACTTTTAAATGCTGTATAGTAGCTACTTTATCTGTAACATTTAACAATCTTATGTGTTTATTTCCTTTTCTTGGTACTATTGTATTCGCTAAAAATACACCTTTAATTATTTCTCTATTAAGAACCACTGAATCCTCTACTATTTCAATATTGAAAGGCAAGATCAGCTCGGTTCTCTGGGGTATTGTTATTTTATTAATTTTGAAAGTGTTCTCATATATTGGGATGGTTATATTTTCGTTATTTTTGTTAAACGTGAGTACATAGGTGTCATAATCTATATTGCATCTATGTGTTGTTAAAAAGTCTTATTTAATTTTACATAATTTCTCAGGTTTGAAGATACGCAATATATTCTTTTAGTTTCTAATATATTCCCTGTGGAGGTTCCATTTGTGTTACCTCCGGGGGTGTGGAGTTTCCCTGCTCTTGTATGTGATTTACATTACGGCTTTTATTGTTAACATTCCATCTTCCTTGACCAATGTTTCTTTGGTTAGGGTTGTTATATCTTTGATTGTTGTTATATGTTCCATTGTTTTGTTGACTATTGTTGTATCTCGGATTATTGTTGTATCTCGGATTATTGTTGTATCTCGTATTATTGTTGTGGTTTTGAACGACACATCCTTGAATAGTGGTTTAATTTATTGCAAGTGTGGCACTTCATGCCTTCTGCGGGGCATCTGCTATCATGACTGCCTCCACAATTTCTGCATTTTTGTTGTTGCCTGTAGTGTGTTCCTTGACCGCTGGATAACTTCTGGTGAAATATTTGTTTCTGTGCCGTTCGCGATGTGACTTGTTCTGCAATTTTAACTGCCTCATTGAAAGTTTTGACCTGACTTGCGTCAATTGTAGTTATAATTTGGGCATCTGTCAGACCATTCATAAACGCATTATATGCTATTTTATTGTTTGTGCTGATTGTGGAGGATCTATGACTTTCTCCCTCCTCAGCTATTTGTATTTCGTTCAATTCTGTGATAAGATTTTCTATTTTGTTAGCGAAACCTAAAATGTTGCCATCTCTCTGAGTGGTGCGATTTATTTCATTTAGTATGGTATTTGAAGTTTTTAATGGCTTATAGGTTGCTTTTAAACTTGCTATTAATTCTGTTATTGATGTGGGCACTGATGTTTGTTTCAACCTGTTTTGCACTCGCAATTCTATTCTTGATTTGAATATGAAATTGAAAAAAGATGCACTTTTGTCTTCTGGAATAGTCAAAGTTACTGTTTCCAGATTTGTAATGAAATCATTTAGTTCATTGGGTTTACCACTAAATTTGGGTATCAATTTTGTGATAATGGATAACTCATTAATATCCAAATTCGCCATTATTACGTTTTTTATTTGACTCTGTTTCTTTTCCCTATGTTGCTCTAACAAATCCAAAGCTTCCTTTTCTAATATATTTAATTTTTCTAGTATTGTATTCCTTTCTTCAGTTTTGTCAGTTAATTGTTCTTCAACATTCCTTCGTATGTTTTGGACTTCTAAGATTTTTTCATTTATTGTTTCTACAGTATACGGTCTACTTAATGTTTTCTTTGCATTTATAATTATTTGCTCCAAGGGCTTTAAAATATTCATGGCAAATTTAAATTTCTTATTATTAATTTTATCAATTTTAATGTTTTTAAATCTATTATTATAATTATTATGATTAATGGAGTTATTAAAATAGCAAAAATTATCCAACCTATGGTTTTGTGGTATAAATTCTTTATCCAAATTGTGATTTTGTTACATAAATTATTTATCCTATACATTTTACCAAATTGAAAAAATATCTTTTGTGCGTAAAAAGTTATTAATTTGTTCCTGAAAGATTTTATTTATTCTTATTAATCCGTTATCAATTGCGTTAATAATGTTTATTTTTATCCATAGTACTAGCAAGTATGCTATGGTTATCAAAATCAACAATGTTATTATTATTGTTAAAAGTAATTTATTCATCTTATTTCATTTGTTTTTGTTTTAATTTCTTAGAGATTTTTCTTTTTGCTTTAATTTGTAATTTTAAATTATTTATTTGATCTAAAATTTCATTTTTATGTTGAATATCATATGCCACCATATGCTGTAGTATTCTAATTTGCTTCTTTGTTCTGTTTATTTCGCCCCCTCTTGATTTTTTTACGTTGGGTAAAGGGAATACCGGGTACACCGCTTCTTTCTCAGGCTTTGTCTTCAGCTTCTTGGGCTTAGGACCCGCGTCGAGGATTGCTGGCTTCTCGTCAGTTCTTCCTTCCTGCAATAATCGAGCCCAATTTTCTTCGGCTTTCTTCAATTTTGGAGGACCTCCTCCCACGTCTCTGTCATAGGACCTGTTCTTATTATTTTTTTTTTTTTGAAAGATTCAATAGAATCCTGCTAAGCATAAGCTATGTATGCAGGGTCTATTGTCCTGTTTCTTGCTTCCTTTAATCGGATTTAGCAATTTTATTTGCTGTGTTTATCCAATTTAAAGCAATGGCAGGATCGCCATGTGGTGTTTATTAAATAAAAGATGTGGATTGTTTGATGGTTTCAACAAAAATCCCCTTCTTTATTAAAAACCTTTGCTTATATACTAACAATGAGAATCTCTACATACTTAACTTAAACAATTCTATTGAAACAATGTATCAGGCTCTCATAAAGTTTTGTTCGATTGTGCTTAGCAACAATATGGTTCAATAATAGAAAACTGCAAGCTTGCCAAAATATGGTTTTATCGATCGAACGAACGATTTGTCATATGCTAGCAAATATAATTTTTAGAGTATCGGATTAATAACAAAAATGTTTATTTTATTAAATTTCAAGCAATTTCAAATACTGACCTATCTTAAGAAATTCATTTACATTTGTTTGTATGATTGTTTATTCATTTAGTTTTTTTTGAGTTCATTAGCTTTTGTTAGCGATTTTCTGGATTATTGACTTTTGCTCATTGCGGTTATTATATTACTGTGGATCATTGACATTTACTTATTGTAGTTACAAAAAAATGTGTTACTGATACACTACAATATATATATATATATATATATATATATATATATATATATATATATAAATATAAATATATATAAATATAAATATATATTATATATATATATATATATATATATATATATATATATATATATATATATATATATATATATATATATATATATATATATATATATATATATATAAATATAAATATATAGATATATATATAGTATATATATATATATATATATATATATATATATATATATATATATATCTTTATTTATTTATATATTTTATTTTATTAACTGCATCGATACTTAACTGCATCGAAAAAGTGTATATATATATATATCTGGGGCTCAGTGCTAAAAGAGCCAATGTCAGTTTTTGGTTGTTTCGAGTTAGCCGTTGCATTAGGTTCCTTTTTTTGCTAACTTTTATTTTGCTCCAATCGGCAGTCTCCAATTCAGTCCAGAACACCTTCATAAGGAATTTGCTGGCCAATGTCACTATGAACTCATTTACAATAGTTAGTGCTAAAAGGGCCAATTTCAACTTTGGCCCTTTTAGCATTAACGAATTTTATGTTGTTTTAAAAAATGTAGGGCCAATGTCCACACTTGTGCTTCTAATTTTAACTTGTACTATACAGAAGTCCAGTTTATTGTCGTAATACTTTGATTTTCAATTGTTTTTTTATTTCTAAATCTTATCTTCCGATCTATCGAGTGCTAAAATGTATAGACTTTACGTTGATTTTTGCAAGGACAAAAGCATTAAGCCGCAAACAATCTTTATATAAAGACAAGTATTTAATGAGGAATTTAATTTATCTTTCCACAAGCCCAAAAATGATACATGTGCAAAATGCGACAAGTTTGAAATGCAGTTGAAATGTTGTCAGAATGAGGTAGACCGAGCATCCTTCGAAGAAGAGAAAAACTTGCACTTACATTTAGCCGAGTCCGCATATGAGTCAAAAAGAAGAGACAAGGAGGAATGCCAAAATGATCCAGGATATGTTAACATTTCATTTGATTTGCAAAAATGCTTACCGACTCAGTACCTTAGAAGTGGATTGAGTTTCTATAAACGCCAACTATGGACGTATAATCTTACCATCTACGAAACCATAGGTAAATAATCATCTTCCTTATGCTACCTATGGAATGAAACAATACCTGGTCGTGGTGGACAGGAAATCGGCTCGTGTATATATCATTACTTACACAATATTTCAAAAAATAGTAACATTCCTGCGGGGGACAAAACCGGAATATTTATTTTTCTACAATGTTATTGCAAACTGTTAATGAATTAAAAGCTGAAGGTAAACAGTTTACAGTTAATCATAAATTCCTTGAGGCAGGGCATACACATATGGAAGCGGATAGTATTCACGCAGCAATAGAAAAAACCAAAAAGCGTACTACTGTTGGTATAGAGTTGCCTCGGGTTTGGGCGAATTTAATACGCATGATGCCAAGGAGACCTCCTATAAAAGTAATCGAATTGGAACAAGCCGATTTTTTAAACTTGAAAACATGTTTAAATACTTATTATGTACATCGTAAAACTAACTCTTCAAATGAACAAGTTCAATGGCTGCGAATTAAATGGATGCAGTATTAAACTAGTAATCCAAATATTTTATATAAATATTCATTTGAGGATGAGTTTAAGATCTTTGATATATGCAGAAATAACAGAAAACCCGAAAGGACAATCTCCCCAAGTTTCTTCCGCTCAATAAGGAACCAGTTCCTTTAAGTTCACAAAAGTTGAATGACTTAAAAGCACTTTTGCCATACATTAGCAATGCTAATCGTACGTACTACAATCACTTTGTTGAACAGATAGCTGCATATGACCATATCGTGGATTACTTTGAGGATGAAGTTGTGGAAGAAGGACAGGATATATCACAATAATGAAAGGTTTTTTACAACTATATGATATAATTTACTTATTTTACTACTTTAAGTTTTCATATGTCATGTTTAATGACATTATGTATCTATTATTAAAAACGAACATAAGTATGTATATCCTTTAAATATAATATTTGTAATAACATAATAAAAAATGGCAAAATAGTTGTATGCTCCTTGTTATTATTCCTGTTATAAGGGCCAATGTCACAAAGAGAAAGAAAAAATGAAATAATAAGTTAGTGCAAAAAGGGCCAATGTCATCGTTATTTCCCTAATTTAAAAAAAAAATTAAAGAACCTATTTTACCACGGTTTTTATTACATCATATTACGTGCCTAACACGAATTTGATAAGGAAAACTTGGAATTTGACTGAACTGTAAGCTTAATAATATTTTCTAAAAATTACAATTCTAATTTTCTCAAAGCTGATTTTTATGACATTGGCCCTTTTAGCACTGAGCCCCAGATATATATTATTAAAGGTTTTATTAGGAGCTAAATTTATTTATTTTTAATTTTTTTTAGGACTTTTCCAACTATTTTATTGATTCTTATAAAAATTGCATACGTATTAAATTCCCTTAACAATACATTACGATAATTTACATTAATTACGAGGCCTTTTATTCCAATTATTTTATTGAACCGTTTATTATAAAACTTTGCATACTATTAAATTCCCCTAAAAATGCAAAATTATGAGAATTTACGTTTGGCGTAAGTTGTTTTGAAATTCAGATTCAACTTATGTGAAAATATCAAGAGTCTACCTATTATGGTTCAGTATTTGTTTTTAGTCTTTGTTGTTGCTACAGTAATACATCTTGTGTGAAATTTTCAAGACTCTAGCTTTTACGGTTCCAGTGGTAGAAGGCGCTGACAGACCGACAGACATTGTAGCGACAACAATACGTTTTTACCCTTTGTGTACGGAACCCTAAAAACGGTTAAATAAAATAGTTGAAAAGGATTTAAATAACAAATTTTTAAAAAATATTACATTTATTAAATAAATAAACATATTTTTATGTTTTAAGATTGATAATTTATATTTAAACAACAATTTTTGCAAAATTATGCAGCTCACCGCAGTGGTATATAAAATTTAAAATAACACTATTGCATTGTTCTTTTTTAGCTGATAAAAATCAACTCATACGATATAAAATTAATTGTTGTCTTTTTTTCTGATTTTTTCCACACAATTGTTTCTCATCTCATTTTAATTTAAACCGTAACTCATTTTTGTAATGTACATATGTATGTGTTGTTTCATTCGTTTCATAAACTTCGGCACGAAACATGTTTTGAGTTGAAAATAATGCGAATGATTTAAAAGGCGTTTTGAATGCATTCATGCAGATGTCTAATGGGTACTGGAAGCAGAATATTATATGTGCTGTTTATGTAACCCAAATTTTGAGTTATTCCAATACAAATTTCCTAAGCGATTTTTTCAATTGGGTTACAGAAATAGCACAATACATTCCTTGCATTACTTATTCATTTCTTATTGAACACCTTTTACCGCTTGGGATCATCAGCGTAAGACCTAAAAGAAGTGCGAAAAACGTTCGAAATTAAATTCAATGGAAGATACAGTCAAAGAGGCACTGCTGAAACTAAAGCTTTAAACTGTATTAAAAGCTCTTTTTATGGTAAAACACTTGAAAAAATAATTTAGTAAATTTTAAAATTAGGTTGTGCTGAGTTTTATTATACAATGTGAAAACCACAAAAACTTTATAAATACATTTTTATATAATACTTATTTTAGAAACTGTATGAAACATTAAATAATCTTGTAATATTATCAATTAGTTTCTAATAAATCGTTGCATGTCACAGCACAGTTTTATTTTAATTAAGTAACAAAATCTTTAGGATTGTTTTACAAATTAAAATACTATATTTTTAAGCCAACATGCGGTATTGTATCCCATCTAAAAAATGCTCCGAAATGTAAGTATTTCATGAATTATCCACAATTAATAAAGAAATGGCTTGATTAGTAAAAATTATTGTTTTTTCATTTTTAAACATTTAGGAAAGTTATAGCTTTTGGCAATGTTTTAGTGAGCTATACTGCCTATCTGGAGGACACTAAACTTTTGGATTGCTATAAATTTTCTATGAATACAAAATGCGAAATTGATGATAAAATTTTATCTCAAATCTCAGCTGAGGTCACTGCAAACAAGTTAGTACACGTATAACGATTTGATCCCTGATTTAATATACATACATACATATTTATATAGAATCTGATTCATATTGATACACATACATATATTTGGACTAGATGACTAAAACTTGCTTTAAGTTTGTGATAAATAGCAAATTTGGCGAGATATTATAGAGTAGACTAACTCAAAATAATGTTTTATATATTTATGTATGTAATATATGTATGTAATTAAACGACCAGGTTTATTTTATGGACAATGTTCAGAAATTTGTGGAGCTAACCATAATAATATATACTGTAAATTATATCAAAAGTTTATAACTAAGTATTGTCAAAACAGAATACTATTAATTAAATTTACCAATATATTAAGCCGAGTCGATTTGTATGGAGGCAAAAAAATCGCTCAACGTACAAGGAAAATCGTTTTCTATAATAAGAAACTTTGCCCAAGGAACCATACCTCAAAAGTTAATTTTAATTTCCCGGAATTTGACCCGAAGGGCCAAATTTGAAATCCCACTTTGACCCATTTAGGGTCCAAATGTATGACGGACCCCCACTAACTTTAGAGGGCGACCCACCCATGTTAGTGGCACACCCCTGAAACCACCTCTGGGGGGTACCCCATACAAACATTTAAAAAAATCACCATTTTTGGCACTTTACAAGAAAAAATCAGCGAAATGGCTGTTTTTTTTGCAGTTTATTTTTCTCTTTAGAAATTTATTTATGAAATAAAAAACAAATTTTACTTAGTAATAGAAAAGAAACTAAAAAAAATTATTGTTCGACCATTGCCATTGTGGGTATAATCAATTCGGCATAAGCCGAATATAACTTTTTCACGTGTTTTACATATTTATATTCTGACTAAATAAATTTGTAATCACACAACATTCACACTTATACTCATGATCTCCTATTTGAAGTAATAACAAAATTATACCTCAATACTCGGAAGTCAAATACCTTGGTATGCATTTTGATCGACGCTTATCCTAGAAGTTAAAATCTGAGACAATACATTGGCTTATTGGCAGAATTTTAATGCTAAGCTTATATAATGATACGGCGTTCAGTCAGGCGCCAAAGTAAAATTTTGCGATCGCACCCTGGTACATCTATTAAAAAGTAGGATATACGCAAAGATCTAACTGGCCATTAGGTAAAGCGTAAAAAACGAAACTTTCACCCACGTATTTGAAGAAACTTGAAACGCATTTAAATCCTCTAGCCCGTAACATCCTAAATTCAGAGAGAAGACACACAAATGACAACGCCAGCCATGCTAGCGCTGACTTGACTTAATTAAGTATATTTTTTATATTTTTGACTTAAGAGATGACTATGAGTAAGATAACAACTATCTTTGTATTTGTCTAATTAAAAAAGAAAAAATTTTATATGAACGCTATAGACATAAAATTTAAAAAATTTTATTAATGATAAAAAATTTATAACAAAATCGAATTGCACAGTTTGGGTATTAAAACTCAAATGTGGCAAACAAATGAACTTCAAATTATCCAAACTGTCCAATTTTGCCTGGAATGTCCCACATATTAGAAAAGCAAATGTTGAAATATTTTGTTACGATTTTTGTATAAATCTAGGAAGCTGGGGGAAATGTTTATATCGCTTTTCAAGTTTAACTTTTTTTATTATTTATATGCAACTTCTTTGCATTAGGTATCGAAGCAAATTATTCCTTAATTAAAAAAGTTGAAATGCGGGTTTTCTAATGAGTAATGCTACAATCAGTACGGCTCCATCAACACAAAGTACAAAAGTTGGGTCTTACCTTATTTGTTAATTGTATTGGAATTATATTCTTTATTTTAGATTACTTAGTATAAAGAGTATTTAAATTTCTAATGGCCAATTTTGACTACGTATTTATCTTTAAGTTGTATTTAAAATTTAAATGTTTTCTTTGTTTTAAATGTTTGGTAACATAAAATGCATTGCATGTTACCAAAAGCATTTTTAATCACAAAACAAAAATTTTTGTCTTCGATTATATGATTTTGTTTGCTGGTTTATTTTGAAATTTAATCAAAGCTGAAAAAAGCAGTAAGCATCCGCATATGTTCACTTGTTAACACTCAATCTCTTTGACTCAATTAACGACTGAAATCAAACTGAAATAGAAGAGAACAAGCGTCGGTGTGAGCTTTTTTATTGTTTTTTTTTAGCATAATTGTGCATTGAAAATGAAGATTTGTATACCACTGATTTAAAGTCTATTTAAGTTTTACACATAAACATATGTTTTTATCAGCTTAATTTTGTCCATGAATGAAAAAATGTGTGGCCATCGACAGTATTTTTATTATTTTACACAAATTAATATAAATATATTGATTCCTTTCTATACAAATATTAATATTACACGTATTTCAACAATTTCGCTGTTTTAAGTACATTTTAAGCATTTTTTATGTTGTTTGAATTTTTTGTCTGCAAAAACAATGAACTTTTTTGTTAAACGGCTGTTTTCTGCAAAATTATCTGCCATTGTTTTGATATTTTGTGGTGCTACCATAATTTTACCACAATTAAGTAAGAACATTTAAATCAGACTGAAAAACTGAAACTGTATTTAAACACAACTTAAAATTAAATGAAAATTAACTAAATTCGCATTTAAATACAAAGTGAAAAATTGGCCCTAAGAATTTAAATTTAACGCCAGATCGCCCGGCGGCAGAATCTATACATAAAATATATATAATAGTTACTAAACACATCCAGCAGCTGACGTATAAAACAGCTCAGTGATGCAAAATGTGGCACAATTTGGCCCTTTTACCTCAACGAACTATTTTAAACCATTCGAACATTTTGAAATGTATTAAACACGTATAGCGCAATATGGGAAGTTACAGGACATAAAAAGTTTAATTCAATTTTAAGAAATGATTTCTATGCTTCAAAGTTGTGTACATGAATTTTTATATTCGAATTTATACAGAAATGTTCAAGGCATTCTTTCTATTCCTCACTCATCAGCATTGGTAGACAGATTTTTTTCTTCCCAAAATACCAATATAATAATTCTTAATACATTCGAAATATTTAATGAAAGCTAATTGTGGTAATTGTTATAGTAAACATATTTTCAAACTTATAAAACAAAAAAAAATATAACCAACAGTGATATCTCCATTGACGAACCGTTGGACTTTTTTGACATGAATTTTTGTTCAAAATAAAATAAAACAAATGTATGTACTATAGCAGAGTTTAGTGTTCGATGGAAATGGTATTACAAAAGTGCAAGTGCATAATATCATAGCTTTTTTTGTAAAATACAACAAAATACCTATTGTTTTTGTTAAATTTCAATGATATAAACTTTTGATAATTGTTATCACTAAAACGTAAAAGTGTTTTCCTTCGTTTTTATCAACGAATACAATATTTCATTTTAGAAAAACATGCCGTTAGTTTTCATCTTACGCACACTCCCTTTCACAATTGTTTTATGTAATAACTGATGCCTTCATTATCAATAAGTGACCAAACTAAATATACATACATACATATATATATATTTTTGTATGATTTCAGGGAACACTATGAGCCTAAATTAGGTGGATCCGCAATAAATATTGTTTGTATTTTAAAATCGCTTGGAACAAATGCTCTATTTTTTGGGGCTTGTGGAAAAGATGATGAGTCAGAAATAATTTATGAGCTTTTGAAAAACGCCAATATGGACAGATAGTAAGTTACAACATAATTATACATATATAATTTCATGACATAATTTGTTTCTTCTCTCTCAAATTCAGCCAATTCAAATTGCAAGCTGTACCCAATACAGCTACAGGACGTCGAATATCTTTAGTACATTCAGACTCAAATTCATTGTTTATCAACAATAGTGATTCAGCTAAATTAACAGGAACTTATTTGCAACAAGTCGAAAAAGAGGAGAATGGTTCATTTCTTAGACCCCTTAATCGTAAACAAATTTTCTATATTGAAGGATTTTTCGTGCCAAAATCTCAAGCTGTCACCACTTTTATAGTTCGCCATTATCTCGTAGGTCGTCGCCTTTTGGCCTTAAATCTAAGTTCTGACCACATTGTCAGAAATAATTTTCCTCATATGCTCTTTTTGGCCAATAACTCTGTTTTCATATTTGGTAAAAGAAGTGAGTTTGAAGCTTTTCGGGAATGCTGGGGTGCTAGTTGTATTAAAGAGTTTGCCATGGCTTTGACCAAAGAGTCAAAAATTCCAAAGGTTCTTGTTATTACAAATGGCGCAGAAAGTGTCGAAATGATTTCAAATTGGGTTAATAGTCCATCTTCACCCGGAAACTTGTCGTTTTACACATTTCATGTTTCGCCAGTTGATAATGCAACAGATACCTTCGGATGCGGTGACGTGTTTGTTGCAGCTTTTCTACACGAGTGGTTAAGGAAGAGTTCACTTAGTCAGTGTGTTCGAAAGGCTATTTATCTTACAACTAAATCAATTCAAAGGAACGGTCGCTTCTCCTATAACGAAACTTCACCAGAAGTTAAGTAGTGCTGCATTAAGAAAAATTGGTTATACAACTTAATTTCATATTACAAAAAAAAGGACTTTTGCTAAAAGCTCACCAGTCCCGAAAGATGAACATAAACTCAAAACTCATTGTTTCGGTAAAATGAGTATTCATATTTTAAATTGATATTTTATTTACAAGTTTTACATATTTAGGTTTCAAAACTCACCTAACACCAAGAAATAATTGAATATTACTATAAGAAATTAAGGTTGTATAAGTTAAATAAATAAAATTATCTTACAGAACTTTGTGTAATTGGCTTTGAATTTACTGTGCCCAAACAAGTTGAGCCCCATTAAGTTTTTAAGGTAGAAAACAAACTGTTAATATCGATCAAAGCTGGTTTCTATATTGCTTTTACTCACTAGTTCATTCATTATCTTGATTTCCTTTTACAGTAGTCCCCGCTTAATTGCGCCACTAAAAAATCCAAGTTTTTGACTCAATTAAACGGGGAAATCAATTATCGAAACCTCGGATAATTGAGCTAATGATGCAAGTATAAAAACCTCGGATAATTGAGCCATTAGCGCAATTATAAAAACCTCGGATAATTGCACAATTTGTGCAATTAGAATATTTTTTTTTAAATGAGATACAAAATTTGTATTATTATTGTAAAGCAATTTTATTGCAAAAAACTAAAATATATGTAATTCATGTTATGATAAAATAATAAAATAAATAATCTTCTTGTATTATCTGCTTAAAAAATAGATATTAATTTGAAATGTATTATTAAAAGTATATACATATGTAGGTATTAAAAGCATTTAAAAAGTTAATTCTGATAGAAAAAATCGGTTATTTTAGATTGCAATGTACGTTTTTCAATTCTATTTACAGCATATTTTTCCATATTTTCTAGCTCATTGCTATGTTTGTTATCGTTTATAAAAAACCTGCGAAGAATAGAAATGGAATTTAACACATCAGAGCATGTTGGGGATTCCAATAAGTCTTCTTCATCCGAAGAATACTCTGACTGTAGTTGAGGTAAATTTTCTTCTATTATCTTCTGATCTGTTAGTTGACCATGACAAGGCTCATTTTCGTCACAACGTACGTATTCGTCGAACTGAACCGGTAGGTAGCTTATTGCTTCTTCAATGGCGCAATCTTCTTCGGAATTCTCTTCCTCCGAGCAATCCGGATTAGATATGTTAAACTAAAATACAAAAACAGAGTAAATAATATGTTATATATAACATTTTTTAAAAAACGTACCTTTTTAAAGCAATTGCTTATTGTCAGCGGCTTTACAAGCCACCAAGAATGTTTTATCATGTGCATCGCTTTTAATAAATTAATGAAAAATCACGCAAAGTTTTTTCACTCTCAATATGTGCGATCTGTTTTCGAAGTATATTTTGTCTGTAGTATGATTTAAAACTATGAATAATTCCTTGATCAAGAGGCTGTATGACTGAAGTTGTATTTGGAGGTAGAAACTCCAATTTAATGTTGCTTAAAACCATATCAACTTTGTGACATGAAGCATTATCGACGAACAGAATTATATGACGATCTTGGTTACGCATATCTTGGTTGAGTGCTACTAAAATGTTTTCCTAAATATCACTAGACATCCAAGCATTATTTTGGGCATAATATTTTAAAGGCAAAATTTTATTTTTAAAACATCGTGGGTTTTTTTGCTTTCCAATAACTATGACTTTTTTAAAATCTCCAGTTGCAATACAAATTAAAAGTAAAGTGAAACGGTCTTTCGACGTTTTAAATCCTTTTATTTGGCACCCCTCTTTATTTAAAGTTGTTTTGGGAAGAGCTCAAATTAATAAACCGCTTTCATCCGCATTAAAAATGTCAGATGGCTTATACGACGAAATAAGGCTTGGAAGAACATCATTTATGTAGTCATTTGCACCTTCTTCATTGGCTGAAGAAGCTTCTCCGTGTATTTTACGTAGTTTAATTCCTTCCCGTTTTTACCAACGATAAAGCCATCCTGCAGTTGGATGAAATTCTGAGTTCATTTTAACCGCAAACTGTTTTGCTTTTTTTTTGTTAGCAGCTCCACAGTGTCTCATTTGGTTGAACCATTTAGAAAGTGCATTATACACTTCTTCGAAAGCTCCAGTTCTGTGCCTTTTTGTGGTTAATTTGCTACTTTTGGATATTTCCAAAATCTTGTCTTTATTTTTGATAATTCTGTTAATTGTTGCTTTTTAAACACCATACCTTTCGCACAATTCACTTTTATTTTTTTCTTTATAATCATTTAATAATTGTAATTTTTCCTTCAAATTTAATGTTTTATATTTTTTTGCACTCATAATGTCCACTGCACGCAGCAGAAATTATTTTCTACTACATAATTTTATATTGTTTCATTTACTGTTTTTCTTCAGAATTTCATTCACTATTTTTGTTTAAATTTTCGAGGAATTTTAGCAACCAAAATTTTTGGAATTTTCATTTAGACTCTTTGATTTTTTTTCCTAGCAACTAAAATTTTTTAAGGCGCAATTAAGCGAGTAAAATCATTTGAGTTTTCGGGTTTAAGTTTAAAATAATTGAATCAATAATGCGGGGAACTCAATTAAACGGGGATCATTTAAACGGGGATTTTTGTATTGAAAAGTCTTTGTGGCAGTAAAATTTGCTTATTAAAGTGTGTAATGCTTTCAAATATGTACTCATATTTAATTTAGAACTAAATAAAAAGTGATAATGGATTAAAATGTTGTTAGAAAATCAATTCCCATACATGTAATCTATGATAGCGTTCCTTTCTAAATGCAATTTCCTTGTTTTGCAGTTTTTTTTCTTTTAATTTAGAAAAAGCTAAATTTATAACAATTTAAAAATAATAACGAATTTAATAATTTCATAAGCTTTATATAAAAAGTGAAGTGTTGGTAAAGGCGTTAGTATTATGGTGGTAATCCTGTCTGGGATGAATTTAATAATTTGTCAATCTATTACCCAGTATGAACATTAGGGTAGAACGAAAAAATATTTTTTTTTTCAAATTAATATGTAATAGTGATAAAAAGTTGCCATTTGCCTTTGTTAAGTCGATCGTAAAGTTAGAACGAAATTGGAGTAGGGTAAGAGGTGCCGTAAATCCAAATGCCGCAGATCCAAATATATTGAAATTTAGCATATTTCAATACATAAGGATCTGTAAGGGCCATTTAAGTACGTTAAGTACGATCTTACTACAACAAAGAAAAAAAGTAAATTAAAAAACATTTTTCATGTTTTTATACCCCATTTAGGTATTAAAACGTGAAGAAAAGGGTTATAAAATGACGATGGATAACAAATTTTTATGTTTTGCATTAGAAAAACTTCTCACATAAAAAGAAAATTTGTTATCACTATTAGAACGGGTAATACGAAAAATTAATTTTTGTCATATACCAACGTTCCAGCCTAATGTACTTACATATTTGCTTAAATTTATGAAAACAGAAACATTTATTTATGTGGATGTTTTAATGAAAAAAACTACTGTGAAAATTTTAAAACAGTGTTATAATGTTTTTCCTAATCATGTCCGTTGGTGTAAAAAATTGTTTTATTATATACATCCATAAGTACATTCATATGTATTACATACATCTCTGTTGATGTGAAAAAATTGCAAGGCTTTATTTTCTTCCTGTATGTGATTTATAATCATTTCCTTATATAGTATATAAATATAAATATATATATATATATATATATATATATATATATATATATATATATATATATATATATTATAATCATTTCCTTATATAGTATATAAATATATATATATATATATATATATATATATATATATATATATATATATATATATATATATATATTTATATATATAGTTCATATGCTTAAAGTATATTTTAACGACGTGATACTTTGCCGACATTTTTTTTCAGTTTCCTAAATTTAATGTTAATAATTCCTGCTATATATTTATTACCGACTTTAAATAGCACTTTGTGGATAGATTTTTTTTTTTGGGTTTTGGTTTAAAATGGCCAACACTAGTGTGTTATATTGCCAGGGTCTATCAACATGTAGGAGCCTTCCTCGGGAAAATCCAGCCGACCTGTACCTTTGCACAGGAAGTAGGTCAACAGAGTGTACTCCTAGAGTATTATAGGTATCCACCAGTATCAATCTTAGTTTTTTTCGTTGGTACTGCACCACGTCAAAAAACTGAGGTTAAAATCCACACAGCGAGTTTTAATTTGGTTCTTCACCAGGTTCGTTCATCCAATTGTATAATTTCTTCTTGTTATTTAATGTTAAGTAAATTTTCAGTTTTAATTTGGTCTTCACCAGGTTCTTTCATCACCTTTTTTTAAATTTTTATCCTCTCGTCAAATTGTGTTTTTTAAAATGTTCTGCTTATTGCTTTGTTGATTTTCTTCAATGTATGTAGGCTGATCCATAAATTGTTTTTTCTTCCTTATCTTTTATTTTAGTTTTCTTTAGTTTGTTAATTTTTCTTCTTCATTTATTATTTTTGTCATGAAAATTTTCTTTTCGTTTATTAATTTTCATTATGTAGTTATATATCAAAATTTAAGCTATACAGTATATTTCGGTTAATTGCTCATCAAAATTTGCACAACTTTTTGTTCAATTAACCGGGGAACCAATTAGCCGATACCCGTTTAATTGAACAGTTTGTTCAATTACAGAAATCACGCATAATTGGAACTACATACATACTAATGAATTAAAAGAAATCGCATACGGTTTTTCCCAAGGCATATTACACAAGGTGATAGCGTAAGGGAGAGGAAATTTGAGCAAAAAATTTTTTGAATTTTTTTTATATGGATTTTGACAGTAAAATAGATATTATTCTCTCTTAAAAAACCTGATTAATGTCAAACTCCATATAAAAAAAAAATTGAAAAAAATTCTCTTTAATATTAGCTCCGCCTTGTGCAGTCACCTGGTTAAATATGCCTTGGTTTTTCCTTAGCAATAAAGATATGTTTTCAATTAGTAGAGATGCCACCCAGTGTTTTTCACAAATGATGTCAAATATGTATGTGCAAAAATGCCAGATTATTTTTCAATAATACATAATGCAATTAACCGGGTAAAAGTAAGAGGAAAATTGTTTTTGATGACATGAATTTTGAACCAATTAAGCGGGAAAATCAATTAACCGGGTTCAATTATCCGAGGAAATTTACATGTGTTTTCGTATGCAATATTTTTTTGCCCGATCATGTGGATCAATTAAGCGTGGAAACCAATTAACCAATTTAATCTCCTCCTGCATAGCTTCAATCCACTGAGATTTCTCCTCCTTAATTGAAATAGCTTCATTGAAATTACACGGATCTGAATTTAAAACTGGAGAATTGATATGCTGATACCGACTTGGAGGTACTCCTTTATTGACTCTACTAGACACGCGTCGAACTGGATCTGGACTTTGAATTGCATCTTCAAATGTTTCGCCACAGCCAGACCATTCAGCGTCAGAAATTTGATCATCAGATCTAAAACTGTCTACAAATATTCCTGAAACGTCTTTATTTTCTTTAAAATTGTTACTCTCATCCAAGTTTCCTTTTTCACTTAAAATTTTATTAACGTTAATTAAATGTTGCTTATCATTTTCAAGCTTTTTAAAAGGAAAATAAACTACATTTTTATTATCACGTGCAACATCACCTCTTAAACCATTATTTGTATTATTTGCATTAATGAAAACAACGTCACGAGAAATTTGTACCTTTTTCGTAACTGGATTAAACTTTATATCCTTTTGAATTGCAATCGTATCCTATAAAGACTTTGCGAACTGAAATCAAGATTCTTTCTTTTTTCTTTGGATACGTGAACATAGCATAAAGATCCAAATATCTGAAAATATTTTAACGATGGTTTCTTGCCATATCTCATCTCATACGGCGTTTTTAATATAATTCTTGAAGGCAACCGGTTTTGAATGGGATTCGCCGTCATTAATGCTTCACCTCAAAAATTTTTATTCAACCCTGTATCAAATAACAAACATCTTACCATTTCCATTAATGTTCGATTTTTTCGTTCCTATATACTCTCCTCCTCTATCAGATCTTAAAACTTTCGGATAATGACCAATTTGATTTTTGATTAAATTCCCAAATTCTATTACTTTGCTATGGACTTCACCCTTTATCTTCAAAAGATAAATTGAGCAATATCTACTATAGTCGTCTCTAAAGGTTACAAAGTATTTATAACCACTGCAAGATGGAGGAGATATAGCACCGCAAACATCATTGGAAAAGGGTTTCTTGCCAATTTTCCTTGTAAGCAAATTTCACATATCTCTGCTAGGTTTCTACAATTACTTATTTTAATGCCTGTTGCTAATTCCTCTCTAAACAATTTTCTTATATATTCCTCATTATGATGACCGAGGACTCGATGCCAGTAGTGTATACAACCTTTATTACAATTATGAACCGAAAGAGCTTTTTCAGAAGTTTCATTAAGAGTGTACAAGCTATTTTTTAAATATGCTTTACAAACAAGTTTAAAATTTTTCTCTAAGATACATAAATTTTTTATAAAACTAACGGTATAACCTTTTTCTGTAATTTTCCTAACAGACAATAAATTTGAATTAAAATCTGACACATAGTATACATCACCAATAATTAAAGATACATCACCGATCTTGATCTTGCATACGCCTTTACCTCTAGCCTTTGAACTGTTTCCATTAGCAACGCAAATAGATTGAGAATTATCACTATAATCAATTTCGCTAAATACAGTATTTATCGTTTATATGCACGTCGGTTATAAGCATTTCCCGCTTTTATGCATCCAAGCTTGTGCAATTTCAGGTTGTAATTTAAAAGATAAATAAAAATTTCGTCTATATGCATTTCGCTTATATGCATTTCTCGCTTTTATGCACCATAGTTTTAATACAATTTCAAAAAATTACATAAGTAAATATCTCCTATATGCATCATTCACCATTTTGCAAAAATTGTAAAAAGTATGGATGCTCAATCGACACCGTAAATCGTATTCTAAGAAACAAAAGTTCTATTATTCAAAGCAGCAAAACATACAATAATATGTCGCGAAGAAAAAATCGAATCGGAAAATCCAAAAAAATGGATAATGAATGAAAATTTTATCCTACACCTGGCTGGCTATACCGATGGCAACGGAGAGAGGGGATTAGTTTAAAAACGATGCATGGTGAGGTAGGATCTGCTGATAAGCAAGCAGCTGACAATTTTCAAGAAATTCTCCCAACTTTGATCGCTGGATACAAGGCAAGTAACATATTTAATACCGATGAAACGGGACTACTTTTCAAGGCATTGCCCTCATCAACACTCAATAGGAGTGGTTTTAAAATTTCTGGAATGAAGTCACCAAAAGAACGTGCAATGCAACTGGTGACTATAAAAAAAATGGTTGCCATAGGTAAACCAAAACAGCATCGTTGTTTTAAAAATAAAAAAATACCCATTAAGTATTTTTCGCAAAACAAGGCATAGATGACACAGGACATTTGGACTGAAATAATGCTAGCTTCTGAAGAAGAAATGATTCAGCAAAATAGAAAAGTTATCTTATTCGTTAATAATGCCACAGCCCATAAGCAGATAAGTTTAAAGAACGTTGACGTTCGATATTTACCAGCAAATAGCACCTCAATTTTACAGCCATTAGATCAGGGGATCATTCATGCATTCAAGGCATACTATCGACAAAATATAATACGTAAGCAAATATGCTTTTTAGAGTCTGGCAAAATAATTTAATATTTCAAGAAAAGCTTTGATATGTTAGCAGCATTATATATAGCCAAGGGAGCATATTGGATGGTAACTCCTAGTACCATTTTTAACTGCTTTAAAAAGGTAATTTTAAAATATACAGGCCTGTTCCATTTTTCCAATTTATATGATTTTTTATATATATTTCAGTGTAAGTTTGTTTCGACGTCTCACGAGCTGCCCGCGATGGAAGATCGCGAAGATGAAATAATTATAACTGCTGCTGTTTCTGAGCTCCAATCAAGCGGAGATGATGAAGAGGATGCTAACGAGGATGATGACGATGAGTATATACCAATTCCATCTGTAAGTAATGCAGTGGAATATTTAAGTGGTTTGCGGTGCTTTCTTCAAGCAAGAATTGGAAAAAATTGAACAATTTATTTTTGAGAGCTGTTGCAAAAATGTACAAAAGAAAATAACAGATTTTTTTAAAATTAGTATGTATTAGACTAAGTACTCTAATTTACCTCAGTAATTTTAAAGTTTCCATTGCTTGTGAAATTATTATCAATGATAAGGACGTGACAAAATCCATTCTCACTTCGCAAGTATTGAAAATACTGTGGCATTTCTAGTAAGCAATGAATTTCGAGTTTTTTATGTTATCAACCTAGTTGACTGATCTCAGTGAAATGATACTTATAGTACAAACTTTTAAATGTACAAAAATATTTTTATTGAATTTAATATTTTTAGTTTTCTTTAGTAAAAATGAATTTTTAATAAAAATTGATACATGCATACAATGTTTATGCATAAAAATTTTGATAAATTTTGTATACTTTTTTATATACACCCTTTATGCAAATATCAGAGTTTTTATATATACACTGCTGATGCATGTAAACGAGTTTTTTATAAGCACCGTATATGCATATAAACGAGTTTTTTATGTGCATTTCCCGCTTATATGCACAGAAAGCTGTGCATTTTCAGAAATACATATAACCGATAAATACTTCCTTTTTATGGGCAATATGGCAACTTGCACCCGAGTCTATTATCCATTGAGCTTGATTATCTTCTGGCAAACCAGATAATAAAACGAATTGCTCTTCTCTATCTTCAGTTTCCTCAATAATATTCACAGATTTTTTAGTATTCCTGCTCCATTTTTGGTACTTATGACAATTTTTCTTTAAGTGACCAGGTTTCTTGCAAAAAAAAACAGGATTTACCTTCAAATTTCTTTACAAATTTTGACTTCAAAGCAGTAACAATCGCTGTATCGTCTCGGGAAATACTCTTCCAACAACTTTCCTTTTACAGTTTCCATTGTTAGATCCGTGTCTGGTCTTACCTCAAGGGCTGTAATTAAATTATCGCAGCTTTCTGGCAAACTACTGAGAATCATAGAAACTTGCCAATCACTTCCATCATTAAATTTATGTGTATTTCCATTCTCTCACCTTCACTGAACCTTATGCTGCATATTTTTCGCATCAGATGCACTTTTGAACTTAGTGTGACTCGTTCATGCTGATTTTGTAGCTTATTCCAAGCGTCTCTGACTAAAGTTTCGTTGCGAATATGGATAAGTTGAGAATCTTCAACACATAAACTCAATACTGCAAATACATCTTCATTTTAAATTTCCAATTGTAGTAATTGTCTTGATTGAGCTTCTCTATTCCGTACAATCTGTTATCGCTCATTCTGCTTTCCTTTACTTTATTCCTTTTATTGAATCTTGATAATCCCTTATTTATTTTCTTTATGCCTTTTCCTTACAATCTTTAACAAAAAAAAAAAAACGCCAAAGGCCCATAACCTATTGTAAAATGATGTTTTTAGTTTTAGATTTTTATTGAGACTAAATGAAAAAATATGTATAAAATATAATTAATATTATATACATATTTTTCAAGGCAATATTAGGTTACTTTTTAATTTAAACAAAGTAATTTGTTTCAACAGATCATTCAGCCACTAACACTGGATTGTGTAATAGAACCGGCCACCCAACAACTTGCTGCTGGTCTTTTGGGTTCACTCATATTGATCTACATGTCATGCAAAACTCCCCTATTTTACATATACATATAATTATCCATTTTTACTAGAATACAAGGTCAACTTAAGTATATCTCCTGAAGCAATCAACTTACCAGGTGTCTTTGGAAATGCTATTAAATTCTACAGCTGCTTCGAGGAAATTTTAATTAATTGGAGTGATTGAATGTTTCTGCAGAAATACTTAAATTGTGTCTTTTAGAAAACATGTTATCGATGATTGTTTTGATTTTGCACATCATGTGCCTTGTAATTTTGGGAACCTATAGTCAGCGAAGCTAGTGTTGATTATAATTCAGAGGAGAAAATCATTGTGGGCGACTTCAAAAAAAAATGTAGCTTATGAATTCGTCTGTATGTTGCATTTTATGTTTTTGCCATTTCCAACCCAATTTTTAACATTATTTCTTTATTAGAAAGGATGTGCTTACAGATTGGTGCAATTTTAAAGACTAAAGGGTGTCCCCACACAAAAAACATGTTTTTTAATTGTATTATGAACCCTAAATTGCATAAATTTAAATTCTCAAAAAGCGCGTATCACATTAGCAAAAAGTAATAAAATACTAAATTTAAAAATTGATTTTTCGTTATATACAAACACTTTTAAATTGGGCGGAATATCCATAACTATGTTTGTTTTAATAACAAGTATAAATATTTAAAATTATAAATTAAAGGGTGTCACATTAGTTCATTTAATTTGATGTATGCGGCCAAACTCCTGAACCTTTATTTATTTACAAACGATTGAACTTTACAAAAAAGCTGTATTGGTAAGTCTGATATAACAACAAGCATAAAGTTAGAATAATAAAGGGTGTCTCCATACTTGATGTAATTGACCTATATGGCCCTATTCTTGGAATCGTTATAGACAAAAACTTAAAAATGTGCATAAGAACAAATATAGATAAAATAAGAAATTAAAAGGTGCTAGTTGATGTAATTAGAGTTATATGGCCAAACGTTTGAACAGTTGTAGACAGATAGTTGAAATTGAGTTACTATGGCCGCTATAACAACTATAAATAACGGGTCCGCCAAATAACTTTTTTTTTGAAAATGCTATAAAAAAAAAACTACTGAATATTTTCTCAAATTTCTTTTTTTATTTGAAAGTACAATCCTTCCGGTTAATAATGGAAAATAATTACATTCAAATGGCTGCCTCGGCTGGCCATGCAGTAGCCTACACGATCGGTCCAATTTTTAAGCACATTATCTATTGTGTGCAGCTGTATATCACCAATGGATTTACGAATATTGTCCTTTAAAGCGTCAATTGTCTCTGGCTTGTCGGCGTAACACTTATCTTTGAAAGGCACCCCACTAATAATAATCCAACGGTGTCAAATTGCAGCTCCGAGCTGGCCAAACGACATCAGCTCTGCGGCTGATAATGCGATCTTCAAAAACAGGGCGCAAAACATCGATTGTAGCTTCGGCTGATTGGCATGTAGCGCCGTCCTGTTGAAAGCAAATGTTGCCAATATCCTCCTCTTCAATTTTTGTGAACAAAAATTCGTGCAACATGGCCCGATAACGATCGTCATTGACGTTAACGGCAACTCCTTGCTCATTTTCGAAGAAAAATGGCCCAATTATCCCTCTGGACCAAAATCCGCACCAAACAGTGACTCGTTTTCGGTGCATTGGCTTTTCAATGTATGCGTGCGGGTTTTCTGTGCCCCAAATGCGACAATTTTGCTTGTTTACATACCCGCCAAGATCAAAATGAGCTTCATCTGAAAAGATGATTTTCTGTAAGTAATATTTCCCAGCGTTGTTCAAGCGTATACACAACCATATTCGTTCAGCGAAAGGATAAAACTAATTATCTGTCAAATCAGACATGAGGTAAGTGTTACCATACACGAAATAAGCACTAATTGAAAAAAAAACGTTAGATCGCGGACCCTTTATTTAAAATTAGAAATTAAAAGGTGTAGTCATAAGTGATGTTATTTCATCTATGCATAAGATATTATCTTTTGAACCATTACAGATATGCACTTGAAATTTACGCATAATGTCCACTATAACATCCAGTATAAAGAATTAAAATTATAAATAAAAGGGTGTCCCCATAGGGGATGTACTTTCATGTATACGGTCTTTCCTTTCGAACCGTTATATAAGGATAGTTGATATTTAGGCCTAATGTGTATTTCTATGTCCTCTAACAAAAAGTATAAAATTGGAAATTAAAGGGTGTCGCTATGGTAATCAAATTTTATGAATATGACCTTATCTTTATATGACTACATTCGTTTCTTAACTCACGTTAAATCACACTTAAACGCATTGGTGAAAATATGATTTAGAGAGAATAGTGTGAGCAATATAAACCAGAGTACCGAAATGTACACTCACTGTTCATTTATGTATGAATGCGTACATTTTATTTTTTATCTGTTTCTTCTCATACATGTGTGAGACACAACAAAAAATTTTTTTGTTTTCAATTATGAATGCGAAAATTTATTTTTTTCTTTCTGTTCAAAAGTTAATAAATGACAAAATATTTTGTTTTTCAAATTTGAGTATATAAAATTTTGATAATTTTTCATAAATGAAAAGATCGTAGAAAAATATGCGCTAAGCATTCACGTATAGAAATGCACGCAAATATGTATGTATGTAACGAGTGATTTTTTAAGAGCTTGAGAACTTTTTTAAAAAAAAAAACGCATAAAATTTGCAAAATCTCATCGGTTCTTTATTTGAAACGTTAGATTGGTCCATGACATTTACTTTTTGAAGATAATTTCATTTAAATGTTGACCGCGGCTGCGTCTTAGGTGGTCCATTCGGAAAGTCCAATTTTGGGCAACTTTTTCGAGCATTTCGGCCGGAATAGCCCGAATTTCTTCGGAAATGTTGTCTTCCAAAGCTGGAATAGTTGCTGGCTTATTTCTGTAGACTTTAGACTTGACGTAGCCCCACAAAAAATAGTCTAAAGGCGTCAAATCGCATGATCTTGGTGGCCAACTTACCGGTCCATTTCTTGAGATGAATTGTTCTCCGAAGTTTTCCCTCAAAATGGCCATAGAATCGCGAGCTGTGTGGCATGTAGCGCCATCTTGTTGAAACCACATGTCAACCAAGTTCAGTTGTTCCATTTTTGGCAACAAAAAGTTTGTTAGCATCGAACGATAGCGATCGCCATTCACCGTAACGTTGCGTCCAACAGCATCTTTGAAAAAATACGGTCCAATGATTCCACCAGCGTACAAACCACACCAAACAGTGCATTTTTCGGGATGCATGGGCAGTTCTTGAACGGCTTCTGGTTGCTCTTCACTCCAAATGCGGCAATTTTGCTTATTTACGTAGCCATTCAACCAGAAATGAGCCTCATCGCTGAACAAAAGTTGTCACATTTGAACATTTCGAACCGAACACTGATTTTGGTAATAAAATTCAATGATTTGCAAGCGTTGCTCGTTAGTAAGTCTATTCATGATGAAATGTCAAAGCATACTGAGCATCTTTCTCTTTGGCACCATGTCTGAAATCTCACGTGATCTGTCAAATACTAATGCATGAAAATCCTAACCTCAAAAAAATCACCCATTATGTATGTATGTATGTATGTATGTATTTTGTAATGTGCAACTGCCGAAGTATGCAATACCAAAATGTTTTTTTATTTCTTTTGGAATATATTGTAAAATTGTATTTTAAGTTAATATGAATGAATTTTGTATGTATGTGTGTACGTGTTTTTAAATAACAAGAAAAATAACATTTAGAAGACACTTACATACATATGGAGAAGAACATTACAGATTTTCTTTATTTTTCGCTTGTACATGTAAGTACCTAAAATATGTTAAAAAAAGTTGATATGAAAATTCTTTCATGTTCATTTATGATAATTTTTTAACGTTCATAAATGTACATATACATTTATGACAAAGAACATTAATGACAAGATGCTAATTTATCACTTATCATGTATGTATGTATGTTACAAAAACAAACAGGTACACGCATACATGTATGAACATAGGAAGAATAGTTTTTGTTGTTCGTTTATGTGTATGAAAAATAATTATAAAATTTTAGATTTCTCATTTATGAAAAATATAATGAATGTTGATTTTTGAATGTTCATAAATGAAAAATTTTGAACCCTGATATAAACATTGTGACACAAATCACAATTCGGTCGCGATTGTGATGAGGGAAATATTGGACTATTTAATATAAACCAATAAATATATGGCTTGTTCGGAAATTCATCACTGCGCTGCATGCTCAGTACGTTCGGAAATGCATCAGTTTGCATCACTGCAAATGTCGTGTGTTCTAAAATGCATCACTGAAATAGATGATGCGTAAACAAACGTCAAACACGCATCATAAAAATTGCAGATGCAATGGATAAGTGAGTTTTTTATTTGTTCTTTATTAATTTTATGTTGTTACATTACATTTTGTTACATTTGTTTATACATTAATAAGAGTTCAATTAGATATGGAAAAATTTTATTTAATTATTGCTTTCATCTAAATCAAGAAATAAAATTATTATTAACTTTGCAATTTGTATCGTTTAAGCATTCCAAAATTTAAACAAATGTTAATTAATTTTGTTTGCGCATCAAGTAAGTATCAGCATCAGCTCTTTTGCATCGGCATCGCAAACTAATCACACATGCGCATCAGATGCAGGGCATTTCCGAACAAGCCCATACTTACATACATAATTACATATGTATTTTAAATATCAAAATGATGTTTTATAATTAGTAATAAACAAAAGCTTATCAAAACTTTGTTACATTTAAATAATTTTTTATTAGGAATTAAGAATTTTCTTATTATGCAATTTTAAAAGTATTTTACGTTATAAAACATTTTTTACCTAATGAAATTTTGTTTTTATAAATTTATATCACAAAGTAGAAAATTTAATTTGTTTATCTCTTATTTATCCATTTGAAAAATGTTTTGTACTTGTTTAAAAACTGTTAAATATAAAAGTCGAAAAGGACTTATACGACTGCCATCGTTATGGATGGCAACCGAAATTTAGTTGCGTTGTCAAAAGGCAACGCAACTGGGAAACAAGGTAAGGCAAATTTTCTCAGTTGCCATAAAGTTAAAGATAATGCTATTTTGACAGTCTAGCAACTGGAAATAAATATAAATAATTAAATAGTTTTTAATAAATAACAAACAAAATATTATTTCATATTTCGTTTCATCCAATGGATTGTTTTTGAAATTAGTATCGTAAATTTAATGCAAGTTTATCATCATGTTCCAGCCAAGGCCATCTAAACAGAAAACTTACAAAAATCCACATCCACCTGGACATTACAACCCTTCGCATGTTGAGCATGAAGCCTTTGATATACTAAGTTTCATTGCATCAGCTATTTTTCAACCATTTTTATCAAAAGTTGAAAAGCATGGACCAGATGTATCTATAAAAATACGGAATATTATTCGTATCATCGTTGTTCTTTTGTTCATTGCAGATGCTATGTTTGGAATTACGTGAGCAACGCAGAAATGTTACCAATACTCGTTGTCGGCAAGTGGTGAAGAAAAATATAGGAGTGATGAGGAAAATAAATGATCACTGCAGATAACCTTTTAATAATCTTAGTGCTCTAGTGTTTTAGATATGTGCATAAAATTTTAAATATACACAAATTTCCGAATAATAAACTTAGTTTTTAGTTGTTGTGCAGTTTTAACTTTTTAATCTGTGAAAACCACACAGCAACCACAAATTTATGGTTGCCATTTTGGCAACTAAAATTAACAACTTTTAGTTGCCAGTTGCCATACGTAATACAATTTTGGCAACTGACAACGCAACTGAAGTTAGGTTGCTATCCATAATCGACCTATAGATCTGAAAGCAGCACTCCGAGGAAGTATAATATTAGTTATCATATTTCATGCAACAAAAATGCTGTTCCCTTGTGTTATCTTTGGCACTTTTTTAAGTTTGTGTTCATTTTGGGATAAAACAATCGTCTTTTTAGGGTTCTGTGCGTACCAAAGTCATTGTTTGGGAAACGTATCCTTTTTCCTAAAATGCCTGTCTCAGAGCCTTTAATCTCTTGAACCCTAATACATATGCTATTAAAATCACAGAAGTTGTGTTACTATCGCCGCTATAACTGAGAAATTAATGAGTATTCAGTAGAAGAAGGGTGTTCCGTAAGTCAGGATTTTGATCTTGTAAATGTTATAGGCAGACACTATTTACACAGGTCATATACATATAAACTATAACTATAATAACAAGTATAAAAAATATATTAAAAGTTAACGGGTGTCCCCATAGAAGAGGTGATTGTGACATATGTATATGTTCTTAACTTTTGCAACAGAAATTTAAAAGCAAACGGACACTTAATGAAAACATACAATTAAAAATTAACTTGGCGCCAAAAAGACGCTCCCTTTACATTGTGGGGTTCAATATACGACTGCTTTACATTAAGGGACTCTGTAGGACCCTGCAGATATAGGAAAGACACCTAAATAAATGTGCAGTACTTGTGAACTAAATCTAACGACCCTTAAGCCGATATGGCTGCTTTAAGCAAGTCAGGAATTGATTGGGCTGCATATGTCCCTATCGGCAACATCAAATCCAGCTGATCATGTTATTTTATTATCATTAGGTTATGCCGCATACCAAATTTCCGCCTACGAGAACTTATTTAAATTTAGTTGAAAAACATATATGTATGTACATATATTTTTTCTTTTCTTTAAGTAAACATTTCAGGTTAAATAAAGGTTTGAATAAAATACAGCAAATAGTCCATAATGCAGGGAGTAACAAAACAAATTTTATTTTTTAATTATTATTAATTTTTAAGTGCGCGAACAGAGTTTTATATAAGGTTTGACATTTCCAGATAAGCAAATTTAAACAGTTTTACCTGTATTATTATATGATGATCAAATGTTAAAATTTTTTAATTTCGAATAGTCGTTGAAAATATATAAAAACATGTGCTTACATGTCTAAGCTAAAACGGTAGTTTTTACATATTCCCAGTTAAGAGGCTTGTAACAAAACGCGCTATCAGAACAAATCTTACTAATATTTTCTTCTAAATTTTACCAAGAGTGCAGCCAATCTCTTGAAATAATAACCCTATCATAATTAAGTACACAACGCCAATACTATGTAAGTAAGGTCAGCCAAAAATTAAAAAAATAAAAATGTTTCTATCCTAGAAATGAAAGCATATTTTTGTAGATATTTTCATGGACTATTTAAAAAGTCAAGTCATAAACGACATTTCAAAAAAATTGTATTCCCGAGGTACCCAATATTGGTAGCTTCCCATAAGCTACCATTCACCCTAGAATACCGACCGTTAACAACTTTACTCTAATTCACCTCTGCTTTGTATGTGTAAAATTTCATTAAGATATCTTTGGAAGTTCATGAGCTACCGAATTATTTCCAAAATAAAACATTTTAAAACCACTGTGCGTTGAACATTTAAATGATGAGTCAATAATAATAAAAAATTATTTTTTTTTAAATTTTTTTTTATAAAATACAAAGCCAGCATTTTATTTATTTATAAATATAATTATATAAATTTGTAAACCAAAATTAGGCAGAATAGGTTAATGGAACTGCGACCGTAATAATGAATGTATGGATATGTGTTTATATAGGAATAAAAAAACTGAACTGAAAAATGTAAAATAAATTAGTTAATATGAAATTAAATGTTGCAAATATCTGAAATGTAGCCAGTTTTAACAAAAAAAAAAAAAACAATGAAGTCATGATGGAAATGCAACTAAATAATAATTTAACTAAGAGCTAATAATATTGTTTAAAAAGATTGCCTTCTAATGTGCGAAAACACGAGTGAAAATTCTAAGGTAAATAGCAACCAACTTGTGTGGCTACTTTTGCTGATATATCAGTAGCAAAGCGTACACATTCACTTAAAGCACGTTTCTCCAACCAGGCATGTAAGAAGGCACCAGCAAATGCATCACCACAGCCAGTAGTATCAACAACATTTTCCACTCGCGGTGCATTAAATGAGTGAAATGTGATGAGTGCTATGGTTCTTCTTCGTCTGATTCTTCAAAGACCTCTTCCGAAGTACAGGTGGAAGCATGAAAGAAATTGCTTCTTTCGTAAAAGGTAATGGCCTTTTTTTGGAGTGGGTCAGACCTTAGCAAAAGCCTATAAGTAATATCTATGTTACACTGAACCCTTGAAAACTCTCTAGCTAAATTCTGCCTGTAAAGCCGGAAATGTCTGTTTAGTGCCTCAGACGCTTCTTCTGATAAAAGCCCAATAGGCAACAATGCCTCATTCATAACAGTTGCACCATGTATTAAAATCTTGTTCATTGTAGGTGTCATAGGATGCAACTCATTTAGAGAAAAGTAAAGTTTTGCAGTATCTAAGCAATAATCGACAAATGTGACCACTTTAAATTACTTCAATAATAACCTTGATTCGGTATATGAAATCAAACTCAATTCCAGTTATTTCTGCAGCTAATTCAGGATTGGAAAAAAAATCTTCTGCTAGTGTTACCATCGTTGGTGTTTCCAAATCCAGCTTTCGGTACACCCACTACTAGCCCTAATTCACTTCTAAATTTTTCTTGGATATTTTTTTTTTCTCGCGTTAACAATGGCTTTGTCCGCATTAGATTTTATTTGCCATTTTTTCACTGACAGGTGTAATGTGCTTTCAAATAGGCGAATTCTGGCGTGTAAAGTAGATAGTCCGAAAGAAAGGACATCTACGTCTATATCTCTTTTGATATTTAAATTGTTTTTTGTACAGGTAATAACAGTGTTAGATGTAATGATTTAAATCAAAAACATCTACCTTCAGTTATTAAAAACCAAAACATTTTATGAATATAAAAAGGTTTCTTATAAGTATTTACCTATGTAAGATAAGAAAAAACAGAAAAAGGTGTAATTTTTAACAAATCGCCAAAAAAAATGGCGCAAATATGCGCAAGGTTTTTTTACAGTATAAAAGTAGGGATCGAAAATTTTATAGTGATATATAACATTTTTAGAATCGCGATGGAGATCACTCTTAAAAAGCTTTTCACTTTTTGTTTGACAAAAAATTTTACAAAAAAAAAACCTTTTTTTTTTAATTATGAACGAAATTTTTTATCATTAAAATTTAAAAAATTCTAAAAACTAGCATAAGTAGCTACTAATAAACCCTTTCACAGAAAAAAAATCAATACAAAAACTTTATTCGTTTAGCGACCAAAAAATATATTGCAAACCTCTCAAAATCGTTTAAAGTCAATAAAAACGTATGCGATTTACTCAACTTTCCTGATTTTAACAGTGTCCCAAATCGACAAATATCAAACAAATCCTTGAAAATTCACTATACGATGCAGAATTTTCTGTCGAGGTGCGTACTTAAATTTTTACATTTCTCAAAATTAATTTTTTGCCTAATGTCCGGCTAGATTGTCAAAATACGCCTCTGTGCATCGTCGCCCTCTAATAAAGTTGTTTATAATATAAGTGATAACTTCTTCGCGATGCGGCACAAAGAAACCTTCCAAATAAAAAATACAGAAAATTTTGATGATGCACCAATATTTGCATACAAGGCCAAAGAATCTTTATGCACAAACAAATGCAGCGTCCCGTCGGTGCATCTGAGATGGTTTGTAATCTAAAATTACTTGAATAAAACAAACAATAAATTAAATTAAATCGACATAATAAAATGTAAATAATAATTGTAGGAAATTTGTCTATTACAATAGCTAAAAAAAAAACAATTGCTAAGATAATAACGAGTAATTAAAATATTCTAACTATAATCTTGTTACGGTAACTGTGTTGTGGGTGCATTGTTACAACCTCTACTTGCTATGCATTCTCTAAAATAAAAATTCTTCCACAATTAGACTACACCGTATCCAATAATCAGAGATCTTTCAACAATTAAATAATAAATGTAACTGAAATGAAATAATAATTATTAGTTAGGCCTAAGTTCGTTATTAATTCTGAATAACTACATAATTATAAAAAAATCAGATTCTATCATAATGTAATGCATTTCTGTTTCGATACATCATTCTTCGTATCTATCTATCTACATGATAGTTTCAATTGTACTCATTGTATCTATTGAAGAGTATTGCAAACAAACAAATAACGTAAATAACTTTTAAGAGATTTTTACCTCATTATCTGCTGCCCTATTTTGATTATTTTATAATTTTGTTTGGTTACAGTAACATTATTTTTTTCCAATTATAGAAATATGCACTAGAATATGAATTTACTTATAAAATATGCTCTGAAATGTGTAAATATATTTTTTTTATTTAATTAAAAACAACATAGAATACCACAAAACAAACAATATAATTTGTGTAATAACTTTTAAATACAATTTAACAAAAATCCCCTTTTCAGATTTTGTTAACAAATACAAATAAATCTTTTTTACAGTTTTTAAAAGTAGTGTACCCTATATGAAGTGGAACTTTTAAAGTACTACGATAAACATTTTTAAAATAAGCATTTAAAAAAGATCAAATATGCACTTAAAATATCGAAAATATGTATGTATTTATTCCCAAAATATGCATATACCGTGACAACATTCTATTGAAGTCACTTGCAAAATAAACTACTTGTTAAAATAATTATCATAGCATTAAAATATTGCTGTGCTTGTTGCATAAAAATATTCAATCATTTTTGATTTTATACTTCAAATAAATAGAATTTAATTTTAAAGTTTGAAAATATTTAATTATTATTAGTCGAACTATTTATGAATTACAAACAACGAAATTTATAGTCAAGCTTAAGTTCGTTTTTATTCTCTCCACGAAAGAATTAATTAAATTACAAATTAGGTGATAATATTAAAGAAAAATTGGGAAAATTTTATTTTTAGACACCAGCAGGAGCGGAATGCACATTTTCTAGATACCCACGTCCGTCATAAGCACTCTTGTATCTATCTACTTAGGGTAGTGTTTAGTTGTAAGCATCATCTATTTAACCAACCAAACCCAGATAAAGGAATACGAGAAAACTTGTATTCAATTATCAATCGTCAGTTGGTGAGAACGAAGTCTACCACTACCTTAAGCGTCCCTCTTGTTGAATTTTTTTACTTTTAATATTTACCACCTTATATTTTGTTGTTCCCTCAGCCAACCTTCGGTTAGCAATGAACAAGGTGATAACGTAAGGGAGAGGAAATTTCAGCAAAAAATTTTTTGAATTTTTTTATATGGATTTTGACAGTAATATCTGTTTTATTCTCTCTTAAAATACCTGATTAATGTCAAACTCCATATAAAAAAAATTTAAAAAAATTCAGTTTAATATTAGCTCCGCCTTGTGCAGTCACCTGGATAAATATGCCTTGGCAATGAAAGTTACTTTTTGTTTATTTGTTTTACTTCCAACATTCGTTTTGAGTTAACACTAATCTAGTATCAAACCAAACTTTGTTGAGCAAACATGATTGCGCGGTGCTTTGCGATTTTTAATTTTGAAAATTTTTAATTATTGTTAGTCGAACTATTTACACATGTATGTATTACATACAATGAAATTTATAGTCAAGTTCGTTTTTATTCTCTCTAAGAAAGAATTATAATTAAATTACAAATTAGGTCATAATATTAAAGAAAAATTGGGAAATTGGGCAAAGGAGTATGTGAATTGGCTTTCATAGAAACAACAATCGATGCGCGACAATATTTGAGCATTTTCCAGACCCAGTTAGTTAATAGTGCTAAAAAATTTGGATTTATAAGAGAGATTAAGCCGGTATTCAAATTTTATCAAGGTAACGATCCCAAAAAGAGCAATTTTAGAAGAGTGGCAGAATATACCTTCCAACTACGACCTAAAGAAGTTAATCAGTTCTATGAAAAAGAGACTGCAATGCGTGATAGATGCAAACGGTGGTCATACCAAATACTAATATTTTCTAATGTATTTTTTTTTTTTTAATTATTTAGTTTTAACAAAGATGTCAACAATTGTGAAAAGAGTTTCTTGACATCAGAAAAATGGATTAGTGTTGTTTTAAATTTTTGTTAAGTTTTTGTAAAAATTGCGTTTTTTTGTTTTATACTTTTCTAAATAATATAAATAATTTTAATAAATAAAAAAACTTTATAATTCATAAAATAAAAAGCGTTTTTTTTCCTACGAAATATGAAAAAAACTAGAATTTTGTATATGTGTAAAGACATTATTGACATACTGTATTTAATTTATATTAATATAATAAAAAATAAATAAATTTTACAGGAGTTGAGTATAATTATATTTTGTATGCAAATTTACAAAAATTTTTAATCTATACAAAAAAGTTACATTTCACATTAAAATAAATTATATTAAAGATAAAAATTTATGAGCAAAGTAATTGATATTATGTGACTTTGCACAATTACACAACTTTTTGTTTTACGTACAAATATTGAAATTGAATGAATAAAAAAATTGTTTGCGAAAATTTTATAAATTGTATAATTAAAGTTGTTAATAACAATTTTCCCGAGCAATGGTTTTTGGCTCCACTTGTATAAACAGGTACACTTGTTGGCTCCAGGGTAATCAGATTTTGACAAGATTTCTTTAGTTCCATGCTAAATGTAATAAATTGAATGCAATTTTATTGTTATAAAGTCAAAAAATTATTACGAAATTCATATATGTACATATACTAATATTTTCATATTAATCCTATTACATAGTGCAACAAATAAAAACTTGTTGAAAAATACACTAATTTTATAATACAGGTTCGATTCTACTATCAAATCGTAGTAAAACTATTTACTCAATTTGGCGAAATTGGTGACCAATTTTTATTTATGGTCTTCCAAAGATTTGGAAAATCAGTGCGCACTTTAAAAAAGGTGTCATCAGTTTTTGTCTAATATCCCATTCAAAATAGGTAATAGTGCTTAACTTTGATCAGCAATAATGTAGCTGATAATTCGTTGAAAAAATTATATTAACATTTTATGACAAAAAATAATTTATTCCTATCCTTTTTTGTAAAAGAAAATTACAAAATATTTTTTTTTACTTTTTTCAGATAACTTACAGAGCCTCTTTAATTTTTACTAACAATATATGGAAAAATTGTAGCCACAGTAAAACTGAAAAAATTTTGCGAACATAACAATACCATTTGAACATGTCTATGCACCCTAAATTGCTCATTAAGTTCGCTTTTTACCTTAAAACTTAAATTTACTGAGAATATTATTTGAAAAACAACAAAATAATCAATGAAGTACAACAAGGTTCAAATGCAATAAAGGTATAGGCTAGTAAAAAACTGATGTTTTAAGGTAGAAAACTATTTGAGGTGCGTAGATGCGTTCAGATTGTATTGGTTGTTCAGTTTTACAGTGGCTACAATTTTCCCATATACTGTAAGTAAAAATTTAAGAAAAAAGTAAAATAAATATATTTTATATTTTCTTATTCAAAAAAAGTGCTGAAATAACTTATATTACTTATAATATCACCAAGTGTGAATGAGATATTAGACAAAAACTGATGATACCTTTTTTTGGTGAGCCCACTGGTCCGAATCTGGTTCAGCAATTGCTCCAAATTAAGTGTAGGGTTTCATTACCTCTTAATAGTATAATCGAACCTATACTATCACATCCTTGTATATTTTTCAATGTTGCACAGCGTTATTTATTATTACCTGAAATATTTCTTTTATAGTGGTTGTTTAAATGTTTCATTTCTTTTGTTACATGTTAGTAGGATTTTAAATACCTTAGTTCAATGTTTATATTACGTATATTAAATTAAAGAATACATACATATACTCGTATATATTGTAAACCCAATAGTATTTCCTAAACAATATACTCTTCATATACAAAAAGTTAGTTCCTTACGTTATTTGTGTCACCTTTGATTATCTATCCACGACTTTATTTGCAGTGGTGTTGTATTCTTTAACTCTGGATTAGTATTTATTGCATCTAAGCATTGCTTTCCACTTGGTAGTGCATTCAATTCTTTGCTATCACCAAAAATTTAAAAGATAGCATCTCTTTCATTCTGGGTCCACTTAGTGCGTATAGTTTTACCATAAGAAGAAGCTTTTAGGGAGAATTTTGTACGTTAGATCTTAGATTTTAAAAATTTATCAGAGGTATTCACGTCACCACATTTTTTGTAAATTTTTTTTGGAAATTTAAAAAAAAAATTTTTCGATTTTTTTTTTGTAAAATATCTTTTTGAAAATGTTTTTGTAAATATTTTTGAAAAAAAATTAAATTTAAAAAAAATTTTCTGTTAAATTTAGGACTTTACTGCAATCTATATTGAGTTAGGATGGTCAAACTAAAGCAAAAATAAATCCTTACAAAAAAAAAATTTCTTCATATTGACCCCCCATGTGCCTTTTAACTGCTCCTATTTACCAAAGCAGAAAAACCCTACCAATCTTAAAACAAACAAAAATCGACCCTCGCAGGGGGTTATTGATCTCCCGAGATCTGTATGCACTCCTTGTCGCAGTCTAATATTTATTTGACAAAAAAGGCAAAAGAGAATCATTAAAGCCGAAAAAAATTAAAAAAACGTGAAACGTGAAACATTGGTGTGCTTAAATTTTTTGTATCTCTTCTGGTGCCTTGGCAAATGACATTACAACACGAACACGGACAGATGGACATCGCTTAATCAACTTTTCTATGTATAAGGATCCAGAATATAGATATATACTTTATGGGGTCGGAAATGAATATTGTAGAAATTACACACGGAATGACAAACTTATATATACCCTTTCCACCTGTGGTGAAGGGTATAATAACAATTATGTAAATTTTCTTACACTTACCACTTTTTAATATAAATTTTGCTTGATACCTTCCACCTCGGAATTTGACTCTAACACCGCCACTTTTCTTCAGGACGTTGTGAGATGGTGTAATCCAGCTATCACCATTTTCAAATTTAACTAACGAAAAAATTAAGAAAAACAACCTTAATTTTTGAAAAACTGAAATTATTTTTTATCAAAAAATTGGAAGATCTTGTTGCTTACCTATGTATGCATGTAATTCCTTCCCACCAATATATGACCGATATACATATGTATGTAAAATTTAAAGAAATTACTTACAATAAGATAATTTTTATATATAATCATAATTTTTTTAGTTTTTTGGGCGAAACTAAATATATATGTACGTATGTATTTAATAAATTACTTTGAAATTTCAAAACGCACCAAAGTGGAGAAAAAAAACGCACCATTTAAGAGAAAACGCACCAAATTTTAGAATTTCTTTTTTATTTAAAATCTTGAATGAATTAATTTTCGAAAAAAAAGTATAATATTGTTACGAAAGAAGAATTTATTCATTATAAGCTCTGAACAACAATACTCTCGAATAACAACAACAACATTAATGGCTTATTTTCTTACAATGATGGAAGAAAGAAACGCCTCATACAAAAATTCGCATTTAAGCATACACACACACACAGATTAAATAAACACTCTTCTGTTAAATACACAGCCACATACATAAATACAAGCATAAACAAATAAACAGCCACACACACAGGTATAAAGAAATAAATAGCCACAAACACAGGTATAAAGAAATAACCAATCACACAAACAGAAAACAAGAGCAATAACAATTGAACCTGCCAGATATGTCTGGAATAGAACATTCTGGTGCTTTTAAAGCACCTATATAAAGTGATTCGTGCTGGCGAGTAGTATGGCAGTACTAATTTGAAAGTCAAAGAGTTAAGTTGTCGAATCTTAAGAGTGTTTAACAGTTTGCTGTACATATTTTTGAACAGTGGTGTTAAGTAAATAAAGTGACTTACAGTAAAAGTAATAACAGTGTGTATTTATTTTGCAATTAAAAGAACCCAACGTAAAGTAAAAACGTAACAATTGGTGACAGAAGTGAAATTGTAAAATAAAATAACTTAAAATAATAAACAACAATGAAATTTGAAGATCTTAAAGTGGAGCAGCTGAAAATGGAGTTGAGTAAGCTGGATTTGCCTACAGCAGGTAACAAAACAGAACTGCAGAAGAGGCTCATAGATGAATTCAAGCGTCGTGGCATGGACATTGGCGCATATGAGTTCGATGAAAAAGAGGTGGCAGAGGTATGTAGCCGTGAAACAACAACAGCAAGTAGCATGGACTTCAATACGATGTTTGCCGCTATGATGGAGAAAATGGGAGAAGTTCAGGAAGCTTCTAGAGCAAACAGCGAAAAACTGTTAGCTGAAGTAAGAGGTGAAGTACAGGAAGCTTCTAGGGCTAACAGTGAGAAACTAGAAAAAGTTAACGAGAAGCTACAGGAAATTTCTAAAACCGTCAATAAACGTGTTGACACCTTAGAAACAAAAGTCTGCAAGTTCGATGAACAAATCTCTGCCGTTGAAGTGCAACTGTCTGGTTTAAACAGAAAAGTGAATCTTCTAGAAACTAGTGGCGTCGAAGTACAGGTGAAGGATGTCGATGTAAAGCTGCAGGAGCTTGAAAACAAAATTATGAGCCTGGAAATAAGAGAAAGTAAAAATCTATGGAGCAATGAAGAAAAAGCGATTGAGCTAATTCTGGCACTTAAAGGATCTGCAGCAGAAGTCCTCGAAAGCCTACCAACTAGCTGCAGAAATAATTATGAGGACATAATGGTAGCGTTACAGCGCAAATATGGTGGCGATCATAAAAAGGAGCTGTATAGAATGGAGCTACGTGGCAGGGTGCAGAGAGCAAATGAGACGCTTCAGGATTTCGCCATGGAGATAGAGCGCTTGGTGCAGCTAATATACCCTGGGGAAAACCATCCACTTTTAGAACAGTTCAAAGTGGATGCGTTTGTAAATGGTATCCGCGACTCTGACGTGAAATATGCGGTGTGCGCTGAGCCGAAGTCGTCGTTTCCAGAGACAGTAGCCTATGCGCTGACGCAAGAGACAGCTAAAATTATTTTGGGGCAGCGGTTATACAAAGTACAAAGAATGGAAGTTGCTGCTGAACATGAAAAAAACACAAGGGGCGACCTTAAGCAATTACTAGAATCGCTAAAGGAAGTATTGAAAGAACACCAATGCAAGAGAAAAGGAAAGTGCTTCAACTGCGGAAAAGTAGGCCATCTTCAGGTAGATTGCAAGTCCCCAAGAAAGACTGGATTTGCTTCGCCTAGGGACGAAACGACAAACAGTAGATGTTTCAATTGCGGGAAAATGGGCCATTTACAGCGATACTGCAAGGCACCAAAAAGAGTAATGAGATCTGCTTCGCCACCAGAGAATGACAAGGTTATGAGCAAGCCATCACAGGAGCCACCGTTGGAAGTAAAAAGTGCTAGCATCATAGATAATGGGCCAAAATCAGAAATTGAGGGACCATTAATTTCCATCTCGGTCATGCAGCAGGAAAACAAGAATCTGACTGCTCTGGGTTACATCAACGGTAAAAAGCACATTTTGACGATAGACACAGGAGCGTCGCAATCAATAATCAGACGCGACTTGGTAAAAGGAGAAATGGAGCCGCTAAGTGATGTCAGACTGCGTACTGCCACTGGAGAATTTGCAACAGTCTATGGCAAAATAAAACTAAGGGTATCTATCGGCAGGCTAAGTGTGGAGCATGTATTTATTGTGGCTGATATTTTGAATGAAGTAATTAACGGAGTCGACTTCATGATTTATAATGGTATCGATTTGCGTATGAGTCAGCAAATTATGATTTGGAGAAATGTAAAGATACCACTTAAATTCGGGTATAAGAAAAAGGCTCCACCAAAATGCTTCAACTGCAGTAAAGAGGGACATTTAGCGCGTAACTGCAGGGCGCCGAGGAAAATAAAAGAAATACGCCATCAGAAAAGCAGAAATAGTACGAAGGACGAGAAACGACACCACATCGTAAATGTGCGACGTGTATACATAGATACGAGTAAAGAATGTAGTAAGGCGCAGAAGGGTGACCACAAGTTGTCAACAGGTCTGCTGGATAAAGTGGACAGAGAAATATCTCTCCAGAGACGAAACCAAGTACGGAAGCTCCATGAATTTGTGCGTAAGAGGATTGAGTCCACAAGTGATAAAATAAAGGCCAAGTTTGAACGTACTGCAAACTCCGAGGGATTTAAAGAGGGACCGATGATTAACCCACAACAGAAGAAAGTTCACTGGGATGGAACTTATGAAGTAATAAAGCAGCTAAACGATTTAGTTTACAGAATACAGAAGTTTCAGAGCCCAAGATCAAAAATGAAAGTTGTGCACTTGGAGCGGCTAGCCAACTATGGAAAAGGTACATCTGTGTCTGTTCGGGACGAACAGGTTTGAGAAAAGGGGGTAGTGTTACGAAAGAAGAATTTATTCATTATAAGCTCTGAACAACAATACTCTCGAATAACAACAACAACATTAATGGCTTATTTTCTTACAATGATGGAAGAAAGAAACGCCTCATACAAAAATTCGCATTAACGCATACATACACACACAGATTAAATAAACACTCTTCTGTTAAATACACAGCCACATACATAAATACAAGCATAAACAAATAAACAGCCACACACACAGGTATAAAGAAATAAATAGCCACAAACACAGGTATAAAGAAATAACCAATCACACAAACAGAAAACAAGAGCAATAACAATCGAACCTGCCAGATATGTCTGGAATAGAACATTCTGGTGCTTTTAAAGCACCTATATAAAGTGAATCGTGCTGGCGAGTAGTATGGCAGTACTAATTTGAAAGTCAAAGAGTTAAGTTGTCGAATCTTAAGAGTGTTTAACAGTTTGCTGTACATATTTTTGAACAGTGGTGTTAAGTAAATAAAGTGACTTACAGTAAAAGTAATAACAGTGTGTATTTATTTTGCAATTAAAAGAACCCAACGGAAAGTAAAAACGTAACAATATTTTTGTTTTAAAAATATAACAATAAAACAGTCTTAAAATTAAAGGTTAAAAAAAAAACTAAATTAAAATATAAGACTAAAAAAAATTAAAAAACTAAACATATATGTTTGTATTCAGTTGTACTAGATAATACATGTTTTATTTCATATATTGCATACACAACTTTTTAAATAGAAATCAGCGATCATTCACAATATACATAGTTTAACAAAAATCTTAACAATAATATTTAACTTCAGTCCAAAACTCTAATGTTGAATCAATAATTTTCCATTGCATAAGGTAAACCATTCGCCATCCGTTTTTTATACTAGACAATATTTCGATATCGGATGCAAATTGTACTGCTAATGGCATGATATCATTTTTGCAATGTAATAAAACATTTGTTACGTTTAAAAGGTTAATTTTTTGTAAAATTTCAACATTAGAAGGCAGTCTCGCCCGAATCTTTTCAATTAATTTTTTGGTGAATTTCCAACAAGTTTTTGATATAATCTTTCTTTGCTTCATTGCTCTTATTTTCTTTAATTCTTCAAACTTAAAACCCAAATAAATACTTTGATTTAAAGATTTGCATTGATAATTTCTAAAGGAGTGGATTTACATACATATGTATGTAAAACATAACACAAGCAAATTCATATAGTTGTAGATTTTATGATAAAACATATGTATCAAGTTATTACAAAAGCAAACCAAAAAATTGGAAATTTAAAAAATTCTTCAGCTGAAGTTATGAAAACATTGTGTTTTATTTGTTTTAAATATAATTGTGATTTTTATTTACAAACCTTTATTAACTTAATGTTTATTGGTTAATTTATTAAACCTGTTCCGGTAGCATTTCTCAATAATTCCTATTTAGTGTATGTGTTTCTTGATTTTTAATTTTCCAACATACAACTCTCCCAAAATGCATCGATTGGTACTAATTCCAATACCTTTATATAAGGTATTTTGGGCCGGGGGCTTCTAAAAAAAGTAGTTGCTTAATTTCATAATTAGCAGTTTAGCAGTTTTATTCTGACCAATTTATTACACGTGGTTACTGTAAATTTGTGTGTACTTTCTTAATCACAACATTAAAAATAAGTATTTTTAATTTTATCCTCTTTAAGTTTAAACTTTTCTTCGTTTTATTTTTTCTATGATGTCTAAACACACACAACTTTGAAATTAAAAAGCAATGCTGCCAATTTTTTTATCAGGACAAAATTTGGCATCACCTGTTTTTGCCCTTTTTTACCCAATACAACCATGCATCATATTCGAATCGGAAATTTTTTCCGAAAGGTTTTGCTTTTCGAATCGAATTGGTTTCAAGTAAATTATTTACGAAAAATGGAAAGCGGATACGTAAAGCTTTTCAGTTTGTCATGAAGTAATTTATTAATCACAGATTTCAAACAAATTTATATAAAAAAAGTTACAATAAGGCATTCCGATACTGGACGAGGCAAGCCGTTCAATTTTTAAAACAAATTTTTGCTTCTTTCATTGACGATAAAAAAGAAAGAAGCTGGACAAAAATTACTTCATGGACAAAGAGATGTGCACAGTTTAAAAACCAAACACCTATTTATTCATTAAAATGATAAGAGAATGAACAAAAATATACTATTCATGGTTAAAAAATACTTACCCTGGTATAAAGTGAGGATGAAAAAAGAGCAATAAAATTATTCATCTTCAGTAATACACTAGTTTGCAATTATATTTTGGGAAGGGTTTTTCGATTGGATTTTTTGGCTAACTGACAATTTGTACCTTTAATTTGCATATTATTTATTGTTGCATACATTGTTTTTTGTTATCAGTGTATACATATGTATGTCCTTAGTAAGGGAATTTTACTAGATTATTACAATGCAACATGAGAAAGTCTTATATTACAGTATTGGTTAGTATTTGGCATAAGTATTTTATAATGTATGTACATCGGAGATATTTACAATTTAAACAATAAATAATGTATTAAACAAGGGAACACTGATACTTAAAATTTGTTGTTGAAAAAATTAAAAATAAAATAATAACAATTACTCGTATTTATTCATAAGTCCATAAAACTAAGAAATTCTCTTCTCATTAGTATGAAAATAGTGTAACAATAGTTTAGGTGAAAAAGTCAAATATGACAGATTTAAATTTGCTTCATTGCTTATGGTTTGTATTTGAGGGGGTAATTGGCTCCAAAGGCGAATTGAATTAATGAAGAATTGTTGCACAGATATCGCTTTATTAAATTTATTTCATTTATCTTATTGCCTCTATTCGATCTAGAAAACGCAATTCTGTAGTATAGGTATTCAGGTTGTTGTGTATAGATGATGACTAATTTCTCAAAGACTTTTGAAATATATGGGAGTATTGCAATAGGTAGATAGCTGTTATCAGATTTTAGTATTGGTATCACTTTGGCATGTTTCCACTCCTTTGGGAACGTAGAAGTTGTTATTATCATATTGAAAAGATGTGTTAAATAAATAAGTGTGCAAGTAAGTGTAAGTTTGATGAAACTCGGATGCAATCCATCATAGCCAACAGCATTCGATTTGATAATGTTGGTAAAACATTCAATTCTTGTTACAATTGGTAAAACCATTGCAATCGTGATAAATGCGGTGAAAAAAATGTATATAATTTACACACTTCAGTTATAAATATATATGTACATATATGTACATATATATAGATATATATGGATGTATGTAAACTTTGCGTATTGTGCTGTAGAGATTTTGATTTTTGCAATTTTAATTTGCCTAAATAGGTTGGATTACAAAAGGATCAAATCAATTAATATTTGAACTTTTGCGCGATATTAACGTATATTTGATTGATATCTTAATGGATCATTATACAAATTTAGAGTTAAAAAACAAAGCACAGTGGAATTTTTGTGGAATAATATTAAGTGCAGCTAATAAATTTAACTTCATAAAACATTACAAATTGAGCTTTCCCAAAATGTAGATATAATGCTAAAAACCGAACGATTCAGCTAAAATTAATATGGACAAAAATATTTTTTTAATGTTGCTTGGGCTTAGATACGAAATATTCCATAGGAAGAAACAATACTAATTTAAATTCCAACAATATTGTGCAGGTATTAGAGTAGACAAATAAAAGCAATTATACAAAACAGAGCTAAGAATCGAATATCTTTAAAAATTGACATCGCAACAAGAATGGAACGTAGCATACTTGGTGTAAATATACAATACTTAAATAATGCAAAGATTTGCGTCAACACATTGAGTAAGTAATTTTTTTTTAATATTATTGAAGTATTTTTTTAATTATTTAAATACGTACATTAAAATAATTCAAAAGAGTGTATTAACTGTCGTAAATGTTTAATGTGATTGAAGCAATTGTTTTACATTTGTGTTCATAAAAACATTTACTTATTAAGTAAAATAGTTTTAACGCAACTCATACGAAAGTTATACACACTGCGAATTCCAAACTTACAAATATGACTCCATATTTTATTTATAATATGATTTTAATACATAATTGTTGTTTTTTTCAGAAATCATTAACGATAGTTTTAGCGGTTGATGCATATTATTTTTTTAAAAACATGCGAACTGAAATATATGAATGCAGAAATACAGTCAGAACTTTAAGATGTTTAAAACGTGCCAATGGTGTATGTAAAGAATTACCCATACTTGAGAACTCTACACGGTGGAACTCCGTATTGCTAAAATATTTATTGAACTTAAAAGATTTCATAGATTCGCCAATTTTAGACACGATGATGAGCCAGAGTGTGAATTAAAATTTTGTATCTAAGTTTGTAACATGATTTACTGTTTTGGTCAAATGCACAAAGCTGTTGCAGAAAGAGGTGATTTGTACCGAGATCGGCTAAGCTGTGAAATAGAACTTGAAGATGTCCCGATACTATGAACCAATGCAGACCAGAAATAATACACGTTTGGAAAATGATGCTTTTATTGCGGCATTTTATTTGGACCCAGAACAAGAAAAGTCACAAGCTTTAGTATGTTTTTAATACCACATATACAAATGTAAAAGTATTAAAATATAAATGAATTAATCATAAATAAGAATTTTTTACTTTTCACTTTTAAAACAATTACATAAATTAAGAACTATTTTTTTATTCACTGTAGGAGCATTTAGTAAAAACTTTTATTATAATGTTCCGAGAAAAAATAGTTCGTTTTCCAACAGAACAATGGTTCCATTTGACACGGACATTCTTCAATATTTGAAAGGTTGCCATTTAGATGAAGATATTTCAAAGGTAATGTGTTTTGCCATCGCAGTTTCTGCAAGCCAAGCTTCAGTAGAACGGGCTTTTAGTGCACTCGCGTTAAATCTAACCAATCAAGAAATAAATTTAATAACGTAACTTTAAATAATTTATTGATAACAATATTTGCTCATTTCACAAGCTCCCTTGTATCGTTTTAGGTACATATATTAAAATACACTTTATCTCAAACAGCTTGTGAGCAGGCTTTGAAATTGTAGAATTGTAACGTTTTTTACACAAAAAATAATAATACTCATTTTCAGAATCAACGTTACCATTTTTGGATTTTTCCTCTCAAATTTGGTAGATCTTTTTGGGATTTTTAGAATGCAAATTTTGGTAAGATTGAGAAAATATATTACTTTTGAAATAGATTTTATTCTAAAAACTACTACTACAATATAAAGAAAAGCTTCTATTACAATAACAGCTTGCTAATTTTTTGACTTTGTATTTATAATCGCACAAGTTTTAAACAACACTCCTTCTGTTAACTGTTATTAAATACTGGACTGCTGTCTTGTGTTTCCAGCACAGCAACTATCAATGTAACACTGTTCCTGATAACTTTACTGTCGAATTTTGGGCGAAGTACAATTGCCCTCGTATTTCAATGACTATTTCATTAATTAGAATATTTCAAACCATCGATGAAAATAACCTCATCAACAGTTTCTTCGGTAAAGAATCTATTAACTGTAGTTTAAAGCTTTCCTTCAACGAAATATTTATTGAATCCAAAATTCTAATATGAAGGTTTATGTTTTGCAACAAGTACAATTGTATAAATTTGCAATATCAAATGCACTAGATTCTGATTTAAACAATAGCCGAACTATTATTTAAAAAATTTAATATATTTGGCTATTTACTTGATTTAAATTGTAGTTTTTAAAGAGAGTGAAGTCAGTACTTGGCGGAGCCGCCGGGTTTAGGTAGCTAAGATTTACTAATATTTATTACCAAAGTATAACAGTTAAAAGCGTGTTTACATTACGTGTACAAGTCATATGGAATGTCAGATTTTCCATATGTAAAACTATACACATAATGTAAACCTCTTGAAACATAACATATGTTATTTTCCTATGTGCAATAACATGTGTTAGTTTTTTATTTAGAGCACGCTCTATTTGATGTGTAAAACTATATGACAACAGCTGTTTTCAGTGATGTTCACTTTTATTTTCAAAAATTCCGCTCATACATTTTTATCATGAATTTAAGGAGTTAAATATTAACCAATATCTTTATTCTAACTTTTGTTAGTATAGTTCTATCTATGTTTTAAATATCATTAAATTTGATTTAGCC